>JAJTJO010000098.1:1168123-1808350 GCA_024550625.1 Dendroctonus valens
CCTCATTCGTTATGCTCCTTCTTCATGGTTAGTTCAGATTTCACTATTTTAAACCTTTCTGGAGAAAGAATGAAACTTCCAATGACGGATGTCACTGTCATGAATTCATTGTCAACGTCATTCAAACCGTCCGTCATATATATCACCTCAACTTTGTCGTAGTAGGGGACAATGTTAGTATTTAAGTAAGCTGGGTTGAAATAATCCCAACATCAAAATTGGAAAAAAGGAGGCATTTAAACTTCTTTACACCCTGTATAAGAAATTTTCACAAATCGCACAAAATCCTGATTTTTGACAACCCTGTAAATGATGGGCCAAAAATGAACATTTACACCCCACTGAAGGCTCTCTGTTAAAAATCCGTAACTTTCCATACAGAGCCGAAAGCAACTTGAAAATTCGCTCACCCTATAGAAGACACTTCAGGCCGCAAACTCCGAAGTCTTCAATGAAATGCCACAAAATTAAAAATTTTACCAACATTGTGAATTATGAGCCAAAAATGAACATTTCCAATAGACAGCAGGCACTTCTTTGAAAATTCCTAACCTCCAATACAGAAAATTCAGCAATTTGAAATTTGCTCACCATATAGAAGACACTTGAAACTGAAAACTGGTACGGTTTCAATCAAATCGCGTAAAACCTTGATTATTGCCAACCCTGTAAATGATGAGCCAAAAATAAACATGTATACTCTGCTGCACGCTCCTAGTTAAAAATTCGTAACTTTCCATCCAGAGTCAGAAGCAGCTTGAAATCTCTCTGAAGCTGCTCACCCTATCGTAGACATTTGAAGCTGGAAACTCGATTCGAAAACGAAAGTTTTCAATAAAATGGCACAAAATCCTTATTTTTGCCAACCCTGCAAATGGTCAGGCAAAAAAGACCAGTTACATTCCACTGCAGGCTTTTCTTAAAGTAACTTAGAATTAGCTCACCCTATAGAAGATACTTGAAGCTGTAAACTCCGAAATTTTCAATAAAATCGCGGAAAAGTCTCATCTTTTCAACCCTGTAAATGCGGAGCAAACAATGAACATTTATCCCCACCGCAGATTCTTTTTCAAAAATTAGTAACTTCCAATCCAGAAATGGCAGCAACTTGAATTTTGCTTACCCTATAAAAGATACTCGAAGCTGCAAGCTTAGAAATTTCCAAAGAAATCGCAGAAAATCCCAATTTTTGCCAACCCTGTAAATGGGTACCCAGAAAAACACATTTAACCTCTACTGCAGGCTCTTTTTCAAAATTCCTAACTGTCAATAAAGAAACGACAGCAATTTTAAGTTTGCTCACCATATAGAAATCATTTGAAGCTGAAAACCCTAAAAATTTCACTCAAATCCGAAAGGATTGTGATTTTTGTCAACCCTGTAAATGATCGCCCAAAAAATTAATATTTACACGCCACTGCACGCTCTTCGTTAAAAATTCGGAACTTTCCATCCAGAGTAGGTAGTAACTTGGAATTCGCTCGCCCTATAGAAGACACATAAAGCTAAAAACCCCGAAAATTTCAATAATATCGCACAAAATCCTAATTTTTGCCACCCTGTAAATGAACAGCCAAAAATGAATATTTACACTCCACTGCCGGCCCCTCTTTCAAAAGTTGTAACTTCCGATTCAGACACGGAAACAACTTGAACTTCGCTCGCCCCATAGAAAACTCTGAAATCCTTCTTTGAATCGCGGATAAGCCTTATTTCTTTAAAACCCTGTAAATTACGAGCCGAAAGGGCAAACTTATCCTCCACCGCAGGCTCTTCGTTAAAAATTCTTAACTTTCCAACCACAGAGTCTATACAGAATTTTAATTTTTGACATCCCTGTAAATGAACAGCCCCAGAATGAACATTTACACTCCACTGCAGGCTCCTCTTTAAAATTCGTAACATCCAATCCAGAAACGGACAGCAACTTGAAATTCGCTCACAGTATATAGAAAAATCTTCAGGCTGAAACACGCCAAATTTCAAATAAAATCGCATAAAATGCTAATTTTTTGAAAACTCTGTAAATGATGGCCAAAAATGAACACTTACAAACTTCATTATACTCAAATGCACGTTCCTATTTAAAAATTTACAACTTCTAATTCACAGCAGGTAGGAACTTCAAATTTGCGCACCCTATAGAAGATACTCGCAAGCTAAGAACCTTGTAAATCTCACTAAAATCGTACAAAATCCTGATTTTTGCCAAACCCGGAAAATGATTAGCAGAAAATGAACATTTATACTTTACTGCAGGCTTTTCGTTACAAATCCGTCACTTTCCATCGAAAGCCGGTAGCAGCTTCATATTAGCTCCCCTTACAGAAGACACTCGAGGCTAAAAACCCTAAAACTCTCAATCACATGGCACATAATCCCAATTTTTCCCAACCTTCCTAAATGCGGAGCCAAAAATAAAACATTCACCCTCGCACCTGCACGCTCTCCTTAAAAATTCCGAAGTTCCAATCCAAAGCAGGTGGCAGCTTGAATTCGCCCAACTAAAACCGCTGAATTCTTTCAAAATCCAACAAATGGCGCGACAAAATAGAACTTTCCATGCAATAAGTTTTCCTTAAAAAGTCATAACTTCCAAAACTAACGCAAGAAACAACTTTCAAATTTTCACGTTTGAAAAAACCTGCAATTTTCATTTAAAAAATCTCCCAATTCCTCTGATTTTCCGTCCAAACTTTTCCTGGTTAATCAAGCATTTTTAAGTCTATATTCCCTACCTTTCAGAGCGCTAGCTTTGCAATGCGCAGCCCGGTTATTGGACACTGAAATGCTGGATTAGTAAACAGCCCTGGTAGCAATGGACTTTCCCATTTTCGACACTTTTTATAAAGAAATTCCCTAATTGTTAGAGATACGATCAAAAAAAGTAGTATAGGTGTCATTTGCTCGCTTAAAGATACAGAGGGAAATAAAAAATTGTTACTTTCAAAATGACCGTATATTTTCTTGGTTAAAAGAGGTACAGAAACATGTTTTGTGTAAAAGTTTCCTCATAATGATTGTTGAATAATATGCCGTTTCCAGACGGACTATACGGGGGGCAGGGTTAAACAGTAATCGAACCTAACTTCAACTTTTTTTAAACGGAACACCCTGTATATTTCTATCTAAAAGATAGCATTTGAATTTTTTCAATAGTACAAGGTGTTCCAATAAGAATAACGGTTTTGAATTACGCGCCATTTGAAGTGTCATGATTTGACATTTAAAAAGGCAGTTCCTTAGTAGACAGCAGGAGGTTAAGTAAAATGGAGCTGTTCAATACACAACAAATGTTAATGAAGTGGAAACAGAAAAACTTTGCTGTGCCAAAATTGTAAAATATGGATCTCCACAGTACCTCAAATGGTAGAACTCGGGACTCTCAACGATGAGGGAAACGGTGAGAAAGCTATTTAACAGGGCTAAACGAAGGGAGGCCTTCTGGGTGAATACAAAACATTCCTGACCACGTTATGGCAACGCCACAAAAAAAGCACAAGGGCTTCATCGAGGAAATGATGCAAGGATATCGAAGATACTTCGGAGCTACGCTAGACTCTATAAGGCACTTTCAAAATAACCACAGCAAAAAGTGGGGCTCCCTGATAAAATCACAGGGAGGATATACAACAACAGAAGAGGAAACCTTGGAGCTTATGCTCAATACTCACTTTCCTGGATATAACAGTCAGAGAACAGGAGGATAACCAGTAGTTTTCGGGGTAGAACAAGCGGACACCGAAAGAACACTGGACTCCTGCCCTCAAGCATTGTAAACCAGTCCAAAGTTAAATGGGGCAAAAGTTCATTCAGACCATTTAAATCATCGGGTACAGATGGCGTAATGCCAGTTCTGCTACAGCAGGGAACCGATTTACTGGTGCCCCCTCTTGTGTAAGATGCTCCGAGCCAGCCTGGCCCTGGCATACATACCAATGGAATGGAGAATGGCGAAAGTAGTATTTTATTCCAAAACCAGGGCGTGCGACGTACGCCCAGGCCAAACCCTGTCGCCCGATCTGCCTAACATCGTTCTTCCTTAAAGCACTAGAGATGTTGATCGACAGGCATATCAGGGAAGAGGTTCTAACCAGAAATCCTCTACACCACAACCAATATGCCTACCGAACGGGAAAATCCTGCTAATCTGCTATCCATAAACTGGTGCAGAGGGCAGAAGAAACCTCAATAGGGCGCAAAGAAATTGCTCTGGTGGCTTTTCTGGACATAGAGGGAGCCTTTGACAATACCTCTTTTCAGTCAATAGTCAGAGCGGTTGAAAAATCGTGGAAAAAAAATGCTGAGCTGCAGGAACAGTTACTGAAAATCAGCACATCCAAAACATCTATCATCGCTTTCACAAAGAAAAGAGATCTTAGAGCCCCTTAGACTAATGTCTATATATGGAAACACAATACAAATGTCGACACTGTTAATATCTTGGGGTAACCTTGGATAAGAAAACTGCTGTTTAAAGAACATGTGGAACAGAAAACAAACAAGGCGATCAGAGCTTATGGACCTGCAAATGCACTTTTGGAAACATGGGGAATTTCACAGAAGATGGCATACGGGACGTATGTCACCACTGTGATACCTATAATCACATATACCGGCGTAATATGGTGGCATAGAACCAAAATCAGTACATATCGACAGTATATGAACAAAGCTCAGAGGCTTGTCTGGGGATAACTGGAGCAATGTCAACAACATTGACGGCCTCTATGGAGACACTCCTGAGGCCTTTGCAATTATCCATCGAAGCTTAGGCCCTAAGAAGCGCAGCGTGACGGTGCCCTCAGGAATGCGACGGAATTGGGACACAGCGCGATCTTCAAAAAGCTGAAGACAGTCGAACCCATGGAATTGAAAGCTGATCGAATTAAAACTCTAAGCATTTCGGTACCTTTCAGAACGTATGTTCTGGATGAGGGGCGAGATGGTGGAGCGACTCCATCAGCTATTACAGGGGACTCCGTATGGTATACGGAAGGCACAAAAACAGCATCGGGCACAGGCGCTGGTATAGTGAAAAGAGGAAGAACGGGCAAAGGATTACCTTAAACCTGGGCACAATCACGACCGCTTTTCAAGAAAGTATACTAGCGATAACAAATTGCGCCCGGAAAATGAGGGAAAGAGCCTACACACGTAAGCAAATTGCCATCATAATCGGAGATGAAGCCACAATAAATCCACTTGAATCGTACACAATCAGGTCACAATGTGTGCTAGATTGTGTAAAAGAACTTACGACCCTGGCTGGGAACTCACTTGGGCAACTGGGACAAACAGGAGCAAAGGAAACGAGATTGCTGCGGAACTTGCTAAGGCAGGGGCCGAGCAACCACTGACCAACCAAGAACCTGCTTGTGGTATATCTTATGCCCAAGTTAGGGCGGGAGTTGGGCAATGGATCTTGGCAGAACATAAGGAGAACTGGAAGCAGATACCGCGACTCCTTACCGCAAGGCAGTTGGTGGGACCTCCACAACCAGTGCGTAAAAACGAGGCAAAAAATAAGGAGGATAGTGGTCATTTTAACAGGACACGCCCCCTGCAAAAAATCACCTCTTTTCATCTCAAGACGAAACTACTCTACATATTATATGCCACTGCACGTTATATGCAACAGGTAGATGAAGACTTCTCCCAGACCAGGTCATGCGTACCCCCTTCAATATTCTTCTGGAATTCATTGAATACACAGGGATAATGAGGGAGTAAAATACGAAGGCACAATAGGACAGAAATGACCGCGGTGCTAGGCCAAACACCACTTCCGAGGTGAGGAAAAGTTTTAGTGGGTAAAACAGCTAAGCTGGAGTCCTACACAGCCCAGAGCGCCAGAACATCAGCTCTGGGTGTGCGTAAGAGAGCATTTCCCAAACCTCACCGAAAAAAAAACCTATGCCACAAATATATATGTTTTATTTAAAATTTAAATCCGTAGTTCTTATTGGAACACCCTTTATAAGGTGGCCACCACAATCACCGGATCTAACGCCTCCAGATTTTTTTCTTTGGGGAATGTTGAAAAACAAAAATTTTATCATACATTTTTCTGCATCTCTTTCAACTAATAAAATATAAGGTCATTTTGAAATTGGCATTTTTTGGTTTTCTCCTGTAAAATTTCGATTTAACCATTTTAAGTTTGACCAAAAAGGAGCAGTTGACACCTATGCTACTGTTGGGACAAATGGGACGCCCCTGTACAAAGGCAGGCCTTGTGATTATCCAAGGATTACAAAGAGCGCCTGACAACAGGTTAAGTAAGTAACAGTTTAGGTAAGTAATCCCGAAGATTAGCAAAGTTATTAAACCATCCGAAATTTGTCTGGAATAAGTCGCTTTGGATCGCTGATGAATTATGGGCCTGCTAATCGGATTATCCGAAAGCCTGACGAGCACTGAACCGAATAGTAAAAATTTAAAAAAAAAATTCTTTAATTGCATAAGGAGGCAACGTTACTTCGAACGTTAGTGGAACAGCATTTCACTGATAACGACCGTGTAATATCTCCCATTCATGATTTATTCAAGTGATGATTGTGCTGTTTGCGAGCCGGCTTAAAGGAATTATCATTTGTTCAGCGTAATAGTGATGAATTATTATGCGGTCAGTAAACAATCAAGCTTCCACTTTTACGTCCTGACACCAGACTATAACTTAGGTGAGTTACTGAGGTTCCACCACCAAGAACAAACTCCATCAACTAGGAAATAAATGCAATGTGAAACCAGGCTGTAACAATAAAATAACGCATTTTTTCCGCACATATAACTAACGGAGCTTCCACTCCTCTGAAATATTCATCTGGCGTCATATAAAACTGGATTAGTAAAACAGCATCAAATATAGTAAAGATGTTAACAATGGGGGGCAGATAAATCGACAGAAATGAAAATAAAAATTAAAAAACCAACCAAGAACATGCAAAGTAAGATGCTGTATTCAAGCACAATGTTAGATTAAAAGGGGGAGTGAAAACCAACAAAAAAAAACGGAAAAGTTAGGTTTCCAACCAAACATTCCAGAGCAAGAGCGACTTACAAAAATATGAAATGCTGCGTAAGTTGAGTTTGTTGGATTTCCTGATTTGAGTTAGAGTTGGAAATTTGATCCTAGAGTAAATAGAGAATTAGCAAAGGATTCCAACAATAAACAATATAGCACACAAAATTAAAAACTTCCTAACTGATAACATTGACGAAATACAGCATCTTACTAGAAGAGAATTGAACAAATTTGAACATTCTGGTAAGGAATAAACTCGAAATTTCGGCAACAAGTTGCGCTTGAAAGTCATGCTAGGTGAACGGAAAAAAAATTGTAGTCGTTTCCTTCGGACACTCACCTCGTCAAAGAACACTTGCGTCTTACGTAAAATCTGCTTTAGCTCGGTCAACTCCAGGAAGTTCCTCTTCAAAGCCTCCGCGTTCTGATTCACCTCTCTCAGCTCATTCTCCAGTTTCTCAAAAGTTGCCTAGAGCACACGAAACCTTAATTCCCCAACTGTGAGCGGCTTCAATGCTCCTCACCTCTAAATCGATCATTTCCCTTGGCTGGGGAGCTTCCGGATTCTCACCAGTGTCCAGCATGGGAATTTCATCTTTTTTGATCTCCTTCTCCAGGTATCGCAACTTTCTCTCCATCTCGTCGCATCTTCGCACCTCGTTCACGAACTTCCGTTGGAAGACGTTCACGTCCGGGTTTAACTGGAAACATTAGAGAAATTAATTGTCACCTCAATGTGGCTTTTGAAGGGTTCTGAATAGAGCACGTTTTGCTCTATTGGACTGGAAAATTTCATTCATTTCAAGTTTTTAAAGGTTAGAAATTTCTGATAACCTATAACGATGAAAAAATTGCTCGCAAGACAATCTATCAATACAATTATTATTAGCAATATTTTCCACCGTTTAAGAGATATGCATGAAAACATTTATCAACTTTTGCCTCCATCTATTTAGAGGTTAGATTGTGATAAAACCCAATAAGGTCAAAACAGTTCTCGAGACGCTCTTTCAGAACGGTTTTATAGAATTATATAGATAAAATATCTGCATAATTTCAAACGATTTTCTAGATAGAAGCAATTAAACATCGATGAGCTATTAAAATTTTTAATTTTTCTTTCGAACTTTAAAGGTTATGATTTCTGATAAAACCTAATTATGAAAAGTTAGCTATCAAGACGCTACTTCAAAAAGAATCTAATGATTATTGCTCTAAATTCGACCGTTTAAGAGATATAAATGAAAACATTCATCAGATATTTGCCTGTATCTATTTAGAGGTTAGAATTTAATGGAAACACCCACTGAGGCAAAACACGGTCTTTCTAAAATGTTTTTTGAAATTATCCACATATTTTAAACGATTTTCTAGCTCTTAAATTCAAAAAGTTTTTTTTTTAACTTAAACTTAAAAATTCTTTCACTTCTAACTAAAAAAAAACTTCAACTTAAAAATTTTTTCTTTTAAAATTTCACATTTCTCCTTTTAACTGTTCCTGGCTGTACGAAAAAGATTCTAATTATTATTGCGGCATTTTAGATCGTTTAAAGGATATGCATTAAAATATTCATCTAATTTGGTCTTTATATATTTAGAGGTTAGAAATGTGTGGAAAAATATTGCTCTGTTTTCTAGATAGAAGCTCTTAAACTTCGACAAACTATAAAAAATTTACATTTATCCTTGTATCTTTTTGAAGGTCTTGATTTTTGATAAAACCAAATGATCAACAAATAACTCTCAAGACGCTGTGTCGAAAAGATTCTAATGATTATTGCGGTATTTTCGACCCTTTCAGAAATATGCATAAAAATATTCATCTAATTTGGCCTCTATCTATTTATAGGTTAGAATTATGTGGTAATGACAGGTCTGGACACGTTCTTTCAAAATTGTTCTTTGAAATTATGCGAATGTGTTGTCACATTTCCTAGTTAAAAGATCTTAAATCGATCAAAATTTTACATTTTTTGTTTTTAACTTTTTAAAAGTTATGATTTTCCATTTTAAAATTTGTCAGTTTCTGAGATATACATAAAAATGTTCATCAAATTTTGCCTCTAGGGATCTATTTAGAGGTTAGAATTTAATGGTAAAATCCCATAAGGCAGACAGTTATCGGGACGTTTTTTCGAAAATGTTTTCTGAAATTAGCCGGATTATTTGAACGGTTTTCTAGAAAGAAGCTTTTAAACTTCGACGATCTTTAAAAATTTTACCTTTTTCCTTTTGAAGGTTATGATTTAGGATAAAACCAAATGACGAAAAAATAGCTCACAACACGCTGGATCAAAAATATTCGAATGGTTATTGCGGTATTTTCGATCCTTTAACAGATATGCATGAAAATATTTATCTAGTTGGGCCTCTATCTATTTAGAGGTTAGAATTTTGTGCTAAAACCCAGTAATCCAATGACTCGCTCATACATAATTGTTCTTTGGAATTGTGAGCATATTTTGAACGGTTTTCTAGATTTTTAATCTAGATTAGTTTAAGAGAAGCTCTTAAACCTCGATGACCTTTTAAAATTTTCCTTTTAACTTTGTAAAGGTTATGATTTCTGATATGAGCTAGTTATGGAAAACCTGGCCTCAAGATGCTCGATCAAAAAGGTTTGAATGATTAATGCGATAATTTCGACAATTTCAGACATATACATAAAACCGTTCATCAAAGTTTGCTTCTATCTATTTAGAGGTTAGAATTTTGTTGCAAAACCCAATGAGGCAAAGATAGTTTCAGAGACGCTCTTCCAAAAAAGTTCATTTTGAACAGTTTTCTGGATAGAAGCAATTAAAACTCAAATGCTTTCTAAAATTTTAGATTTTTCGTTCTCTTTTTAAAGGTTATTATTTGTGATAAAACCTAACTATGGAAAAATCAGCTCTCAAAACGGTCTATCAAAAAGATCCGAATCATTGATGCGTCATTTTCGACCGTTTAAGAGATATGCATGAAAATATGCTTCTAAATTGGCCTCTATCTATATGGAGGTTAAAATTTTATGATAAACCCCAGTAATGCAATGACAGTTCCAGAGACGCTTTTTCATCATTGTTCTTTGGAATTATAAGCATATTTTGAAAGGTTTTCTAGAGAGAAGCTCTTAAACCTCGACCACCATTTAAAATTTTACATTTTTTCTTCTAGATTTTTAAAGGTTAAGATTTCTGATAAAACCTAATTATGGAAAAACAGCTCTTAAAACACTCTATCATAAATAATCTAATTGATTATTGCGGTATTTTCGACTGTTTAAGAAATATGCATGAACATTTTCATCTAATTTTAGGTGAGGTTAAAATCTTGTTGTTAAACCTAATAAGGCAAAGACAGTTGTCAACACGCTCTTTCGATAATATTCTGTGGAATCATGCGGAACAGTTTTCTAGATAGTAGCTCCTAACCTTTGACAATTTAAAATTTTATATTTTTTCTTCTACCTCTTTAAAGGTTATGCTTTCTGATCAAACCGAATTATTTCAATAGTTCTAATCATTATTGCGATATTTTAGATCGTTTAAAAGATATGCATGAAAAACATTTATCAAATTTGGCCTCTATTTGTTTAGAGGTTAGAATTTTGTGTCAAACCCCAATAAGGCAAGAAAAGTCTTGAGACGATTTTCGAAAATTTTCTTCTGCTTTCTTAATAGAAGCTCTTAAACTTCGACAACAACTAAAAACTTCACATTTTTTTCCACCCTTTTAAAGGTTAGAATTTCTGGTAAGAGCTATAATGAAAAAATTACTCTTGCGACGCTGTATCAAAAAGATTCTAATGGTTATTGTGGTATTTTCG
The DNA here is from genome assembly GCA_024550625.1 of Dendroctonus valens. Classification (NCBI taxonomy): domain Eukaryota; kingdom Metazoa; phylum Arthropoda; class Insecta; order Coleoptera; family Curculionidae; genus Dendroctonus; species Dendroctonus valens. The sequence continues at coordinate 1,178,959 of JAJTJO010000098.1, forward strand.
ACCCTTTAACAGATATGCGTAAAATATTTAACAAATTTTGCCTCTATCCAATCAGAGGTTACAATTTTCTGGTAAAACCCAATGAGGCAAAGACAGTTCCGGAGATGCCCTTTCATCAATGTTCTTTGGAATTATGCGTATTTTTTGAACTTGGTCTAAATTTTTAAACTTAAACGAGCTGTTAAAATTTTACATTTATTCTACTAACTTTATAAAGGTTGTAATTTCTGACAAAACCTAATGACGGAAAAACAGTTCACAAGACGCCCTATTGAAAAAGTTCTAATGAACAATGCGATAGTTTCGACAAAATAATTTTAGGTATACACAAAAATGTTCATCAAATTTCGCCTGTTTATTTAAAGGTTAGAATTTTGTGGTAAAACCCACTAAGGCAAAAACACTTCTTGAGAGACTTTTTCGAAAATGTTCTTGTTTTCTAGATAGAAGCTCTTAAACTTCGACAATTTCAAATTTTACATTTTTTCTTCTAATTCTTTAAAGATTAGTATTTCCGGTGAAATTTAATGGTAGAAAAATAGCTCTTAAGACTCTGAATCAAAAAGATTCTAATGATTATTGCGGTATTTTCCATCGTATGCGAGATATGTCCGAAAACATTAATCAAATTTTGCTTGTATCAACTTAGAGGTTAGAGTTAAATTGCAAAACTGGCAAAGACACTTATTGAGATACTCTATCGATAATTTCATGGGCAATAATCAGATGTTTTGAACGGATTTCGAGATAGACTTCGACGGAGCCTTAAAACTTAAGATTTTGCCTTCTAACTTTTTGGAGGTTAGAAATTAAGGATAAGACCTAACAGAGCAAAAACAGTTTGAGACGGGCTATAGAAAAGACCTTAACGACTGATCGAAAATGTTAAACGGTTTTTGGGCTATCAAATGTTTACACTTGGGCTTTTTTGCTCTCAATTCTTTAGAGGTTAGGATTTCTAGATAAGAGCTAATTGTCAAAAGACTGAAACAAAACCCGCCTTCTAAGTGATTTTATAAACTTTCGGGCCTCAGACAGCGTTGCCGATTGTCACAGCCCATTCAAGTGCCACTCAATTAACAACATGATTCTAACCCGCAAAATTGTGACAAAATAGCCGGTGTTATTTGATTTTTTTTACTGTGTTTTGAACAGTGGCAGTGAAATTTTCAGCTGGGTTTAGTGTTCGTGATTAGTTTCGCTCTCGCTTGAATTAATTAATTAATTAATAGAACACTGACTCTGGTTTGAACCTGAGCTAGAGAGCACCCCAAAAACCTTTAGCTATCTGACCAGTTGACCGATGTCCGCCCACTTCCAGTTCTGATATTTCCAATCAGGTCTGACTCACTCTGTATATGCGATATAAATAAATAAGGCTTGGCATTGATGCTAATTGTCTGGTGAAATCGCATGCATACTTGTAGTACACGGTAGTCCTAGCCGAGCATTGTCTAATTTTAAGGTCGGCTACTTACGTCCCGGAATTGGACAAGTCCCAGCTCCCCCAGCTCGGACACACAAGCATAAGCAGCCTCGCTTTGCAAAAACAGCTGGCACAGGGTCATTTCCGCGCTCCGGAATAGGGACCCCATTTTGGCAACACGTTTGCTCAACTCGCTCTTGCTCTAGAATTAACAATGGGGTACAATCAGAAGCAGCGCAGCACTAAACAGCCCGACATACAAGCCCGTCAACGTTCGACACAAATGAAAGCGGCGAATGCATAGATCGATTGGATGGCTGATGGAGGTTTTCATGGGGACGGGACATGCGCAATTTTTTCCTGTGACCGCGTTTCCTCAAATTCGACCCGGCTACAGATAAGCGGATTAATTGATAGACTAGACAAGTGTCCTGGAAATGTACACACAAGACAGCTGTCCTGAACAGGAGGGAAGCCAAAACGTGAAATACCTTGATGGTTTTCCTGTTTCGCGCCTAGTGTGCCATCTAGCAGCGCTTTGAACCACTTGACAAAGAGCCGTGGTTTCTATTGAACGAGTACCAACAGAACCGCGGCTTTTGTACGCTAGGTGCCGTTGTTCGTGCTACATTTTGGTATGGTCACGTGATCGACGTTGACGTCACATGACCAGACGGTGGAAATGGAACCTCACTTGGCTTATTCCAGCGGCGACTACGTGTAGGCAGAGATTAGTTCGCATTCGATAATCGAGCCCGAAACATCGACCCCACCGGCACTTGTGTGCACCCTCTCAACCCCTTTGGTTTTTGGTTTACCCGGCGTCTAATTTGACACGGGCCCCTGTAGTCGATAGTGGGTTTATTGTGCAATAAAAGGCGCAGTACCTTTAGTTATTGGAACCACAACCCCTTACAGAACCCACAACTCTGAACTCCTGAAGATATTTTATATATTTTCCTGGAAATTGGTGTAGTACCAGACAACTCTCGAGGCTCAACAGGTTTAGTTCGTCAGGACCGACTTAAGGCAAGTCGTACAAAATAAAATTCTCTGGGGGCTGACGGACAGAAGATTGCTTGACGCCAAAATTGTAAGTTTTTAAACTTAATTCCCCCTTTGGACGCCAACTTTTTCCCGTCAAGGGCTGGCGGTAGTGTTATGTGATATCACCATTTAATTTGAGACCTTCGGACACTGTGTTTTTTTGAACATTTTTGCGTTATTAGTTAGTTTGGTATTAATCCGTCATCATTTTTCACTAATTTAATTATAAGGTAAATTTTTTTGATTTAATTATATTTAGAAAAAACTGTGAAAGTTTTTCCAACATTAATTATTTTATTAATATATAATTTCATAGGCAATCATTGTGTTTTTGTCGTTGCAGTCTTATTAAAGCTCAGAACGGAGAAAAAATAGAAACCACCCTGGAAAAATAGTCTCTTTATCGTGTTTGTTACGTCACAAGGATAAATTGTGAGTCCCTAGATTATTCCACTGATAAGTGCCCACATTGTCAGTGCGAATCATTCATACTAATCAACTAATCTCTGGTGTAGGGCAGATATTTTTTCATTAACCGTCCGGCCCAGTACTGGAGGTTCGCGCTTGCGCGTTTCATTGCCATGTTGCCGCTATGCAGATATTTGTTAGCTAACCATCCGCCCCAGTCCTGTCGGATTGATATGCTTTTGCGAATGAAATTATAATCTCAGAAAAGCACAGTTTCTTGTGGTTCAAGCACGTTTTTAGTTCGGTTGCTGTTGCTGAAATTCATGCTAATTTTAACATTAGTCGTTCATCCTTAGGAGTCACTATCCGAGCAAGGCGAACACCCAGGTCTGGGGGGGATCGTTAGGTAACAAATATCTGCATAGCGACAACATGGCAATGAAACGCGCAAGCGCGAACCTACAGGACTGGGCCGGACGGTTTAGGAAAAAATATCTGCACGCGTAGGACTCCATTCCATGAACTGCGCATGCACTCGTACCCCACAACCCGCGCAGCCACAACCATTAAACCAAATAGCATCATGTGGTCAGCTGACATTCTGGTTCTGGTAGACTGTTTTTCTTTTTATCATAGAACTTTTTGTTTCTTAATTTGTGGTTAGTATCCTTTAAATACTATGCGAGTGTTCTGTTTTGAATGTGAACGGGCTTTTTCGACCCAAACAAATTATAATCGCCACCAGAGAAAGGTCCATGGAAAAACTGAATGTTATAACTGAATATGAGTATGGTGTTAAATTATTTAAAGGCCATCAATATCTTGTATCATTTATAAATAATAAATCACTAAGGAGTCATTTTACTGAAAAACACCAAACACATTTGTAATTATTGTAACATTTGCATCCATACTTTTGAATGTATAAACATATTATTTGTAGTCATGTTCACTTAATATGTTTACATTTGTTATGTTATGAAAATATAGATACCTAATAAGTGCAATAGAAGTAATGACAATAAACGTGAACTTAATAAGATCTTAACAAAAAGTTGATTTTAATTAATGATATTGAATCGAATGCTTTTCAAATAATTGAAAATGTAAAAAAAAACAAAAATCTTTTTGTTGAAAATTTATTATGTATGTTAAATTCTCTTAAAAATGTTAAAACTTAGCAGTACCTTTAATATTAATGATAATAATTGCGAATTTGATCTTAATAAAGATATGACTCATAATGAACCGCAATAAAAAAAAAAGGTTTTTCTCTACCTAATCTCTCTATAATATACTCATGGCCAACGGAACAGAAAGGACAAAACGTTATATACAAACAACAGAACAAATTGTACTAAGACTAATAACACGAATAAGACACCCCCAAAACTCACTACACAACCCCCCCACCCAACTACTATACGAACGCACAAACATGACAAAGATCTCGGAAAGATTAATACAGCTACAGACAAAATGGACAAACAACCCCTACAACTGGACCATACTGAATCCCCTTTGTCTTACAAGACCAACCAGACAATCTCGCTTCCGTTTCCCTACACGCTACTCGAACGCTTACAATAGTAACTGACTACCGGACAATAAATCTAAGATCTCTGTTTGACAGAATTAAAATTATTAAACTATTAACCTAGAATAAGATAATTTTTACCTTTATTTGCTTATTTAAATTAAGACTGCATGTACTAAACAAGGGCAGAAAGACCGATAGGTCGATAGCCTTTTTTAGAAATAAAGATGTTTATTACTACTCTCTATAAAAAGAAAATTAATAAAAATAAAAGGGATAATTATTCATATGAAATAAAGCGGTTAATGATGGATACTGGAGCCTTAAATAATTACGTATTTTTAGGTAGTACCTAGGTAGTAGTAGTAGTAGTAAACATCTTTATTTCAAAAAAGGCTATCGACCTATCGGTCTTTCTGCCCTTGCTTAATACATGCAGTCTTAATCTAAATAAAAAACAAATATGAAAATTCTCCTATTCTAGGTTAACAATAGTAGTAGTAAACATCTTTATTTCTAAAAAAGGCTATCGACCTATCGGTATTTCTGCCCTTGTTTAATACATGCAGTCTTAATCTAATGACGTGCCGAGTGGCGAAGCGGCCGTTTTGACTTTTCTGGTGGTCACCATATACGTCCCTCGCATTCATCATTTAGCGGGCGGTGCGAGGGGCGGGGGGAAAAAGGGACCGTACCGGCAGCCCCGAAGGAACCGCGTCCGGAGCCAGGGTAGAAAGAAGAGAACCGAGACCGACGCCACACCACGCTGCCATTTTTTTTTCTTGGGTTTTTTCTTTACACCGAGTGCGGTACCGAAATCGAAATTCTTCCGGAGCATCCGTGCTCCTAGACGAGATAAAAGTGCCTAAACCCCCGCGGGAAGAGTGTACGCGGTCAGAGACAAGACTCTTTTCCAGCCGCGACACATATATAAACATCTGGGTGCGCGTCACAGATAGTTGGAGCCCTAGACAATATTTGTGTTCGGGTTTGTTTTTATTTGTTTTGGTTCTCTGTGTTATGGTATAGATAGACTGACCCTTTTGTTGTTTTTTTTTCTCTGTTTATCTTTTTATTTCCTGTACTCGCTTTGGCGGTACATACACTAAACTTGGGTTGATTCAGGGGGGTACTACCCGGAACAAGTACCTGGCATCCCGTAGTGGCAAACCGCCACTTACAACGACTTTGGTGCAGTGCGTCAGACTTTTTATTTTAATTGTTTTGTTGCGCATCCATCAAGTTGTCCAAAATGCTGGGACAGGGTCGCGATTCTAATTCCGGTCGAGCATCACCGGAAATTCCCTCCGCTCGCAACTCCAGCGAATGGAGGGGGGATCTGCACCACACTAAATAAAAAACAAATATGAAAATTCTCCCATTCTAGGTTAACAATACCATTATATAAATAAGATTTCAGTGGCAAGAAGAAATTATTTTATTGTCCACTAGTCCGTTGCGTTTGTAAGTGTTCGAGTAGCGTTAATGTAGGGAAACGGAAGCGGGGTTGTCTGGTTGGTCTTGTAAGACAAAGGGGATTCAGTATGGTCCAGTGGTAGGGGTTGTTTGTCCATTTTGTCTGTAGCTGTATGAGTCTTTCCGAGATCTTTGTCATGTTTGTGCGTTTGTATAGTAGTTGGGTGGGGGGGTTGTGTAGTGGGTTTTGGGGGTGTCTTATTCGTGTTATTAGTCTTAGTGCAATTTGTTCTGTTGTTTGTGTATAACGTTTTGTCCTTTCTGTTCCGTTGGTCATGAGTACATGTCCAAAGTCTAGCAAGGGTCTACAAATAGCTTTATATATTTTGGTGGCGGTGTTTGTGCTAATTCCTCTGTCTTTGTAGGTTAGTGATCGGAAGTGTTTTGTTCTCTTTATTGTTTCTGCCCTGATGTTTCGTATGTGTTTAGTGAATTTAAGTTTGTGGTCGATTGTGATTCCAAGGTATTTTACGTCGTTTTTTGGTTGTGTCGTTTGGCGGTCTGCAGTTATTGTAGGGGAGTCAGCGTTGAGTCTGTGGTTTGTGAGCAGAAGTTGGTTTTTTGACGCGTTTGGTGTTAGTCTCCATTTATAAAACCATGTCATTGTGTTGTTTGTTAGTGTTTGGAGTCTTTGCGCTGCTCTCTCAGTAGTTTTGTCATGTACAATAAGTGCCATATCGTCTGCGTATTGTAATATGTATGCCGATCTGTCGATTTGATTTTTGTCTGGTAAGTTGTAATTGTATATGTCATGGCAGTATATATTGTAGAGAAACGGTGAGAGCGGGGATCCTTGAGGGAGCCCTTGTTCAGGGGAAAAAGAAAATGACAGTGTTTTGTCAATTCGTACTTGTAGTTGTCTGTTTTCTAGTAAGTTCTTTATGGTGTGTAGTAGATATGTTGGTGTGTGTAGTTTGTATAGTAAGCCCCTATGCCAGACACTGTCAAAAGCCTTGTTAATGTCCATAAACAGGCAAGATGTCTTTCTGTCAGTTAGGTGGGTAGTTTATATATTGTTGGCCAAAATAAAGAGCGAATGAACAGTCGAGTGATGCTGTTTGAAACCAAATTGGTAGGTAGGTATATACCCTCCAATCACTCTTTCAAGCCGCTGCTTCATTATGCCTTCAAAAATCTTGCCCAGTATTGGAAGCAGTGTAATTGGTCTGTAGTTGCTCGGTTGTGTATTGTCCAGTCCATTTTTGGGTATAGGGATTATTAAGCCGTTTTTCCATGTTTCTGGAATTCTTCCATTTGTGATGCAGTTGTTCAATTCAGTTCGGATATGTTTGTGTGTTTCTTGAGTTAGGCTTTTCAAGACTTTTGCCTTAGTTTTATCTTTCCCCGGTGCAGTGTTCTTGATGTGCGCTAGGGCTTCATCGTACTCTGTGTCTGTGATCAGTGTGCAGGCATAGTTTGGTGAGTTGTTAAAATAGTTCAAGTACCAGTCGTTGATCAAGTTCCAGTTGTCATTGTCGAAGTTAGGGTTTGTCGATGTGCTGAAGGCCCTTTGATAGTGTCTGGCGAATGCGTCCGCTTTCTCTTTGTCTGTGTAGCGTTCTATTCCGTTTTCGTCAATTGTGTCAGTAGTGCCAGTCTTCCTGTATTGCGCCAGTTTCTTAATTTTTCGCCAGTATGTTTTGCCTTTGTCCTTCTGTATTTCTTTACATGTTTCTAGCCATTTGTCTTGTCGGTATTGTCCAATCAGAGTTTTAATGTTTCTGTTAAGTTGGTTCAGTGTCTTTTTCAGGTCGTTATTTTGAGTGTTTGTATATAGTCTGTACAGTTCTCTCTTATGTTTTATTAGTCTCAGTATGTATTTGGGTAGTGTATGTCGGTAGAAAGCATTTTTTATTTCCGGGCTAAATTTTCCTATGGCTAGTGAAAGTTGTTGTTGTATGGTTTCTATTGAAATGTGCTGTGCTTGTGATTGAACGTAGTCATGTATATGTTGTTTCACTTTGTCTATGTCAGTCTTTGTTAGGTTTAAGTTTTTCTCTATAGGAGGTGTATTGGAGGTAGGTTGCGTATGTTGTAAGTCTATGTTAAACGTAATAGCCAGGTGGTCGTATCCAAGTTCGTTGGTTAAGATTATGTTGTTGATGGTGTTTGTCAAGTTTCTTGTGTGCAGTAGAACGTCTGGTGTTGAGTCTGGGTTTGTGGGCTTCAGAAAAGTTGGTGGGGTGTGCTGTTTTATAAAGTCGGAATTTTGCAAAAATCTTTTAAGTTGTTTCGTTTTGTTTGTATTCAAGTTAAAGTCGCCTATAATTATTGCATATTTATAGATGCTCGCCTTAGTCAGTATGTTTTGTTCTAGGTTCGAGTGTGGGTGTATGTATGTCAGAAATATGTGTATCAGGTCGTTTAAGTAGGGTATGGTAAAATGTAGACAGTCGTTCAAAGGGTTGTTGAGGGAAGGAGGATTTGCTCTTCCAAGTTTAGATGTTGGTTTTAGGAGAGCTGCGACCCCGCCCCTGGCATGATTGATGGTGTACCTAGGTATTTCTTTTATAATATGAATTTGTTTTATAGTTCGAAGAACCGTATTTAAGTTTTAATGGAAATTGAAGTTTTTTTATATTATATGCCGAAATTCGATTTCATATTATCGGCAGCGGCTCAGCGATCTCTTATTATAAATTAAAAGGCGAATTTTTTCATTATTCGCATGCGCAGTTCAGGGAATGGTGTCCTACGCGTAGCCGCCGCTGCCTTTTTCATTTGATTGAGGAGTTTTTCCGGGAGAAGTTTTAGGATCTTGTTGGTTATGCGGTCAGGTCCTGGGATTTTGCGGGTTTTAAGAGAGGAGATTAGGTCTTTGAGTTCGGTGAGTGTTGCGTCGGGTCAGGGGGATTTGTCTGTGGTTTAATTCTCGGAGGATGTTATGAAAACACTTCCTCTTCGAAATCGAGATCGTTAGTCTGGGATATGTTGGGCGAGAACTGACGTTCTAGTTTGAGTTCGTTGAGTGTTGCGTGGGGGATTTGTCTGTGTGTTATTTCTCGGAGGATGTTGTCCACTTCCTCTTTGAAATCGATGAAAGCTTCTGCTTTCTCCTCGTCCCTATAAACCAGTCGTCGCTCGCCATGTATAGGGGGGAAATGGGTTTTAGTTTCCCCTCTCATGGTCTTGGAGATTTTTCAGGCGACGATGTCGCCTGTTTGGGACCACTTGGCGTTTTTAAGTTGGTTATTTGAATTTGAATTTGTTTCGTGAGGCGATTAGCTTCTTGGTTTAGATAAGCATCGGTGAATTGCTTGGACCTGCGTTTCACTTTATTTATAGTTTCAATGAGCTGTTTGACTTCTGGAGGAAGGCTGAAATGGTTTTTGTTTGTATTTTGTTTCTAAATTGTGGCTTTAGCGAGGGCTGTAGAGATAGCTTTTGTGATTTTGTCTGTGAGGGAGTTAAGCTTCCTAAAATTTTTGGGAGAGAGGTTCTGAGTTTGGTCCTCTCCAAGGTAGTAAGAGAGGGCGTCCCAGTCAGTGTAGGTAATTGGTGCTAGGGGGTTGTTTGTGTGTTGTTCGTTAATGTTAATGATAATTTATTTTAAAATATTCCTGAGTTTCAGTCAATTTTATTGTTTATTATTTAAAATGTTACAAATACGTTTCGGTGTCTTTCTTCACCATCATCAGTTTGTCTAAAATATATATTTACAGTTATCATCAATTTAAATAAAAAACTTTCACCAAAATTCACATATTAAAATACAAATCACACACATATTAAAAAGTACATTAAGAACATTGGTTTTCAGGTGATGAGTCAGGACAAACATGTCTGGGAAAAGACTAGAATCTATTGTTTAGAGATTTAAATTTAACTTACGTGTCTAGTTGTTTCTACCTTCACATTTGACTGGTTATTGAATTCCCTATTTTATTCGATTTGAGCGAGAGAACAAAAAAACTGTTTATACTTCGCCTTTTCTTTGCATTCTAGGAATTGCTCTGCAATTCCTCAATATCAGGTGTTTATATTTCACTTACCAGGTCCAATCTTCATGCATGCGTTCTAATGTTCTAATCTAAAATTCATTGCATTCTGATGTTTTTTAATCTGTATCATTTCATGGATTCTTCTCTTATTATAGTTGTTTTCATTGATTAATATTTTTGTGTTATCGAAATCAGAACTATGTAACTTTTGTTGTGCATGTTGTGCTAATGCTGTTCCATTTTCGTTAACCTTTCTTAAGCTATATTTATGTTCGTATATTCTTTTTTTTTAAATATTGTCCTGTTTGACCTATGTATGTGTTGTCACAGTTCAAACAGTCAATCTTGTATATTACGTTAGGTGTGTCCAACTTATCGCTTTTAGGTTTAAATTTTGTAAAACATTCTTTTGCCAAGTTGTTTTTAGTTTTTTCCGCTATAGTAATATTATGTGGTTTCAAAACACTTTTTATTTTTGTGTTGATTTCTGGTATGTACGGTAATGATACATACTTGATTTCACCTCCTTTTTTATTATTTATATTATTTATTTTGTTCCATTTATTTGAATTGTGGATTTTATTAATTAATTGTTTTATTATTGGTTCGAAGAAAGCTTTGGGATAGTTGTTCATTATTAGTATCTTTTATATTTTTTCAAGATTTTTTGTTCTATATCCATAATGTGCCATAATTTAATCGCTCTATCAGTAAGAGCTGTTACAACACTTTTTTTATATTGTATAGGTGCATATGATTGGTAATTCAAGTATCTACCAGACCACACATCCTTTGTGTCATATATAACCGTCATATCCAAAAAGTTTAATGATTTGTTTTTGTCTTCATCAATGGTGAATTTAATGGTCTCATGGAATGCATTGGCAGATACATTGACAGATGCAACACAGATGACAGATATTTAGATAATTGGTAAGTTGGGGCATTTATGTTGCTAACTATCGGTCTCAATGGGTGGCCTGCTTTATGAAGCTTTGGCAGGCCATATATAAATGGTGCTCGGCCGTTGTTGCAAGACAGTGTTCGTTTCAAATTTTCCGTTATGAATTTATTTTTATGCCATGAATTTATTATTTTATTTAGTTTTGTTTGAATATTTGTAGTAAGATCTTTTTTTTTCGGTTTATATGTTTTTAAATCATTTATTAAGGCTAGCATTTTTGTTTTATATTCATTTTTCATCATAACAACTGTCTTGCTACATTTATCAGCCGTTAGCACACAGATGTTTGTGTTTTCATTTAAAAATGTTTTGGTCTCACATATAAGCTTATTTATATCATTGGGCACACTTTATTTTTTAGTTTTTAGTTTTAGATTTTTCATTAGTATTGTTGCAGGTTAACTTCATACAATTTATTGGTGGGAGCCACAAAAATGACCCGGTGGGCAGAGCACTCCGCCAAATTATAACAATCGCCTGAAGTCGCCGTGTTATATAACTTCAAATGCAAAAAAGGAAAAAAAAGATTTGAAGAACTTGATATTTGCAAGGGACTTATTGGTAAAATACACTTTTAGTTGGATTTATAAATGATTGTGTATACTTTCCTGACTGTATTTCAATTTAATTCAAAAGAAAGAAACGTAATAAAAGAACATTTAATTTGAAATTTATAAATGATAAAATATATCTTTTTTTATTACAGATGGCTTGCTAAAAAATCCGCTATTTATAGCAACCAGGAAAAAACTCAGGCACGCGCCGGAAAGACTCACGGAAAGAAAATAGCAATTACCACTACCGGCTTCGGAGAGAAGAGCAAATTTCGATTTGTAGCAAAAATAAGTTTAGTTTGTAATACGTAAACGTTTTTTGTTTGTTTTTAAGTATAGGCTATTGGTTCAGTATTTTGTTTCTTTTAAATCGCTTCCACCCAAAATTTTCAAATAATTTGACGGTTGACTATAACCTAAGAACGTTTCACAGATGTCCTCTAAACAACCCGTCTATAATTTGACGGTGATGTCCTAAACGACCTTTACAGGATCATCCCATCATGGCCCGAACAGTCCCAAAAGTATGTCCCATGGACGTCCCACGTAAGTATCGGGACGTAGCAGGACGTCTGAGGGACCATGCTTATATCCTGTAATGACTTCCGTGGGACGTCTCAGGGACCGAGGTGTGTTTGCTGGGTTAAAACCATCATATTAATAAAAATATGTGGGTAAAACTTCGCTTCAAAATAAATAAACTGTTCTACTTAAATCTGAATAAACTTTACTAAAACTTTTCAAATTAATTAACACTTGGCAATGCAATAGGTGGTTAAGCTGGTTTGTATTGCAATTACTTTAAATTCTGTAAATTGTGGTGTATATAAAAATTGCCTTATACAGTGTGTCCAGTATAAAATGATGTACATGGGGATATTGGAAACCGTTAAAGATACAGAGTGGACCAAATGGGGAAAAATTTGCGCAATCAAGTGCCTATAAATAATTTGTCATCAACTTCTTTGAACTCGGAGTAGCAACGGATATACAGGGAAAAAAAGAAAAAAGTGCGTTTAATAAAATCCTTTATATCGTGTTTATTATAAAAGATACAATCAAGAAATTTTCAGGGTGGGGGTAAGAAATGAGCGTGAATTTGAAGATAAAGTAAAAAATAACTTTATTTTCAAATTCACGCTCATTTCTTAACCCCACCCTGAAAATTTCGTTATTGTATCTTTTATAATAAACACGATATAAAGGATTTTATAAAACGAACTCTTTTGTTGTTTTCTCTGTATATCCGTTACTATTCCGAGTTCAAAGAAGTTGTGGACAGATTATTTATAGGCACTTGATTGCGCAACTTTTTCCCCATTCGGTCCACCCTGTAACTCTAACGGTTTTCAATATCCCCATGTACATCATTTTATACTGGACACACTGTATGGAAAGAAACTTATAGTGGCAAAAGGCATTTGATCCAAAAACATTGTAGGCCAATATAAAGTAATCATACTCCGCCCCTATAGAATTGAAATTATTTCTTCAAAACTGTTAAAAAAATTAATTCCATACAATAATTTTTCATTCACATCTAGACATGGGTAAATTCTTGACATAAATGACGTCAGATATTACTACCACACGGCAACAGCGCACGGAGCCTCGTTTAGTAAATAGACATTCGTATTGCTAGGCTACAGCGGACTTGATTCAATTTGTGACAAATTCGAAAAAAAACCTGATAGATTCGCTGATTTCCATTAAAGGAAAAGATAAACTCTGGTTACTCGTTTCACAATGGACAAGCCAATTTTTCAAGAAATTAACAAGCTGGTTGAAGCATTGGTGAGGACCAATTTATGAGATAATTGAGTTTTACTAGGTAGCTATGCCACCATCTTCAAAGGAAGATTAAAACAGTTTTACTTTTTCTCCGGAGATGGAAACATAGCCGTCGACCACACCTGCTATCTTTTCAAAATAACTTTTCCATTGGGACGCAAAATTGAACGAAACTATTGGAGCGAAGGTCCCCAAACAGACACGCAAATCCAATCGCAACTGAGCTTCCTGTTTTTTGTTACATTCAAAACGTGAAATTTGATTTGATAAGGTCTAAACTAAAAATCGGATTTCTAGTTATCCTTGTCATGAGGTGTATCATAACCATCTTCGCCTTATATTTGATAGAAAACTGGTCGTAATTGTAGATAATCTAACCGAAAACTATTTTTAAGAAAGTGAAAAACGTTTTATGCATATTTTTCTAATATTATCTTAGGACGACCACCAACAACAACGTCTGAAATTGCAGATGTTTATGGACCAAAAGCAATTTTTTTATGAAGAATTACAGCAGCACGAAAAAACAGTGAAATCGAAAAATGCTGCGAAGGCCACCTCTTTGGCAATGGCTAAGGACCGGCAACGTGCTGCTACTGATAAAAATTTATATGACAGAAAAATTATAAATGAAATATGTGAATCGGTTAATGCTGCTAATGAAAAAATTTACGAAATTAGCAATAACTTAAACCACCAAGAAAAATTGCAGTCTATGGGTAAATAAGAACTCGCATTAACTAGTCAAATGTTTCTAAATTACAAACTAATGCTACACGTTCAAAATCAAAATTATGTTTGTAATTTTAGGAAAAAGTGCGAGTAAAAACTTAAATCGTTTTGACAAGAAAATCGGTGAACTCTGTACCATATATAATGAGTTGAAAGATAAACGTAAAAACGACTTAGAAGAACTACAAATTCAAATGACAGATATTGGCAAAGAAAACACAGAAGTAAATTATAAGATTAAAGAATGTGAAAATATTCTTCTAAATTATGAGGATAATGACCAGGATCTTTCAGAAGATATTGAAAGAGAATTAACGGAGCTTCAAGGCAAATTAAGTACTTTACATGAAGAGTACAGTGCTATTACAGAAGAGGCTTGCACAATTGATACTTGTGATAAAGAGGTTGCAGACAAATATCAGGAGTCTGAATTTTCTAAGCTGGAATCTCAGTGAGTATTTACCACGTTCTGTAGACTGTATATAAAGCACACATAGCAGTTTACATTCAAATATTCTCCCTTTTTATTATTTATTTATACACGTTACACCGAAACGTATTTGTAAAATATTTTGACTAATAAACAATAACATTGACTGGAACCCAGGAATTTCTTTTGAATTTATTATTTATATATCCGTTTATTTACATATTTTCATTACTAGTTATGGGTGTAATATCCCTCTCTGTTCATTAAGGAATACCAGCCATATATAATGTTATAATTTAACTGAAGTTTCATTAAACCTATATAATGCTATTTTAGATTATCAAATATGATATTGGATGTTGAGCAACTTTGTCAAGACAAAGACCACCAGAAAACTGTGGAACATAAATTAACCACTTTCGTTCAAACTCTGGAAGACGTCGAGAGCAACTTAAATGCAGGACTGAACGATAACGTCAATATTCGGAGGAAAGCATTGCAAAACGAAAAAATTGAAGAAATTCGAGCTTATATGGGAAAGAAGATCAAACATAGTGTTGGAGAGGAAACCTACTTAAATAGTCAACTACTAGAAGTACGTATCACGACAACAATAATTAGCGTTTGTATAGGTATATAGTCCGTTTCAATTTTTCTCTGTCAATCTTTGCTATTTAATTCGCGAAAACCATAATTACGGAAAATTTACTTTAAAATCTATTTTCAATATAGTGTCTTCGTCTTTGCTTTTATAATTTTCTATTTATATTAAGATTTTCAATATTTTTCTCCTCTTTAGTCACTCAAGGAATTAGATAAGAACATCTCAAATACAACAACAGACGTGACACAGTTATCAACTGAACTGAATAAGGTTGAACAATTATTGGATTCACTGAAGAACTCAGATGATCTTTCACAGAATATTCAAACTGTAGCGTATCGCATTGATAAACTTTATAATGAAAAAGCCGCCATTCAAATCAGCGTCAATGCTACTAGTGACGAAATACAAAGAGCGACTGAGCAGCTGCAAGAGAAAGAAGATAAAGGGGAATTGGCAATACTAACTTTCGAAAATACTTCTTTGCTAGAAGTGCAACAGCTAAACAAACAGTATGCTGAGATCCAGGAAATTCGTATCAAGTTAGATGATGAATTGAAGACCTTAGAAAATGAATTAAAAGAATTAGAAGCAGCTATAAATGTCCGCAAACAGGAAGCCGAACTTGTGTCGCAGAGAAGGAAAGATATAGGTAGCCTGATACGACCCCAGAGTAGTGCAGGCTCCAATTGTACAAATTCACACAATGAAAACTGCTGCAGTGCATGATTTTACTCGACCAAATACACCTGAATCATCGACTAAAAAACGGAAAACAGCGCAAAGTCCAAATATAAAATGGAATTGGGATAGTGACAGTAGTATAGAAGAAGAAATAGTGAAGCTCAGTGACCTTTTGAAGACAAAGCGGTGAGAAAGGTGAGTGGACTTGTGAAGTTATAATGCTGAAGTCACTATAATGTGTCTTTTTAGCAAAGAACCAATGAAAAGTAACGCGAGGAATTTTCAATGTTAATAGAAAATTGTTATTGTTGTTAATGTTGATTGTTAAATCAAGTTCTACAGCACTTATTTGATGTTAACTTTGAGGTGCACTTATTTTCATTTAGTTACCCAGAAATATGTTAGTTAAATACATACCAAATAATGTTAAAGTTACCTTAACTTAAATAAAGATAATTAAAAATACAGTACAAAACTCTATATTCAGTTATTATAGTTGTCGAATACTAATAATATATGCAGAATACTTTGTGAAACGGTAGTCCTTCAAGAGCTCTACAGGATGAATGGAACACCCTCTAATCTCCTGCTCCTCAAAATCGCCATTTTTTAGAACATGTCGCTTTAATTTATCGCTTAAATGTTTGCTATACTTGAAAACCTCAAACCAAAGAAGAGTTTGTGGTACTCTGTAGTCCGCAAATATTGTAATTTCAACGTCGATATCTTTAAAATGTCCCAGGCCTTATCCTTTAAAACAAGCCCACAAATATCCCCAATTAATATCTGTGCCCTTTTATAAAAGAACACACGGCGATCCATAAAAACGTCTAGTGAAAGCATTGTTTTAGCACTGTTTTCAGCTGTGATGACCACATTGCGGAATGATCCTGCACTTCATGAAGACATATCACCCTTTCGGGTATTAATAGAATTTCAACTTCAGTGTCACTGCGCAACACGTTTCTTAATTGTTCCTCAGTACCTAATGGTAGCGCTTAAATTGGGATTCAAAATGTCGATTCCTTCCTTAATGGCTCTCTTATTTGCGGCACATAATGCATAATATCCAGAATAGCCTTCCACTTGGCACACGTATTTCTTCTTCGAGTACGTGCACTTTCGATCGAGAAAACACTGCTCATGTAGCACAATAATTATTCATTATAATTCTTATGTCATTAATTTATCTAGTATGCTTTATCGTACTGGGATTAAAAATCACGCATGTAAAATTTAGTTTTTTGATCGAAAATTTCATCAAGGGTTTAGGTAAATTTTTTCGAAAAATCTCTTCAATTTCTCATAATTTCTCGAATTCTACAGAATTTTCATCAGAAGGAACCAGGGAATGTCACGGGCTAATTCGAAATAATTAACGTTTTTCGTCAATTTTAAGGGTTTTTTAATCTGTGAAGATCTTGAATAGACTTTAGTTTTTATTATAAACTCAAAAACAACTTTAATATGGATATTAGGGAGCTTCTTAAGTCGGTTGTAATCTATTGGGCTTGAAAAACACGCATATAAAATTTTGTTTTTCGATCGAAAATTTCATTAAGGGTTTAGGTCAATCTTTTTCGAAAAACCTTGAATTTCCCATAATTTCTCGAATTCTACATAATTTTCATCAGAAGGAAGCAAGGAATGCAAGGCACTCATTGAAAAACAACCTAGAAGCTTCAAATTCAAAATAATTCACGTTTTTTGCCAATTTTTAGAGGCCAATTTCTTGTTGATTAAGGACTCAAATGCAAAAAAAAACAATCAATCGGGCTGAAAAAACACGCATGTGAAACTTTAATTCTTGATCGAGTGGAGAGGATTAATTTTTTCGAAAAATATCAAGTGTCTCAAAATTTATCGAATTATATATCATTTTCATCATATTCTTTCATTCCGCAACAGTACTATCATTGGTCTGGTACAATTTCCAGCAGTACTCCGGTTCGTTCTGTACTGCAGAATAAAATAAGGTATTTAAATATAATAAATTGAAGAAAAAATATTGCTGCCTTGCCTTGGGGATCCATTCACCAGAGCATAATTTGAGGTAGGTCTTTCGATGTATATTTATGTATTTTGGATTTAGTGACGTCCACACCAGCTATTTTTTGAAATTAACTTCGAATTCCACTTCAAATAAAAAAAAGTTCAAGTTAGTCTTTGCTTTAGAGGACAAAGGCGAAGAGTTTCCCAGGTGCTGAGTCGATCGATGCGTTTCAGTACAGTTTGTTTGGTCCATATCTCAGTTATTTCGGCTTCAACTGCAAAAACTCAATCAGGACTTTAAAGGCGATTTTCTCTTTCTTTTACCACTAAACCATTTTTTGATGGCCTCGATATTTTAAGGGCCAGGGGCAAATGAAGATTTCCAGATGTTAAGTAGCTCGATGAGCTTCAGTCTAGTTTCTTTGGCTCGTAACTCTAAACGTAACGTAAAGCATTTTTGGATGGCTTCAATAATTAAAAGGTCAGAGACAAATGAAGTTGGCCAGACGTTAAGTCGCTCTATGCGCTTCAGTTCTACCAAGCTATATGCGCTACATTCTTCCCTAGCCTAAAACTCAGTCAATTCTAGTGTGATTCCGAAAACTCAAGTAGCACTTTAAAGGCCATTTATTTATCTTTACTGTCTTTCACCATAAAAGTTTGTTTGATGGCTTCGATACTTTAAAGGGCAGAGGCAAATGAAGACGGCCAGATGTAAAGTCAGAAATTTTTATTTGAATAACGTTTAACTAACGTCTTTATTATAACCTAGACTACATGTAATTCAAAATATTCCTGGGTTTCAGTCAATTTTATTGTTTATTATTTAAAATGTTACAAACACGTTTCGGTGTCTTTCTCCACCATCATCAGTTTGTCTAAAATATATATTTACAGTTATCATCAATTTAAATAGAAAACTTTCACCAAAATTCACATATTAAAATACAAATCACACACATATTAAAAAGTACATCAATGTTCGATGTCGAATAAAATATGGAATTCAATAACCAGTCAAATGTGAAGGTAGAAACAACTAGACACGTAAGTTAAATTTAAATCTCTAAACAATAGATTCTAGTCTTTTCCCAGGCATGTTTGTCCTGACTTATCACCTGAAAACGAATGTTCTTAATGTACTTTTTAATATGTGTGTTGATGACCATGTCAAAATGTGACCAAAAATCGACGTCGATTTTTTGATCTAGTTAAAAAAAATAATTGATAAATTGTTACACTGTTCTGATGGCGATAAGCGTTCAAGCAAACCACTTCTGAAGATGCAAGCCACACGTGCTTGCGAAACGTCAAGAAGAAATTCTACCGAACGACGGCCTAAAAACCCGAAAAACCCACTTGTTTCAAGGAATGGCCTCGAAAGTCTATCTCTTTTGATAATAATAACAATGTTTCTCCGAAATCCGAAAGCTAATGATTTACTCAACTTGCAGGTGCAGGACGTTATAACGATTCCAAGCAAAAAGAATATGGAGCGTTAAGTAGAAAGGCTTGTAGAAAAGCGATGACAGTCCTAGATAATAATGGCACAGCCTTAGAAGCGGTCCGAGAAGCTATAACAGGTACTTTACGCTTAGGCGATCTAAATAGCCAGTGTTTCATTGTTAAAAGTCTCGAATTATTTATTTCAACCTGAAAGGCTCGACGTCGACGACGACGACGACGAAAACAAGAGCAGCAAAGGTATCTCAGAAACAGAGGTAGTCGGCGTCACTCAATCCCGCTCTGTTCAGTTAATAATAATTAATTCGTTTCGCATTGTAGGTGGACGAAAAGCTCTCATGAAAGCCTCATAATCTTCAAGTACATTGACGACAAAGACATTTTCCAAAACTTGTGACAAACGCAAAGCATGGACGCCGAGGGAGCGATGATAAACAGGCTAAAGCAGGCAAGCACAACCACACCTATTCGATAGTGAGCGTTTTTTACTGGTTCATCTTTTGCAGGCCTGCAGATGCAAAGCATGGACGCCGAGGGAGCGATGATTAACAGGCTAAAGCAGGCAAGCACAACCACACCTATTCGATAGTGAGCGTTTTTTACTGGTTCATCTTTTGCAGGCCTGCAGATATGAATTCACCAGCAAGTTACATCGGAGTTTACCAAAAGTGAGAAGAGTGGAGTTGGGTGGGGATCAATTTCGGCATCTATAGGCTTCAGGCGGGTGCGTGGCCGCTGGGACAGGCTGTTGAAACGCCGTTTGCTCTGCCTCAACAACCGGAGAAAAGCGTACAAATGGTAAGGACAGTTGTGGTTCTTTGTAAAATACAGAAAATTTTGGGGCCGTTTTTGTTCGGGTAACTTTATTATTAATCAAAATACAAAATTTTGGTTTAATGGAAAGTTGTTCTGACTGTGCAATTCTGGCTATAAAAATTCACAACTCCCAAATCCTAGCCGATTGAAGGCTGAAACTTGAGATAATTATACAAAAAGGTTCGTATTATAAAATTCCAAAGTTTCATTCAATTGCCATAACTCATTGACTTTGAGAAATGTCCCGAATTTGAAAAAATCCCAAAATCACCTAAATCTGAGCCCAATTCTCTGTCGCTCAAAATGGTTGATCTAATTACTTTTTTCCAGTTTGAGATATCCTACTACAACAAATTCAATAGCAGGAAGTTGACCTGGCTGCACATTTGCCAGGTGGAACTGAAACTAGGTAGTCTTTCTTAAATACCCGGAGATTCCGACAAGGATCCCGACAGAATCGGGAGCTCCTGAAGTGTTGGATATCGCCATAGTCAAGAACATGAGGCCACCGGAAGATTCCGGTCGTCCGCAAGGAAGACCACCTCACTCACTCCGCAGGAACAAGTAGTAGCAATGGACAGGGGGTCCTTGGAAGCCATTGTCCAGGCGGTAATGTCCCAACTACATGCCTAAACGGCCTGATAGTTTTACAGTAACGTCTTGGAATGTCAATGGGCTAAGGACTCTCCGTTCAGAACTGGACGAGTTTCTGAACAACAGAAAGCCTGAAGTGGCAGCGCTCCAGGAAACTAAGGTTGCAAGAAATATTAAAACTAATATACAGGATTATAAGGTTTACAGGCACGACGATAGCACCCAACGTGGAGGAGTCCTCCTAATTAGGAAGGACATCAACCAGCACAGCACAGGTGTAGAGGACACCGACATACACGCCATCAGCGTGCAACTCAACACCTCCAAAAGCCCAGTAATTGTTACTGCCGTTTACAGAGCCCCTCTGCCCGTTTACAGAGCCCAGGAAGCCCTAAACCTGCTGGACATTCAGACAATGTTATGGAACAACCAGGCAAGGCTCTTGATAGGTGACCTAAACTGCAAAAACACGGAGTGAAATAGCACGCGTACCTGCAGTAAAGGTCGACTGCTAGCAGAAGATGCCCAAGGATCCCGCCAGGATCGGGGGCTCCCGAAGTGTTGGATATCGCCATCATCAAGAACATGAGGCCACCGGTCAGCATCAAGACTATAGAAGAGGGAACCTCTGATCACAACCTAATTTTGCTGTATTGTGTCACAAAGAAAGGATACCACTGCGCACGACTAGAACCACAACAAACTGAGTAAAGTTCAAAGAGTTTACACACTCACTAATCGAAATTCCGCAGGTAGAAGATTAAGAGGGTGTCGAGCAAGCAGCAAAAAGTCTGGAAGCAGCCGTCCAACAAGCACACGACAGAAGCTCGGTGACTACGGAATTGCCGGTAATTCGTGAAGTACTCCCTGCAACTGGAAGCACTCAGAAGTCATCATGCTCCCAAAGCCTAAGAAAAACAGGACTTTCCCCCGAAACTACAGGCCCATCAGCCTGTTGCCCGCTCTCAGTAAAATAGCCGAAAAGGTTGTACTGAAGAGACTCAAGGAGGAAACGAGCGAGCTCGACGTGCTTCCGCCAGAACAGTTTGGATTCCGAGGAAAGCATTCCACGAACTTCAACTGCTCAGGATAGTAGAAAGATGCACCAAAGAAATGAACCAGTACCGAACCACTGGAATCCTCACACTGCACGTCGAAAGAGCGTTCGACAAAATGTGGAGAGACGGTCTCATCTACAAGATGATGCAAACAGGTATTAACAAGAAACTGTGCCAGCTAATCGACAGTTACATTTACAGAAGGAGCTTCATCGTCAAAGTTGGAACTCGCCGGTCAGAAACCAGAAGCACTGAGGCGGGAGTACCGCAAGCAGCAGTACTATACTAGTATCACCACTGCTATACATCTATAGTACATATATATAGTATCACCACTGCTATACACGATCTTCACAAGCGACATTCCAAGACCTGCCAATACGACCCTTGCTCTCTTTGCAGATGGTACGGCCCTTCTGTCATGCTCATGGCAGAAGGACTGCATCAGGCAACCGCTCCAGCTTGCAATTGACGAACTACAACAGTGGAAGATGAAGATAAATGCAGAGAAGAGCCAGGCCATACTTATTGGCAGGAAGCAGGATAAGGTCGATTGCAACTTTACCACAGAGGAAGGAAATATTGAATGGGAAAGTGAGATTAAATATCTGGGTGTTGTTTTAGATAAGCAGCTGGCCTGGAAGAAACATATCAAAACAGCCATCGACAAGGTTAAGGCAACAACTGCCAAGTTGTACCCACTCCTCAATCGAAGAATCCAGATGAGTATTAGGAAGAAGCTACTCCTCATCAAGACCATATTCAGGCCGACACTGGCGTATGCCTCCACTGCATGGGGATATGCAGCCGAGTGTCACCTGAATAGACTTCAGGCCACAGAAAACAAACTTCTTCGGATGACCATAGATGCGCCCTGGCTTGTCAGGAACTCCCAAATCTACAGGGACCTGCAGTGGGAGCCGCTACGAGAGTTTCTCACAAGGAAAGCGGCAGCGGACTTTGAGAAAGCTGGAAGGCACTCCAACGAACAGCTGCAAAACGTAGTGAACTACACATCTGAGGTAGAAAACAGCCTAAGCTGTAAGTGTGCTAATTAACGTTATAGAGTATGTAGTACGATAAGAAGCAATACGTGTATAAGTGTAACGCGTTAAATTAAGAAGATGCACATGCTAGCAGCAGCTAGCGTGGAGAGAATGCAATGCTATGGCATACGGACGCCGGAGCTAACAAATTCGAGAGGACAACAAGTTTTAAAGGAAACACCTGAAAACTTGTAGTTCAAAAATCGGGGGGTTTCAGTTGGTAAGAATCCAACACTACCCAGGGTCTAGAACACTAGGTGCTTTCATGAAGATTTTTTATTCCTCCAGCCGCTGGGCAAAAAAAAATTCTTAATTAAACAGCGGCCGACAAGAGCCTAATTTGGCCTCCTCTTAGGTTACCTAAAAAAAGCCCTACGAAGCCGACCTCAACTTGAAAGGATCGAAAATAACGATAATTGGCACATACGGTCCGAATGAAGATGAAAGAGTAAAAGAAAAAGAAAAATACTTCGAACTGCTATATGAAATCGTCTCCGAAACAGGTCAAACGACAGAAATAATTATACTTGGTGACTTGAATGCAAGAATCGTTAGAGGAACAGGAAACAAAGTAATAGGGCCATATGGGGAGAGCGCAATAGATTATTCGAAGTATGTGGGTATAACTCACTGAAGATCATGAATGGCCATTTCAAACATAAAGACGTACACACATACGAGCTGAATGCGGAAATGACCACCATCTCATAAAAGTAGAAATTATCCTTCGAATAGTCCAAGGAAAGCAGACCCAGACAGAGGAATTATTGGTGGAATGATAAGCTGCAAGTGTAATGCTGCATAAAAAAACGAGAGCAAAAGTTATATCACAGATGGTCGAATACGAAATGAACACAAAAGACAATATGGAGATATAATAACCAAATTTAAATCTGCAGTAAGTAATAGAAACAGAAAATCAAAGCTGGGAAAAGAAATGCCAGGAACTAGATACATATGCTGCAGGAAGAAAATCAAAAGAATCCTGGACGTTTATAAAGAAAATGAGATCCACTCCATAGACACTGAAAAATTTGAAAAACTCTATAAAGAATTACTAGTAGAAAAAGGTCCTGAATACAATGAAATCCAGCAACTGGTTGGTACTGGTTCAAGGGCAGCCATTTCCGTGTCACCACAGGTGCTATTTCCGGGTATAACAATTCAGAAGTTGTTCCTCCAGCTTATCATGTTCTCGACAATTCCAACATCCTGTAGATAATTGGTCATTGTTTCTTTTGGGTGGTTCACTTTTCAGAACTGACCGGTGACCATTGTCTTGGAATTGAAAGCTGTGAGAAACCAAACTATTTCGTTTGGCGGGAGGTCTACTTTCGGTACCTTTAAAAATCATCCCAAAATTCAATGGCGCGACCACTCAAGGGGCGGAAAAACAATTCTTGGGAAACCTCTTTCCCTCACCCTGCACCTCTGATTTTGACCCTACCCTAGTCGACAAAATTGACTAGGAATTCAGTCTTGCATTAAAACTCGTCAGAAGTCTAGCACTAAAACTCACCCTCGTCGGAACTATAATCTGTAGTTTTCAATTCAAACTCGTCGGCAGCAGTACCGAACTCAAACTCGTCGAAAGAAGTGATATTTCCCCATACTCGGTGGGGAGAAGTCAGTCCCAGTCCAACGCGAACGGAAATTAGTCACAAGATTCATAAAAACGAATTCTACAATCAAAAGTCATACTGCCCAGCCCAGTCGCTCAAAGTGTAGAAATAAACGGTTGTTACAAGTACTGGTTTGGCACATGGCAAAAGGCCAGATCGTTTATTCTTGCTGCAGCTGCTCCCAATTTTACCCACCAAACGGTGGGTAAAGCACTCTCTAACTCGCATCTCAAACCCATTGGTCCTTCGAAAAGCATAAATTCTCCACATTTATTATTCTGGTGTTGTAACTGTCCTATTACATTGGTTGATGTTGCAAGAACCTTTTCTATATATAAACATATATTTACTGACAGGAGACAATCATTTTCATTGGAAAACTTTGAAAAGTAGTTAATTATAAATTCCTGCTATACAATTTCAAATTAAAATAGTTTTTATAATTCTGTTTTAATGTATTTTATATCTTCGCTTCCCTTTACTTTTTCAAGAAATAAATATTTTCCATCAAACCAATGTTCGTGTGTTTTTAAAAGTTATTTCACATGTTAAATAAATGCATACTATTGCATATTTGGCCAAATAAATACATATAATCGCATATTTGAAATAAAAATTATGCATATTTTGATTGAATTTAACTGCATATTTTCCGCGCCTTAATGATCATATATTGGCACAACTTTAGTCAATTTATTATTATTAAAGGAGCAAATATGTGTTTGACTTCTCATGTTTCACCCTTTACATGATTGAGTAATAATGAAACACCAGTACACATTTGGTAATAGATTTATTAATTAAAAACATTGAACACTATTTTACGCTATTTGTCAGTATACGTAAAGAAGTCAGTATAATAAAAAATAATCACTGCAATAGTAGACATTTTATAGTAAAATCTAAACAAAATCTAAATACTAAAACGCTAAATAGACCTTAATTGTGATTTTCATTGATGTTAATTTATTTCAACCGATTTTCCTGGGTTTCAGTCAATTTTATTGTTTATTACTTAAAATGTTACAACATAGGTCCGTTGCATTTATGCAAATACAATCAAGTAGTTTAAATTTAAAAGTAGTTTTAAAAGCAAGGATTAATGGGCATCAGAAAATTATTTTGATCAAATACATTTGCTGCGTGACTCTCGCGCTAAGGCGCACACAACATACATGAATAGTAAGAAACAGAAACTTCTGTTGGATTTTTAAACAGTGCAATAAAGGAGATTTCAAATTAAAATACGTATTTAAAAATTTATGCATCTATTTGTTTCTTTTATAACTTGCTTTGATTGCTAATCAAAATGTAATTGTGATTAAAAAAATGAGTATGTTTGTTGACCGAAATTCGACAGTTTTGTCGTAATTATATTTAAAATTTAGTAACTAGAATCTAAAATAAATGCAAACCCTTTTATCACTGATAGCCTTATTTGAAGATTTTTATATCATTTGTGCATCTTTCCTGTAATCTGGACTAAATACCGGTAATCCGAACACACAGTGTGCATTCAATTGACCGGATTAAAGAGGTTCTGCTGAATTTTCTTGGATTGGCTGAACGAAATGTTTGGTTTTGACATGCCAGTTTAACATAAATTTAACTTTAAATGGTTTCTTACAAAAATTGCATTCAAAGGGCCATTCGTCTGAATGCGATACCAAATGCATACTCAATCCACTCGCAGAATAGAAAATTTTATTACATGTCTTACACTGGTACTCCTTTTCTTTCGTATGCTTGTTTCGATGAACGTTTAAGTTGCCTTTCGATTTAAATGTTTTGTGGCAAATATCGCATTCAAAGGGCCGATTGTCTGAATGCGATACCAAATGCCTGCGCAATTCATTCATAGAATAGATCATTTTGTTACATGTCTTACACTGATACTCCTTTTCTTTCGTATGCATGTTTCGATGAACCTTTAAGCTGCTTTTCGATTTAAATGTGTTGTTGCAAAAATTGCATTCAAAAGGCCGTTTGTCTGAATGCGATACCAAATGGCTGCTCAATTCGTGCACAGTATAGAAAATTGTGTTACATGTCTTACACTGATACTCCTTTTCTTTCGTATGCTTGTTTCGATGAACTTTTAAGCTGTTTTTCGATTTAAATGTTTTGTTGCAAAAGTTGCATTCAAAAGGCAGTTTGTCGGAATGCGATACCAAATGATTACTCAATTCACTCGCAGAATAGAAAATTTTGTTACATGTCTTACACGGGTACTCTGTTTCTTTCGTATGCTTGTTTCGATGAACGTTTAAGCTGCTTTTCGATTTAAATGTGTTGTTGCAAAAATTGCATTCAAAAGGCCGTTTGTCAGAATGCGATACCAAATGCTGACTCAATTCACTCGCAGAATAGAAAATTTTGTTGCATGTCTTACACTGGTTCTCTTTTTCTTTCGTATGGTTGTTTCGATGAACGTTTAAGTGGGAGTTCGATTTAAATCTTAAATTGCAAATTTTACATTGAAAAGGGCTTTTGTCTGAATGAGTTGGCAAATGAGATTCTGATATTGATTCCGAAGCAAATCTTTTGCCACGAAAATTGCACGTGTAAGGATTTGCAGTAGTATGAAGATTTCGATGCGTAGTTAAGTCAGATTTTAGCTTGAATGTAAGGTAACATAAATCACACGCATAAAGGAACTTGTCTGGATGCGTTTGCAAATGGTCATCTAAATTTGAATATAACAAAGTTTTACTACAAATGCGACAGGTATACTGATCTTTTGAGTGTCTGGCCAAATGATTTTTTAAGTTTGATTCATTGACAAATGATGTCTCGCAAATGTTGCAGGTATCTTGATTTACTTGTGCAGTCTTCTCAGTTTTCATAGTTTCAGTTTGAATGTCATTCATATTACTAATGGCCTCGTCTTCAACTTTTACCAACGCATACAAGTTTTCTTCTTCAATTGTTATTTCTTCCTTTACTTGAATGCAAAATTCTGGATCCATATCACCGAAGTATCTAAAAAATCTAGAATTAGTAAAAGATTTATAATTTTATATTGATCAAATTAGCATATCAAATAAGAACCAAATATTTCTCTGGACGGCTCATGTTTTAAACTTATCATAATGGAGTGACTTGATGTTATTTAACTCTCTCTTTTTAATTTTAACAATCAAGAATCCCTTTCTATCAACTAAATATCCTTTGAACGGCTGTTGAACTTGAATTTCCTACTGCAAAGCAGGCATTCGAAAGGTCGTTTTTCCGACAGCGATAGTAAATTGAGGATTGAAACTTTTCGAGTGAGATAATTGTAAATTCCCGAATAGATGGATTCACAGAAGGGAACCAATTGAATGGCCTCCAAGATCACCTGATTTGGGCCATCTAAAGTCCATTGTTTGTGAGATAACCTGCTGATATTGATGATCTTAAAAGGCGAATTGCAGCAGAATGCCGGTCAATTCCCGGCGAAGTTTTCCTAAATGTTAGGGAGGAGTTCGAAAACAGACTTTATTATTGTTTACAGGACAATGGAAACATTTTAAACAACTGATAAGATAGTGCCTAAATAGATTCCATGTGTTTTATTGTAGAAATTTCTCATCCGCAAATAAAAAGTTATTTTTGTCAACGTCAAACAATCAATAAATGAGATATCAATTTTTTTAATTAAATTTTCTTTCTCTTATTGAACGATTTTAACTTATTTTGTCTTACAGACATTGTTGGATATGCGGCGAAATATCCCAAAATGACAATTTCAATAAAATCATTATTGCCGAGAGGTTTATTTCTGTGCACCATTGCCTTGACGGATCCAAAATTCTTCAAATTTTCTATATTTTGTTTAACAGCACAGAGTGAAGGCTTCTGTTTTTGTGAAAATTGAATGGCAATTGTCACATGGTCTTGATATAACTTTATCACATTCTCCATAAATGATTCCAAGAATGACGGCATTTAAATACGACGCGGCAAAATAGCCATATGAAAACATTAAATTGACAATATTTATAAAACTAACCACAACTAACTCTTAATTTTAACACTGATTAAGATAAAGTAATCAAAAATGGGGCTTCCATTTGAAAAAATTGATTTTGGGCGGTTCTCTCAAGGTTATTTAGAATATTATTTTTTAAACACTTTGTACTAATAGTTATCAAAGTTTTGTGAAAATTCCATTAAAGTAGGTCCTTTTCAAAAAAGAATGCAACTCAGACTAAATGGCACATATTCCCTTATAGGAAAAATGAGTAATTGTTTAAGTGGCTGCAACTGTAATTTTTTACATAAAATTTCAAATATATCAAAAACGGTTAGACTTATGTATAGGATATTATACATAAAATATATTTAGAATTTCGAGTAGAATTCAAAAATGAAATTATATATAGGGTGTTCCATTGAAAATCAGCAAATATAATAATAAGCTTGGAAATATTTTAGATCCCTTGCGCCCAATGAGCTCAGAATACTGTGCAATTTTCAAATCTCTCTTAGTTACACTTTGCCAAAAATCGATCGCGACGGTTCCCGGTGGGACACCCTGTATATATTATGATTGTAGATGTTTGATCTTGGGCCCCAAACTTGCAGTTTAAACTCGAATTTGAGTCCCTAACTTACACCCTAATTACACAGGCTAATTAGTTAAAAATCTCTTAATCCATTGTCAATACAAAACCGACAATAGCTTACCTGTTAAGAAAGCAGTTGTCCCTTAGAAGCGTTGTTACTAGAACGAACAACAACCTGTAAGTCTATACTCAAATTGGCGCACCAATCCAGCAAATCTTACGTCTAAATAAGTCGCTAATCCTTCAGATTCAACAGTTTACTAGGTTCCGGCAGCAACAACTTCAATGACGAAAATCCTTAAATTCCAAAATATTTGGTCCAAATTTAAAATAAAATTCCTGGGTTCCAGTCAAACACATTATTTATTATTTGGTGGTTTTGGGTTTAGAGAGAAGCATCATCTTAGAAAGAACCATCAATTTGGGTTGAGAGAGGAGCACTCGACCATAGAGCAGGTTCATAGAATAGTCAAGAAAATTAGTCAATATTTTGAAGAGAACAAATATTGTTCTGCAGTATTTATGGATATGTCGCAGACGTTTGATAAGGTCTGGCATTCTGGATTCCTTTTTAAGATAAAAAATATGTTTCCTTGCGACTTATACGAACTAATCAAATCCTGCATTAGCAATAGTCACTTTCTCGTAAAATCGCAATATGAGTACACAGGAATATGTCCAGTAGAAGCGGGAGTGCCTCAGGGTAGTGTTTTGGGGTCAATTCTATATCTCCTGTACACCTCAGATCTGCCAACAATGGAGCAAAATACCGCAGCTACATTTACGGATGACACTGGTATCATGATATCACATACAAATCTGACAAAAATTGAAAGCAGGTTAGACATGGAGAATAAAGGAAAACGAGTCGAAGTCTGCGTATGTGACATTCACACTGTATAGCAAACAGGTTCCACAAACAGAGACCGTGAGGTATCTTGGTATGCACTTGGAACGCAGACTGACATGGAAAACACACATATGGACTAAAAGGAACCAACTCAACCTACAATATCAGAAAATACACTGGCCGATAGGTAAAGGATCGAAACGCTAACTAGAAAATATACTACTTATCTATAAAATAATAATTAAACCAGTCTGGACATACGAAATTCAACTGAGGGTTTAACATCCAACTCAAATATTGCAATTTTAGAGAGATTTCAAGCAAAGATGCTCAGAAATACGGTGAATGCAACATGGATTGTCCCAATTGAGACTATCCGAAAAGATCTTAAAATCCCAACAGTCAAAGAGGAAATTAGGACATTTAGTGCCAAATGCAAAGACAGGATTAGTGCACATCCAAACCAATTGACAACTAACTTGATGAACAGCTAACCTGAAATACGAAGACTAAAGAGATTTAAACCTCCAGATTTAATTAACCGATTTAGATTGTAATGCATTCTGGTCTGCAGACTAATTAACTTGCCATGCACATAAATAATTCATTGAATTAAGGTCGTAAAGGTATATGCCACTGGGTGTACACCTAAATATGATATTCTCTGATGTAAAATAGTGACATAACATTTACTCATTGTTTTGTAGACAGATTGTAAATATAAAGTACCTTACCTAATTGAACTGCCAAATCAAACTTTTAATGCCTTAGTCTTCAGCAAGGAAATAATTCATCAATTTAACCGCAAACTTATTAACATTGACGACCGGCAAACACACTCTGCTACGCGAGCCATCGAAATTTCAGTCTGTGGTATTCCAAAAACGTGAAGAATAAAAAAATCTTTCCACATTTTGATAAGGAACCAAACGCCCTACATTAAATGGATGTTTCAGTAATGGTTGAATTTACTGCGAAATTAAACTGTTACAAACACTGCAACGAGATTTTTGGTTCGAATGCATATTTCGATGCTTAATCATGTTTTGTATCCGATGAAAATGTACAAACATCACCTGCATGAAAACATTTTATCCGAATGCACTTTCAAGCAATCATATAAATTTGGAGTTAATCAAAATGTTCGCAGCACAAATTTACGGTTGTACCGTCTCTTTTTCATATGTGCATCCTGATGAATGTTTAATAATTCCATAATTTTAAACGATGAGACACAAAAATGGCATTGGAAGGAGTGAACTTTTGAATGATTGATCAAATGAACCTCAAAGTTTGATTCATTTGAACATGATTTAGCACAAACATGACATATTAGTGCCTGTATATCTGGATTGTTTATACTTGTATCCCCTTTTCTGCTGTGTTATTCGATTGGTACTTCCTCCTTCATTTCCTGGAACGTTTTTAATTGTAGATCAACTGAGCATATGTTGAGCAAAACACATATGCAATATAAAAAAAATTCAACTTAATTCAAACGTGATTCAGTTTTTCGTGTATTTCTTTAGTAAGATCGAAACTGATGGTAGCATTTCTCCCACCTGAGACACGCTAAACTACACTAAGTTAGTGACTCACTTAACACAAGAGACCTTCCAGTAGCAAACCTCTATAGTAAATATGCCTAAAACTAACATACTGAAATGTGACCAAATACTTAAAATGAAACATCTATAAGCAATACATAATCTAGACTAGAAATGTCCGTTACATAAACTTTTTCGGCACCTTAATAGTACGTCCACTTCGCGAAATTCGCTCAATTGGCACAGGGCTACCGTCAATAGGTTTCGCGGACTTTACCGCACTCCTGAGAGATTCAACGACGTGTTGGGGATCATTTTTTTTAATTTTTTTATTTTTGCTTATTGGTTAGTATGCTACATGAGTCATTTTAAACTTATTGTCATTAATGCTCTCGAAAGCAATTTGGAAATGTCCACAATCTTAAATGACTAGATCAAAGAATTCAAACAAATCTTCGAAGCTGCTAAAAACCTTGCGTCAAATATTTGTAAAGAACCTCTTGACTGTCGGGAAAACTCGGATATATTAAATAAACTTCTTCTAAAGAATGGACTGATCGAAAGAGTTAAATAATCCGAAAATTGAATTTTCTAAAGTTAGTCAAAGCACGGAAGAGTTCAGCATTATCACTCCTTACATAAAAGAAACCGAAAAAGTCAGTTTTAATTCACGACAGATAATATTACACCGATTAAAGCTTGTTCTTGAAAACCAGGATACCGCTAATACCTCAAAAATGGCTATGACCGCAGTAGAATTCTTTAATTTAGTCGGTAAGCTGGTGCCTGTTCAATTCGATGGTAGTTCAAATTAAAATCATTCATTGATTCTTTGGAGTTACTTAAAAATAACTGCGATAATCAATTGAATAATGCTATTGCGTTCGTGAAAACACGGTTAACTGGTAAGGCGCGCGATTTAATTACATCTGAAAATTCCATAGACGCGATCATCGATAAATTAAAGAGCGGCATTAAAGGTGAAAATTATCATTTATTGACTGCAAAAATTATAAATTTGAAGCAGAACAATAAGGAAGCTGCAAAATGCTGCCGAAATCGACTCTCTTGCCCGCCGACATTGCAGAACGGTACACCGTTGAGAACACGGTGCGAGCGTTTAGTCAAAACGCTAGCAATAGCAGAGCTCGTTTGATAGTCGAAGCAGGTATATTTTCTTCCGTACAAGAAATAATAACAAACTTCATCAATGTTAGTTCTCTGGAGCCATTGGCAGGCGTTTTTCATTTTAGGCAACAAAATGTTAGTAATACTCGTCTTAACTTTCGTGGAAGGGCTTATAATTACAACCACAACCACAATTTCAATCGAAATGTGGAAAAAATTTTTAATACTTTTGGAACCGATCGTAACAATTATCGTTATAGTCAGGGTACTCAGGGTGGCCAAAGCAACCGAGCGAGAAGTTCATATGACCGAAGTTCAGTGAGGTCCAATGGTTTCAATAGAAATAGCACGGGATCTAATCAAAACTATGTAAGATTTACAGAGTTGGGAAACGAGTTAGGGAACCAATCGAATCAGAGGGATCGATTGGGTCAATTGTAAATATTTTCACCCTAAACCTCACACTATCAAATTTGTATTTTTCGAATTAGGAATTCCTGGTTCTGTTCGCACATTTCTAGTCGATACTGGAGCTGATATCTCTATTTGCAAGCGTACAAGCCTGCACCCAGATCAAACTGTTGATTTCGCTACGTCTAGTCACATCAGGGGTGTGACCGAAGGAACAATTAAATCCTGGGGGATTGCAGAAATTCATATTCATATTAAGGGATGTACCTTAAAACACAAATTTCACGTAGTCGATTCAAATTTTCCTATACCCAGTGATGGAATATTGGGTAGAGATTTTTAAATTAATTACAAATCTGTCATTAATTTTTCAAATTGGACAATGACTGTCGATTTAGAATACAGAAGTCTATCAATTCCAATTTTTGAAAAACGTAATACATATTCCACCACGTTGTGAAGTTGTCCGAGAAATAAACAGTCTGAAGAATTTAAGCCATGATAGTGTCGTACTAAACAAGGAGCTGCAGCCGGGAGTATACTCGGCCAGAAGATAGATAGATAGATAGATAAAATTTATTAAACATTCACATTACTAAATTCACAAACAAAGTTTAAAACCAAAAAACATAAGTCAGTAAAATGTCCCATGTCTGGCCAGATGTTCGGCCGGTTGCTCTTTGCCCATGATCTAAATAGGCGCGCTAAGTCGTCCATTACCTGGGCAGTGCCCTAACATGGACATTCCCGAGCTAGCCATACGCACGACAACGTCAGGAGATAGTCTTGACGTGGCGGTTTTGGTTTTATTCGAGGGGCATTCATTAAGGAAAAAAGGTCTTCCTGAAGGGAAGCCAAAAACCCCTTTTGCTTCGACCTTTAAGCCTGATACTGTCAGCCGTGGCGTTAACCGCCGGCAGTTTCAACTAGATGACCGAATCCATCCGCCCCCGCCCCGATCGGTGCAAGGACCAGCCAACACCAGTCAGAACGAGGCAGGACGAACCCGTCAAGTCACGTTATGTTGGATTTGTGCGTTTCCAGCCTGCTAGAAACGACTGTCTGCAACTGGCAGGCAATGTTTGTTTGTCGTCACGTACTGTCAGGGACAAAATCCTCATAAAATATGGGAAGTCGCTTATACAGGGGACCATGGGTTGGGCGGTCGTTTGCTCTTACTTGGGTGATATTTCGCGTGAGGACTGAGCCTTGCACTCCGCTATGATAAAATTTTTCAGCGATGGTATCTATATAGTCGGCTATATAGGCCATCCCTGTAGCTTCGTGCATTTCGGTTATTCTGGTGTATCTGTCAGCCGATAGGACGCCTCTTAGGAACCTATTTTGGGTCCTTTGAACACGTCGTCTCGTGGAATCACAGACAGAGTGCCAGACAGGGGTTCCGTAGGTCAGTATGGGCCTTATGGTGGAGGTGTAGAGCAGAAGTTTATTTTGAGGTGATAGGAAAGAATTTGGCGCCAGAAGAGAGTACAACTTTCTTCGGGCCATGGCAGTCTTTTGTACAGCATAGTCAACATGCTTATTGAAATGGAGTCGGGCGTCTAGTTTGAATCCCAGGTATTTCACCTCTTTTGTTGGTTTGATAGGAGTATTTTGGACCACGAGTGGTGATAAGATTTTGTTGTTAGTGAATTTGCGCGAAAAGATAATAAGTTCCGTCTTCCTGGGATTCACTTTAAGTTTCCATTTGTCAAAATACGGCGTCAATAAACTCAGGTGATGTGCAATGCGAGATTTCGCAGCCTGAGCATAAAAAGACGATGCGTAGATAGCCGTATCATCAGCGTATAGTGCTATTTTTGTAGTGGGAAGTTTTGGAATGTCTGCTGTGTACAATGTATACAGCAGCGGCGAAATCACTGTTCCTTGTGGTACTCCTGCCGCGATGCGTCTTTTGGCAGAAGTGGAATTCTCCACTTTCACCTGGATGGAACGGTTTTTTAGGTAAGACGCTATAAGGGAAACTAGGTAGAGTGGCAGTGAATGCACGGCAAACAACTTGTACAGCAGGCCTGTGTGCCAGACTGTGTCAAAGGCCCTTTGCATGTCGAGAAGCAGCATAACCGTACTTTGAAGCTTATTAAATGCTGCATAGGCATCCGTTGCGATCCTAGCAGTCTGCAGCGTTGTGTTGTGTCTTGGTCGAAAGCCAAACTGCTCATCCGGGATTAAACTTCGAAGCTCGGCTGCTGCCTGTAATCTCGAATGGATGACCTTCTCGGTTAATTTGCCGAGGGTGTTCAAGAGGGAAATTGGCCTATAAGAGGCGGGTTCGGTCGGGTTTTTGCCCGGCTTTAAGATGGGGATTATTACAGCGTTTTTCCAGTCCTGTGGGAAGTGCTGCAATTTAAGGACTGCGTTGACTATTTGTACTATTAGCACAATAGTTTTCCGCGGTAAGTTTTTGAGGAGTAGATAAGGGATGCCGTCTGGCCCGGGGGCTTTTCGGCTAGGGAGGCGCCGAAGACACGATTGTATCTCCGACGGGGTTGTTATATAGGAATGCAAAATCGAGGGTGGTATAGGATACTTCCGTTCTACAAAAACAGCGGTCTGTCTTTCGATTTCGTTATCCTGAAGGGCTGGTTGGACCTTGTGTACTTCTGCCAAAAAGTCGGCGAGCAGCTCGCACTTGTCACTGGTGGTAATATAACTCCGCCCCTCTTTTTCAAGAGCGGGGACTTGCTCATAGCCTTTTCGCAGACTTCTCGACAGTTTCCACAGGGAATTGTCACAGGGAGTCAAATTTCGCAGTTTCTCCGCCCAGGTATAATTCCTGTATGCGGAGATTTCGCGCTGTATGTCTCGTGCAAGCTCTGCTGCCATTATGCGATCGGCAGGTTGCCTGAATCGCTGCCAACGCTTCCTGATTCGATTTTTCGCCTTAAAAGGTTCAGAATTTCCTCAGGAAGATTGTCGCGCCGCGGTCTGTTCGGGACTTTTTTGGCCAAAGCTTGCTGTGTCCGTTGTATATTCCTGGTCAGACCTTTTACCGCATGCTCTAGAGCTTCGACAGTATCAATCTGGCCCGGAATACACGTCAGGTCTTGTAGTCGTTTTCGATATTCGCGAAAATCGAAATTTTCGTATGAATATCGAAAGTCGTTAGTTTGTGTGCGCTTTAAATCCCTAATGTCGAGGTAAATGGGCAAATGGTCACTGCTGAGGGCGTCTATAACCACCATCTCCGTGAGATTGGTGAGTCCTTTGGCAATTCCGAAGTCGAGGTAGGATGGATTCCCTCCACTGTTCGGGTAATGCGTTGGGGATGAAGTGGGCATAACGAGTAGGCCATTGTCGCGAACGTAGTCGGCTAGAAAATTGCCGGCTGCGTTTTTATGTCCAGGGTTATTGAATAGTGGATGGCGGGCGTTGAAATCTCCCATTAGCAACACCCTATTGGTGTTTATGAAGAATGGATCGACATCAGCGGCCTGTAAGCGTACGGTGGAGAAATAGCCACAGTAGATCAAAACTCCATCAGGAAGTTCAACGCCTACGTTCTCTATTGATGACTGCCTGTGTGGCAGTCTCCTGTATGGAATTGACGTTTTGACCGCTATGGCCACTCCTCCCCTTAAACCGGGCCTATCGGCACGTTCGAGCCTGTACCCCCGAATCCTAAGTATATCCCCGGGGCGCAACCATGTTTCGACAATCAACGCCACGTCGATATCCTCGGTCTGAAGGAAGTGCACAAACTCACCGAGACGACTCCGGAGTCCGCATGAGTTCCATTCTCCTATCCTCATAGGGCACAGTTGGCAAAATCAGGGCTTAAAAATCGAAGCTATTAATGCCTTCGTTGAAGAACTGCGCGGAAACGAGGAACCTTTCCGCTTTCGTCTCGCAGCCCCTCAACGCAGCGCTATAAAATCTAACCGCCTTGATTACCTCCTGTAAGTTCACCTGCGATGCCAGATCGGCGAATTCCCGATGTAGGGTGCCCAGAGTGGCTACTGCGCCAGCGTTCATGCCTTGGTTAGTGGGGGGTCTTGGTTGGGGACCATTGACTGCGACGGTTTGACCAGGCTGCGTGGTCCTGCTGGTCATTTCATTTCTGCCAGGGAGCGGCGGAAACTCGCTCGGGCTCGGGATGGGCTGCCTAGTCCTGCTGGTTTCTGGGTGGGGGATCGGGCCTGCGGGTCGGAAGGTCTGCCCCCACGCTGGTCTGGACGGAAGTGGTGCCGCCACGAACTGCGTTTGTGGTTTTTGTGGTTTTCAACCGGACGCTGGGCCAGTTTGAAAACGTACACCGGGCATGCTTCGTCAAAGCTCCGGTGGGAACCAGTGCAATTGGCGCATTTTAGCGCCGATCCCGGCGGGCACGATGTTATTTCGTGGGGGCCCGCACACTTGGAGCACTTGAAATGTTTGTTGCAGTTGCCCGATACGTGTCCCCAGCCCTGGCATCGGCGGCACTGCGTCAGGGTTCGTTGGTTCTTCCTGGTTTCCCAGGAGACCCTGACATCGCGGATCACTTTGGCGGTGGTGGCGAGTTTCCGTAAGGTCACCGAATCGTCGGTGACAACCAGGTACAGGGGCCTAAACTGGGTCTTCATACGGAAGACATTTTTTATGGCAAACCCCTTTTCCTCGAGGTCCTCCTTGATTTGAGAAGGCTCCACGTTGCCCTCGAGCCCCCTTACCACAAACGCGTGTGTACGCTGGTTTGCGGGTGCGTAGGTATGGAACTGGCCGCCCTCTGCCTCCAGTGACCGCTTGACCGCCGCCCAGTCTAAAATGCAGCTGCAGTACACTATCAGCGACGCTTTAGTGTATTTTAATGTGAATGGCTTATTTGTAATTGACTTTAGGCCATTCACTAGCGCGCTGTGGCTGCTGGGCTTTCCCACGATGACTATTGGTGGCGGTTTTTCGGCCTTCTTCGCCGATTTGCTGAGCGAAGCAGCCGCTTTGGCAGCCAGTTCCTCATGCATTGTTTGGGTCCCGCTGGTGGAGGGTTGAGGCTCATTCTCCAAGGGGTCAGTTGCCGGTTGGATTGGCGAAAATCTATTTTCGGTTGTTACTGCTGGGCATGCCGGTGTGGTCAATAGTGTGCTCCACGGCACCGTTTTCCGTGGCACCATAAAGGCATCACCGCTGTGATCCGACTTGTCATCGGCCACTGTTTGGCGCACGGCTGAGCTTTTTTCAGCCATAGCAACAGCTCCCCGCTTTTCGTTGATCTGCTGACGGTTCGTGGCTCGCTGTGATTGGTCCGTTGACGTTTCTGGGCCAATCTCGATCGTCGCTTTTTCTGGCTGGTGCTTGGGTTTCTTTGTTATGTTAGGGGGGCTCACCTTATCCAGCTTCCGTTTGGGTACGGCCCCTGTAGAGATCTGGGTGGTTAGCAGGGCCCTTTTCCGAACAGTTGGGTGTTCGGCCTTCAAATGGTTGACCGCCAGCGACCACTTTGGTGGTTTGCCTGCTGTGTAAGCAGCTGTAAAGTCCGCTGTAACCACCTTGCAGCGGTCGCAATTTTTGTTTGTCCTTAGCAAGCGGACAACCTGCTTTAATTTCTGCAGCTTTTGTTCCTCGTCCAAATGGTGGAACGCATCTGCTGACGCAGCGCTACTGGCGAGCGAACTTAGAGACGACAATGAGATTACGGACTCATTGTCGTCTTCGGCGGCGGATTCTGAATTGTCTATTGATTCCACTACGACTTATAAAGTTTATATTTACTCAGCGAAAGAAAGCACACAAACTGTGGTTGACAATCCGATAGCACGAGAACAATTTTTCGCACAAGCGGATCGGACCACGGCTAGTTGATGACTACTCGGCCAGAAGCATAGTAATCAAATACAAGCCCTTGGTTCGAATTCTTAATAGCACTCTTGAACCCGTTTCTTTGAAACTATCTGACCTTGAGACTATAAGTCTTGACAATTTCGACATCTACAATATAGAGTCAGAGTTCCGCGACAGACGTGCCCCACTATTAAGTGAACTCAACCAAGATATTCCAGCATTTGTAAAGCAAGACATGTTGCAACTGTGCACAGATTATTCTGACATATTTGGGTTAAAAACGGATAAATTAACAGTAAATAACTTCTATACACAAAAGCTGAAACTAACCGATCCAAAGCCAGTATACATTAAGAATTTCAGAACTCCAAAAGTACTCAGAGACGAGACAAACAGGCAGGTCAAAGAAATGCTGCGCAGCGATATAATCGAACCATCTTTTTCAGAATATAATAGTCCAGTACTTTTAGTATCAAAAAAATCTAAGATAGACCAACTTGGCAGAGCTAAGTGGTTTTCCGTTGTTGATTTAATATCCGGATTTCATCAAATTCCTTTGGATATAGACTCTCGCGATCCAGCTTCTTTTAGTGTCGATGCCGGTTCTTTCAGATTTACCGATTACCATTCGGACTCTTTGTCAGTCCTAACAGTTTCCAAAGAATGATGTCTATTGCATTTGCAGGTATTACTCCAGAAAAAGCATTTTTGTATATGGATGATCTTATTGTTATAGGGTGTTCAGAAAACCATCATTCGAATAATTTGAGAAGCGCTTTCGAAACCTGCAGGAAATTTAATTTAAAACTAAACCATTGAGCTAATACTTCCAAAGAAGCAGTTAAAAATCGAAGTGAATCCAAAAAGTCATCTTTTATCTTACTACTGCTAATGCCTCCAAACAATGAACTAAAGGAAATATATTTTTCATGATTTGATGGTAAAATATTAACACTTCGATTTTTAGCCAGTTCATGCATGAACAAATGCTTATCGTAATTGATGTTGTGGAAAAAGACTGCAACAGAACAATTTCTTTTTTCAGTTTGCTGAATTTGCAGGTTGCATGTGTTACAAATGCAATCGATAAATTCACCAGTATAATGATCGTGATGATGAACTTTGTTATTGTTTAAAGTAAAGTCACTGTTACATATAGAACAATTTGTTGTATTATTAAATGCACGTTCTTGTTCATCAGTTATAGAGTAAACAGATTTGAAAATGTTCGATGTTGTTTTTAAAATGTTAGAAATATAACTACAGTCTTTTTCCAAGCTATCGATAAACCACTGACTAGCACAAGGACCGCGATAAGATCTAAATCGGTTATAATCACTATTAAAGGAACATACAATCAGAGATTAGTTGAGAGATCGCCGATGCAATGTTAGAAAAACGTACCGGACTCGATCATGACGAAAATAACGGTCGACGGTCGAACCATATGCACTTTTCTGCGGCGGAGGAGAGGTAAGTAGTGGGGATCGCATTTTACATTACACTGTGGCTGTGATGGCTAATGCGCGCGTTTGGGCCAGCGCGCGTAGATTTTGTCAGAATTCAAATTTCCTTGGTTTCTTATTAAAATTAAGGAACTTGCATCTTGATACTCGATGAAATAGCCATTTAGATAACAAGCCCCTATAAATGCCGCCGCCCAGAGGACAAGCGTTTAGACTTAATTTTCATTCATAAGCAGATTGTTTACAGATTGTTATTACACTCACTTTATAAATTGCATTAATTAAAAATAGTTTTAAAAGTTGATTTTGTTTCAACTTATTTAATTTTAATGATTGTAATTCAAACAATTTGTAATTCACTTCAAAATATTCCTGGGGTTCAGTCAATTTTAATGTTTGTTATTTAAAATGTTAGAAATACGTTTCGGTTTCAGGTGCTGACTCATCACCTGAAAACCAATGTTCTTAAGGTACTTTTTAATATGTGTGTGATTTGTATTTTAATATGTGAATTTTGGTGAAAGTTTTTTATTTAAATTGTTGATAACTGTAAATATATATTTTAGACAAACTGATGATGGTGGAGAAAGACACCGAAACGTATTTGTAACATTTTAAATAATAAACATTAAAATTGACTGAAACCCAGGAATATTTTGAAATGAATTAAAGAACAGTCAGGAAAATATACGCAACGACAATTTGTAATGTTTAGAACTATTTTAATTTTGAATTATTATTATTTTAATCATGATTGATATACATTTAAAAACTTGTAATTTAACTGATTTTAGAGATCCCGTTAGCACGATTACATGATGATCATTTTGTGAATTTCAAAAAAGTCCGTTTTACTCCTTCATTATTGTAATTATTGAAATTATATATAAAAATTGCAATTACATCGTTTTTGGCTTTGACGTATTGCAAAAATCAAGTGTAGTTTTGATTACGCTAATGTCGAAGCCAATTTATTTAATTTTTCACATTTATATTACTTTATATTTCTTTACATATACAGAGTGGCGATTTTCTGAATCTTTGTATGGGTAACTTCGACATTTTTAAAGATAGAGAATCCGTTAAATCGGCAAAATTGGGCAGAATTCGATTGCCTATTCATTACGGTGGTTTTCAAAATTTAGATACCCGACTTGGTTCCTGAAATATCCTGAAAAGACAAGAAATCAAAACTTTTACGTAAACTGCTTAACTTAGAAAAAAAGTTAAAATTGCCCTTGGTAGAACTTTTTGCGTTGAATCCAATAAACTAGCATTCGTTTTCATAATCAACTTGATTTACGAGATAAAAAATAAACTTGTGTTTTTTTAAATGGTAATCATAGTTGTCTGTGAGCCTTTTAAAATCCTTATTTTTTTCTGTGTTTAACGATATAACTGTTTGTATGTTTATTTCCTTTTATTGCCGAAAAACTTCAAAAGAACTTAAAAAATGTGTAGAAGGCTCTGGAAACAAGAACTATATTATCACACAAAGCACAAAACAAAAATGAAAGAACGTATCGTTTAAATTAAATGTTCAAATTGACTTCCGTTTAAGGCCAGGCACTTTTGGCGTCTTCTAATCATTTCCAATAACACCTTTCTTATGGTTTGTGGACGGATACTTCTTATTGCTGAACGTATTCTATTTACTAGTTCTTCAATATCATTGGGTTTTGTTTTATAAATCTTGTTTTTAAGGGTACCCCACATAAAATAGTCCAGAGGTGAGAAGTCCGGTGAAAGTGCTGGCCACCGAATGGGTCCTGCATTGGCAGTCCAACCAGGAAAATGTTGTTGTAAATATTCACATACAACTCGTAAGTTGTGTGGAGGCTGCTAACGGCAAACTATCCAGCATCTCTTCAAGTTCATTTTGTAAAAAGTGTAAATATCTTTCGCCATTTAAATTAAGATTATAAAAGAATGGACCAATAACTTTATCACTAAAAATGCCACACCAGACATTCACAGAAGAAACACGTTGATCTCGTCTATTTTTAAGTAGATGAGGATTTTCATTAGCCGGGCTTTTTCCTTAGAAACATTACATTCACTGGCAGTATCTCTGATTGACGAATTTGCATTAAAATGGG
This sequence comes from Dendroctonus valens, assembly GCA_024550625.1. Taxonomy (NCBI): domain Eukaryota; kingdom Metazoa; phylum Arthropoda; class Insecta; order Coleoptera; family Curculionidae; genus Dendroctonus; species Dendroctonus valens. The sequence goes on from JAJTJO010000098.1 coordinate 1,220,974, forward strand.
TCTAAGCTAAAACTTTTTCTTCATCTTGTTCTTTAAATTTAATCTTCCCGTTTTTGGCTTTTTAAGTGATCCGTATTTTTTCAAGTTGGCTTCCAGTCGTGAAAAAAGTTGTTTGTCTGGCTGTCTCCTCTCCATGTATCTGTCCAAATATTACTATTTCTATTACAGGTATAGTAACAGAATTTTCCCGCCTTCTTTGCTAACAAAATGCACCGTATTTACATAGCAACAATAATACTTTTAACTAATTAATTATTATTATTATTAATATTAATTATTATTAGTGTCAAATTTATTTGACAAAGACTGACAAAGAATATAAAATTAGAATTTTATTTAAAAATCGTACATTTGTAGATAGTGATTGGAGGTATATATTATTAAATAATTATATATATAATTATTAAATAATAAAAGCACATTATGTCCAATAAATTTGTCAAACAAATGCCAAAATCAAGAAGAAAAGGATTATGAGGAGGGGGAGACTATTTCCATCCCACACATATTTGTTTACTATATAAGCGCAACTACTTCATTTTTATTTATAAAGACATTTATTAAATTGATTGTACAGATCCGCACAACAACAATAGTAGTAAATTAATACTGTCAACACCGACAAGATCACATATTATGGAAGTTAAACATTTACTATCTAACATCATAGAGCCTGATATGTTCAAAACATATTTTATTAAGACATTAAAAGCAAATGTAAATATTTCCGAAGAAATGTTAGTAAATTTACTTAATCCTTGTTTGGGACACACCCTGTATGATGATGATGAGATCGATGGCCAGAAATACGTTGTAAAATAAATTGTAATACCTGTATATATTTACTAATTATCAATAAAGAAATTTTATAAAACTTTTTTTTTGTCATTGAAATTATACATTATAAAACAAACGGTAAGCCCAAAACAGTTCGCATTATTATTATTTCATTTGGCAATGAAACAGTCAACTTTGCAAATTCTGCTGTGCTTGCTTTGCTGATCTAACATTTGTACAGTTAGAATCACTACCTTGGAAAGGGAGTATTTAAAACAAATTTATTTTACTTTCGATTGATATGGATTCAGCTTCAAGATACAACTGACTGTTTATTACAAATTTGTTCGAATTTATATTATTTAAGTGCTGAGGTGTTACATACCATCAGTGAAACTACAGAACAGTATTTATAACGAAAGAGTAATTAGATACTTCCTTACGCTGAGTACGTGAAATAGGATATCATAACAAGTTTCACTGATGGTATGTAACACCTCAGCACTTGAACAATATAAATTCGAACAAATCTGTAATAAACAGTCAGTTGTATCTTGAAGCTGAATCCATATCAATGAAAGTAAAATAAATTTGTTTTAAAAACTCCCTTTCCAAGGTAGCGATTCTAACTGGCGCAGTCGTTAAGATTTGTCAACGAAAAGTCGTAAGAAATTCTTCAAAACGTCGTGTCAGTATCAAAAACGATCATCGTGTAAGCATCGTGGAAGCACTTTCAAAACGGTCATCCCGCATCGTGCGTGATAAATTCGGTTCGTTTCAACGATTTGTGACAAACCCGAACATTTCATTGATTGGCAGCGACAGGGCAACTCAAGGCCAGAACGTGAGGAACAAGCATCGTCCGATCAACTTTGGTGCGAGAAGAAGGGAACAAGCATCGTCCCACCTCTCATAGATTAGCCAGGGAAGAGACAAGCATCGCCCTTCCTATTGGACCCTAGCAACTAAGGAAGAAACAAGAATCAAAGAAATGAAAACAACATTGGTACTTCTATCACTATAAGTCCACTTTTCCAATTTCCATTTTTTTGAACTTAAGTCTAATTTAAGAAAAAAAAATAAAAATAAAAAAAAATAAGACAATGGCACACCCTAATTTTGCTTTGATCAAATATCAAGCAGATAACATTCCCCCATTTGACGGCAACGCCAAGCAAATCAACAGATTTATAAATGCTTGCGACAATTTTCTCAACAACCATCGAGATAGAACTAATGAGGACGCACATATAAATTCTTGCCTTTTTGACACTATCCTTAGCAAATTAGTAGGCAGAGCCGCTGATTTAATAGCTTCTCGTGTTGAACTTCAATCATGGGAACTTGTTAAACAAGCTATCATTGACACATTTGCAGACCAAAGATCAATTGATTGTGTAGTGCAAGATATAATCACCCTCAAACCCTCGAAAAACGAAACAGCCCAAGAATTTGGCTTGCGTTTACAAGACGTACGCAGTCTCCTATTTTCAAAAATCAAAATGAGTAATGAAACTCGGGAGATCAAACTATTAAAAATATCAGAATATCAAAACCTTATTCTCAGAACAGTTACTAGTGGTCTAAGCTATCACATGCAACTAGTAGTAAGGCTTAAAAACACTTCATTTATTACAAAAATCGAGTCAATAATGAAAATAAAACGGTAATTAATCTTCCAAATCAATTACCAAAACCAAATCCATTTTCTCCAAGCTTTGGAAATACACAGAGAAACATTACCCATTTTTAGACCAAGCTTTCAAAATAATCGACCCATGTTTTTCCGTGCAAATCCAAACCCTTTCAGACCCAATAATAATTTCAGAAATTTTCCAAGACCGCAAATGCACAATTCCAGTAATTTTGCGAGACCTCAAATGAATAGTAATATTTTCAACCGCAACCCGAATCAAAACAATAATCATCACAATCCTTATCAGAGTAATAAACGCCCACGCGAAAACTCAACCTTGTCTAGGTTACCTCCACCTGAACCTATGGATACTTCGTCAATGAATACGTTTATTAATAACCATAATCGTCAGCAAATTCCAAACTTTCTAACACAGGCTATAGAACTCGATGATTCTACTAATCAAGACGAACAGATTGACTACCCCGTTAACCAATTTGAGTACCATCAATATTACTGTTCACAAAATGAACAAGACTACCCAGAAAACCCAAATACCACTGTGAATACTATCTCAATGAGGATTTCTATGAAAACCAACCAATTTCAGACTCACATGATTTTAATCAACCAAATGTCAACAATTGTGAAAATTTTCAGAAACCCCAGATTTCACCCCAGAAAACGTAATATTGATCAACAATCTTTCAATGAACAAATTACCTGTCCTACACATTCCAGAAATTAACGCAAACTTTCTGATTGACACAGGTAGCGGCAGAAGTTTTCTAAAACCTGATTTAGCTTACCAAATTTCCCCAAACACTATGGCTTCAGAACTATTCTTTGTCAAAACGGCACACGCCACTTCAATGCATAACGAAGTAACGCATTTACCTATCTTCGACTCTTTTCATTTTCCCGGACATCACAAATTCTATCTTTTTGATTTTTCACCAAGATTCGATGGCCTTTTAGGAATCGACTTTCTTACTAGTATTGGTGCTAGTATCAATTTAAAAGATTTCTGTTTACAAACCGAAAACGTCACACTACCCTTATATTATCAAACAATGCCAACTGAACGTAATCAGCCGGATAAGTTCAAAAATATTGATTTAACAATACCACCGCGAACATCTCAAAGAGTGAAAGTTCCCGTCAACAAACGAAACGGTCAATACCTCTTAGAATATAAAAATTTTGGTAAAATGGAAATGCCAGCAGCATTAGTAGAAGTCAATAACTACCGTGCAAACACAGTAATAACGAACTCCTCTGGAAATCCCGTGAAAATCCAAATTTCTTCCACATTAAATGTAGAGCCAATTGAAGAAACCGAAAATTACTTTTTAAATCAATACCCCCGAAAATCTTTCAATAACCTGACAGAAATTGACAATCTTCAAAAAGCAAATCTCAAAAATCTCCGTTTAAAACATTGTAACGAAGAGGAATACAAAGCTATTCGGAAACTATGTTTTGAATATAGGGATATTTTCTATTGTGAAAACACACCACTGACTTCCACAAATCAAGTCAAACATAAAATAAATTTAACGGATGAAACACCAATTTTCACGAAAACTTATCGTTATCCATTCATACATCAAACAGAAGTAAATTCACAAATTTCCAAAATGTTCGAAAACGGCATAATTCAAGAATCCACTTCTCCATGGAGTAGTCCAATTTGGGTTGTACCAAAAAAATTAGACGCTTCAGGAAAGAAAAAATGGCGAATCGTGATTGATTATAGAAAACTAAATGACAAAACTATTAACGATAAATTTCCCTTGCCAAACATCAGCGACATACTTGATAAATTAGGTAAAGCACAATACTTTACTACCCTCGATCTAGCGAACGGTTTCCACCAAATAGAAATGGAACCTTCAGATATTCAAAAAACAGCTTTCTCTACTGATACAGGACATTACGAGTTCACTCGAATGCCTTTTGGTTTAAAAAATGCCCCATCTACATTTCAACGCGTAATGAACAATGTCTTAAGAGGAATTCAAAATGAATTTTGTTTAGTTTACTTAGACGTCATAATAATTCTCTCTACCTCTTTACAAGAACATATCGAGAGACTAAAATCTGCTTTTGAAAGGTTAAGACAGTCAAATTTCAAAGTCCAACTTGACAAAAGTGAATTCTTACACCATGAAGTTGCTTACTTAGGTCACAAAATAACAAATAAAGGAGTTAGTCCTAATCCAGATAAAATTAATGCAGTAAAACACTTTCCAATACCTCAAACACAGAAAGAAATAAAATAATTTTTAGGTTTAGCTGGTTACTACCGCAAATTTATTAAAGACTTTGCAAAAATCACCAAACCGTTAACAATTTGTCTCAAGAAAGGAGCTAAAGTCACACATTCACCCGAATTTCTAAAATCATTCAATCATTTGAAGAATCTTTTAATTATTGCCCCAATATTAAAATATCCAGACTTCAATCAACCATTTGTCTTAACAACTGACGCTTCAAACATTGCACTAGGAGCAGTACTTTCCCAAGGCACACCCCCAAATGATCACCCAATTGCATACGCGTCTCGAACACTAAATGAAACTGAACAAAAGTATTCAACCATTGAAAAAGAACTTCTAGGCATAGTCTGGGCATGCAAATATTTTCGACCCTATTTATACGCCAAAAAGTTTGAAATCTATACGGATCATAGACCTTTAGTATGGCTATTTAATCTAAAAGAACCCAATAGTAAATTAGTACGTTGGCGACTCAAATTAGAGGAATACGATTATAAAATATGTTATAAAAAAGGAAAACAAAATACAAATGCGAATGCTCTATCACGAATTCAACTAAACGCACTAGAATCCGAATCTTTAATAAATTCACCTGTAAACATTGATCAAGATATTGAAACATTTCTAGATGAACTTGTAGCATCAAGGCTAAAAGAAATTGAAAATACCAAAGGTATTAACATAATTTCTAATGTTCAACTAAGACCTCCTCTGTCGGAACATAACACAAAACCCCAAATTATCTCAAGTGACAACACTGTTCACAGCGTTAATGCAGATCAAAACTCGGAAATGACCCTTCTAGATGAAATCATTAATAATAAACCCAGGCAATTGATCTTGAAAAAATCGCCTTACGATTCATATACCAAAACATCTCAAGAATTATTCGATGGAAACAAAATTATTCATGCAACATTACCTTTAAACATTCAAAAAATTTGTGACTTTCTAAAAGAGTATTTAACATCTCCTACTATGTATGTTTCCTTTTTTTCAAAAGAACTAAGAAAATATTTTCCACAAGTCATGACAAACAACTTTCGAAATTGCAAATTAATAGAATGTACAAAACTCATCAATAATGTCAAAGAAGACGAAAGGATTCTATTAATCAAGCACAGGCACGAAGGTAAGACAAACCATCATGGAATAGAAGAAACAACAAAATTTCTAAAATCCAATTATTACTGGAAATCTCTAAAAACTGACGTCTCGAAGTACATTAAGAACTGTGAAAAATGTCAACGGTCCAAATATGATCGAAGCCCTCCAAATGAACCCCTAGCACTTACTGAAACACCTAGTAAACCATTTGAAATAGTTCACGTAGATACTTTCATTGCAGGAAATCAAAAATTCCTAACATTATTTGACAAATTTTCCAAATTTGGACAAGCTCTTCCTTACCATGGCAACGCAGTATCTTGTTGTGAACAACTTCTCAAATTCTTTTCATTCTTCGGAGTCCCAAGAAGCCTCATTTCGGACAACGGCTCAGAATTCAAAAATGAAGTAGTACAAGAACTTTTAATAAGTCATAACATCAAAGTACATTTTACTACCCCTTATCACCACGAATCAAATTCACCTGTGGAACGTTTTCACTCCACTCTAATTGAACATTTACGTCTTTTACGAGATACAGATCCAGATAGTGAAGTCTCTAATCTAATTCCTTACGCCTTAATCGCGTACAACAGTACGATACATTCTTCAACAAATTTCACCCCTTTTGAACTTGTTCACGGTCATACAGACAGCAGAGATCCAATGAATATGGTCGCTTCTCACGTCTTCACTGAATATTTAGATTCTCACAAAAATAAAACGCAAATCCTTTTTGACAAAATAACCTTAGAAAGGGAGTTTTTAAAACAAATTTATTTTACTTTCGATTGATATGGATTCAGCTTCAAGATACAACTGACTGTTTATTACAGATTTGTTCGAATTTATATTATTTAAGTGCTGAGGTGTTACATACCATCAATGAAACTACAGAACAGTATTTATAACGTAAAAGTAATTAGATACTTCCTTACGCTGAGTACGTGAAATAGGATATCATAACACCTCCGGCCTTAGATGAAATTATATCCTCAAAGTAATGTAATTTCATTTAAAAATTGAAGTTTCGATAATTTCTATTTTTTTTTCTTGTTCTTCTTCTTTTGACTTGTTCTTAAGTTTCTTACAAATCAATTTATATATTATATAACAGATAAATGCAAATAGGACGATGTATAATAGTATGGTCCATATGCTAGTCCGGTTAACATATAGGGGTGTCTGCATCCCTTGGAGTTGGACTGCTTGGCTCTTTAACTGAGCTTGGATGTCTTCTGCTGATTTCTGGTTCATGGTATTCAATTTAAGGGTAGGTGGATTGAATACTGCTTAACATGCTCTGGTAGAGGTCCAGGTCAGATTGGGTAGTTTGATTTCTTGAAATTGTAGTTGCTTTAACTCAAAAATTTTCAAATATTAATGAATGGCGTCTTGACGGCCTTGGCAGTTTGATTTGCCAATCACTTCTTCAGGTGCTGTGATTAACCATTTCCCATCGGCTACTTTGGTCGATTGGATTTCTTCAAGTTTAACTTCGAATGGGTGCCAAGTTGTGACATTTGATTGGAATTTGATCAGTTGGACACTGCAAGGTGGATGATTTTCTATCATCTGGCTGACTGTTCATTTGCAAAGAAATTCATTAGTTTGTATTTCTAAACATTTTTCATTGTCAAATGAGCACTTTTTCTCACTTAGGGCCAGGTATGGTTTGAAGGGTTTGTTGACTAGAAAGGAATTGTTTTTGGAAATTTGAGAAGGAAACAATTTGTAATATTGGTATGTTTCCGCCTCGACTAATGGAAGTTCTAAAATAAAAATTACTTCAAATTCCTTTATGAAACTTTTAACTTTTATTAAGTTTTCTAGATTTGTTATTTGTTGAGAGTTGATATCAATTGGTAACTTGTTGTGTAATTGGGGGTGTAGTTGGTTGATTTCTCTTAGAAGTTCGGTTGGACTAATTATTGAATTATGAAGAATATTGATTTTTGAGAACGTTATGGCAACCTCTATTTTTGCTAAAGTATCATAGATTGATTGATACAGTAATGTGATTTGGTTAATTACTATGAAAATTCGATAGTATTCCTGAACTTCGATTGTTTTTAGTTCTGTTCTTCTAATTGTAGCTTCAATCTGGAGAATTCTAGACTTTAAGATGACTTGATTGTGTGTGATGTTGGATAATATTCCTTTAAAATGTTCGATTGTTTGATCGAGTAAGGAAATTCGGTTTATCGCATCTATTTTTAGTTGGTTGAGACGATGTTCCAGGTAGGCCCATCTGCAAAAACGGGGATTATTTTACATTCGTTTTTGTGAATGATTTCTCGCTTTTTTTTTCGAGTTTTCTATTTGGATTTTTCCGTTTTCGAGAATGTTTGTTATTGTAAATGGTCCTAAAAATTTCTTCTTTAATTTTCCTGATTTAAGATCTGACTTTTTATATGCTTGAAATCCTATTTGGATGTCTTGTGGGGATTTCTTTTCGTTTATTTTTTCTATTATTTTTTCTTTCTTTTCCTTAGAATCAGCTGTTATTTTGTCAAAAAGGATTTGCGTTTTATTTTTGTGAGAATCTAAATATTCAGTGAAGACGTGAGAAGCGACCATATTCATTGGATCTCTGCTGACTGTATGACCGTGAACAAGTTCAAATGGGGTGAAATTTGTTGAAGAATGTATCGTACTGTTGTACGCGATTAAGGCGTAAGGCATTAGATTAGAAACTTCACTATCTGGATCTGTATCTCGTAAAAGACGTAAATATTCAATTAGAGTGGAGTGAAAACGTTCCACAGGTGAATTTGATTCGTGGTGATAAGGGGTAGTAAAATGTACTTTGATGTTATGACTTATTAAAAGTTCTTGTACTACTTCATTTTTGAATTCTGAGCCGTTGTCCGAAATGAGGCTTCTTGGGACTCCGAAGAATGAAAAGAATTTGAGAAGTTGTTCACAACAAGATACTGCGTTGCCATGGTAAGGAAGAGCTTGTCCAAATTTGGAAAATTTGTCAAATAATGTTAGGAATTTTTGATTTCCTGCAATGAAAGTATCTACGTGAACTATTTCAAATGGTTTACTAGGTGTTTCAGTAAGTGCTAGGGGTTCATTTGGAGGGCTTCGATCATATTTGGACCGTTGACATTTTTCACAGTTCTTAATGTAATTCGAGACGTCAGTTTTTAGAGATTTCCAGTAATAATTGGATTTTAGAAATTTTGTTGTTTCTTCTATTCCACGGTGGTTTGTCTTACCTTCGTGCCTGTGCTTGATTAATAGAATCCTTTCGTCTTCTTTGACATTATTGATGAGTTTTGTACATTCTATTAATTTGCAATTTCGAAAGTTGTTTGTCATGACTTGTTGAAAATATTTTCTTAGTTCTTTTGAAAAAAAGTAAACATACATAGTAGGAGATGTTAAATACTCTTTTAGAAAGTCACAAATTTTTTGAATGTTTAAAGGTAATGTTGCATGAATAATTTTGTTTCCATCGAATAATTCTTGAGATGTTTTGGTATATGAATCGTAAGGCGATTTTTTCAAGATCAATTGCCTGGGTTTATTATCAATGATTTCATCTAGAAGGGTCATTTCCGAGTAGTTTTGATCTGCATTAACGCTGTGAACAGTGTTGTCACTTGAGATAATTTGGGGTTTTGTGTTATGTTCCGACAGAGAAGGTCTTAGTTGAACATTAGAAATTATGTTGATGCCTTTTTGTATATTCTTTTTCCTGACTGTACTTTAATTCATTCCAATGTATTCCTGGGTTTTCAGTCAATTTTATTGTCACTAATTATGGTGTTATGTGATGAGCCCTGCGTTTCGTCCCGGGAAAACCTATTGGACTCGTCAGTAAGGCTTAGGTAGACCCTGCCTTATACGCCAGACATCGGTCATACGCGTTCGGACGTAAATGAACCGAGCCGGTGTAGATCTTCTGCGGTGAGATGTTGGCAACCCGTGTTGCCGATGTTGCCACTCGTTCCATTCTGCTTTTTTTCCCCAAGCATCTATATCTTTTTGTATATTCTTTTTCCTGACTGTACTTTAATTCATTCCAATGTATTCCTGGGTTTTCAGTCAATTTTATTGTCACTAATTATGGTGTTATGTGATGAGCCCTGCGTTTCGTCCCGGGTCTACCTATTGGACTCGTCAAGCCTTACTGACGAGTCCAATAGGTAGACCCGGGACGAAACGCAGGGCTCATCACATAACACCATAATTAGTGACAATAAAATTGACTGAAAATCCAGGAATACATTGGAATGAGTTGATGCCTTTGGGATTTTCAATTTCTTTTAGCCTTGATGCTACAAGTTCATCTAGAAATGTTTCAATATCTTGATCAATGTTTCCAGGTGAATTTATTAAAGATTCGGATTCTAGTGCGTTTAGTTGAATTCGTGATAGAGCATTCGCATTTGTATTTTGTTTTCCTTTCTTATAACATATTTTATAATCGTATTCCTCTAATTTGAGTCGCCAACGTACTAATTTACTATTGGGTTCTTTTAGATTAAATAGCCATACTAAAGGTCTATGATCCGTATAGATTTCAAACTTTTTGCCGTATAAATAGGGTCGAAAATATTTGCAATCCCAGACTATGCCTAGAAGTTCTTTTTCAATGGTTGAATACTTTTGTTCAGTTTCATTTAGTGTTCGAGACGCGTATGCAATTGGGTGATCATTTGGGGGTGTGCCTTGGGAAAGTACTGCTCCTAGTGCAATGTTTGAAGCGTCCGTTGTTAAGACAAATGGTTGATTGAAGTCTGGATATTTTAATATTGGGGCATTAATTAAAAGATTCTTCAAATGATTGAATGATTTTAGAAATTCGGGTGAATGTGTGACTTTAGTTCCTTTTTTGAGACAAATTGTTAATGGTTTGGTGATTTTTGCAAAGTCTTTAATAAATTTGCGGTAGTAACCAGCTAAACCTAAAAATAATTTTATTTCTTTCTGTGTTTCGGGTATTGGAAAGTGTTTTACTGCATTAATTTTATCTGGATTAGGACTAACTCCTTTATTTGTTATTTTGTGACCTAAGTAAGCAACTTCATGGTGTAAGAATTCACTTTTGTCAAGTTGGACTTTGAAATTTGACTGTCTTAATCTTTCAAAAACAGATTTTAGTCTCTCGATATGTTCTTGTAAAGAGGTAGAGAAAATTATTATGTCGTCTAAGTAACCTAAACAAAATTCATTTTGAATTCCTCTTAAGACATTGTTCATTACGCGTTGAAATGTAGATGGGGCATTTTTTAAACCAAAAGGCATTCGAGTGAACTCGTAATGTCCTGTATCAGTAGGTATTTGCTGACGATTATGGTTATTAATAAACGTATTCATTGACGAAGTATCCATAGGTTCAGGTGGAGGGAACCTAGACAAGGTTGAGTTTTCGCGTGGGCGTTTATTACTCTGATAAGGATTGTGATGATTATTGTTTTGATTCGGGTTGCGGTTGAAAATATTACTATTCATTTGAGGTCTCGCAAAATTACTGGAATTGTGCATTTGCGGTCTTGGAAAATTTCTGAAATTATTATTGGGTCTGAAAGGGTTTGGATTTGCACGGAAAAACATGGGTCGATTATTTTGAAAGCTTGGTCTAAAAATGGGTAATGTTTGTCTCTGTGTATTTCCAAAGCTTGGAGAAAATGGATTTGGTTTTGGTAATTGATTTGGAAGATTAATTACCGTTTTATTTTGATTATTGACTCGATTTTTGTAATAAATGAAGTTTTCTTCTTCTTGAGCGAAACTCATGGCTTCTTCAAGGGTTTTTGGGTTTTTAAGCCTTACTACTAGTTGCATGTGATAGCTTAGACCACTAGTAAATGTTCTGAGAATAAGGTTTTGATATTCTGATATTTTTAATAGTTTGAGACTGCGTACGTCTTGTAAACGCAAGCCAAATTCTTGGGCTGTTTCGTTTTTCGAGGGTTTGAGGGTGATTATATCTTGCACTACACAATCAATTGATCTTTGGTCTGCAAATGTGTCAATGATAGCTTGTTTAGAAAGTTCCCATGATTGAAGTTCAACACGAGAAGCTATTAAATCAGCGGCTCTGCCTACTAATTTGCAAAGGATAGTGTCAAAAAGACAAGAATTTATATGTGCGTCCTCATTAGTTCTATCTCGATGGTTATTGAGAAAATTGTCGCAAGCATTTATAAATCTGTTGATTTGCTTGGCGTTGCCTTCAAATGGGGGAATGTTATCTGCTTGATATTTGATCAAAGCAAAATTAGGGTGTGCCATTGTCTTATTATTATTTTTTTTTTTTAATTTTTTTTTTTAAATTAGACTTAAAATTATGTTGAGCGAAAGAATGTTTTGCTGCTTGTGCAAACAAAAGCGGAAAAATTCGCAATATTCGAATTGTTCAAAAAATGGAAATTGGAAAAGTGGACTTACAGTGATAGAAGTACCAATGTTATTTTCATTTCTTTGATTCTTGTTTCTTCCTTAGTTGCTAGGGTCCAATAGGAAGGGCGATGCTTGTCTCTTCCCTGGCTAATCTATGAGAGGTGGGACGATGCTTGTTCCCTTCTTCTCGCACCAAAGTTGATCGGACGATGCTTGTTCCTCACGTTCTGGCCTTGAGTTGCCCTGTCGCTGCTCTCAATCAATGAAATGTTCGGGTTTGTCACAAATCGTTGAAACGAACCGAATTTATCACGCACGATGCGGGATGACCGTTTTGAAAGTGCTTCCACGATGCTTACACGATGATCGTTTTTGATACTCACACGACGATCGTTTTGAAGAATTTCTTACGACTTTTCGTTGACAAATCTTACCGACTGCGCCAGAATCGCTACCTTGGAAAGGGAGTTTTTAAAACAAATTTATTTTACTTTCGATTGATATGGATTCAGCTTCAAGATACAACTGCCTGTTTATTACAGATTTGTTCGAATTTATATTATTTAAGTGCTGAGGTGTTACATACCATCAGTGAAACTACAGAACAATATTTATAACGTAAGAGTAATTAGATACTTCCTTACGCTGAGTACGTGAAATAAGATATCAAACTGTACATGAAATGAGATATCATAACAAGTTTCACTGATGGTATGTAACACCTCAGCACTTAAATAATATAAATTCAAACAAATCTGTAATAAACAGTCCGTTGTATCTTGAAGCTGAATCCATATCAATCGAAAGTAAAATAAATTTGTTTTAAAAACTCCCTTTCCAAGGTGGCGATTTTAACTATCTGTGGTACTGACGTCGAAAGTACGCGCAATAGATTTTTTATTCAATATAGTTCCACGCACCGGGCAAGCAATTGTTTACACCCGATTAAGTTTGAATAAAGGAGTTGTTTATTAGTTTAAACGGCCTTTGACTAACACCGAACCGTGTACTCCTGGTAAAACGGGTAGTTTTGCGACGGGGCACCCGACAACAACTTTAGTCAATTTATAATTATTAAAGGAGCAAATATGTGTTTGACTTCTCATGTTTCACCCTTTACATGATTGAGTAATAATGAAACACCAGTACACATTTGGTAATAGATTTATTAATTCAAAACATTGAACACTATTTTACGCTATTTGTCAGTATAATTAAAGAAGTCAGTATAATAAAACATAATCACAGCAATAGTAAACATTTTATAGTAAAATCTAAACAAAATCTAAATACTAAAACGCTAAATAGACCTCAATTGTGATTTTCATTGATGTTAATGAAGGTTGCATGAGTAAAAGATCTGAATGCGAGCAAATGCTTTTGCGCGTTCTTTAAAATCATTGTGTAATAATTGAGGTTGGTGGTACCATTAAAGTATCACGCGACGGCTTTTCGCATTCCTTTAATTTAAATACAGTACAACTTTTCATATCGATTATTTTCCAATTGAGTATTTCTGGAGATATTTTCTGCAATAACAGGAATGCCGTAGAACCATTCAATAAAACAAGAAAAAATATGATACCGCAGTCCCAGAAAACTTTTGCAAATCTGAATCGGACTAGCCATTTGCATGCTTTGTAAGGAAAACTAATCAAGCAACTGAGGTCACGACTGACAAAAACGAAATACACGACTTAAGCAAGAAGTTGAATAATGAAGTCCAATCAACAAGTGCAGCCGTTGAAAAATGGGCAATTGGTATTGATGTAATGATACTTGAAATGCTGATTGAATAAATGATAAGTCGAATTCTAATAATGAGGACATCTATGCAGATGTTTTTGTATAAAAATTCGTTGCATTTATGTACATACAATCAACTACAATGAAGCAGTTTAAATTTAAAAGTAGTTTTAAAATATTAGAAAATTATTATGAACAAATAAATTTGCTGCGTGACTCTCGCGCCAAGGCACACACAACAGGCATGTATAGTAAGAAACAGATACTTCTGTTGTATTTTTAGACAGTGCAATAAAGGAGATTTCAAATTAAAATGCGTATTTAAAAATGTATGCATGTGTTAGTTTCTTTTATAACTTGCTTTGATTGCTAATCAAAATGTAATTGTCATTAAAGAAATAGGTTAATAAAAAATGAGTATGTTTGTTGACCGAAATTCTACAGTTTTGTCGTAATTATATTTAAAATTTAGTAACTAGAATCTAAGAGAAATGCAAACCCTTTTATCACTGATAGTCTTATTTGAAGATTTTTATATCATTTGTGCATCCTTCCTGTAATCCGGACAAATCGGTAATTCGAAACCACCGTGTGCATTCAATTGACCGGATTAAAGAGTTTCTGCTGAATTTTCTTCGATTGGCTGAATGACATGTTTGGCTTTAACATGCGAGTTTAACACATATTTTACTTTAAATGTTTTATTGCAAAAATTGCATTCAAAGGGCCGTTTGTCTGAATGCGATATCAAATGCCTGCGCAATTCGGGCCCAGAATAGAAAATTTTGTTACATGTCTTACACTGGTACTCCTTTTCTTTCGTATGGTGGTTTCGATGATTGATTAAGTCTCTCTTATATTTAAATGTTTTGTGACAAGTGTCGCATTCAAAGGGCCGTTTGTCTGAATGCGATACCAAATGCACACTCAATCCATTCGCATAATAGAAAATTTTGTTACATGTCTTACACTGGTACTTTTTTTCTTTCGTATGCTTGTTTCGATGAACGTTTAAGTGGGAGTTCGATTTAAATGTTAAATTGCAAATATTACATTGAAAAGGGCGTGTGTCTGAATGAGTTGGCAAATGAGATTCTGATGTTGGTTCCGAAGCAAATATTTTGCCACGAAAATTGCACGCGTAATGATTTGCAGTAGCATGAAGATTTCGATGCGTAGTTAAGTCAGATTTTAGCTTGAATGTAAGATAACATAAATCACACGCATAAAGGAAGTTTTCTGGATGCGTTTGCAAATGGTCATCTAAATTTGAATATAACAAAGTTTTACAACAAATGCGACAGGAATACAGATTTTCTGAATTTTTGATCAAATGATTGTTTAAGTTTGATTTATTAACAAACGATTTCGCGCAAATGTTGCAGTTATATTGATTTACTTGTGCAAACTTCGCAGTTCTCATAGTTGCAGTTTGAGTGTCACTTATATTACTAATGGCTTCGTCTTCAACTTTTTCCAACGCACACAAGTTTTGTGTCGATCACCGATCTTCGATTGTGCCTAGTTTCTTCATTCACTTGAATGCAAAATTCTGTATCCATATCACCGAAGTATCTAAAAAATCTAGAATTAGTAAAAGATTTATAATTTTATATTGATGAAATTAGCATGACAAATAAGAACCAAATATTTCTCTGGACGGCTCATGTTTTAACCTTATCATAATGGAGTGACTTGATGTTATTTAACAACCTCTTTTTAATTTTTAATTTTAACAATCACGAATCTCTTTCTATCAACTAAATATCCTTTGAACGGCTGTTGAACTTGGATTTCCTACTGCAAAGTAGGCATTCGAAAGGTCGTTTTTTCCGACAGCATTAACAAATTAAGGATTGAAGCTTTTCGAGTGAGATAATTGTTTGTCTGTTAATAGGCCAGGAGAATTATGACGGAAGGTTTCAAATATGGCTCTAACGTGACGTAACTTAGATAACTATTGGAATCGCTCGGGAATGGTATACCTATTGAAAATATCGAGGTGCACCAGCTTGAAATGTTGTGCTATTTGAATAAACAACAAAACAGCGAAAAAAAAATGCGAAAATTGCGGTTTTTTTTTCGGAAACAATAGCATATAACTCGGTAAATATGCATTTTAGAGGCAAAATGATAACAAACTATAATCAGGAGAAATTTGAAAATTGGACAGTATACGTAAGTCGTTGGGGGCAAGCGATCTAAAATATTTTCAAGATGTCCACACTTCCGGTTATACCGGAAGAAGATATCAACTTGCTTATTTTAAATGGGACACCCTATATACTATTACATTTTTGAATTCTACTCCAAATTCTAAATATATTTCATGTACAATATCATATACCTAAGTTTAATCGTTTTTGATATATTTGAAATTTTGTAAATGACAGTTGCAGCCACTCGAATCATTATTCATTTTTCCTATAAGGGAATATGTGCTACTTAATTTGGGTAGCATTTCCTGTTAAGAAGGACCTACTTTAATGGAATTTCGACAAAATTTTGATAACTCTTAGTACAAGTGTTAAAAAAATAGGTTTCAAAATCTCAAAATATTTTTGTCAACGTCAAACAATCAATAAATGAGATATCAATTTTTTTAATTAAATTTTCTTTCTGTTATTGAACGATTTTAACTTATTTTGTCTTACAGACATTGTTGGATATGCGGCGAAATATCCCAAAATGACAATTTCAATAAAATCATTATTGCCGAGAGGTTTATTTCTGTGCACCATTGCCTTGACGGATCCAAAATTCTTCAAATTTTCTATATTTTGTTTAACAGCACAGAGTGAAGGCTTCTGTTTTTGTGAAAATTGAATGGCAAATTGTCACATGGTCTTGATATAACTTTATCACATTCTCCATAAATGATTCCGAGAATGACGACATTTAAATACGACGCGGCAAAATAGCCATATGAAAACATTAAATTGACAATATTTATAAAACTAACCACAACTAACTCTTAATTTTAACACTGATTAAGATAAAGTAATCAAAAATGGGGCTTCCATTTGAAAAAATTGATTTTGGGCGGTTCTCTCAAGGTTATTTAGAATCTTATTTTTTAAACACTTTGTACTAATAGTTATCAAAGTTTTGTGAAAATTCCATTAAGTAGGTCCTTTTCAAAAAAGAATGCAACTCAGACCAAATGGCACATATTCCCTTATAGGAAAAATGAGTAATTGTTCAAGTGGCTGCAACTGTAATTTTTTACATAAAATTTCAAATATATCTAAAACAGTTAGACTTATGTATATGATATTGTACATGAAATATGTTTATAATTCGGAGTAGAATTTAAAAATGTAATAATATATAGGGTGTCCCATTTAAAATAAGCAAGTGTATACCTACTTCCGGTATAACCGGAAATGTGGTCATCTTGAAAATTTTTGGATCGCTTGTCCCCAATGACTTACATATACTGTCCAATTTTCAAATTTCTCCTAATTATAGTTTGGCAAATATAGATCGCGGCGTTTCCCGGTGGGACACCCTGTATAGGTGCAATGATTTTTGTGCCGTCGTTTCCAATTTCTTGTGCAGTTGCATTTGTTTTGCGCAGAGTTTGTGGAGATAAACATATTCCGTTCCATTTCTTACAGTTGTTTTGTTTTTACTTCGTGTTTGTGTTCGATGCCACGTTAAATTCTGTTTTAAATGCTCCCTTAAAGTTTGCGTTCGTATGCATTTCTCGATGATTTTTAGAGGTAGAGGCAAATATGACTTTGAAAAATTCGACTTTCGTCAGATTTCGCTTATTTCTTCCGTGAACAGAAGTGTGCAGGTTCCAATAAACTGAGCATCGAAAAATAGTGCATGCATATACATGTAGAATCAAGAGATGCACATTGGTTCCATTGTTCAGATGTTGTTTTGCATACAATATAATTAATTAATATAATTAATTATATTAATTATATTAATGATTAATTAAAAATATGAAAAATCGGAAAGCCACGTCAATTTTATTTGTAAGGAGGACACTTTAAATTAATATTTTTAGCCTTCTTGTGTCAACCCCTAGGAAAGGTAGATGTCGCCCTTGGAATCTTAAATGGGAATGGGGGTCAAGTGGCACATCGTTTAAAGGGCCTTCAATTCTCTTTTTAGTGGTATTCTACTTTGTTGCTTTTTGCCCAGAGGTTTCCGACTAATCGCGTTTCAAAGTGGCAGAAATTATTAAACTTTGCCGCATTGCGATGTTGGTTTCCAGGTTAGTGTTTACAAAAAAATTATTGCATTTTGTCTCCTTGCAGTACAAATGATTAGAAAAGTAGGTGACACCGTTAAAATCGTTGAAGAGACGGTTGATCCTCTTATCACGCATGTGCTAGCAACCCAAATTGATGCAGAAGGTAATTCAGTTTTACAGGAGGATTGGTTAACATTCCAGCAGGACGCTGCTTAACCTCATTATTTTCTTCTGGTCCGACAGTGGTTAAACGAGAGATTCCCGAATAGATGGATTGGCAGAAGGGAACCAATTGAATGGCCTCCAAGATGACCTGATTTGGGACATCTAAAGTCCATTGTTTATAAGACAATCTGCTGATATTGATGATCTTAAAAGGCGAATTGCAGCAGAATTCCGGTCAATTCCCGGCGAAGTTTTCCGAAATGTTAGGGAGGAGTTTGAAAACAGACTTTATTATTGTTTACAGGAAAATGGAAAAATTTAATACAACTGATAAGTTTTACGATTTTAACTTATTTTGTCTTACAGACATTGTTGGATATGCGGCGAAATATCCCAAAATGAGAATTTCAATAAAATAATTATTGCCGAGAGGTTAATTTCTTTGCGCCATTGCCTTGACGGATCCCAAATTCTTTAAATTTCCCATAATTTGTTTAACAGCACAGCGTGAAGGCTTCTGTTTTTGTGAAAATTGAATTGCAAATTGTCACATGGTCTTGATATAACTTTATCACATTCTCCATAAATGACTCCAAGAAGGACGGCATTTAAATACGACGCGGCAAAATAGCCGTATGAAAACATTAAATTGACATTATTTCGAAAACTAAACACAACTAACTCTTAATTTTAGCACTGATTAAGATAAAATTGTGAAAAGTGGGGCTTCCATTTGAAAAAATTGATTTTGGGCGGTACTTTGTACTAATAGTTATCAAAGTTTGGCGAAAATTCCATTAAAGAAGGTCCTTTTCAACAAGAAATGCAACTCAAACTAAGTGGCACATATTCCCTTATAGGAAAAATGAATAATTGTTCAAGTGGCTGCAACTGTAATTTTTTACATAAAATTTCAAATATATCAAAAACGGTTAGACTTATGTATAGGATATTATACATAAAATATATTTAGAATTTCGAGTGGAATTCAAAAATGAAATAATATATAGGGTGTTCCATTGAAAATAAGCGAATATAATAGTAAGCTTGGAAATATTTTAGATCGCTACGAACAACGAACGAACAACCACCTGTAGGTCTCTACTCAAATTGGTGCACCAATCCAGCAAACCCTACGTCTAAATAAGTCGCTAATCCTTTAGATTCAACAGTTTACTAGGCTCCGGCAGCAACAACTTCAATGACGAAAATCCTTTCATTCCAAAATATTTGGTCCAAATTTAAAATAAAATTCCTGGGTTCCAGTCAATCACATTATTTATTATTTGGTGATTTTGGGTTTAGAGAGAAGCATCATCTTAGAGAGAACCATCAATTTGGGTTTAGAGAGAAGCACTCGACCATAGAGCAGGTTCATATAATAGTCAAGAAAATTAGTCAATATTTTGAAGAGAAAAAATATTGTTCTGCAGTATTCATGGATATATCGCAGATATTTGATAAGGTCTGGCATTCTGGATTCCTGTATATAGATAGATGCTTGGGAACAAAAGCAGAATGGAATGAGTGGCAGCATCAGCAACACGGGTTGCCAACATCTCACCGCACAAGAGCTACGCCGGCTCGGTTCATGTACTTCCGAACACGTATAACCGGTATTCGGCGTATAAGGCAGGGTCTACCTAAGCCTTACTGACGAGTCCAATAGGTAGGCCCGGGACGAAACGCATGGCTCATCACCTAGCGCCATAATTATAACGACTGTCATGTGACAACGTAGGTTAGAAATTGAGCTTTTTGGCAACACAGCAACTGTCGACCAGCGAGGGTTCGCCATTACAAGAAAGTTCCCTCTAAAAAACACTGTATCAAGAAAGTCGGTCTGCTTCATTTCATTACCATTTGAATCAGCAATTTAAACAATGACATCACATACAAATCGTATAATGTCTTCAGAACTACTACAAATAAATCTGACAAAAACTGAAAACAGGCTAAAGACATGGAGAATAAAGGCAAACGAGTCGAAGTCTGCGTATGTGACATTCACACTGCGAACTGGAACATGTCTTCCAGTAACTCTGAATAGCAAACAGGTTCCACCAACAGAGACCGTGAGGTATCTTGGTATGCACTTGGAACGCAGACTGACATGGAAAACACACCTATGGACTAAAAGGAACTAACTCAACCTACAATATCAGAAAATGCACTGGCTGATAGGTAAAGGATCGAAACGCTAACTAGAAAATAGACTACTTATCTATAAAATAATAATTAAACCCGTCTGGACATACGAAATTCAACTGAGGGTTTCAACATCCAACTCAAATATTGCAATTTTAGAGAGATTTCAAGCAAAGATGCTCAGAAATACGGTGAGTGCACCATGGTTTGTCCCAATTGAGATTATCCGAAAAGATCTTAAAATCCCAACAGGCAAAGAGGAAAGAAATTAGGGCATTTAGTGCCAAATGCAAAGACAGGATTAGTGCACGTCCAAACCGATTGACAACTAACTTGATGAACAGCCAACCTGAAATACGAAGACTAAAGAGATTTAAACCTCCAGTTTTAATTAACCGATTTAGATTGTAATGCATTCTGGTATGCAGACTAATTAACTTGCCCTTGTTATGAATTTTACTTCTAACTATGTGTATTTCATCTCGGGCGTGAGTTACAGCAAGAGCTAGTACTTTGCGGCTAGTGAACAATATTTGGAACGCTCAATGGACAATACAAAATTACGCACACTCAAAAAGTGATACAATGGACAATACAAAATTACGCACACTCAAAAAAAAAAAAGTGTGAATTTTGATGGAAAATTTTATATAAATTAATAATAACTGTAAATGTATATTTTAGACAAACTGATGATGGTGGAGAAAGACACCGAAACGTATTTGTAACATTTTAAATAATAAACAATAAAAGTGACTGAAACCAAGGAATATATTGGAGTAAGTCCAGGATGTCATCTCTGCCAATTTTGGTGATGTGTGTTGGCTCTAGGGGTGCGGCTTTCTCGAACATTGTGGTTTTCGCCTCGTTCGATATCATGAGGCCTCTGGCGGTGGTAAAGTTGCATCCCCAATTGGCATTGAAGTTCCCGCCATGTATTGTTGGCCGGTCCTCCGGAGAAAGGTTTCGAACATCCTCGGGACAACGTAGCGCTTGGACTGACGTATACGGACCCGACCCTAATCTCCGTCTTCTCCATTTGGATGGCCACGATGGATTCCTCCAGACGTGTCGACGGTTTAACGATCTTGTGGTGCTGGATGGACCTCTTCACTGCGACTAGTGTGCCTCCGCCCCTCGTGGGCATATCATCTCTGTGTATCTTGTAGTTCGGAAGTGTGAACCTTTCTCCAGGCTTCAGTAGTGTTTCCTGGATTAGACACACGCCCACGCTGAGTTTCTCCAGGAAGTCTTGGGGTTCTAATTTCCTTGTTTCTGGCTTCATTGGCGTTCCAGGAGACGACACACGGAGATTTAGGCCTCAGCAGTCTAGACATGACTGCCGCTCATTAGTGCATGCATGTGAGCCTGCATCGTGGCCATGAACGTGTGCATTTGGCTCTGCATCGCCTGTAGACTGTGTGCCAGTTGTTCATGACCTGGTTTCCTCATTGGTTGAAGTTGAGGGGCCGGCAGGTTTCTTCTTGGCTGCTGCACTGTAGTTTCTGGTGGTTCCAGTGGCAGCTTGTGGCTGTGGTGTGGTTGGCGGACTTGTCCTGTGAGCTGCAGGTCGTTCCCGCCTTGGCTGCAGCTTTGGTGAGGGCTTTGATGGGCAGCCGGAGTAGGAGGCTGGGTGGGCTCCTCCGCAGTTGACGCATCTTGCTGCCTTTTCCCGGGGAATATGGCATTCCCGGGATTCATGCGCTCCTCCGAATTTCACACATTTGGCAGCAGCTGTGCATTTACCCATGTCCAAAAAGCTGGCACCTATGGCACTGAGTCGTCTGGCTCTTCGCGTTCTGCGACTCCACTCTCACTCGCAGGTTTCCAAGGGCCCTCACTTCTAGACACTGATCAACAGAAGGTTGATCCTTTGATCGAGCTGATGCATCGAAGACCGGTCTAATAGGAGTGGTGCTGCCCTCTTTCACCACTGGACGATGTGGGAGATAATAAACATTTTCCACAGCAGGCTCCTCCTCGAATACCTCGAAGATGCAAGCGCAAATATTTCTTCGTGTACTCCTCACAGCGCTCCATTTCTTTCAGCAATTCCTCCTCCGAGACATCCTCTTCTATCATGATGCCATTTAATTCATCATCAACAACTTCCAGGGTGTCATAATTGCTTTGAAAAAGCTCGCAAGTCACTATTATGTCGGGAATATTGATGGTCTCTTCACCCAACAGCTTATCTAGCTCAGTTGCCTTCTTTGTAAACGCAATGCGCCTAACTCTCCTGATCTTATTTTTGGTCTCCATTTTGAAAATACAATAAAATAACTGCTAACAATATCGACAAAACGCTTGGAACACACGTTCGCCTAGTAACAGGGCGGCCCGGTGTATTTAGGACTTCTAGAGTTGTAGCAACACAACAACTACCTCTTCAGAAGAGTTTCTTGCCAGTTTTCCAGTTCGGCCAGGAAGATGTTTGCTTCAGTACTGTCACGGTCGCCACTAATAATGTTGTGTCCGATAAAACCACCCGTCTTAACTCCACAACCCGGTTCGAAATGAAAAGCTAAAATTGCTTTACTCCTTTAATAAACAGACAAAAACACTCCAAACATACGAACAACTGAACTATAATATATTCACCAAAAAAGGGTGTGGTATCAACACAAAGGACTCGATAACTAGGTGCATATGGGCCTTACCCTTTTTATGACCCTTAGTCGAGTCATCCACTAACGGGATTTTTTTAAAAACCATTGATTTGACAGACGTGGAGGACTAATTCTTGACAGTGGTGAATTATAGAGGGCTGCATCACCATCCATACAAAATGCAGCTACTTCTAGAACTCCACCCGCCACATCAACGCCATCCTCGCCCAATCAAAATTGTCGATATTGGAGTGACAAAAACCCGCACATTTTCCGAGAAAGACATACACAATATTCTCAAAAAGGTAATGTTTGAGCTGGTATTGTTCAGAGGTGTTCTGAGCTGGTATTCTTGGAAACGCCATTATCGGTCCTTTATTTATTGATGGAAACTTGACAGGTGATCTGTACGTTAAGATGCTTGAAGAGACTATTGATCATCTTATCACGCATGCGCTAGAAGCTCAAATTGATACAGAATGCAATTCAGTTTTACAGGAGGATTGGTTAATATTCCAGCAGAACGGTGCTCAACCTCATTATTTTCCGAATAGCTGGATTGGCAGAAATGGACCAATTAAATGGCCTCCAGGAACACCTGATTTAACACCCTTAGACTTCTTTCTTTGGGGACATCTAAAGTCCATTGTTTATAAAACACAACTTGCTGATATGGATGATCTTAAAAGGCGAATTTCAGTAGAATGCCGGTCAATTCCCGGTTGGAAGTTTTCCAAAATGTTAGTGATGAAATAGTGACTCTTTGCAGCTTTGTAAATATCGGTCTCAAATGGTTGTTTTCATCCAACTGGGTTCTCTCTTTCAAAAATTCGTTTCATCCTATCTAAATAAAGTAGTTATTTGAAAGTTTCACCTTCTTTAGGCAACTTTCGGTTCTAAAGATACTGGGAGTTTCAAATAAATCGCACAAAATCCTGATTATTTCCAGTTTAGTAAACATCGGCTTAAAAATGGAAGTTTTCACTCAACTAGGGTGTCT
The DNA here is from genome assembly GCA_024550625.1 of Dendroctonus valens. Lineage (NCBI taxonomy): Eukaryota > Metazoa > Arthropoda > Insecta > Coleoptera > Curculionidae > Dendroctonus > Dendroctonus valens. Next base: position 1,245,014 of record JAJTJO010000098.1, read on the forward strand.
TTGAAAATTCGCAACTTTAACTCTGAAGCAAGTAGTGAATTGAGGGTTTCGCTATTCTTTAGAAGACCCTCGACTCTACAGATACTGGAAGTTTGATACAAGTCGCACAAAATTCTCATTTTTGCCCGCTTAGTAAATATCGGTCTCAAAATGGTTAAAAGTTTACACCCAACTGTGTTATCTTTTTTAAAAATGCGTTTCTTTTAATCTAATGAAAGTAGCCACTTGAAAGTTTGAGCTTCTTTAGAAGACACTTGGGTCTAAAGATGCTGTAAGTTTCGTATAAATCGCACAAAATAGTGATTCTTTCCAGCTTTGTAATTATCGGTCTCAAAATTTCATCCAGCTGGCTCCTCTCTTTCAAAAATTCGAAACTTTAAATGTGAAACAAGTAGCGACTTGAAAGTTTCGCTTTCTTTAGGAGACTTTCGACTCTAAAGATGCTGGAATTTTTATATAAATGGCTCATCAGAATCCTGATTTTTGCCAGTTTAGTAAATATCGGTCTCAAAATGGAAGTTTACACCCAACTGCGTTACCTTTTAAAAATTTGTCTTTTTTATTGTAAAAAAAGTCGCCACTTGAAAGTTTGAACTTCTTTAAAAAACACTTGGGTCTAAAGATGCTGTATGTAAGTTTCATATAAATCGCGCAAAACGGTGATTTTTTCCGGCTTTGTAAATATCGGTCTCAAAATGATCTGAATTCGCATATTCTCAATCGTTATTTTAGCAAGATTTTTTAAATTGCCTTAGTATTTTTCTTCATTCTAGAGTTAATTTTGCACATAGAGCCTTTTACCTAGTTACTATTTTGCCATAAAACGCATATTCGAAAAATACGACAGCCAATGGCGTCTAGCGTATTCTTATGGGAATTTTATGCAGATTAACAGTGGAAAAGTGGCAGGACAAAGCATTGAAACGAATTGAATATTAAAAAATTGTTGTTTATTATCCCTTCAATGTTTCTTCAACTTTTTAAATGTTGCTACCTACATTGTCAACTTCCAGCTTAACAAACCAGAATAGAATCAACAGAGCGTGCATTAGGCAATTTTTTAATTGCGACAAATGTCTCTAAGACTGCGCATGCCAGTATAAAATGTAAAAATTCTAACTACCCTACTATGTACGATAATATAATATAAAATAAAATCATAGTCGGTATTAGTGTTCAGGAATAGGAACAGCAAGTTGTGTATTTTTGCGTTGAACGTGTAACAGAGCAAAACAATATCATTGCAAAAGTACTTTTGAACTGCGATTTCCGCTGACTGATAATCAGCCAATGAGCGAATGAGTTGCGAACGCACTGTTGCCAACCGTATTGACAGCTGTCACAAAAAAACTGCAAATCCATAATAATTGAAATACCGCGAAATAAAATATACATTTTGTTGTAAAAGTGAGGAATCCGAGTAAGCCAAATTATTTAAAAAGCTGTTTTTCACTCGCATGTGCTACACCCTGTAGAAGAAATTAATGTTAGTTAATTTCATTAAGTTTGGTTTAATTTATGTTATTAATTTAAGGGTAATAATTGTTTTAGCAACTAAAAAAAAATTTCGTACAACGTAAATATCCCATTAACAAAAGTTTTTAAAAAATATTAAAAAATTACCCAATTATTTAAAAATCCAACTTGTCTGATTCAGATTAGAGATTCCTTTTTTTTTTGATGCACATTTAACATAAATATTTTGGTTTTCATATGTTGTTATTTTTTTTTAGTTATTTTTGCTTTATCTTTATTTTACGTTTTGTTTTACTCCAATAAAATATTTTGTTTTTGATGTTTGTTAACATTAAATACTGTATAAAACACCTACAAAAGCCGACAAGAAAACAAGAGGGCGATAAAGCAAGTTTTCGAAAGCAGGGATTAGCGGTATTCTGTATTGGTTGGCAACAGTGTTGCAAACGGCGATAGTCTTCAAAGTAGCATTCAAATACGTCAACCCGAATGGTCAAAAATTATTACAACCTTTTTGTATAACTTATTATAAACGTAACCCTATCAGTACGTTAATTTTTCTTACATAGTTATGCAGGATGTTTCAGAATACTCATTACTTAGTAATTTTTTGGGTTCAGAACAGGATCTGTTTTTAAGACTGCCGCTTTGCCGATTAAGACTATGTTCACCTTATAGAAAATCTTTCTTCAATTTTCAAAAACCTTTTTCCTATAGATTTTTCGATAAAATGCGGTATTCAACCACTTTTCACCCTTTAAAATTCACCAATTTCCGAATCAAAGCAAAGGTCGCTATGATGGTTCGCTCTTTGCGACGGCGTACCAGTCGAAATTTTTCGCGCAGTTGCCAGTACTATCACTACCACTACCTTAACCACGCGTTCAGTTTCCCAGAGACCAACAAACTGAAACAATCGCATTTAAAAGTTCCGTGTTTGGAGATATTGGTTTCCTTCACTGACACTGCGCTACTATTTCCTCTATGGACGTACTTCCGGAAAGTTTTCAACTTTGAATTAATTACTTTTTTGGTTTTATTGATATTTTACACATTGGTGGCAGTTTGACAACGCGGCTAAGCAGTCTCAATTTTTCGGCCGCGACTGCGCGTATGCAGCGATAAACAGATCGTGTTCTGAACAATTACCATTTTTTGCCGCACGTTTGTATGAAAACCTAAAAGTTTGAAGTGTTTGCTCATTAATTGCTTTACGATCAGGATAACTATTAATTAATTATCGTTATTATTTGGAAAATATGGTGCTAATCGAGAAAACCACCGCTTTAACAACATAAAAAAAATACGTCAAAATGTGACATGGCAATGACATAATGTCGAAAATGTCACATAAACGTAAAATATGAAATTGTTACTTTTTACTGTTTTTCTCCCTTGTGTTGAAAACTGCTATTATTTCTGAAATATGTAGATAATAAATTGTCTAGATTTTCCGTTTTCTATGCGTTTAAAAAACTATTTATTATATTTAAAAAAAGTATATCAAAGTAAATTTTAATCGGGGCGATTAGAAGGCCATTCGATCAAACCAGCTCGTCCAAACCACATCTGAAAAGTTCGTTAAAAAATGGTTTGAACATTGGAATACTTATCTCCTGTTGAAGCCTTTTTTATAGCCCATTGAAGGGCTATAAAAATGGTTCTTGGGACCGAAATCTGGTGTTTTTTTTTGTAAAAAATCTCCGCAGTGGTAAAACAGCCCGATTTTTGAAAAAATGTTCACAGAATCGTTTTTAGGCATTCTTAAATGTTCTGTAATTATTATACATTATGTATTTGTCAAATACAGTATTTGACATTGACATTCATGGCGGCCATTTTAAGGCTACTGTGATTTGTTGCTATGTATAATTTCTGAGACTTATCATAATCCGGTTAAAAACCATTAACTTTATGTCAAATTTTGACATTTACGACGTTAATTTATTAACTAATGATGAAGAACTTCTCTATTCGCCACTTTTCACAAATTTTTGGATGAGCAAACACCGTGTACCTATTTCATGAAGCTTCCGTTCAATTTTTGCAAAAATTATATAGTTCAGCCTTAGCAATTTCGACCATGTTTCTGTCCTGAGTACATTATCACTAATTTTTCCACTTTCGCTCATTTAGGATACCTAAAAGATGCGACTGGCGCAGGGGAAAATCTGGGGCCTAAAACCATATGTTATGAAGTGGTTGTACAATGGCGTTATAAAACCGAGGATCTGTTATGGTTCCTTTGTTAGGTGGCCGGCGGTGGAGAAGGCGTGCATATCCCGGAAACTGGCGGGTCTGCAAAGACTGGCCTGCCTAGCGATGATCGGCGCAATGAGAATAACACCGAGCATAGCATTAAACCTCCTTCTGGGCCTCCCTGAGCTAACCCTGTGGATACGCAGGGAGGCCGCTGCGGCTACAGAGGATAGAATGCAGCTCTACAAGGCATGACAACCACCCACGTCAGGGTCATACAAAAATAGGAACCGCCATGCGTAGGAGTCTTCCAATCCTAGGTTCAAAGATGGTCCCACCTGACAGCGGACTTAGGTTCGAATGGAAATTTAAGGTGGAAATATCAACAAAAGAAAGTTAGCTACCCGAAAGGGGTTGCAATGTTGGAACACCGACGGCTCACGGGCGCCCAGTAAGGGATAGTCTGGGGCAGGCGTGTACCGGCAAGACACCAACAGGGGAGCGTCCTTTTCGTTGCGAAGCTGGACGACAGTGTTTCAGGCGGAATTATATGCAATCCTCGAGGTTGCCACAGATCAGGAAGTTTCAGAAGGACTAGACCGTGTGATCGAGACATACTCCGACTCTCAAGTGTTAAGATGGCCAGTAGACTGATCCAGGATTGCTGGGATGCCCTGAACAAAGTGGCAGAACAGAAACAAGTAAACCTGGTGTAGATTCCGGATGTGAAAAAAGACGGAAGAGTGCAGACAACCCAAATAGTTGATTGGAACCCCAAGTAACGCGAAGGCAACATCCAAATGGTTGATGTCAAGGAGTCGCTGGGCTCTGAGAACTCTGGTTGGAGTCATGTGGCCACTGTGGTCGAATTGTCTTCCTTGGAGTGGAGACGGGTCCTTGCCTTTGTCAGGGAGACGGGACGCCTGGGCGGGGAAGATCAGGGGTGGTAAGGTGGGGATAAATAGAAGGGGAATAGCGAAAAGGCCTACTCGCCGGACCCATCGGCTCCCCCCACAGTACTACTACTACTACATACCTAAAAGTCAGTAATGGGGACTCTGAACACCCTGCATAAGGTGATTGCGATCGGAGTTTGTTATTCGTCTTGACATATTTGACTTTTTTCGGTTGTTTTGCTCAGATTCGTGCGCGGCTTAACATGTTAAGTTCCAAACAATTGCACTTGCAATGTGATGGCATTCTTATCGAACTTATTTAATATCATATGTGGCTAAAGGATAAAAATCCTTTAAATTTGAGCTCTCTGTTCTAACATAACCCCACAGGTGCATCGCTTCTTTGCAGTGCGCTTCAATCGACTGAATCTCGGTATAGTTTAGGTCGTTTTTCCAATGAAAAGGAGCACTTTTCGAATCACGGTAGGTGCTGGAAACTCCGCCAACGTTAATTGTCGTGTGCGAATCCAAAAAGTTTCTGATCTGTAACAAAAGTTTCAAATTATATTGGAAATAAAAGTGATAATTTTTTAAAAAATATTCAAGTCCAACTCCAAAAATCTGAAACTTTACAAAACACGCCCCCAACAAACCGTTACATAAATTCTAAATCACATCTTTGAATCAATTCAATTCTTTCAAGAATTCAAATCTTTGAAACAAGTTCAAAATTGGCGAAATTTGATAGAACGTGTGAAAGAAGCAGTGCTTTTAAAAGTTACTGATTCTCGGGTTTCCTTGGCTCTTATTTGATGAGATACGCAAAAATGTTTCAGAATAGGCATGATGACAGGATAAAAGAATCAAAGAATAAATGGTTTTAGACGAAAATATATATTGAAAGGATTCTAAAAAGTGACCCATTCTTAACATAAATATTGGGATCAATAATATTTTTAATGTAATAAAAGTATAAAATACACCAAGGAACACCAATCAGATTGCATGACGTCACACCCTCTGAACTGATCACCGCGTCTGTGCCGTGTCCCTTCAATTGTTGTGACTAGTCGTGGGCTAGTCGGGTTTAAAGATTCGGGTCGTTTTAACGATCCGAATGAGATATGAAGAATGATAAAAACGCAATAATTTGAGTTAAAAATTAAATTTATTGCGGAAATAGCAGACGTGTTCCTACATTATACAACGGCATTTCAAAATCTGTCATCATGTCACTCTCTTAAACTCTAAAATACGTAAATGAAACTGTTTTTTCTACCAGTTTCGAGATATCTTGTCTTTTAAGAACAAAATAATGACACACTTGATCTTAAATCGAATCAATTCTAAAATATGTGATAGAGTTTTGAGGATCAACTTATCAAACAACTCTAGAGCCCCTGAAAGTCTCTCAATTTTTTTACTTAAAACTTATTTAAAAAACCCAGGGCTTTTTGGCACAAACATTTTTTTACGAAGAACTTAATAAATTGGACATAAAGTCTCTATATTTCTTCTTCATTCTTCTCACATTCTGTCTGTGAAGCATCATTCAAATAGAAGCTTAAACAACCTTGACCTGAATCTTCCCAAAATATACCAAAACTTAGGCGGAACATTCATTACTCACATTGATTCAAAACCGTTCAATAAAATAATTCTCAAAGAAACGTATAAAAAAAATAAGATTGTTTGTTGAACAAAACCTGGATCTCTTTCTGGACCGTTTTGTAGGCTCATTGAAATAGAATGAAAGAGCAAAACCGGGTGTTTATTTAATTTAATGCATTGCATAACATCAGAACTTCCATCTTTATTTTTTAAATTGTTCAATTGAGAATTAAAAGGTTTTTACATTTTCTACTAAACAAATATAACCGTCGTTAAAAAAAAAAGAAATTGATGATGGGTTGCAAAAAAAACGAAACCTCTAGACAAAAACTGATAATGTGATTCTAGCAGGATTTAAAGTTGAAATGGGAAAGTGTCGTCTTTTTGGCTCCAGCTTTAACACAGGGGTCGGCATAAGAAGAAAGAAGAAAGGGGGGTCCCACCTTCCACGTACCACTCCCAGACCCTGAAGTGATCTGAAAGTGCCCCCGAAAGGATTTGATAGGTAAGTTATTGGGACTTGTCGGATAGAATTGAGGAAGTTATGTGTGTATTGAATTGAGTTCCTTTATTTATATTTATTTCCTAAGTTACAGCTAATTTGCCGACTTGCTTCCAGCAACTGTGCAATTGGGATAGAGGTAGGGTCCACCTAATTGTGGGTTTCCCCAGGAGGTTCCAATTACCCTCCAGGGGTCGGCATAAGTCAGGCAACGCTCTCGCAAAAGATTAAAACGAAGCATGTTCGTGCTTCAGACAGTTGTGTCGGTGTCAAGATAACACGTGCTCGGCGACTAGACCATGAAGCAACTTTCAAGATGTGTACTGACGACCAGAATCCTCAAGTCTTCATTGAAGAAGAATGGTGACATCTGTCATTTCATGCAGGATGGAGCTTTGCCGCACTACGCGTTATGTGTGAGGGAGTACCTTAATGTTCATTTTGGAGAATGGATAGGCAGACGAGGAATCATTGAGTGGCCCGCACGGTCATGTGACCTGACACCCTGTGATTTCTTCCTGTGGGGCCTTCTCAAGGACCGCGTTTTTGCAAGAGGACGAAGGACCAAATTTGTTGCCTGACTTATGCCGACCCCTGTATTAGCGCAAAAAAATTACGTTACCGCAAAGTCATGGTCTCAGTGCAAGTTCGAAAGACCTGACGAAAGAATAATAATAATAATGGGCAGTGGATCTCTAGATAACTATGAACAAGAATCGATTGAACGATGTTCGTGACTAATGTTCTTTACAGCATCCTCCACCATATCGTCCTGTCATAAAATTACAAATTATGAACAATTTAGAGATGGGTAACTCAGTGATTTTCAAGAGCCGGCGCAAAGCACCGGCACAATTTTTGTAGCAGTAAATTTATTTGACAACAGTCAAATTTATCAAAAGAGATAGACTTTCGAGGCCATTCCTTGAAACAAGTGGGTTTTTCGGGTTTTTAGGCCGTCGTTCGGTAGAATTTCTTCTTGACGTTTCGCAAGCACGTGTGGCTTGCTTGAACGCTTACACGCGTTCAAGCAAACCACTTCTGAAGATGCAAGCCACACGTGCTTGCGAAACGTCAAGAAGAAATTCTACCGAACGACGGCCTAAAAACCCGAAAAACCCACTTGTTTCAAGGAATGGCCTCGAAAGTCTATCTCTTTTGATAAAACGCCTCTACGGGGAGGAAATATCTAATTTATACCACCGGTTAAATAAGATGCGCAAACGAAAAGCAGGACTTCTATCCTCACTTGCTTTCCTGAGCCGATGCAGGGATTCCAACATCATCCCCGGCTTCCTGAAGTGCAAAAGAACCCTTAGGACCACCCAAGCACACAGGATATACAATAGGACCGAGAAGTTATTCCTAAGGGAAAGGATCCACAACGTGAGAAGTAAACTAGCAGCAACAGACAGCGAACTTCTAAACCTCTTCTACAAACTGGGAAACAGTTTGCATTACGCTGACTGGAATAAGATCGACGCCATCTCCTATAGCAGCATGCAAGGAGAACTGGCCAGAGCCACGAAGAGACAAAAGAAGAAATTTGAAAAACTGGAAGCCAAATCTAGAGGATCAACCCAAACGACGTCAGGCCTGGACCCAGCACGAACTGTGGTGAACCTGAGCAGTCACTCACTAACGCCTGCGGAGCAATCCGTCTTCGCCAAGGGAGGAAACTTTGCTATTAGCCCGAGAACGATACCAATAGAGGAAATTATCGCGAACACCGAAACAGCATTGCAAGGGCTCCCAGAACAAACGGCAAATGAAATACGTCTGGAAACCACCCAAATCCTACGAAAAGCGAAACCACCACCAAGCAACTTAAGCAGAGAAGAACAACATGCCCTCAAGGAAATACGAAGGAACACAAGCATTGTCGTCCTGCCAGCTGACAAAGGAAACGCTACAGTCGTCATGAACAGAGAGCAGTACGAGCAGAAAATCCAAAACTTATTGGACCCAGTCACTTATACGAAGCTCAAAAAAGACCCGACTCAAGCCAAGCTCAGAAACATCAACCGCCTGATCAAAATATCCTCAATAGACGAGCACACCAGGAAGAGGATTATAAGGTCAGAAGCCCTCCCCCCGCGTTTGTATGGATTACCGAAGATTCACAAGGACGGAATACCACTAAGACCAATCGTCAGCGCCCCGGGATCACCAATTTACGATATAGCAAAATATCTATCCTCTCTTCTGCAGCCACACTTGGGGTCCACGGAAACATATATCAAGGATTCCAAACATTTCATTGAGAAGATCCAAGACCTCAGACTGGAACCTACGGATATGCTGGTCAGCTTCGATGTTGTATCTCTATTCACAAAGGTACCCTTGGACGAATCAATAGGATTAGTGGCGGAGCTATTCGAAGAGAGTACAACAAATCTGTTCAAGGCTTGTCTAAAGGGCAGCTACTTCCTGTGGAACGGAGATTACTACGAGCAAAAGGCAGGAGTAGCCATGGGAAGCCCACTCAGTCCGGTGGTGGCGAATCTATTCATGGAGAAGTTTGAGGAAGCAGCGTTGAGCACCGCAGCCCTTAAACCAACGATCTGGTACCGATATGTCGATGACACGTTCGTGCTATGGAGGCATGGACGCAAAAACCTGGACATGTTCCTCGACCATCTAAACAAACAGCACCCAGACATCCAATTCACCATGGAAGTTGAACAAAACCACCAACTGGCCTTCCTGGATGTTTTGGTGTCTAGGCAGGGGACTCGTTTGGACCACAAGGTATACCGAAAAGCCACCCACACAGACAGATATCTTCACAAGCTATCTAACCACCATCCGAGTCAGAAGCAGGGAATCATTAAGACTCTCACGGATAGAGCCAGAAAAATATGTGGACCACAACATCTAACAACGGAACTACAGCACTTGGAAAAAGCTTTTCTTCAGAACGGATATTCCCAGTTGGACATCAAAAAAGCTGTAGGAGTGGGACGTGCTGAAAAAAGTGAGTCTACTCTGAAAGCTTTCCTGCCCTATGTCCCCTAAACACAACATAAGAACGGTCTACAAGCCCACAACAAAGATCCGAGAATGTCTAGGGTCAGTTAAAGACAAAAGACCTCACCTAGCAACTGCGGGAATCTACCGGATTCCCTGCTCCTGTGGAAGCGTCTACATAGGAACTACTAAGAGATCGGTTGCGACAAGATTGGAAGAACATCGACGGAATTGCAAACTTGGACATGTGGAGAAGTCGGCAGTGGCGGAACATGCCCTCAGCGATGGAACACACAACATCTATTTCGGAGAGGCACAGGTCCTGGCCACGACAACAGGGTATCGCCCCCGACTAATACGAGAAGCCATTGAAATCTACAAACACGACGACAATTTCAACAGAAAAGAAGAGACAATGGCGCTGAACAGGATATGGTTTCCAGCACTCACCAACGCAAAAACAGCAAGAAAAAGCAACAGCTCAGGACAGGAGAGAGAATCCTGTACACCGGAGGATAGCACCAGCCAACAGAATGCGCAAGCTCCGATGACACAGGCCACGTCATCACAAACCACGTCATCGCGACCGGTGCATAAATACGGACTGCGCCCGAGGAATCGCATCAGAACAGTGTAAGCGTTCAAGCAAACCACTTCTGAAGATGCAAGCCACACGTGCTTGCGAAACGTCAAGAAGAAATTCTACCGAACGACGGCCTAAAAACCCGAAAAACCCACTTGTTTCAACAGTCAAATTTATTTGACACTTTTAATGACAGATACAGTAACCATTTCGTAACAATACTGCTAGATGCTTGTTAATGTTTTTCTTTTGAATTTTTACGGTTAAAAGAAGAGATAAACATACCAACAGTTATATCGTTAAATTCAGAAAAAAATAAGGATTTTAAAAGGCCCACAGCAAACTATGATTACCATTAAAAAAAACCTAAGTTTATTTTTTATCTCGTAAATTAAGCAGACTATTACAACGAGTTCTAGTTTATTGGATTCAGCGCAAAAAGTTCTACCAAGGGCAATTTTAACTTTTTTTTATAAGTTAAGCAGTTTAAGTAATATGTGATAATTAAAAAAGTTTTGATTTCTTTTCTTTTCAGGATATTTCAGGAACCAAGTCGGGTACCTAAATTTTGAAAACCCGTAATGAATAGGCAATCAAATTCTGCCCAATTTTTCCCTATTAACGGATTCTCTATCTTTAAAAATGTAGAAGTTACCCATACAAAGATTCAGAAAATGGCCACCATGTATATACCGGGTGTCCGTTTTTGGAGCTCAACCATGGGGATCTCGGTAACCACATAAGATACTAGATTTGTTAAATTGGGACAAAGTTGCGCAATCTAGAGTTTACCAAAATGCTCTTTCAAAAATTCAAAAATTTCTGCTACTTCCGGAGGCGGCCGGAAAAAAAATTGTTTCGATACACTCGCACTGGGCAGGTCTGCTTCCTGTCGACGTTGCAGCGCGAATCCTAATCAACACATTTTTGATAGTTTGAATTTTGCTTAGCGTCACTACAGCCACAAAATTATTGTAAATATATTGTCTTTTTCAAATGAAGATAAACGAGACATGTTAGACTTTTTTTACTCTTCACATCGAAATATGCAAATTACTTCGGACACATATCTACAGCGATATTCAGAAAGACAACAACCGGCTCAAAATTATTTTCTGTGCCTCCATAGACATTTAGCCAAGTTTGGTGCAGTTTCTAAGCCTAGAAAACGCGTTCATAGAACAAATGAGAGCTCTCATCAAAAGTAAAAAAACGGTAATAAATCAAATACTCCATTAGATTCAAGATAATCCTTCTACTTCAACAAGAGCTTCTTCTTTACTCAAATGGCGCAGCTCCTCTGGGCTATTTGCCAGCTCATTAGTAGAATGATCTAAGATCTCAGGAATTTATCGTCTGTTGTTTTTGCTTTATAAGGTTCTTAGTATATTTATCGGAGCGGGGACAGTTAAACATGTACTGGAGAACAAAAATATCATCTGACATATTACATGGAGCAGGTTCAGGTGGACAGCATACAGGCGCCCGAGTTTAGAACTGTAATAAGAAAATTTGGTTTTTTATAGTTTAATTTTATTTTTGTTGAGAAATAATCTAAACAAGGCTAGAGTTTTGTGATTAAGATGATTACCAAGTACATCATTCAACGAGAGAGGCAAGGGGACTCCATTCTTATTTAACTCATCGTATAGATCAAAATTATCTAATCGATTTATGGGGCATTCAAACAGTAAGTGTTCCAGGCTTTCTATTTGACCTCATTCACAATTGGGGTCGTTCTTAATACCTATCCTATAAAGATGGGACCCGTTCAACAAGAGCTATTGCAGCAGAAATTAACATATCTTATCAGGCAGTGAGGAGAGTCTTGAAGAAACATAAATCTCGTCCGTTTAAAATTCATGTCACCCAAGTTTTGCTTCGTTTGCTCAAGCACACAGCTCAATACACGAGCAAAGGCCTGCCACAGGGCTCGCCACTGAGTGGAGGGAACCACCATGCCAGAAGTAACCATCAAGCGTGGCGTAAGGCAAGGATGCATTCTATCTCCGTTGCTCTTCAATGTGTACTCAGAAAGAATTTTCAAAGCCGCACTTTCGGATGCAGCAGTGGGCATTGTCATTAATGGCGAATTGATCAATAACTTGCGGTACGCGGATGACACGGTTCTGTTGGCCTCTAACTCAGAGATCTACAGCGGAGTTTGAACAGTGTGGTAGTAAAGTGCGACGCAGCTGGCTTAGAACTAAACATAAAAAAGACCAAAGTTTTAGTAATCAATAAACAGCAGAATATCAGAGCTAATATCACAATCAAAGGCGTGAGCTTGGAACAAGTTCATCAGTTCAGATACCTAGGCAGCGTTATAACAGAAAATGCAGATAACCACACAGAAGTAAGATCAAGGACAGAACAAGCACGAGCAGCTTACAGAAAAATGAGCAACGTTCTAGGATGCAGGGATCTGAAATTATCCCTACAAATCCGACTACTGAGCTGCTTAGTATTCTTTACACTACTGTACGGAGTTGAGGCTTGGACCGTCAACAAAAACGAAGAAAGCCGGCTTGCAGCGTTCGAGATGTGGGCCTACAGGAGATTGCTAAGAGTTACGTGGTCTAAATAAATTACCAACGTGGCAATACTACAGCGCTTAAATAAGACCACTGAGATCCTCTCCACTGTAAAAAAGAGGAAACTAGAGTATTTCGGCCATGTCATGAGAGGAGAAAAATACAGACTCTTACAAAACATCATGCATGATCAAAAACGTCAGGAAGAAATTCCCATGGACCACGGCTTCACAGCCCGAAAAACATTTCTATATGAAATAATATTCAGTAAGATATCGAAATAGATTATTTCCACTTCGGTTAAAAATTCACAGAACCCCGCATAGCGGGAAGTAGGCCTGGGTAATACAGTGTCTTAAGGCACTTGTGTGTTGATCCTGCTTTCTGTGCCCATGTGTCGCGACACTTTCAACAACACTTAACATTTAATCTCATTCAAGATGGCAGACTTCGGATTGCAGTACGTGAAGGCCACGCGCAGTTCCCATATGGTTTCCGAACCTCTCGGCAGGGATTATTTACCTACATTATAAAGACGCACGAACGATTATGGAGTTTCAAACCAGAATTACCAAAGAAACCAAAACTTTAGAACCACAACTACTTTGCGCTCGAAATAATTGTCTACTGATTACTGATGAATTCTTATTTATCTCGGTTCGGTATGGCTCTCATAGGATGCTGATCGCAGTACAACATCTGGGAATTCGATATTTCAACAAAGCAAAAAGGCAAATGCCTGGCTTTTGATTACTACCAGATTGCATGAAAAATCAGTCGACGAAGGTCAAAAAACTAATTTAAATGGTTTTGCCAGCCCTTGCATACATAAAGGAACAACAGTCATTCGGTCATAATTTATGGCTGACCCAGCAGCTTCGAAACCAATCACATATACTTGTGAGGCAAATAGGCTTTACAAGAAGAAAACATGTTGCCACTGCATTCACTCCTTTCATTAAAACAACACAAGTCCGGCGTCTGTCATAGTCTCATCGTCAGTAAATCCAAAGAAAAAACATTGATCGCGCTGCACCGCTAGCGAACTTACGAACCACTAAACATCATTAAACACAGTGTCTTCTGTTTTTTTTCCCAACATATAAAAGTGTGGCGCGCCGTGTCGCTGTATCAATACGGCAAAATGTGAAAATATGAGCAAAATAAACCGTTGTTCGCACACACACACAAATAGAAAATGTTTCGGTACATTGAAATGATAACTTGAAAAACTTCACGAAAACTCCCAACACTCGCCAAGAAATCAAATCAATAAATGTAATATTCTTCCATAATTCCGCGAATTGTAACAATTTAATGAAAGAGGATAGCATCAAATTTCCATCTCGCTCAGTGGGCAAGTAATAGAAAAAGAACAACTATCGCGTCACTGCCAAAAAGCTTGGGACAGACTATACTACTCAAGCAGGAACAACGTAAAGATTAGGCAAAAAATCGACTTAAATTGATGACACTTGTTAAAATTTGATTTCCTCAATTAAGGACACCATGAACGAAAGTAATTAAATAGTTTCAAAATGTACGTATTCGAACCCGTAACATAAAATTATCAAATAAAAAATAATGAGGAAAAAATTACCTGGGGATGTAATGTAATACCCATAAAGTTGAATACATCCTCCACTATTTCATATGGATTCAAGGAAAGATCTTCATATCGAAGCGCTCTATAACAAGCATAAACCACATGATAAAACACTAAATATTTAAAAAATCAAACATCCTTACCGAAACCTAGAAGGATATAATTCTTTTAGTTTAATAGCTGCACTATAATCTGACACCATATCAGAGCATAGATAATCAGGTTGATCACAGTCAGGTTCGCCCGGGCACCAATCCCGATGTTTTCGGGACTGCAAAGTACCTCTTGGATCTCTTATTAATAAAATAATTTTAACATTGAGTCTGAAAACGATTTAATTTGAATTTGTTAAACGCAACCAGTTTAATCAATCAAAAACTTACGATTTAACCTCCAGCAGGGCCTCGGCAAGTTTTAGTCTTAATCGAACCGTTTTCACGGATTGAAATGGAAACAGTCGACAAAAGCGATTCAAAAAATCTGGGTCCCAACAAATGTCATGATTGGCTTCACATTGAGCCCACAACCGTTTATTGTGTGTAAACAAATAATTATGTGTAGTAGCATATTCTATATATCTGAAACAAAATTACACGTTTATTGATACAAAAAAAAACAAGCGTCTGCAGCAATATTTCTGAATTTTTGAATACTGTGCTTAATTAACATGAAATGTTTCGATCATTTTTCATTTCTAGTTTATCATCGCTCGCGTTTGAAGGTTATGATAATCTCACGGTACTGTCGTGCAGATCTCCCCTCCATTCGCTGGAGTTGCGAGCGGAGGGAATTTCCGGTGATGCTCGACCGGAATTAGAATCGCGACCCTGTCCCTGCATTTTGGACAACTTGATAGATGCGCAACAAAACAATTAAAAGAAAAGTCTAACGCACTACACCAAAGTCGTTGTAAGTGGCGGTTTGCCACTACGGGATGCCAGGTACTTGTTCCGGGTAGTACCCCCCTGAATCAACACAATTTTTGTATATGTACCGCCAAAGCGAGTACAGGAAATAAAAAGACAAACAAAAGGGTCAGTCTATCCATACCATAACACAGAGAAACAAAACAAAGAAAAAACAAACAGGAAAACAAATATTGTCTCGGGCTCCAACTATCTGTGACGCGCACCCAGATGTTTATATCTGTGTCGCGGCTGGAAAAGAGTCTTGTCTCTGACCGCGTACACTCTTCCCGCGGGGGTTTAGGCACTCTGATCTCGTCTAGGAGCACGGATGCTCCGGAAGAATTTCGATTTAGGTACCGCACTCGGTGAAAAGAAAACAAAGAAAAAATGGCCGCGCGGCGTGGCGTCGGTCTCGGTTGTCTTGTCTCTCTCTCGCTCCGGACGCGGTTCCTTCGGGGCTGCCGGTAAGGTCCCTTTTTTCCCCCCGTCCCTCCCGCCCGCTAAATGATGATTGCGAGGGACGTATATGGTGACCACCGGAAAAGTAAAAACGGCCGCTTCGCCACTCGGCACGTCAGTACGCTCACATTATGATAATTTCTCTAAAAAATAATGATTTTTCTTGATGTGATGACACATTTTGTAGTCATTTGGGCTGAGGAGCCTGGATTTGCTGTAGTTGATGAAATTTCAGGAGACAACTCTGTTTGGATCAGTTTTTCATCGTCTTTTGCCGATTGCAGACGTGCTACGAAGTGGAATTGTGCGATTTGCCCAAAAACATCAATAAATGGACAAATTGTGTACCTTCTGTGAATCTGTGAAATTTCAACAACATTCATTATCGGACAACTACCGCATTTGCGCGATAAGAATCTCCCCTGATATGAATCCCGGGAGCTCTCAGGGATCGAAGTCAGACCAGGCCTAACACGACGGCTATTTTCTCATGCCGAAAACAAAGAAAAGGGGTTGCTCAAGTCGGACCCAACATCGCCTATGTCACCAACCCCGGCATCAAAGAAAACGGCTATAGATCGAGCCACCACAACAACACCAACAACAACAGTAACAGCAACAACATCACAACTGCACCAAACAGATGCGTTGTCTGGAGCGCATTGATGATAAGCGCAGAGGCTCCCACGGTGCTTGCAAAACGATTTGCTCCCATCCAGCCGCCCACCGAAGAGGAGCCTCAAACGGCTCCCAATCAAGAAGACGACGCAAAACAGCAGGAGATCCGCAGGGCCCCTGTAAGCTTTCCGAAACCGCCCAAGAGGATAGAAAAACCGCCGCCAACTGTGATCGCTGGAAAATCCAGCAATCACACTATGCTGATTGTTGGCTTGAAACAATCACCAGACAGCCTTTCACGCTGAGGTACACCAAGGCTTCACTAATCGTCTACTGCAGCACCATTCTGGACTAGGCGGCGGTAAAACGGTCTCGATTAAGATGGAAGCCAATATCACAATTACGCCCCCTCGTCGGAAAAAACCCACGCGTTAGTCCTTAGGGGGCTGGATGGAAATGTGGAACCGGCTGCCATCAGGGAGGATCTGGCGGACGAAGGACTGGGCGTGCAGAATGTCTTCAAAATGAAGACACTATTCAGGCCGCTCTACCTCGTCGTCGCTGACGGCAAAGCCACGTCAAAGTCAGGGTTTCGTGGGAAACCCGACAAAGACCCAGAGGACCCTGACGCAGTGTTGTCGGTGCCAGGGCTGGGGCCATGTCTCCGGAAACTGCCACCGGGACTTTAAATGCTCTCGGTGCGCTGGGGCGCACGAAATCACCGCCTGCCCCCCTGGAGCAGTCCTTAAGTGCGCCAACTGCGGTGGGTCTCATCGCAGCTTCGACGAGGACTGCCCAGTCTACTTATTCAAACAGGCGCAAGTCCCGGCAGAGAGGTAGCGTTTTGTACCCGCTCCTCCACCAGCGAGGTCAGCCTGGGGGCAAACCGGCCGAGCCCCCAGCCCGATCCACCTTCCATCCCCAAGCAGCAGGACCATGACGCCAAATCACGCCAACAAGACCAGGCTGTCCACATCACCGCCATCACTAGCGGAATTTCCACCGCTGAGGCAGCACGAAGCTGTCTCGGCAAGCTTCGCCCACCTGGCCCATGCGAACGCGGTGGACGTGCTGGGCAGTGTCCAGGGGGAATTCGCGGAGCTGTCGTCGCAGGTCAATTTACAGGAGGTAACCAAGGCGGTAAGGTTTTACAGCGATGCTCTCGCTGCCATAGGATCGGGCTCAAAGGTCAAAGCCAGACTCCAAAGACACCTCATCAAGGTCGAGAAATGGAGCAGGGATTGGAAAATGCAGATCAACCCGTTGAAGACCCAAGCCATCGTCTTCACCAACAAAAGGAAGAACCCACCAACCAGCCTACTAGAGATTGATGGACAACAGCTACCATGCAGGTCCAAGATAACATATCTTGGACCTACCTATGACAAGCGCCTAGTATGGCACGAGCAGATAGCAGCCATCCATCTATGTCTACCATCCTCTGCTGAACAGTAAGCTCTTCCTGCGGACAAAGGTTAGATCTTACAAAAAGTTGATACGCCCGGTGATGACCTATGGATCACCCGCATGGTCCACGGCCAGCGCCTCTCAGAAGCAAAAAATTGGCATCTTTCCAGAACAAAATGCTGAGGATAGTAGCAAAGGCCCTATATTTCGAAAAAAACACAACATTAAGACGAGACCTCCAAATAGAAGACCTGCTGGACCACATCCAGGACTTGGATTGGATTCCTGGATAGGAGCCAGCAAAGCAAGAATCAAACCGGCAGGGTTTCTTGCAAAAAGATGATCCACCGTGTCCGTAGACCTCTCCCTGCGGACACTATCTAAGAAGAAGACGTGGACCAAATGTGATGACCAGTTCCTGCACCACATCCAGGACCATGGCCTAGACTTAAGGTAATTTAGGAAGCACGAGAGGTTGTTTAGGTTAAGTTAGGATTAAGGTAGGTTAAGGTAGATTAATTTAATTGATGTTAACATTTAAAAATCAAATGATGTTAGCTTTAAGGACCCGTAGATTAGGTAGCAGTAAGAAGGAATCCTTAGCTTAAAATAAATATGTTCAAGAGTACCACTTGTCAAACCCAACTGAGGGGAGGCTAATAGATCTGAAACCGGTTCTGGTAGTGTTGTTTGTGAGACAGCCAAAAGTCTGTCTTTGTTTTAGACCAACTTGGCACTTCAAAAATTTAAATATTTTTAATATTTATATTCACTCCAATATATTCCTGAGTTTCAGTCAATTTTATTGCTTATTATTTAAAATGTTACAAATATGTTTCGGTGTCTTTCTCCACCATCACCAGTTTGTGCGTATAGTTGTTTCTACCTTAACATTTGACTGGTCACTCTCCAGTGACCAGTTTTAAATAATAAACAATAAAATTGACTGAAACCCAGGAATATATTGGAGTGAATTGAAGTACAGTCAGGAAAATATACGTAACAATATTTATATTCATACAATATTGACGCACACATCCGCCAATTTAAGCATGATATGTGTTAGAAGAAAATAATTAAAAACACATAAATGGTATACAGTGGTGGTTAGCACAAAGGGATGAGCCAGAAATAAACAGCTTCCGATAATAAAACAGTTTTTGTGCGCAACTGTTCCATCAGCGTCTGTCAAACGATTTTATTTCTTATTTCGCTTCGTACCCTCGAATATTAGGAACAGGATGGGTATAGAAAACGGTACGGTAGAGAATAGGTACGAATTTTTTAGACAGACTTTAGATATTTAATTATTTTTGCTTAACTTATCTGAAGTTAACCTTTTTAATCAAAATGTGGCTTTTAAAAATCTAGTGATCCAATGCCATTTCGATACCTAAAAATTTCAGATTTTCGATCTGTGTTCGGAAAGTTCGGTGCTGGATCCCCAACAAACAGGAATTTGTCCTAAATTATGCAGGGTTTATTGAAGTTAGTTATCTTCCAGCTAGAGGTAAAAACGACTTCAAATGTACTTATTTTTTCGATGGAACACACTGTATCACTAGTCCATAGTCGGGAAGACCATTAAATTCCCTATGAAATGATATAGTCTGTTCCTATTCCTAAAACGTCAAATTTCAGGCAGAAATGGAAGTATCAAAAGAGATAGACTTTCGAGGCCATTCCTTGAAACAAGTGGGTTTTTCGGGTTTTTAGGCCGTCGTTCGGTAGAATTTCTTCTTGACGTTTCGCAAGCACGTGTGGCTTGCATCTTCAGAAGTGGTTTGCTTGAACGCTTACACTGTGCTGATGCGATTCCTCGGGCGCAGTCCGTATTTATGCACCGGTCGCGATGACGTGGTTTGTGATGACGTGGTCTGTGTCATCGGAGCTTGCGCATTCTGTTGGCTGTTGCTATCCTCCGGTGTACATGATTCTCTCTCCTGTCCTGAGCTGTTGTTTTTTCTTGCTGTTTTTGCGTTGGTGAGTGCTGGAAACCATATCCTGTTCAGCGCCATTGTCTCTTCTTTTCTGTTGAAATTGTCGTCGTGTTTGTAGATTTCAATGGCTTCTCGTATTAGTCGGGGGCGATACCCTGTTGTCGTGGCCAGGACCTGTGCCTCTCCGAAATATATGTTGTGTGTTCCATCGCTGAGGGCATGTTCCGCCACTGCCGACTTCTCCACATGTCCAAGTTTGCAATTCCGTCGATGTTCTTCTAATCTTGTCGCAACCGATCTCTTAGTAGTTCCTATGTAGACGCTTCCACAGGAGCATGGAATCCGGTAGATTCCCGCAGTTGCTAGGTGAGGTCTTTTGTCTTTAACTGACCCTAGACATTCTCGGATCTTTGTTGTGGGCTTGTAGACCGTTCTTATGTTGTGTTTCCTCAAGAGCCTCCCAATTCTGTCCGTAATCCTGGGAACCTAGGGCAGGAAAGCTTTCAGAGTAGACTCACTTTTTTCAGCACGTCCCACTCCTACAGCTTTTTTGATGTCCAACTGGGAATATCCGTTCTGAAGAAAAGCTTTTTCCAAGTGCTGTAGTTCCGTTGTTAGATGTTGTGGTCCACATATTTTTCTGGCTCTATCCGTGAGAGTCTTAATGATTCCCTGCTTCTGACTCGGATGGTGGTTAGATAGCTTGTGAAGATATCTGTCTGTGTGGGTGGCTTTTCGATATACCTTGTGGTCCAAACGATTCCCCTGCCTAGACACCAAAACATCCAGGAAGGCCAGTTGGTGGTTTTGTTCAACTTCCATGGTGAATTGGATGTCTGGGTGCTGTTTGTTTAGATGGTCGAGGAACATGTCCAGGTTTTTGCGTCCATGCCTCCATAGCACGAACGTGTCATCGACATATCGGTACCAGATCGTTGGTTTAAGGGGTGCGGTGCTCAACGCTGCTTCCTCAAACTTCTCCATGAATAGATTCGCCATGGAGGCATGGACGCAAAAACCTGGACATGTTCCTCGACCATCTAAACAAACAGCACCCAGACATCCAATTCACCATGGAAGTTGAACAAAACCACCAACTGGCCTTCCTGGATGTTTTGGTGTCTAGGCAGGGGAATCCTTTGGACCACAAGGTATATCGAAAAGCCACCCACACAGACAGATATCTACACAAGCTATCTAACCACCATCCGAGTCAGAAGCAGGGAATCATTAAGACTCTCACGGATAGAGCCAGAAAAATATGTGGACCACAACATCTAACAACGGAACTACAGCACTTGGAAAAAGCTTTTCTTCAGAACGGATATTCCCAGTTGGACATCAAAAAAGCTGTAGGAGTGGGACGTGCTGAAAAAAGTGAGTCTACTCTGAAAGCTTTCCTGCCCTATGTCCCCCAAATACAACATAAGAACGGTCTACAAGCCCACAACAAAGATCCGAGAATGTCTAGGGTCAGTTAAAGACAAAAGACCTCACCTAGCAACTGCGCGAATCTACCGGATTCCATGCTCCTGTGGAAGCGTCTACATAGGAACTACTAAGAGATCGGTTACGACAAGATTAGAAGAACATCGACGGAAATGCAAACTTGGACATGTCGAGAAGTCGGCAGTGGCGGAACATGCCCTCAGCGATGGAACACACAACATATATTTCGGAGAGGCACAGGTCCTGGCCACGACAACAGGGTATCGCCCCCGACTAATACGAGAAGCCATTGAAATCTACAAACACGACGACAATTTCAACAGAAAAGAAGAGACAATGGCGCTGAACAGGATATGGTTTCCAGCACTCACCAACGCAAAAACAGCAAGAAAAAACAACAGCTCAGGACAGGAGAGAGAATCATGTACACCGGAGGATAGCAACAGCCAACAGAATGCGCAAGCTCCGATGACACAGGCCACGTCATCACAAACCACGTCATCGCGACCGGTGCATAAATACGGACTGCGCCCGAGGAATCGCATCAGCACAGTGTAAGCGTTCAAGCAAACCACTTCTGAAGATGCAAGCCACACGTGCTTGCGAAACGTCAAGAAGAAATTCTACCGAACGACGGCCTAAAAACCCGAAAAACCCACTTGTTTCAGAAATGGAAGTTCGATTATTTTGTCGTATTTGAAATGTCATGTTTCAAACCAGCTCAGTTTGACAGTCAGTAAAGTTCCAGAGACAGATTTGTGCGCTTTTCATTAAAGGGATCCAGTAATAACTGAAATGACAAAAAACAAATTTTTCTTCGCTGAATGTCACGCTGGCAACTGGTTTAAAGTATCGCATAATCTCTAACTATTATGACATTTTATAGTTGTTTTCGGCAAATACGTTAAAATAATCGAATTTTGGCATTACAACGATAAACTGTGTATTCGTCGGTTGGAACCATATGGAGAAGTTTAATGTTACTACTAGAGATATTTAAGTTTTCCATTTGTATACAAGATCTGTCAAAAAATATGAATGTCTCCTGTATTTTTGACAATACCGAAAATTGCTATTAAAAAAAGGTGATCAGAACCAAAAAGCACTATTAAATATGCAATAAAAATTTGACCTGTTTTTTTTTTACTAACTTCTACATTATTGCCCCATCTTCTCGGAACGTTGACGTACTTATAAACGTAGTTCGTGCATCACGTCATTGGTTAGATTTTGCAAAAAATGTAAATACCGTTCGGGAATACCACACCATATGTCCCGTTTTAACCAAATATTTGTCACGAAACTTTAGTGTAAAATTAAGTAATTGTCTACATGCGATAATGTGGCAATTTGAAGCAAATGTTCATCGGAAAAAGAATACATCTGGGAAAAACTGTCGTTTTCTAACTCTGCTTGGATAAGGGAGCAAGAATGAAAGCGCTTATCATAATCCCTTTTTGTCGATTAATATTTTTATTGACATGTCTATCATTAAAAATAATTGCTGCTTGTCTTTGCGTTTTCTAGTTTTCTCCCACAATTAAAACAATTTCAGATTTTTGTTTCCAAGTTAATCGCATTATTTTTTTGTACTTTGTATATTCTAACGAGTTTTGACGGTCGCTGCTCTAAAACCGTTATATTTGCATTGTTATTGTGGACATTCGTTTTTTAAAAAGGATGTTCTTTTTAAAGTGGTTTTTTCTTCTGACCAACTTTTATTAAAAACAATTTTCGATATTGTCAAATCATACATGCACTTTACGCTCACTGGTAAAATGCATATTTTTTGACGAACTTTATACACGCCTGGAAATTTTAGTACTTGACCTAAGCGTTCTAGGTTTTAAATTCCGCAGAATAATTAATAAGGAATATTTTTTTTCGTAAAATTAATAATAAAACAGTTTTCCATATTGTTCCGACTAACAAAAATACTGTATAATTTGCTAGCAAATTTTATGATGCGGGATTATTCGCGAAACTTGGGTTAAAATACAGGGTGTTCCATTTGAAAAAATGCAAAATTGGAATCATTTTAATCTGTAGCCGGAATATTCCTAATTTCTAGACACCTTGTATAATTAGAACAAAAATTAATGTATGTGAGGCTCAAGCACAGGGCTTTCGCTGAGCTAAAAATGTTTAATTCCCTGAATCGAATAATTATCGAAGTAAAATAATCGTAATCCAAAATATCTTGGAGCAATTTTAATTAAACAAAATTGAATATTATTTAATATTTCTGAAGCTGCTTCAAATAGGCATAGAAATCGTGAAGCAAAAATAATCAAATTTACAAGACCAACCTAAGCGTGCAACAATATACAAGGTGGTGCATGTAGAATATGGAAATTGTTAGTACTTTTCGGTATAAACGACAACGCCGTGTTGCTGAAAATATTTTGTGTCGGTAGGTTGTGCATCGTGTTTTTCTTTAATTTTTTAAACCATTGCGTTCCCATTACGATATTTGAGAATATTTTTTTAATGGATATATCCTGTACATTAAAGGCACTAATCTAGTATATTTTTTTACGTTGGGATACTTATTACTCTGAATTAACTAAAAATTGTCATAAAATTAATTTTAAAAAATAAAGTGATTTAAATTAATTGATATCAATCAACATTACCTTGATTTTGACAATCAATTATTTCTTTAATGGATTATTCCGATATCTCATTTGCCTTTTGTCTCGTGCTTGATTAAAATTGCACGCAAACTCAACAACTTTTAAAAATAAAGTTAAGCGGCTTTAATTGAAATTGGGGTTATGTTAAAGGACAACAGGCCCTGACTTCCGCCGTTAACAATGTGCTCACCCTATAGAAAATTTCTGTTCCAACAATTTTTTTTAGTGGTGTTTTGTGCGGAAATGTGCCACTTTTCACCCAATGAATTATTCCAATACCTACAAAACGTGCCTAAGAAAAAAACTCAAGTACAATCAAAATGTAGACTTGGCAAATGCGCCAAAATTTCTGAACTGTCACCGCGACAACGATTTGACAGACCTTTGCTATCTTATGAAAATGTAGTGCACTTAAATGGGTGAAAACTGGTCGAAAACCGTATTTCCGCCAAAAACACCACTAATAAAAGTTGTTGGTACCGAGATTTTCTATCAGGTGAGCACATTGTTAATCGCGCGAACCTGCGCCTAATTTTCGAAAACATTACCGCATACCGTGTTGAAGAAATGGCGATTTAAGAAATTATCAAGAAAATGCAGCCTTAAGGAATATTTTGTGGCTTACCTGTACAAATTTTTGTACTCACAATTGAGCAAACTTTTCAATTTAGTTAGAGCTGAATCTGCATCTGGTGGGCCTCGTATTTGCATTATTTCATACTCCATCAGTGGCTCATAATGATAGTAATTTCCTGGCAAAGCATTAAGAACATCACCTGAAACAATCCAGACATACACTTTGATTTCCGTTTGTTTTAAGACAGTGCACACCCAGAAATGTAGACCCTGACCTCCATGTACTGAAAATGATAGTTCTGATCGGTTGCCCTCCATCTTCTATTGTAAAATTAGCTAGTGATAGGTTGGATGGAAATTTAAAGCCATATAATTCTTTTCTCAGCCGACTTCTTTGTGCATTTATAATATCTTCTTTAGACGAGTGCTCTTCAAGCGGTTGATCGTCTTCTATTTGTATTGCTTGAAAGGTTGCGGGACGAGAACGAATCAGTGGACTCGGATCCCTCTGATACAAAGCTACAATACATACACTGTGTCCTTGATTTACTCACGTAAAGTTGAACCGTGTACAAACCTATTAGAAGTAAGCAAACTAGAGCAACTAAGGCAATTCCAAATAACTCTTTTTTTCGCACCATTTCAATTATTAGCTGCCGGACGGTTCAATTGCCGTGGATTCAGGACCATTCTTCGAATAATCTAGCTTTACTACTCTCATCCCCAGCTCATCATTAAAATACCTGAGGATTTAGATATTAACATGGTCATCGATGATTAATTAATCGAGAATTCTCTAATGTAGCCTTGAAATACTTGTTTTTATCAAATGACTGACTGCTGGAAGTAACCGAGGATAACAAAAACTACTCAACACCAAGGCACTAAATAACGTCGACAAGAAACAGATACAAAAGTATTTGGTCATTTGCAGAAAAATCAGTAAACGAGTTTTTAATGTTTATATGACAATCACAACAAAGTAAAATGGACATCCAGTGTTGCCGATCGGAAAATAGAACTGTCATGAACTTCACCCACCGACCCACAGGTGCCAGCATCATCTCCTCAGGATGCCATCTCGCTCACCGGGTGCAATAATGGCACAACTGAAAAAAATGCGAAATTAAGTTTGACCAAATTTAATGACCATATCACAATGTTTGAAAATAATCATTTATTTTATAGCCGAAACAACTGAAGTAAACCTTATTTATTAACCAAAACTAACCTTACTAACTTAACCAAAATTATTATATCTTGCTCAAAAAATAAAAAAAATTCCTTTGCATTTGAAAAGCCCGTGCGAAATCCTCGCTCCGTTAGTTCTCCCAGCCCCCGGCGAGGGCTTGTTTCCAATGTTAACTTTGGAACATATCGTCTCTGATTTGACGTGATGGATCTTGACAGCTCAATGTTTTGTTTATTTTTTTCTGAATCCTCAATAATAGAATATGGAATCAAAAGTTTCGACTATGGAAAAGTGTTCTTTTCTGTTTACAGATCAGCTAGATGAAGAAATAATGCGAACTACCGATTTGTGTGCTCTGAATAACCTACTGACTATTAAGCTGAATATTTGCCAGCAGCTTAGCAATATGGGAAAGACCCGGTGTGATTTCAGTTTTTTACTCACTGGCCATGCATCTGAATTCGATCTAATGTTGGAAGTTTTAGGGAAAGCGTTTCAGGTTTGCGTCAATACTTTACCACTACTTAGAGCCACTGCGAATTATATTGAAAACAATCAGTCTAATTTGAAAAACCAATGCAATACAATCAAACTTCTCAAATTGTTATTTTCGTTTTTTTCCAAAGAACAACAAATCGAGATTCTTTTCGCACATTTAAGGGCTGAATTTGTCTTCAACTTTTTGATATCGGGGTTGAAAAATGTTGATTGTAAAGCCAAATCACTTGAAACACTAATTTCGTCTGTTACTCTATTTCCTCAACGGCAGCAAATTGATTGCGTTAACAAACTGTTTCAATTCTGCAGTAAAAATAACAATTTGGACGTTTTGTGTGCTTTGGTAAACACTGTTTCTGAGATATTATTATTTGATGAAACATCGTGCTTCATCAATGATAATACATGGTCATATGTAGCATTTTGCCTATCGGGTTTCGAGTCTCATTTGCAGAAACAAGGCGCATATATTTTGTCTAGATGTGCAAACTCGCCCATCGGCATTAACAGGGTAAAATGTTTGAACTGCCCGAACAGGGAAATTTCATGGCAAGCTTTTTTCATCCTCATAGAGATCGGTAGGGAAAAGCAACTGCATTTAGTGGAACCCGCATTAAATCTATTCAAACATATAGACGATCTACCATTCATATGGCAAAAGTGTATTTTTAAAATATATTTGCACCATACCCAATCGGTGATTGTCTATCGAATTACAATTCACGTTCTAAAACAATCATTTGCTGGAGCTGAGCTCCAGGAAATCATCCCATTGGTATTTCAGGCAATTAACAAAAATCAGTATAATGCTTTATCGAGTAAAATGTTTCAGACCTTAGGAGGTTTTTGTTCAGGTTTAGCGGCAAGCGATTTGAATATTATTGCAAAAGAGTTTACCGCGATTTCGTGGAACGTTGTTAGCTTCTGGAAAACCGTTCAGAGCATTTTAACCGGTGACAATAGAACGGAAATATCAGCCACTTTGTGCCAAGATCTCATTAACGGTGCTTTAAATCTACCCCACATCTATATAAGAGATAAATGTGTACAGTTTTTGGTGACCGCTCTATGGAATGAAACGGACTACCAGAAGGTTTTTAAGCTCGTTTATGCTTTAGCATTAAACCAAGATTATGTATGGTATTATGACTATTGCACGGTATCTGAGAGCGTTGTTCAGTCAGCTCTGGCAGACATCTTAAAATGCAACATTCGAAACGTTAGTTTCCGTAAAATATACACGCTATTTGCCATTGTGCAACTTCACAGAATCGATGTGCTCGAGTCATTGCAGATTAAGTCAATAATTAACCTCGACATTTCATTTTTAGGACATGCATTCGGCTTGGATGTGGCACCGTTCATGCTTATATATTTTAGTCAACATTTGCGCGAAGAATCTGCAGACGCTTTTGTTCAAATGTTTTCAAAGCACCGAATCCGTAGACAAGACTTTTTGGCTCTATTGGAAGGGCCAGAACTGTTTAGCGATAGTCAATTGTATGTGGCTTTAGTGTTAGCAAGCAAACACTTGCATCACTTAGTAGACCCCGATATTAAAATTTTACCGACATTAATGGAAAATTCCTTTAGCATATTAATAATTAAATCAAGCAATGAAATTGCCATTAAATCGACTCACTGGAAAGTGTGTAGGGCATCTTTGGACTTTATATGCAACGAGGATAAATTGTCGCTTTTAGAGACGCAAAATGCTATTCAAGTGTTCCAACACATGCTTGACTCACAGCCAAATGATGTTTTACCGAAACTATACGAAACTGTCCACAAGTTACTCCCTCTAACTGAAGCACCGAAACTGCTCATTGATTTCGCGTCGATTTTGCACCAAAATGTATTCCAAATTAAAAAGGATCAACATTACAAAGATATTTTAAGTGAATTTATTAAAATAGTCTATTCCGAAACGTTTATCCGGTATAACAGCGATGGTTTTGTGACCATCAGCAATGATTTAGTTCGTCTTGCCGAATCGTGCTCATTCTTAAGGTTCGTCTTGATTAAACAAATTGGACTGCTGGATTTAGTTAATTCCGATCGCTACGTAACTTGTTTGCCAGCGATTGCAGATTTATACTATCAAGGCACCATAGTAACAAATGATGAAAGGTTTGCCTTCCTGTGATACTTTTTTATATTATTTTAACTGATGACTGGATTTTAGAACCCACTTTTACATGTGTCAGGAATCTATGGGTGATGAACAAGGAAGCAACGCTCATTTGCGTTTAGGAAAACGTTCCAAGTAAGTTTTTGCGAATTTAAACTGCACACAGGGGTATTATGAGTATAGATTTTGTACGAAATTAAGTGCGTGATTTTTCGAGGGTGATTACATCCCGCCTTTGATCCTTTCTAATAACTAACGCTGTGTGAATAGAACAGTTATTCTTAAAGATCAGCGCTGAATATTATCATCAACACGACTAAACTGATAGAGATTAGAGATGGGTAACTCAGTGAATTTTCAAGAGCCGGCGCAGTGCCGGCGGAATGACTTAGTGCGCCAACCTCACGCACCGGGGCAGTTTATGTGGCAGTAAACTCATTTATATATTACACTGTACGCCAGTCGATAAATCGATAAATGTGCTGTCGTATAGTCATGCGTCGTGGGCTTTGCTTTTACGCATAAAATGTTTAATTTTCAATAAAAACAAAATTTATCAACGAAGAACAATAAACAACTATTTTGACTACAACATACTCAACTGGTTTCGAAGTGGCCTCCTTGCGCGTCTCGCACCAAACGCTTGCACCCAGCACCGCTTCTGGCGACAATCGGTCCCATTCCCGACGCAGATACTCAAAAATTTTGTGGCGTGTAGCACAGGCCTTGGTCTCCAAAATAAACCGCACACTGTATTCCATCGAATTGAGATCTGGCGAGTAGGGCGGCCATTCCGCCAACGAGGTGAAATTCGGAAAATGAGTCCCACACCTGTTCTGAGTCGCTT
The DNA here is from genome assembly GCA_024550625.1 of Dendroctonus valens. Lineage (NCBI taxonomy): Eukaryota > Metazoa > Arthropoda > Insecta > Coleoptera > Curculionidae > Dendroctonus > Dendroctonus valens. The sequence continues at coordinate 1,274,052 of JAJTJO010000098.1, forward strand.
TTGCCTTGTATGCCGGAGCGGAGTCCTGTTGGAACGTCCAATCCGCATCGCCAAACTGCTGCTGGGTCCACGGAAGTATGACGGCTTCGAGGATGTCACGGCTGTAGACGTCCTTGTTGATTTTGACCCCCTGTTCCACGAAAACGAAGGGGGTCTTGCCGCTGGCGTAAATTCTGCCCCAAAACATAACGGCCGCGGGATTTTGACGATGTTCGACGATGGCCGATGTGCCAGGGGCCTCCGTGGACCTGCTCCTATCGTTCTGGTGATTGTGGGCTTGTTCAACGGTGAACAGCATCTCATCTGTGAAGAGGATTTTGTCCCACTGAAGGGGAGCGTGGCGACGAAGGAATCGTTTGCGTCTTTAAAGCCGTACGCGCTTATCGTCGTCGGTGAGGAGCTCAACTTTTTGGAGCTTGTAGGACTTGAAATCGAACTCCTCTTTGGCGAATTGATTCGCGATTGATACCAGTCTCACGTGCGATTTTTCTCATGGAAACCCTCGGATTTCGCCTGACAAGTTCTCGGACGAGCTTTCGGTTCTTAACGGTCCTGACGGTTCGCTTTCTGCCACTTCCTGGACGGCGACCAGTAGGGCCGATGCCTCTTCAAACTGATTGATGGTTCGTCGGACGTTAGATTTGTCGATGCCGAGGGTTCGCGCAATATCGATCGGACGCTTTTTCAACTCATGTAACGCCAACATTTTTCTCTTTGTTTCTACATCTTAATAAAGTCGCTTAAAAGTATTGAATAAAATTGAAACAGAACATATATGTAGTATTTTTAACAGAGAATTGAATAAAAACAATAAAAACTTTCAAAGTTAATGAACAATCATGCTACATTCGTGACCATTTGGTTCTAATTTTTTTATTGTCTATATAATATTGTTTATATAATATAATCTCTGCCAGAAAATGGAATGCCAGGAATCATATGGTGACTACCAGGTCTTAACGAACTTGCAGTCTGCCATCTTGAATGAGGTTAAATTGTTGCAACCAGGGTTGGTGCTGCCGCCTGTGTGTTTGTGGATGAAGTCCACCACAAGCGTAATAAATGGAGCGACGCAGTTAGACGTAGGCCTGGGTAATACTGTGTCTTAAGGCACTTGTGTGTTGATGCTGCTCTCTGTGCCCAGGTGCCGCGACACTTTGCCTCTTACGACGCGACACTTTCAACAACACTTAACATTTAATCTCATTCAGGATGGCAGACTTCGGATTGCAGTACGTGTAGGCCACGCACAGTTACCATATGGTTTCCGAACCTCTCGGCAGGGATTATTTACCTACATTATAAAGACGCACGAACCATTATGGAGTTTCGAATCCACCGAGAGAGCTCCACGTTTAATCTTATTTTTAAACCCCCATTATTGCATGTTTCGATATGGCTCGCATAGGATGCTGATCGCAGTACAACATCTGGGAATTCGATATTTCAACAAAGCAAAAAGGCAAATGCCTGGCTTTTGATTACTACCAGATTGCATGAAAAATCAGCTGACGAAGGTCAAAAAACTAATTTAAATGGTTTTGTCAGCCCTTGCATACATAAAGGAACAACAGTCATTCGGTCATCATTTATGGCTGACGCAGCAGCTTCGAAACCAATCACATATACTTGTGAGGCAAATAGGCTTTACAAGAATAAAACATGTGGCCACTGCATTCATTCCTTTCATTAAAGCAACGCAAGTCCGGCGTCTGTCATAGTCTCTCTTCAGTAAATCCGAAGAAAGCACCGCTAGCGAACTTACGAACCACTAAACACAGCGTCTTCTGTTTTTATTTCCCAACATATAAAAGTGTGGCGCGCCGTGTCGCTGTATCAATTCGGCAAGCTGTGTCGGTGTCACTGTATGAACACTTGAAAATCCACTGTGTTACCCAGGCCTAGTCAGACGGGATGAGTTATAACTCATTAACTCACAGAGCGGCAACAACCCAAAAGCGCAACTCAACTCAGTGTTACCCATGCCTAATACAGATACAAAAATATGGGAACGCCCCGTGCTTAGTTGAATGTCTCCACGAATATGAAATGTTTGTTATTTATTTTTTCAACTGAATGGCTCACGGTTGATGGCACGTATATGGAAAGCGCGACATGGGATTGTTCTGAAAATTTCGCTACTTCTATAATCAAGCGTGATCTAACAGTTGCGCAGCATTTTCAGCAAAACTGCGTTGCCACCTATACCAAAAAGTATCGTCAACTTTGCTATTTCAAATGAGACACCCTGTATATAATACTGTTTTTGAATTCGCCATTACTTTTATAAAGCTTTTTTCCGATACTTTCCTATACCCATCTGTGTTTTCGAGTAATTCATTAATTTCCAATTTTTTAGTTCAAAACTTGGTTCTAATTGAATGTTAATAACTGGGATATCTGTATTCGTAAAAACTCTAAATTTTGAGTGTAGCATACCAAAGTACGGTGTATTAGTTTTGTATGGAGAAGTATGTTCTGCATTATACAGGGCCGCGTAAAACGAGTAGCTTTACTGCTAGATTTCAAAGCGGTGAAAAGTTAATTTTTTATAAGGAGTTGCAGATAGACCCAGTTTCTTCTTCCTTTTTGTAAGGCAGCTGCCTTGTTCTCTACTTTCTTAGAGTTGTACCTGAGATGATGTAGAGAACGTATGGGTGGACGTCCAGGTGGTCTGCTGGATCTTGGGAGACCATCTCTTGCAATCTTCGGCAATCTGTTGTCGTCCAACCTTTCAACATGATCTCTCCATTCGCGACGTCTGTTTCGGGACCATCTAACTATATCTTGGACATCGCAAATTTCTCGGTTGTCTTCGTTTCTTTTGTGGTCCCTTAGTGTGTAGCCTGCTATGGATCTTAGAGACCTCATCTCTTCTGTGCGGATAATCCTTTTCGTTGTGAAGTTTTCGACTCTTGTTTCTACAGCGTAAGTCATAGCAGGTGTCACACAGGTCTTATATATGCGGAGTTTGCTTTTAATGGACATGTGCTTGTTTCGCCAGATTATATCTCTAAGGAATCCTGATATTAAAGCTGCTTTGGTTGTTTGAGACTTTACTTCTTCTTGGAGGTCTCTGCTGTTCGTGATGTTGACGCCGAGATATTTGAAGCTCATAACCTGTTCTACTGGTTTATTGTATATAGCCAATTTACATCTTCGGGGCTCTCTTGAGATGGTTAGCACTTTTGATTTTGCTACCGATATCTCCATGTTGTATTTGGTAGCTGTCTTTTCGACCCGATAAAGCATTCTCTGCAGGTTGTCCTCACCCTCTGAGACAAGCACGGCATCGCTCGCTTTGCAAATTACTTTTAGTTCTTTGTCTCCTAGTGAGTATCCCTTTCCAACCTTTTTTTTCCGCTATAAGTTCGTCCATAATCAAGTTGAAGAGGATGGAGCTTAGGCCTTGTGTTATTCCAGTTTGCATGGGTAGTCTGCGTGTCTTTCTGTATTCCTATGTCCTTCCACTTGTATTTGGGTCCAGTTGTTATTGTTTAACTCCGCAACAATGCTTCAAATATCCGAGTGTACGTTTTTCTTTTTGAGAACTTTCACATCAGTGAGTCTTACTCGGTCAAATGCCTTCGTAAGATCTATAAAACACATATATGCTGTTTTGTTGTATTCCATAGCCTTTTCAGCAATTTGCCTGATAGCAAAGATGGTATCAACTGTTGACCTGTTTTTTTCTGAAGCCTTGTTGCTCTTCGCATATTCCATGAGAGGAAATATCTTCGGCCAGTATTTTAGTGATTATTTTTAGTACTGAACTTAATAGCGTAATTCCTCGATAGTTTTCTGGGTCTTTTTTGCTTCCTTTCTTAAAGATTGGAATGATTATGCTTTCTTTCCATTCGTGTGGTATTTTTTTGTATTCTATGATTTTGTTAAAGAGAGCTTGTAGCTCTTTGGATAGTGTGTTCCCTCCGTGCTTCATTTCTTTTTTTTGCCCGGCGGCGGCTGGAATATAAAAAATCTTCTCGAAAACACTCAGTGTCCCGTTACATTGGGTAGTGTTGGATTTCTACCAACTAAAAAACCCCCGGTTTTGACTGCAAGTTTTCGGGAGTTATCCTTTAAAACATGTGGTCTTCTGTAAGAATGGTTCAGCTCTGGCATCCGTATGCCTTTACATCACATTCTCTCCATGCTAGCTATCTGCTAGTATGGGCATCTTACTAATTTAACACAAGCACTACACAACACTACTTCTATCACACTAGCTTAACTAAGTTTCACACTTATAGCACTTTGCAGCTTACTGCTTTACCTACTGCCCTGTTGGGCCATCTGGTGCCTGTGCCTCTTTTGCCTGGGCCTCTTTTTCCTGGGCCCATTGTCCTCTGTTGAGTAGTCTACGGCATTCCGTAGTTCCTTAAAGGGGTGGTTTTCGGCTTTTTCCAAGGTCGAGGCTGCTTTCCGTTGCAGAAAGTGTCTCAGTGGCTCCCACTCTAGATCCCTATAAATTTGACTATTACGTACAAAAAGGGAGCATCTATGGCCATCCGCAGAAGTTTATTTTCTGTGGCCTGGAGCTGCTTCAGGTAGGGTTCTGCCGCATATCCCCACGCTGTGGAGGCATACGTCATTGCCGGCCTGATGACACTTTTGATGAGTAGCAGTTTGTTTCTCACACTCATCTGGCTTCTTCGGTGGTTCTTCAAATGGTAGCTTTATTTATTCTATCCTACGGATAGAGTGGGGCAACAGGAACGCGCGGAGCTTAGGCGTCATCGATGCGCAGTCTTTCTGCCTGTCTTCCGTTCTGGTTGAACCAGTTCTAACTTGCGGAAGAAGAGATGCGATTGTTTCAAAACATCTGCTGCTTTATAGCGAATTTACTTCCATCAGTGCTTGCTCCGCAATAGAAGATTTTTATGATGACACTTTTTATGATTAGCAGTTTGTTCCTCACACTGATCTGGCCTCTTCGGTTCAGAAGTGGATACAGCGTTGCAGCTGTAGCCCTTGCCTTGGTGATCGCTGTCTTCACATGTTGCCTCCAGGTCAGCCTCTGATCTAAAACACTCTGGGTGTTGTTTTAGATCAGAGGCTGGCTGACCTGACATTACTTGCCCATTGAACCTCTTCTCCGTCAAGATTGATGTTTCCATCAATCCAGTCTTGTTTCCTTCCAATAAGGATGGCCTGGCAATTTGTTGTGTTCACCTTCACTTTCCATTTGATGAACCACTTTTGCAGTTCATCTGCGGCAAGTTGCAAGTTTCGACGCACATGCTCTTTTTGCCACGAAGATGACATTAGAGCTGTGTCGTGCGCAAAGAGAGCCAGGGTCGTATTGGCGGTCCTTGGGATGTCACTGGTAAAGATGTTGTATAGCATCGGGGAGAGTACCGCTCCTTGCGGCTCTCCAGCTTCTGTGCTTCTGTCTTCTGACCTGCAGTTCCCAACTTTGACGCTGAATGTCCTTCTGCAAATGTAACTGTCGATTAACTGGCATATTTTCTCACTAATACCTGATATCATCATTTTGTAGATGAGTCCCTTTCTCCACACTCTGTCGAAAGCTTTTTCGATGTCCAGAGCTAGGATGCCGGTTGTCCTCTTCTGGTTCATTTCCTTGGCGCATCTTTCTACTAACCTGAGCAGTTGGAGTTCAGTGGAGTGTTTACCAACGAACCCAAACTGCTCAGGCGGCAGCACGTCAATCTCACTCGTTTCCCTCGTAAGCCTCCGCAAGATAACTCGTTCCGCTATCTTGCTAAGGCTGGACAACAGGCTGATGGGTCTGTAGTTCTGGGGGAAAGTCCTGTTCTTCTTGGGCTTCGGGAGCATAATGACGTCTGAGTGTTTCCAGATGCGTGGGAAGTGTCCAGTCCTGAAAATGGCATTAATAAGATTTGTGACAGCTACCAGTCCTTTTCTCGGCAGGCGCTTAAGCATCTTGTTGGTAATTCCGTCTCTCCCAGGGGCTTTCCTCGTCTTCGACTGTCTGATGATGGCCGCCGCTGGTCCTGGTGAGGTTGGCGAGATACAGCTGTCCACTGTCTTTGTTTGGAGTTTCCTCTAAAAGCTATACCTAAGCTTTACGAGACCCGAGATTTACCAAGTAGGTGACTGCAACGGAACTGCACCGGTGCGTTGTGTTGACGCAACTCCTGAAAATTAGAGAGTTACCCATGCCTAATTGGTTCGTGACAGTGTAAAGCATGGCGCAAGTAACACAGTGAATTTTCAGATGTTCGCGCAGTGATGCCGAAACAGCTTGGTGAGTCAACACAACGCACCGGCGAAGTTTATTACGCAGTAAACTCATAATACGATAAATGTGTAGGAAGATAACAGAGGACTTTGTGATACGTGATGTGTAGTGGTCCGTAAGCCCATGCGTAATGGGTTTTTAGCGGTGCCGCTCGTTCTATCTCTTTTTCTTTGGTTTTACTAAAAAGAGGCTATGACAACCCCGAAATATGGGCCCAAATAAGAAAATTTGTGTCAAAATAAAATAGCGCCTCTTAGAAATTCCTTAAGGCCCTAATTTTTCTTTTTGTGTGTGTAACCTGAAAAAAAACTTTTTCTGTTAAAACGTTGGAAATAATTGACCGTGCATTATTACTTACACCGTGCAAACAGCTCGTTTTAGAGATATGTGACAAGTAACCCTATTTTACGTAATTTTGAACGCTGTTTTTAATTTAATTTTAAATAATTAATTTTTTGAAATCATGCAACAAAACGCGGAGAGTAAAAACAGTTTAGGTTATTAAGTAGAAGACATGGGTGAGTTAAACCCCATAGCATTAACGAATAAATATCATCTTTTGAACAATAATACAAACTATCATACGTAATAAGGTTGCCAAATTTGAAAAAATCGGATAATCAACAAAAAAGTCATATCAAATTTTTTTTTTATAATATAATCTAATAATTTATTAAACTTTAACGCCCTGTATATGAGTTATTATTGAGTTTTCGCAAAAGTGTTATAGGAACTTGTCACACTCATTTTTGCTGCAGAGTTGCCTCGTTAAGTGTTGCTCGCACCTTTTCCGGACACCCTGTATAAGTACCTACTTTTTACTTGTAATGACCTGAATGGATAATGGGTGAACTTCGTTTGCCAAATTCATAATCTAGTAAACGCTGAGTAACTCATAGTCAAAATGTCAATATCAAGTAATCAGTTTGACATTTCTTTTTACTTTAACTGTGATGAACAGCAAATTTCTTCCTATAAAAGTTTTTAACATAAAAGTACTTTTTACTTCGAATAACTTCAACGCACGAAAAGGTTAAACTTCGTTAGCCAAATTATTAATCTAGCAACAAAAAGTCGCAAAAGGAAACAAAAAACGGCTGTCTATATTGTGACAAAAGGCAGGTATTTAGAATAAATTTTGATCTAAATATTTATATTTGATACAGGTTGGTCCATTGAAAAAAAACGTGGTTAAGTCCGATACCTTTTTAACCTGACTCCGTATATTAATTGCAAAAACGGCAGATTAATCAACGATCATTATAAGGAAACTTTTGTATTGCGCGTTTTTTCAATTTCAGAAGGAATTGTTTCCTTTCAAGGATTTTGGTGTCGTAAGAGGAGCGTGTTTAAAAATTATTTTTCTTGATCCCTTGGTGGATAGTACGTACTTTCGCCACTGTTTTTGATGACGAAAGCATCACTTTTGCCCATTACAATAACTTTCGCCACGCACCTTTCTGACTCGGAAACCAGCAAAGGCGAATTTCGTTGATAAATCGTTTCGAACATTTTCAAAGCCGTTCGTCATCCCGTGTGGAAAGTAATAACTTTCGCCTCGCACGCTTACAGACTGACGGTTTGTCACTGACTGTTAGCTGTCTGTTTTGACAGCATTTTCAAATCCGTGTTTTTTCATACCTTATACTTTTCCCGGCTAGTTTCCACCGAGGATCAAAAAAATAGTATACGGTACGCGAGACGAAAGTCGAAGGACGTCTCTTGTGCCGTAATATACTATTTCATACATATGCTAGGCATGGGTAACACTGTGTTGTATGACACTTTTGTGTTGATACCGCTCGGGGTTCAGAGTGTTGAAACATCTCGCGTCTCACTGTGCAACACCTTAAATGACACATGAACATTTAACCACATTCATTTAACACACACAATTTGACCACATTCAAGATAGCAGGAAAGAGTCCTCTGTGATCTGCGCTACATATTTATCGTATTATGAGTTTACTGTATCATTAATTGCGCTAACACGTTGAATTGACAAGCAAAATCGTCTCGGTATCGCTGTGTCAAAGTGTGTGAATATTCAGTGTTACCCATTCCTACAATATACCGAGTGCGCCATAAAAGTGTGGTAGTAATAAATTATATAAATTTAAAGCAAATCGCCCCCCGGTGTTTTTTTGCTGATTTTCGGATTCATTAACAATGGAAAATCCAAGAACTGGCCCGCAAGTTGATATTTTCGGAAATTCAGGGTGGTAAAAGTCGGAATTTTAATTTGTTTTTTGGCCATAATTCTGAAAATATTTGAGCTAGGAAATTTGTGAGGTTAGATGTTTTTAGATGACGAGTGAGATACGTGTTGGTATATCCGCTATTAAAGGGCGCGACTTATGACTAATTTAGTCCACCTTTAGATTAACAACTTTTCATCCGATACATGTAGCATCAAATTGAAGTGAAACCCTTAAAAGCCCATCATTTCTACATAAATTAATCATCTGGATCTATTTAAATGTGCTAAGCTTTAAGGAATGAGTAAATATCGGATTAATTATCAAAAATCGGATTTGTTGCCGAAAACTGTTTCGAAACTGGCGATGGTTATGTTAATCTACTGTACTTTTTTAGTCCAAATCTGCTATCTGCTTCCTCTAGACTGCACGCGCTGAAAAATCTACTGGCAATAGGAGGACGAGAGCCTGAGCTAGTTCTGAATACCTTAAAAGAACGGTACATGCTCTATTTCAAAAAACGCTACTTTCCTGATTCAAAGGTAAGTTTTATCAATCTCGTATGTTAATCTTGGAATAATTCCTTGTCCTTCTTACTTTTTTTCTCTGTTGTGTGATTTCCTGCTTGTCGAAATATGATCTTAAAAAGTCAGCAGCAAATTCCTGGGAATTGCATAAAAATTACTTCAAATTGTCTGTCGATTTTTTTTTTGATTATGAAAACGAGCGAAAACGCTTGATTCGATCGCATTGGAACGTATTTCCCTATACAAATTGACGATATCATATTTCTAATGCTACGTTTCGATTTTCTGACGTCCATGTACGTCGCCGACCTCATTATACTGTGACAAATTGTCATGATTATCACGTTGCTATGTCGTGACGAAATTGGTGATTTTGACGTACTTTACCACGTTTCTTTCACGTGATTAGCGTGTCCTGTGCTGGCTGGTGAGATATTCATAATTACATAGAATTGAATTGGAATCTTATCTTGATCTCAACAGTAACTCGTTTACATCATTTGTTATAAACAGCTCCTTTTTCCAGTACTGTTTTATGGGTAGCATTTAAAGGTGTAAGTTTTTTGGTTTCCTGCAAATATTAGCGGCATTTTGTCAATAAACGATTATCCAATTTTATTTTTGGCGAGTTAAAAACGATGAATGCTTATAAAATCTGTAAATTGCAGATTCATTATGAGAAGTTGCGAATTCTGCAAGCGATGCTACTGTTAGTGTCTGAAATAAGCTTGCCAGAAGATCTACGTCAAATGACTAGTTGTTTTGTGTTGAAAAATTTGCAAGAAGAGTCGAATCAAAACTGCATCAAGCAAATATTAAACTGCATTTTAATTTTCCTGCTAAAGCACTGTATTTTTACGTAAGTATAGTTACTCTAGTAGTGTAATTACTGTAGTCGTATAGTTGCTCTAGAAGTGTAGTCACGTTAGTAGCATAATTACTCTAGTAGTACAGTTACTCTAGTTACTCTCAGTGTAGTAACGCTAGTAGTCTAGTTACTTTAGAAGTATAGTTACTCTGATCACGCTTTATAATGGATTGTTTTTTCCGGTTCTAGTGATAAAATGGATGAAGTCGATTCCTAATATGTCACCTGCAGTTTTAATAAGTGTAGTTCCTGCCATTTACCATCTTACTTTGTTAGGAGACGAAAACACACTTCAAGAAGTCGTTGAACTACTGTTGCCTTGGACTATGGGGCCTCAATTAAAGAGTCGACTGTACTCTCAGGTATGTGCTCAATTTAGTATTCTTGGAAAGTTATGTCTACTATACAGGCTGTGTCAAATTCAGTGCGAGACTTTTAATTAGCTAACTTTCTAATTAGCCCAGATACGGTCCTGGTTTATATGGCACTATAAAGGTTCGCGAGTTCAAAAGTCCAAACGCCCACTGGCGGCTAAATTATAACCACACTTTAACTTGTCAAATTTGACACTTATTTTGATTAGATTTCATTGTGATTTGTTTTGTTTGGTTCTACTCAGCTTTTGCAAGCCTTTAAACAGATAGAAACATATTGAAAAGTGTGAAAGTATTGTTTTATGTTATAGACTTAGAAACAACGGAAAAATATGGGATGTCGTTGATTGTAGTTAACATTGGCGAGTAATGTTTACGTTTCGCAGCGCCCCCATCGGTAGTTGAACTCGTGAACTCGCGAATAATAAAAAATTATAGTCAATGTGTCAATTGACAATGTCAAATTTAAGTAATCAGTTTGACACTTATGTTTATTTTAACTGTACTGAAATATTTGAAAATGTCTTTATCGCACAAAGAAAAATACTAAATGTTAGAATCGTACATAACATCTAATAAAATCGGTACCAGAACCGTGGTATCGTAAAATGTGTCTAGGCATAAATTATCCCCAGTCGGTATTTTTTCAATCTGTCGCCAATTTCGACAATTTTTCTAGTCTAGTTACTCATCGCGTTTACGATCAATGCAAAAGTTGTAGATAATTAAAAAATCTAAAACTTAATAAAAATCTAAAATTTAACACTTTGTGACATAACCTCAAATTAACGGCCAACATAACGAAAACCCGATTTTTCACTATTTAATTTTATTCTCGCGGATAAGTGATATACAGGGGTCGGCATAAGTCAGGCAATAAATTTGGTCCGTGGTCCTCTTGCAAAAACGCGGTCTTTGAGAAGGCCCCACAGGAAGAAAACACAGGGTGTCAGGTCACATGACCGTGCTGGCCACTCAATGATTCCTCGTCTGCCTATCCATTCTCCAAAATGAACATTAAGGTACTCCCGCACACATCACGCGTAGTGCGGCGAAGCTCCATCCTGCATGAAATGACGGATGTTCGCGGGTGTTGGATCGTTGTCCATTTGCCCACTTAAATCTTCGAGCATTTTTGAATGCTCGCCAAACACCAGCAATATATAATAATAGCTCTCTATAGCCCTCGCTAAAGCCACAATTCAAAAACAAAATTCCAACAAAAACCCTTTCAGCCTTCCGCCAGAACTCAAACAGCTCATTAAAACTAGAAATGAAGTAAAACGCAGGGCCAAGCAGTTCACCGATGCTTATCTAAACAAAGAAGCTAATCGCCTCACGAAACAAATTCAAATTCAAATAACCAACTTAAAAAACGCCAAGTGGTCCCAAACAGGCGACACCGTCGCCTGGAAAATCTCCAAGGCTATGAGAGGGAAAACAAAAACCCATTTTACCCCTATACATGTCGAGCGAGGACTGGTTCATAGGGACGAGAAGAAAGCGGAAGCCGTCGCCGACTCCCTAGAACGCCAGTTCTCGCCCAACATATCCCAGACTAACGATCTCGATTTCAAAGAGGAAGTGTTTTCATAACATCCTCCGAGAATTAAACCACAGACAAATCCCCCCAGACCCGACGCAACACTCACCGAACTCAAAGACCTAATCTCCTCCCTTAAAACCCGCAAAATCCCAGGACCTGACCGCATAACCAACAAGATCCTAAAACTTCTCCCGGAAAAACTCCTCAATCAAATCCTCACTCTAATTAACACTTCCTTTTCCCTCAGGAAATTCCCTACATCCTGGAAAACCGCCGCAATCATACTAATCCCCAAAGCCACTAAAAACAAAACCTTCCCCCAAAACTGGAGACCCATCAGCCTCCTTTCCACCCTATCCAAACTGGCCCAAAAACTCTTCCTCAACCGCCTCAATGACCTAGTCTCCCAAAACCAAACAATCCCTCGGGAGCAGTTCGGTTCCATGCAAAAACATGATTCCGTTCTGCAAACAGCCAGGCTAATTCAAGATGCCACGATCGCCTTTCAGAAAAAGGGCTCCACCGGACATAGAAAAAGCGTTCGACAAAGTATCGCACGATTGCTTAATTTGGACACTCCTAAACAACCACAATATACCCTTACCCTTCGTCCAGTTTGTGGCTAGCTTCTAAACACCCACAAGAGAAAGTTTTTCATATTACTGAATGAAACAAAATCCTCCACTCACTCCATAGAAGCAAAGGCTATACACAGCTGATGCTCCAAAAAGCTCCCACTCCAAAGCTGCCCTCTTCGCTGACGACACGTGCCTCTATTACTCACACAAAAACATTAAGTACATAATCCCCCCTTTTCAACGACACTTAAACGCTTTTCAGGACTGGGCCGACATCTTGAAAATCAAAATTAACTCGGAAAAAACTAAAGCCATGTGAATAACCAGAAAAACAGTCAACACCAACACTCCAAAATTAACACTAAACAATACAGAAATCGAATACACAAAATCACTCAATTATCTTGGCGTAATAATAGACTCTAAACTCAACTTTTCTGAACATGTAAACAAAATCATTAAAAAAGGAATTCAAACAGCCGCTTACCTACACCCACTTTTTAAACACAAAAGCACACTTTCACTGAAAAAAAAATCATAGCACAAATTTGCTATGGGGCACCAGTCATCAGCCAAGCCTCCAAAACTAACATTACCAAACTCCAAACCCTCCAAAACAAGCTCCTACGTCGAATTACCCACGCTCCGTAGTACATTCGAAACTCCCAAATTCACGCAAACCTTGGAATGGAAACCATTAGGGAATTCATTTCAAAACTCCACAAAAACTTTAAAACCAGAGCCCTCAACCACACTAACCCCCTAATCCAGGACACCTTTTCGCGCACTACCCCAAAACTCCCACTAGTTTAATGGCAGACCCCCCTTGGGAAACCCACCTTGGACGAAAAACCCGGCTTTTTATTCCCAAACTCACAACTCTTTTTCAAAATTTAAACTGTTGTAAACAAAGCCAATACCACAAAAGTACGTAGCTTCTTCCAAATTACCACCCGTTTTTTACTTTTATAAAATTTATTGTTATTTTAATTTTTTATTATTTTTTTTTACCAATCACTCTCAACCCTCAAAACTCCCCCTTCTCACAAAAACTCATTCATGAACCAGCACTAAAGCCTAAAAACCTTAAATGGTTATGTCTAATAAATGACCAGATTCGGCGCGGTTAGAAACCCAGTCATCGTCGAGAGACACGGGAGACAACTTCGACCGCTACCTCATCGCCTTTGAGAATCTTTACCGCAGATGTGAACGAAACGTCAGGAAGTAATACCAATGGACCACAGCTTATAAACCCGGAAAACTTTTCAACTTTCAATTTAACCGGCCGTGAAGCCTACACAGTCTGAATGCTTAATCAACACCAAAAACAACATACTTTTACAAGTTTTCATGTAAATTAAATCATTTATGAGCAAGAAAAAAATGAAATACTGAAAAATCGGTTTTTAGCCATTTCGACGGTTAATTTGAGGTTATGTCAAAAAGTGCTAAATACAAAAGTTTTAGATATATGGGCTATGTGGCTCCATGTTGCGTTTCGTTCCGGGTCTACCTATTGGACTCGTCAGTAAGGCTTAGGTAGACCCTCTATTAGACGCCGGAGTGTGGATTAACTAACGATTGAAATTTTTCAATTGATGTGTGAGATGTTGGCAACTTGAGTTGATGATGCTATCACCTGTGAGTCGGTGGATGAAGTTCACCACAATACTCCCCTCCCAGTGAGAACGTGGACGAAGTTGTATAATGAGAGGAGAGAGATATTGGCGTGTTCTGGAGACGTGGGACGAATTGTTGATGAAGGCTGAGCAAGTCGAGAGAGATAAGGGATATGCCAATACTGTCGATTAGTGAACCAGTGAGTCGGTAGTCTCGTGGCAGAAAGAGAAAGGCGATCCCTGTTGCGGCCGGTAAGGCCAATATTTCAATCGAGAAGGCGGTAGCTCTTGTGCGGTGAGATGTTGGCAACCTGAGTTGATGATGCTGCCACATGTGACTCGGTGGATGAAGTTCACCACAGATGTTTTATTATCTACAACTCTGTCATTGAACGTTTTCCGCAAAGTGGGCACATTTCGCCGCAAATCGCAAAAACACCGTTTTCAACCCCGAAACTGCATCCCCATTTCGCCATTTCCAGTGCTTTCGTGTTTACATTTTATTTTTTCTTAAAGTTGGAATCTCAACAACATTTTCCACCTGGTCTTTGTCTGGTATTAATTTTTTTTACTTCGTATTCGTATCGGCACTAGCCTACAACAAAAAGCTATATTTTTAATTCCAAAAACTACTATTGCAGCAGCTAGTGCCCTCTGGAAGTTACAAGTTAAGTAATAGGAAATTTGGATTCCTCGATCTAAAAAACCCCCAAACACGAAAATTTTCGGTAACTGGTCAAGACTCTAATTAAAATTAAACGAACATTTCTTGTCCATAATTCGAGTCCACTCTGCTTAAACCTTACTAATTAATAGTGCACCCTTAACTTGGTACACCCTATATCTATTGTATTTTTAGCTTTGTATTCAACGACTTATCGAACACGGTAGGAAAATGAAATATACCGCATTCCTAAGCAGGAACGAGTATCTGGCTGGCTGCATTGATAGTGTGCTAAAAGAAACTGGCGATATTTATACGAAATCTTTGGAGCTTGACTTGATTGTTTTAAAATATTTGCACCCGCATCAACCTATCACCTGGTTATGCCTGTTGAGTGATTTGCCACGCTTAAATAGAGTTGGTCAAGTGGAATGGCAAAATTTGCAATTCCTCATAGAGAATTCAACACCAGCAATGAAAATCCCCAAATCACAATATATGGAATTCTGCAAAGCGACTGAAGCATTTTTGAGCGAAAAACCTGCATGTGGTAGCATCGAAATAAATGAGAACATGAACGGACAGCTTGCACAACTTCAAGCCAAGATAGTGCCATGGAAAACTGCTTTGGAACAAACAAGCACGGATACGTACTCAGATTTCATTCTAGTGGCGTCCTTAGTCGACAAAGCTCAAAACCTGGGAGGATTGAGTAGAACTTGCGAAGTGTTCGGCATACGAAACGTGGTTTTCAATAATGCCAAGATAACCGATGAGAAAGAGTTCAAAAGTTTAAGTATGTCATCGGAAAGTTGGATCAACAGGTTTGAAGTGAAAGTGAAAAATTTGCGAGATTATTTGTGGACACTGAAAAGCAAAAGTTATCACATTATCGGCGCTGAACAGACTGTTGGAAGTCAACAGCTTGGTAAATTCAGCTTTCCAAGCAAAATGGCCTTAATCCTGGGGTGAGATTTGGTGTGATTCGATTTTTAAGAAATTGCCTAGCGATTTTTTCTAGGAATGAAAAAACTGGTATACCGCCGGATATAATTCCTCTATTGGACACCTGTTTGGAAATCCCACAGTTTGGCCTGACTCGTTCTTTGAATGTTCACGTCGCTGGAGCGATGTTTATGTGGGAATATGTTAAACAGCACGGTACTAAACCTAGCGTGGATCCAAACGAAACATCTTCGGTATGCTTTTAAGTTTTAAGAGTAATTTGAGGGTCGTAATAAGCGAAACACCTTTCTGAGTTTGCCCTCGGCCTACTGTGACCTCGTCCCCTTTAAATCGGTAATTTGCGGTGTTGCCGGTAACATTGATATCACAGAAAACACCTTAGATTAATGCCAAAGCTCAATAACAGAAACACCGCATTTTACTTCTGTTGTACTATTTTGCATCTTTTAATAAACGTTATTTTTTATTAACTGTTATGTTCTAGTTACTCTTTTTTCTTTAGAAAATCAAAAATGCCCCCTGAGGAATTGTTTTAAGTTTATTTTGGCAGTATTTATATAACCTCTATGTGTCACTCTTGGATTCGCAACACTAATACACAATAATCCATTTAAAATTCGGATTAAATTAATAAATTGACCTCCTCAATTTGTAATACTGTATTGGATGTTGCCAAACTGTCCAGCACGATTGTAGGGTTCCCTTTGTAATTTTAATTATTTTTGGGTTCAAGTGAATCAAAAACTGCCATTTTCGGATCAGAAGCGATGGCCATAAAGAAGACTTTTCATTCGTATTCATTTGTTTCACTTTTACGCACAGTGTGCGCAAAAGTAAATGTGACAAATTGAACGTGTCTGTAATATTTTTTAAAGTAACGGACATGCTGATTTTTTAATGAATTAAGTAGGTTTATCGACAACTATTGATCCTAATTTAAAGTTTACTTGCAATTTGTAAATTATAACTTTGTTACAAGTTCAGTCTCAAAGTCGTTTTAATGACCTATTTTTCTGCGTACTCCGACGTTGCCACACGCAAAAGACGGTCTTTTTAAATAGCGCAAATGTCATGTAAAGTGTACAACTTATACAAACACCATACAGTAAAAGCAGCTGTTTCAAGGTTGGAACTTGAACCAACATTTGCGGCATCTCTAACTTCTGGTGGTGTACAGGGCATTGAATTTTCGGCACTCATTGTTTCACTTGTAGATGCTTACAAAAATACGCTTTTGAAAAATAACAAGCGTCAAAACGTGACATTTGAGAAATGGCATTGACTAATTAAAATTTTAAATATGAACCCGATAGCATTTATTTTTGGCTGTTCTTATTTATTATAACTTATTTTTCGTGTTGTCTTTCAATCGAACAAAAAATATTGTTCGATACGAGGGCGAAAATCCGTTTTTCGAACTCCTGACGGATTGACACAAATGCCGTCGTCGGTCAAATGCCGTCGTCGTTCGAAAAACGACACTTTTCGCCCTTGTATCGAAAACTACTATTTGATGGCTTCAATTTTAAAGACTCTGGCAAATGAAGACCGCCAGATGTTAAGTCGCTCGATGCGCTTCAGTCCAAGCATGGGTAACTCAGTGAATTTTTAGAAGTTGGCGCTGTGATGCCGTGACGGCTTGGTGCGCAACGAAACTCACCGGCGCGGTAACTAGCAGTAAAAAATGTGATGCCTTTTTATTTTTAGTTGTTAGAATTGCAGTCCCGGGCCCCGTAAAGCTTTAATCCGCCTCTGGGTTAAATGCTAAGCGTAATTCAAAGTGCGGCGCAGTGAGACGCTATGAGTTATAACTCATTAGCGCACAGAGCGGCAACTACTCAAAAGCGCAACTCAACACAGTGTTGCCCATGTCTTCCACGTACTCCAGTCTAGTTTTTTTGGACCGTAACTCAGTTGTTTGGGAACCGATTGCGAAAACTCAAACAATATTTTAAAGGCCATTTAATTGTGTTGTGGTGCGCCAACCCAACGCACCGGCGCAGTAACTTACCAGTGCAGTTGCGTTGCAGTCATATCAAGTTAGTAAAACGTTACTCAAAAAAGATGTGGAACCTTTTTTTTAGGTGTTAAAATAAAATTTCGACAAAGTGGTAAAAACTTACTCATAAAAAATGTGGTGACTTTAAAAAAAATTTAGTTGTTAAAATTGCAGTTACGGACGTCGTAAAGCTTTAATTCGCCCCTGGGTGAAATGCTAAGCTTAATTCAAAGTGCGGCGCAGTGAGACGCGATGATTTATAACTCATTAGCGCAACTCAACACAGTGTTATCCATGCCTACTTCAGTCTAGTTCCTTTGGCCCATAACTCAGTTATTTGGGATCGGAATGCGAAAACTCTAACAAGACTTTAAAGGCAATTTTTTGGTAAAATTATGGATTTTACTAAATCGATAAAAATAGTTAGGCATTTCAAATGAACAACATAAAAGTTGGTAACAAAATTACATGTTTTATATATGGTGCATGTCTATAAATTCTTTCAAATATTTATGGTTCGGTTGAAACAGTAAGGGATGTTTTTTTCCCTTTTGACAAGAGAATTTCTTTGCAAAACGAACTCTACTAAATTTTATAAATTATTTTCGCCGACTTATTTGCAAGATATTGAAAGTCCATAATGGGCAGAAGACAATTTTAAGTAAAATTAATACAAATGTTACAGAAGCATTTGAAGCTTCAATTTGTCCCGATTAACGAGTGGCGGAAAGTGATTTGTCTTGTGTGTGTTTGTGTCTGTGGCTGTTTGCTTAAAAAATGTCTAGATATTTATTATTGTTACATATATAGCATCTAAAAATGGGTGAACTTGTCGTTTGGGCAACCCCCCCGAATATCGAAGTTTCAGTAGAAAGTCGATTTTTAATTGCTTCTAGCTCGGAAACAGTCCAACTTAGATATGGGGTATATTATAGAGATGGGTAACTCAATGTGAATTTATCAACGAAGAACTATAAACAACTATTTTGACTACAACAAACTCAGCCAGTTTCGAAGTGGCCTACTTGCGCGTCTGGGTAGAGAGCGCAAGCACCAAACCCATTCCCGACGCAGCGACTCCCAAGTTTTGTGGCGTGTAACACAGGCCCTGGTCTCCAAAACAGACCACACACTGCAGTCCATCGGATTGAGATCTGACGAGTAGGGCGGCCATTCCGCTGACCAGATGAAATTCGGAAAATGAGTTCGGCACCAGTTCTGAGTCGCTTTGGCCTTGTGGGCCGGAGCGGAGTCCTGCTGGGTCCACTGAAGTACGACGGCTTCGAGGATGTCACGACGGTAGATGTCCTTGTTGGGGATCGAAAACGAAGGGTGTCTTGCCGCTGGCGTAAATTCCGCCCCAAAACATAATGGCCGCGGGATTTTGACGATGGCCGATATGCCGGGGGCCTCCGCGGACCTGCTCCTATCGTTCTGGTGATTGTGGGCTTGTTCAACGGTGAACAGCTTCTCATCTGTGAAGAATTTTGTCCCACTGAAGGGCGTCTTTCAAGCCGTACGCGCTTGTTGGCGTCGGTGAGGAGCTGAACTTTGGATGGAGATCCTCTTTGGCTATTTGGCGAATTGATTCCCGATCGATACCAGTCTCACATGCGATTTCGCCTGACAAGTCCTGACGGTGCGCTTTCTGCTACTTCCTAGACGGCGACCTGTATGGCCGAGCTCTTCAAACTGCTTGATGGTTCGTTGGACGTTAGATTTGTCGATGCCGAGCGTTCACGAAATCTCGATCCCACGATTTTTCACCTCATGTAACGGCAACATTTTTTCTCTTTAGTTTTATATATTTGTTTTATTGTCACCCGGTATAATTACATAACACGTAAAATAATGTCTGCCGACAATGACAGGAATCATATGGTAACTACCAGGCCTTCACGAATTTGCAATCCGAAGTCTGCTATCTTGAATGAGGTTAATTGTTGCAACCAGGATTGGTGCTGCCACCTGTCAGTTTGTGGATGAAGTTAGCCACAAGCGTAATAGCGTAATCAACGGTGCGGCGCAGTCAGACGGGATGAGTTATAACTCATTAACTCACAAAGCGGCAACAACTCAAAAGAGCAATTCAACTCAGTTTTACCCATGCCTATTATATTATATGAAATCTCGGAATTTGACGTGAAATGCGAATCCGTACTAATATACAGGGTGTTCCATTGAAAAAACCAGAAGTTTGATCCGGTACCGGTTTCTCGAACACCCTGTATAGCATTTTTGATATTCGTATAAACATTCTGTGCATTTCCTACAACTTGGTATGAAAATCACAATTCCATCTTTGAAAATAATAGTCTGAAGTTGAAAAATAAATTCATAATTTTTTTCATGATAGATACTAACTAGTTAATGCCCGTTAAAATAGTGCCCGAAAGTAATTTTGCTTTCTGAACTTAAGCAGAGTTTAATAAGTGTTAAAAAAAATTATAATTAAAAAGAAAACTTTACAAAGTTAAATTTTCCCGACATATTTATACTACTATCTTATTTATTATTATTATTGTTGTTATTATTTATACTTTTTACAGACCATTTTGTACACATTAATTTATATTTTTAACACACTTTATGATAAAGACACAAGAATACTAATTTTTCGCGCTTAAACTAAACATAATGTACTCTTGTTTGCCATCGATAAAATGAACCTTTCTCCAGGAAACGTCTCTTAACTCTTAAATTAAACTTTTTCGAAATCGGCAGAAGAACTTCATAAGTGAATTCAACATGGTTTCTTCTGGTGAAGATGTTGAAGCAAATTATTGCATTTACATTTTTTATTTTGAATTAAGCGCGAAACCGCTTATGTCATGGCACCTGCTTGTGGCGCCATGCCCGAGTAAATATTGTAAATCCAGGAGCAAAATATATTAAATATTTTGTGCACTTTTTATAAAAAAAAAGCCTGGTGATTCAGGGTTAATCTTAATAACTACTAACTAAATTATAAAATGAATAATAAATATTTCGCACAAATGTCAGTTTACACAATTATTTCTGATCTTTCCCGGCTAGTTGTAACGTTAAATGAAAATTCGAGGAATTTCACTTCAATCGGATAAAGAAGTACTTCAAAAGTTTTGAGGGAAAAGCAGGAGAAAATCTTGTTTCAGCGCCCTCCATATCCGAAACGATGCGATTTAGGGATACATTTTATATCATTATTCTACCGTGTTCTATCGGTTCCTGCAGTTATTAACATTAAATATGAATCACGCTGTAAGAAACGAAAGATGATGGCTTTTGCAGAATGTGAAACGCAATTAGAAAAAGTAGTATATGGCTGCAGATCATAAACTAACCGAAAAAAAGTGTTATAAAAGGCTTGTGTGAATCAAATTACATTTAGCACTAAAAATTAATTACAATGCATTTACAAGAGTTCAGTTTTCGAAATTTAAATGAACAAGTTTTTATTGGATGCAAAAAACTACCATAAAAACAACAAATCTATTCCCTTATAAAAGTAATCCCTTGTGGTTTGTTTTATTGATCATAAAACCACGAATAAATAACAAATTAACTAATCAAGCGATGCAGAAAACCACAATCGACTGATTTAAGAGACACGGCGCGTACACGGTAGGCATGGGTAACACTGAGTTGAATCTGCATCAATGGCGCTTTCACATTCGCCCTTAGAACTGTAACTGAATACGGGTAAACTGAGATGCTGTTCTACGTTTTACCGTTTGGTTTTAGATGGCACCAACATGCCGTGATGCGGCGTACATACCTTTTATTGACATGATATATTTATCATGCTGATAACTGTTTGTGAAACTTGCAGTTTTCGGCCTGATGAATGCAATCATCAGAAAATAATTATTGGATAAAATGTTATCATTCCAAACGTTTCAAGTTTTGCGCTTCGAACATAGGTGGCGCAAAAACTTTGTTTCGAAATCTAGCTTGTCAATTACGGTTTGTGTGCCGATGTGTACGGATGCGCTGTGAAACTGTCATTAAACTCAGTGTTACTCATGTCTATCACCCTGTATTAAAATAATTAAAAAATATTTTATATAAAAGTAAAAAATTTATGATATTTTCTAATCATTCTCATAATAACACCGTTTATATGTTATAGATTCCAAAGTTGTCTTGTATGTTCGGTAAATTGGATAATAAAACTAATAAAATATATATTTGATTTTATATTGCTAGCAGTTATACAGGGTGTTCGATATAAGACATTTGTTTAGAAGAGCCCATGCCCGGAAATGACTGCTTAAGGCGCTACGGCCTTATGACGATTTAAGACCATTTTGTACAAAATCATGTTTCATCGGGTTTTTATTAATTTAATTTAAATTTTGTACGCTATAACTGAAAATTACTAAAATATACATAAACTAGTCAGTATTTTTTGTTAAATTTATACTTAGACAACGCAAATTTTTATAACTGCAAATGTTTACTTTGACAGATTGAAATTAAAGCATCATAAGGCCGTAGCTCCTTAAGGAGACGTTTCCAGACAGTATCCTCTACGGAAATACTCAAAAGTTTGATACCATAGCTCTGAAACACCCTGTATTCGAGCCAATTGATTCAGATCCTTCCTTACAAAATTTAAAGTTTGAAATGGATGAGTTCTAAACAGTTCATCTATTTGGAGAATCACAGTTGTTTAAATAACTAAAAATCATAAAAAACTTAAAACTAAAAAAAAATGGCAGTTGATAAATTAAAAAAAAACGACGAACAAAAATAAACTCGATTTGGAATTTCAGCTTAATTTCTTAAAGTAAAATGCAGTACCACCAACATTCACTGATTTTCCCTCCTCTGCATTGTCTGGCAACATTGAAATTTGAGTCTGAAACACAAAATTTTAAATTCGATATCGAAAAAATTCTTTGTTCGAACACACTTTTGCCATTATTGGATGAACACTTATTTTAATCAAACCGGTTTTTTTATTTCAGTATGCTGAATTCGATTTAGCATATCGTCTGGTTTGTATAAAGCCTATTGGCAGTGACGTCATTATTTGAGAAGCCATATTGAAATTTTCTCATATTCGAGATTAGTTCGCACGACTTTTTTCATATTCCGTGGTTGTCAGCTTGAGCGTTTCTTCCCGATTATTGGAGATGATTCATTTTCGTTGAACCAGATATTATTCAAAAGAAATTCCTGGGTTCCAGTCAATATTATTGCTAAAGCACAGCTTTAGGTAGGTTTTAAAGCAGTATTTTTAAGTATATTAATGAAAGTGCAGACATTTTATTTTTCTCTATACAATACCAACACAATTTTTACGAGAGCAATCGGCAACATGGCCATTTAAATTATTTGAACAAAAGTGATATTAAGTTGGCAGAAAGTAAACAATAAATTGGAAAAATAAGTTCCGTTTTGTTCGGTGCACAAGTAACAGAAAAAGAACGACAATTATTGCGTCATTGACAGAAGGCTCGAGACAGACGTCATAAGCATCCTACAGCCACCTAAAGAGTATTAATTTTCCGTATGCATTACTTCAAATGCACTTTTCTCGAAAACGGTTGCTTTTAACGATCCCAACAAGGTATACCTTTTTTTGCGTCAAAATAATGGGCAAATAGGATATTCGATTCAAAACTCACAACATCAACATCAAACCAGAATTCAGAGCTGTAAGTGGCGCCCCCTACTAAGTACATGAGAATGGTTAACCGATATGAATTTCGCGTATTTCAAACCCCCCGTAACCGAAATGTGATCTAATTCTAATTTATCGTTGAAATAACATTAAACATTAACTTTTCACTTTCAGCTTTGATGCCCTCTATCGCCGTTACTATCAACTTATTGACTAAGATAAATGTGGCTAAATCGGCTTATTTTGGTACCAGCTAACAACCGCAGTTTTTAGTTGATCAGGAAACACACTAGTTTTTAAAAATTGTTAATTATAAAGCAGAAAATTGACATTAATTTACATACAAAAGATGCAGGAAATCGAAATTCCGAAAGAAACTGAAGAACGTAATTTATTTTCCGAATTATGGTTTACATTCTGCACATTTAACCTCAGTTTTGCAACTTCAAATTATTTACATGCCATGTTGTCGGCTGCTCTCGTAAAAAGTAAATTAGTTTTTTAGAGAAAAATAAAATTTCTGCACTTACATTAAGGCAATACTAATGACGAATGTTTAATTTATCGAAAATTTAAAAAAGCAGTCCTTTAAAAACTGCCTGAAACCGTGCAACCGGCATTCTGGTTCATCAAGAATACATATTCAAATCACCGGGAAAAAACCGCTCAAGCTTGCAACCATGGAATATAAAAAGTCGTTCGAACTAATCTCAGACATGAGTAAATTTCAATATGGCGCCCCAAATAATGACGTCACTGCCAATAGGCTTTATACAGACTATACTTGTAGTTGTAAGAACTCACGAGTAAGATAATTTTTGCTCGTAATTGATTTATTTTTGGTGACTTTTTAATTGATTTTAGGATTTTATTTCTGGTGATTTTTACAAGGAAAATCTGTTTGAAAATTCTTATAAATAAATGTGTTGTCAATGTGAAAATATCTCATTCTACAATTATTCTACTACGTTCTACAATTATTTTTACTCACATGGGGTCGCTTATCTCCTTTTCTCATGTAACCAACCCCTAGGCAATATGTACTGTGGCCCCACATTAAGGAAACCTCACCACTAGAATTGTCCGCCTTCAATACCAGCGCCCCACCAAGTTTAGCTGTTTCAATACGTCTTAAATACCTAAAACCGATCAGATTGAAAATAAAATCGTCATTTTTTCACAAAAAAAACAAAATCCCACCTGGAATTCATAAACTTTTCATTTAAACAGTGGTGTAGATCAACGGTTGGACAGTTTTTCTCGACTAATAAATCTTCAGCGATTGTTTTCGCTAGAAGAGTTTGGACCAAGTGTTCACCGCAACCTGTTGTACAAACCGCTATACTTGGTCGGCCTGTTTTATCCAAACTGTCGGCCCAAACGCCTGAACCATACTGAGCAGCTTGCCCCATTCTTCCCGGCCGCTTCAAGAGTAGGCCACCTACAGAACAAACGGTAAAACACACAGTTTACTACAGTAAAACGGTCAATGGATAGCAACAAAAAAACAACAGTATTTTGCAAAAGGGCAAAGTTTCGGCTGTATTCAGGTCTCGTTAATCGGTATAGAAACAGAAAAGTTATCCTTAATCAGGAGAAATTGGCAACTGCTGAGAAGCGCAAAACTGCGGAAAGCTGAGACATCGAGAAATTTGTTCCTACTAAGACGACTAGAAAATGGACCCTTGCAAGATCAATAGAGCCAAGTTTTCTATATCCGTGCAGTAAAATGTCTGGCCCCCAACTGGGCTCCATTTTCGAGTGGTGAATGTTTAAAAGGTCACCTGCCCAAAGAAGATAAATGGAGATTTCCACATTAAATTAAAAAAAATTGCCAATAATTCAAAGCAAATCACCAATGAATCCCAACTACCACAACAAATAGAGCAAATCTTCCTTTATACGCTGAGGGGAAATGCGATCCACTGAAGCTTCATTTCAAATTGGTGATTTTTTTAAAGATCACCTGCCATCATTTTAAAAAATTGCCAAACATTCATCATAGTGGCTGATAAATTGAAACTTGCAGGTCAAATAGAGTAAACCTTTGTCTAAACAAGGAGGTAAAAAGCAGCCGTCTCAGGGCCTAGGTGTCCCACTGGGAAATTTTTGAAAAATTACCTGCCGAATGTGATGGAAGCTTGTTGACGATTTAGACCTCAAAATTTTAAAAAATTGCCAACATTTTTTTATAGTTAGTAATAAATTGAAACTCGCAGGTCAAATAGAGTAAATCCTTCTCTATACAAAGAAGTAAAAATGGGCTTTCTCAGTGTCTCAGAACTGTTTGAAAAATTACTTGCCGAATGTGATAGAAAAGAAATGGCGATTTCGACCACAAAATCTAAAAACTGCCAAAAATTTATCCTAGTTGGAAAAAAATTGAAATTTGCAGGTCAAATAGAGTAAACATTTCTCTATATAATGAGGTAAAAGGCATTCCTCTCAGTGCCTCCGTGTCCCACTAGGGAATTTTTGAAAAATGACCTGCCGAATGTCGTAGAAGCTTATTGGTGATATCGACCACAAAATTAAAAAAAAATGCCCAAAATTCACAGTCGGAAATTAATTGAAATTTGCAGGTCAAGTAGAGTAAACCTTTCTCTATATTATGAGATCAAAAATCAGCCTTTTCAGTGCCTCAGTGCTCCTCTGGGGAATTTTTGAAAAATGACCTGCCGAATGTGATAGAAGCTTATTGGCAATTTCCACCTCAAACTTCAAAAATTCACTAAAAATTCAACGCAAAGAGTAATCAATTGAAACTCGTCAACCAAATAGAGCAATCCTTCCTCCATATATTAAAATCAAAGTGGGGTTCGTAACTGACTCCATTTCCAAGCCACAAATTTTTGAAAAATGACTTGCCCAATGTGATGGCGATTTCAACATCGAACTTTAAAAAATTGCTAAAAACTCAGAAGACTTGCTAGAAAATTACCACTTGCGGATCAATTAGCTCAATAGTTGGCTCTATCCAATCAAGTCTTAGATCAAATTAGAGCACTTCCCCAATTTAATAGAACACAAATTGCAATTTTCGTCAATCAATTATGAAAAAGTTGTCAAAAGCCCAAACAATTTACTACAAAGCGAAAATTTGCAGGAAAAATAGAACAAACCTTTTCCTATCGCCAATTTTTCTTACAAGCGTAGGGCCATTGCTCCTTCCAAATCTGCCAGACACGGCTTCCGAAATTACAATAAAAGAAATCAATTGCTCTAGTAATTGAGAAAAAGAAGAACAGTGACACGGAAGAATATCACGGAAGGCAGAAAAAATATCTACAGGCTCGCAGAGAAAAATGGAAAAATACAGACGATCGAACCTAATTCCTTCAAGTTTTTAAATAATTTTACACCCAGTTTATAGAAAAGAGACGGAACTTTTAAATGCAGGGCAAATCCCGAAGTATCAGAATGTTGGATCGGAGGATATTCCAGAAATAACTATGTACAAAATAACAAATTCGCTTTTTGAAATAAAAAACGACATATTCCCGGAGACGACAATATGGCGTTCGAGGCGATCAAGAAAACAGGAGAATTCCTAAAATACACCATCTAAAAACTTTTCAATGCGTGTCTTCTTAACTCGGGAACTGTCGCGCTGTTAGAAAAATCTTACATTTTTAATTTTCTTCAATATTTCTCACGCAAATTTATATTGTCTAACAAATGATGCCAATACTGATTATTCACTATGGAAAACAACAAAAAAATTAAAAAATCCCATCGTGCCTCATCAGAAACATGGACGGCAGCTGGGCTAGAAATAATGAGCAGAAAGCATTCAGATTTGCCGAACACCTTGATAAAATCTTTCAACCAAATCCAACAGACAGTACTGCGGCTCTACCCACTATAGATAATCAGGAAAGTGAAGAGATTCCATTAACCACACTAGCGGAGGTAAAAAGAGAAATGAAAGAAATAAATCTAAAGAAGTCTCCGGGATTTGACTCACTGGTCAGATCCTCAAGGAATTACCGAGGAAAGGTCTAGTGAATCTTACTAACCTGATCAACGCATC
Organism: Dendroctonus valens; assembly: GCA_024550625.1. Taxonomy (NCBI): domain Eukaryota; kingdom Metazoa; phylum Arthropoda; class Insecta; order Coleoptera; family Curculionidae; genus Dendroctonus; species Dendroctonus valens. Next base: position 1,301,264 of record JAJTJO010000098.1, read on the forward strand.
ACTTCGACTAAAATATGTTCCCCAATTGTAGAAGGTCGCTGAAATTAGTACCTAAGTGTAGCAAGCCACCCCACCAAGCATCATCGTATAGGCCCATATCACTTTTACCGACTATGTCAAAACTTTATGAAAAACTCCTTTTAAAGAGAATAACACCAATTATAGAAAGAAAAATCTTCATCCCGCCACATCAATTTGGGTTCCGGAGTATCCAAACTCCACAATTGACCAGGTTCATCGAATAACGAGTGTTATCGAGAAAACACTAGAAGAAAAAAAGTGTGTTCTACAATATTCTTGGACGTTGGCCAGGCCTTCGACAGGGTCTGGCATGAAGGCTTGGGACACAAACTTCAACTGTTCCTACCTATCCAATATTCAACGCTGGTACTGTCATACATAACTGAAAGGTATTTCCGGATAAAGCAAGGGGATGAATACTCGGAATTAAAGAAAATACAGGCAGGTGTGCCGCAGGGTAGGGTACTGAGACATTTGCTTTATCTCCTGTACACCAGTGACCTTCCTACTTCCGAACAAAATATGGTTGCCACATTTGCAGATGATACTGCTATCATGGCAGTTGGAGACAATACCGAGTCCACAGAAAAACTACAAACCGCTATTGATGACATACAGCGCTGGACTAAAAAATGGCGAATCAAATTGAAGGAATCGAAATCTGTACACATTGAGTTCACCAATAAGAAAGTTGAATACAAACCCGTTTATATCAGCAATAAAATTGTTCCACACCAAAATACAGCTAAATATCTAGTCATGACGCTGGATGCTAAACTTAGGTGGAAGGCCCACGTCGAGAAAAAACAAGAAGAATTAAATTTAAAATACCGTAAAATGTATTGGCTATTGGGTCGTAATTCTGCCCGGTCAGTGTATAATAAGCTCTTGCTGTATCAAGAAGTCCTCAAGCCGGTGTGGACTAATGGTAGTCAACTCTGGGGTTGTACCAGCCAAAGCAACAGATATGTTGTACAACGTTTTCAAAATAAAGTTCTACGCGGCATCGTAGGTGCGCCATGGTACATCCGAAATGACAACTTCCATAAAGACCTAAATGTGCAAACAGTGGACAATGTAATCAAAAATTGTGCAAAAAGTCATGAACAAAGACTAGAAAATCACATCAACGTTGAGGCCATCCAGCTCTTGAACAAATTCAAACAAGAGAGATTGGAAACAAAAAGACTAAATCGAGTGAAACCCTATGAACTAGTGCATGGAATTAATCGCTGATTCTTAACAAAAGAAAAGAAATATGACTATAGATGAAGAGAATAGAACACATTAAAATAGTGATTTTCCAATGACAAAGCCGAAGTTATTATCATAGGATAACACTTTGCAAATGTACATCTAGTAGTTTAGGTTAAATAAAAGTAGCTTATTGGTGTAAAATAGATTGCTATAACAAACTAATAAAAAAAATTATATCGTAGTATGTTGCATAAATACCTGAACTGCACCCGGCTGCCACATTTCCGATTTCATCAATACATACAGCTCCAACCGTATCCATTGTTTCACTGAATTTGATCTCGACTTCATCAATTCGGTCTTGGTCAACTTTCTCTTGCGCCAACATGACTCCGTCAAGCATGGCTTTGTATTTTTCCCTTTGTTTTAACGCTTTATGGCTGACTAGCTTTGATTCACTCACAATCTTAATTCCTGCCTTTTTTGCATGCTTGTATGCTCCATCCCCTACCATTACGCTTGGTGGTACCAAACCTGGAAATGGAAACGACTACATTCGAATTGCTCTTATTATTCTAATTTAGGACCACCAATTTTATTTACATTCATATACTTACCTAATGGGGTCGGTTCTAGTTGTCTTTGGTAAATATCGTAGGCGAGGCAAATGGGATTTTTTATTTTCCTCACAGCTCCACAAGCGGCAAATAACAAATTTTCGCCGTTCATTACAGAAGCGTCTCCTTCTACAGTGCCGTCTAAAGTCAAATTTGATCCGAATCCAGCGTTCGTAAGCGGATCATCTTCTAGAACTAATTCGAGAATTTTAACAATGAAACACTGGCTATTTAGATCGCCTGAGCGTAAAGTACCTGTTATAGCTTCTCGGACCGCTTCTAAGGCTGTGCCATTATTATCTAGGACTGTCATCGCTTTTCTACAAGCCTTTCTACTTAACGCTGCATATTCTTTTTGCTTGGACTCGTTATAACGTCCTGCACCTGCAAGTTGAGTAAATCATTAGCTTTCGGATTTCGGAGAAACATTGTTATTATTATTGATCTATCTGTCTACTTACCACAATGAACCGCAATCATTATTGGCTCAAAATTCCTGAATAAGGGCCAAGGGAATGTGAAAACAACCTAGGTCCCCTTCATAACCTATATTAGATCAATTTATAAAACTTAAACCTGAAGGAATATTAATGACAGACTCCGGTATAACTGACGACCAGAACCACTAATCCCATTAGAAAACGTTGGAACTATTATAATGTGAAGCAGAGAAATTAATAAAAATATTGCTTTCATATTTACCTGGTTTACCAATGACAGATCTAATTGACGTAAACGTCATGGAATCTGCCTGCTGGCGGCATCTAGAGCGCTACTCGGCACCTCTTCGAGCCGTGAAGAATCAAATTGAGGACTTTTTGCACTAAACTTAAAATTAATGGAATATGCTAATCGTAGATTAAAATATTAAATAAACACGTTTTTATATGAACCACACTTACCACATTTTCTGATTTTCTGTACGTTGCATCATTGTTGACGACCCGCAATTCCGGACACCCTGTATATAGGTAAATAGAAAATTGCATTTTGTTTTGACCAAAAATAGAATACTAGACTAGATAAACAAATCGATGTCGATTTTTGGTCACGTTTTGACATGGTCATCAACATGACGTCTAACTACGTGAATCATGTAATTACATGTAATCTACGTTATAATAAAGACGTTAGTTAAACGTTATTCAAATAAAAACTTTTTAACTTCTGACTTAACATCTGGCCGTCTTCATTTGCCTCTGGCCTTTGAAGTATCAAAGCCATCAAACAAACTTTAATGGTGAAAGACAGATAAATAAATGGCCTTTAAAGTACTAGTTGAGTTTTCGGAATCACACTAGAATTGACTGAGTTTTGGGCTAGGGAAGAATGTAGCGCATACAGCTTGGTAGATCTGAAGCGCATAGAGCGACTTAACGTCTGGCTATCTTCATTTGTCTCTGACCTTTCAATTATTGAAGCCATCCAAAAATGCTTTGGTAGTAAAAGAAAGAGAATCAAATGGCCTTTAAACTCTTGTTTGAGTCCCCCCGACCAGTTGCGTTTTGAGGACGCAAAATAACTGAGATACGGGCCAAAGAGAGTAGACTGAAACGCATCGAGCGACTTAACATCTTGCCATCTTCATTTGCCGCTGGCCTTTAAAGTATTGACGTCATCAAAAAACGGTTTAAGTCTCTGACTTGCTTTCAAGTGATCGACACCCAGTTGATCAGCGACTTCTGAACTGTGCGCATCGCTCTCGGCAAAGTGTACAGATCGAAACATGAGAAACTAGTGATATTTTTAGAAATTCGGCGGTATTTTTTAATACCATACATCCATGGCGCCCAACACGGCGTTAGAAAAGAAGCTGCAGAAGGAGGTAGATAAACAGAAAAAACGAATTGAGGAACTCACGGGTGAGGTCCGCAAACTGACCCAGCTGCTGGCAGACTACCTTGCCACAGCAGGATCGCCCAGGAGGGCGGTTGCTGAACCAAAGGGGGCCCCGGCCACCTTCAGTGCAGCAGTTAAAGCGGCTCCCAAAAAGTTTAAGGAGCCCAAGAAAACCCCAGCAGTAGCCCCCAAGGCTGCTGCTGGGAAAAAGCAAGCGGTGGCCATAGCAGGGCCACCCAAGAAGACCCCAGCCACTGCCACCCTGCCACCTGGGTCACAGGAAAGCAGGAAGCGTAGGCGCGAGGAAGCCGAGGAGGCTTCAATTGAGAGGGAAACCGGGATGGAGACAGACATCCCGGTCACCAGCAAAAGGGCGGAAAAAATTCCGCCAATCAATGTGGAGGGCCAGAGCTGGAAACAGCTAAGCCAAGCCCTGGACGCAGCAGGAATTGTTGTGGCCAAAGCCACAACTACGAAAAAGGGGATAAGTATCATCACTAATTCCCCAACTGATTTCAGGAGGACGACTCAACTCCTGGAAAACCTCCGGAGGCCGTATTATACATATACGCTTCCGGAGGAGAAGAAAAACCATGTGGTCATTAGGGGGCTCCCTAATGATTACGAGGCGGCCGAGATCGAGGAGGAGCTCATGGGACAAGGCATCGGGGACGCGGGAGCGTTCCAGATGCTCAGCCGCCGAACAAAGCAGCGACTGGGACTGGTCTTGGTGAAGACCACCAGCAAAAACATCTGGAAAGTGTCCAGAATGTTCAACCTGGTGGTCAAGCTGGAGGCTAAGAGGAAGTCCAAGGAGCCAGGGCAATGTTACCGCTGCCAGAGGTACGGGCACTCGCAGCGGAACTGCACGTACCCGCCGAGGTGTGTGAAGTGTGGTGAAAACCACAGGAGCAATGAGTGCCCGCTTCCAAAGCCTGGAGCAGGCGAAGTGCGCAACAGTAAGTGCGCACTCTGCGGGGCAGAGGGACACGCTAAGCTGCACCACATCTCCCCCTTAAATTATTTGCCTGTTACGGTTCACCTTAACGCTAGGTGAGAGTGGTGCAAACGAATTCTGTCACTTAACTGTCACTCTTATGCTAAGGTGTACCTTAGTTTCACTGGTGCAAAAGAGCCAAAAAAAGAATAAAGGAAAAAGCATAGGAAATTGGTATATGTGATATTTTTATGTGGAATATATTTTGGTCGATATATCTCTTGTTGATATAATTAGGTTTTCGTCTGGTCTAAAGTGTTATATATTCGCCTTTTGTAAAACATTTTTAATAATTTACAATAAATATATTTATTATTTTTATTATTTATATATCGTTACATATGACAAAAACAAATCAATAAACTTTTTGGATATGACGGTAATGGGGAAATAAAAACAAACTGGTACACAAAGGATGTATGGTCTGGTAGATGCTTGAATTACCAATCATATGCACCTATACAATATAAAAAAAGTATTGTAACAGCTCTTACTGATAGAGCGATTAAATTGGCACATTATGGATATAGAACAAAAAATCTTGAAAAAATAAAAAAGATACTAATAATGAACAACTATCCCAAAGTTTTCTTCGAACCAATAATAAAACAAAGAATTAATAAAATCTACAATTCAAATAAATGGAACAACATAAATAATATAAATAAGAAAAAAGAAGGTGAAATCAAGTATGTATCATTACCGTACATACCAGAAATCAACACAAAAATAAAAAGTGTTTTGAAACCACATAATATTACTATAGCGGAAAAAACTAAAAACAACTTGGTAACTAAAAACAACTTTTTTTTATCAATGTTTAATGAGAAGATTCCATGTTCGATGTTTGTTATGACTTCATGAACCGGTTTGTATTGTTTTTTGTTAAGTGAAAATTTTGGACCAAGTGATAAAATATATTTGACATTGTTTGGTATGTTTAATGATGTTAAATTTTTTATCCATTCTTCAATATCTTATATTTGTATATAATATATAACACATACCAGAAATCAACACAAAAATAAAAAATGTTTTAAAACCACATAATATTACTATAGCGGAAAAAACTAATAACAACTTGGCAAGGGAGTGTTTTACAAAATTTAAACCTAGAAGCGATAAGTTGGACACACTTAACGTAATATACAAGATTGACTGTTTGAAATGTGACAACACATACATAGGTCAAACAGGACAATATTTAAAAAAAAGAATATACGAACATAAATATAGCTTAAGAAAGGTTAACGAAAATGGAACAGCATTAGCACAACATGCACAACAAAAGTTACATAGTTTTGATTTCGATAACACAAAAATATTAACCAATGAAAACAACTATAATAAGAGAAGAATCCATGAAATGATTAAAAAACATCAGAATGCAATGAATTTTAGATCAGACACAGACAATCTTAGCTCTGTGTATCATATGCTAATTAGATGATCGCATTTATGAACTGATTGGACCAGGTAAATGAAATGTAAACATCTGATATTGAGGAATTGCAGAGCAATTCCAAGAATGCAAAGAAAAGGCGAAGTATAAACAGGTGTTTTTCGTTCCTTCGCTCGATGTCGAATAAAATAGGGAATTCAATGTCCAGTCAAATGTGAAGGTAGGAACATCTAAACACGTAAGTTAAATTTAAATCTCTAAACAATAGATTCTAGTCTTTTCCCGGACATGTTTGTCCTGACTCATCACCTGACAACCAATGTTCTTAATGTACTTTTTAATATATGTGTGATTTGTATTTTAATATGTGAATTTTGGTGAAAGTTTTTTTATTTAAATTGATGATAAATGTAAAAATATATATTTTAGACAAACTGATGATGGTGGAGAAAGACACCGAAACGTATTTGTAACATTTTGAATGATAAACAATAAAATTGACTGAAACCCAGGAATATTTTGAACTGTATTTTAATTCAATTTAATATAAAATTCCTGGGTTCTTGTCAATTAGTATTGATTATTTCATATCGAAAACGTTTCGGTGTCTTTCCACCATCATCAGTTTGTAGGCATAGTTGTTACTACCTTCACTTTTGACAAGTTAGTTGTCAATTGGTTTGGATGTGCACTAATCCTGTCTTTGTATTTGGCACTAAATGTACTAATTTCCTCTTTGACTGTTGGGATTTTAAGATCTTTTCGGATAATCTCAATTGAGACAAACCATGGTGCACTCACCGTATTTCTGAGCATCTTTGCTTGAAATCTCTCTAAAATTGCAATATTTGAGTTGGATGCTGAACCGCACAGTTGAATTCCGTATGTCCAGACGGGTTTAATTATTATTTTATAGATAAGTAGTTAATTTTCTAGTAAGCGTTTCGATCCTTTACCTATCTGCCAGTGCATTTTCTGATATTGTAGGTTGAGTTGGTTCCTTTTAGTCCATATGTGTGTTTTCCATGTCAGTCTGCGTTCCAAGTGCATACCAAGATACCTCACGGTCTCTGTTTGTGGAACCTGTTTGCTATTCAGAGTTACTGGAGGACATGTTCCACTCGCTTGCCTTTATTCTCCATGTCTTTAGCCTGTTTTCAATTTTTGTCAGATTTATTTGTAGTAGTTATGAAGCCAATATAGGATATGTATGTGATGTCATGATACCAGTGTCATCCACAAATGTAGCTGTGGTATTTTGCTCCATTGTTGGCACATCTGAGGTGTACAGGAGATATAGAATTGGCCCCAAAACACTACCCTGAGGCACTCCCGCTTCTACTGGACATATTCCTGTGTACTCATCTTGCGATTTTACGAGAAAGTGTCTATTGCTAATGCAGGATTTGATTAGTTCGTATAAGTCGTAAGGAAACATATTTTTTATCTTATACAGGAATCCAGGATGCCCAGACCTTATCAAATGTCAGCGATATATCCATGAATACTGCAGAACAATATTTTTTCTCTTCAAAATCTTGACTAATTTTCTTGACTATTTAATCCAAAAAAAAATCCCTGGGTTTCAGTCAATTTTACTGTTTATTATTCAAAATGTCACAAATACGTTTCGGTGTCTTTCTCCAGCATCATCAGTTTGTCTGTATGAACTTTGGTATGATAGCTAAATTCTTGCATCTGGTTAGGAAGTTTTTTCTGTTCCTCTCTCTTGCCAATTTTGCTTGCAATCACCTATATGTCCCCTTCAACCTGTCTTCATCCATCAGATCTATCCTACTTTTGTTCCCAAGCATCTCAATTATTGTTGTGTATATTTTCCTGTCTGTATTTCAATTTAATCCAAAAAAATCCTGGGTTTGCATTACCAGATGCAAGAATTTAGCTTTCACACCAAAGTTCATACACACAAACTGATGATGGTGGAGAAAGACACCGAAACGTATTTGTGACATTTTGAATAATAAACAATAAAATTGACTGAAACACAGGAATTTTTTTTCTGGATTAAATTGAAATACAGTCAGGAAAATATACACAACATTTTCTTGACTATTCTATGAACCTGCTTTATGGTCGAGTGCTTCTCTCTAAACCCAAATTGATGGTTCTCTCTAAGATGATGCTTCTTTCTAGACCCAAAACCACCAAATAATAAATAATGTGTTTGACTGGAACCCAGGAATTTTATTTTAAATTTGGACCAAATATTTTGGAATTAAAGGATTTTCGTCATTGAAGTTGTTGCTGCCGGAGCCTAGTAAACTGTTGAATCTGAAGGATTAGCGACTTATTTAGACGTAAGGTTTGCTGGATTGGTGCACCAATTGGCGTAGAGACGTACAGGTGGTTGTTCGTTCTACTAACAACGCTTCTAAGAGAGAACTGCCTTCTTAAGTCGTAAGCTATTGTCGGTTTTGTAATGCCAATGGATTAAGAGATTTTTAACTAATTAACCTGTGTAATTAGGGTGTAAGTTTGGGGCTCAAATTCGAGTTTCAACTGCAAGTTTGGGGCCCAAGATCAAACATCTACAATCATAATATATACAGGATGTCCCACCGGGGACCGCCGCGATCGATTTTTGGCAAAGTGTAAATAAGAGAGATTTGAAAATTGGACAGTATACTGAGGTCATTGGGCGCAAGCGATCTAAAATATTTCCAAGCTTATTATTATATTTGCTTATTTTCAATGGAACACCCTATATATTATTTCATTTTTGAATTCCTCTCGAAATTCTAAATATATTTTATGTATAATATCCTATACATAAGTCTAACCGTTTTTGATATATTTGAAATTTTATGTAAAAAATAACAGTTGCAGCCACTCGAATAATCATTAATTTTCAGTTTGCATTCATGGCAACTAAGAGTGACAGGAATTGACAACTTTACACAAACTTACCCTTAATTTTCACACTAAATTAGATAAAATTATCAAAAATGGGGGTTTCCATTTAAAAAAATAGATTTTGGGCGGTTTTCTCAACGTGATTTTGAAACTTATTTTTTAACACTTTGTATTAATAGTTATCAAAATTTTGTCGAAATTCAATTAAAGTAGGTCCTTCTTAACAGGAAATGCTACTCAAATTAAGTAGCACATATTCCCTTATAGGAAAAATGAATAATGATTCGAGTGGCTGCAACTGTCATTTTTTACATAAAATTTCACATATATCAAAAACGATTAAACTTAGGTATATGATATTGTACATGAAATATATTTAGAATTTGGAGTAGAATTCAAAAATGTAATAGTATACAGGGTGTCCCATTTAAAATAAGCAAGTTGATACCTGCTTCCGGTATAAACGGAATTGTGGACATCTTAAAAATATTTTAGATCGCTTGCCCCCAATGACTTACGTACACTGTCCAATTTTCAAATTTCTCCTGATTATAGTTTGCCAGATATCGATCGCGGCGTTCCCCGCTGGGACACCCAGTGTATGGGGGCAGGAAATCTATGAAATTTATGTTTTAAAAGTAGCACTTCGAAGAAAGCCTTTAATTTAGCTAAGCTTCCGCGAACTGAATAAGCTGCAAAACAGCATACGTTTAGAGCGTATTATCAAGTGCAATAAAGGCTCGCTAACTCGTGGGACCCGATGCAATGGGGTTGAATTGTTAGGGATACGGATGAAAATATACCGATTATTGTGCAGGATGCCACGGTCAAACTTGTAAAAACTGCGAAGAAAATGTTTTAGGCAGTAATATAGACGTAGAAGATAGTAGTGAACATGATATTGGTGGAAACAATGGTGTCCGATTCCATGTAAATACAGACACATTAACAGCTAACGAATGCGTTTCCGAGAACGAGGACAGCGGTCAAGAAATTCCATGTTAAAAAGTATGCCAATTAATGAACGTGTGTTATTAATAAATTCTGTAAATTATGTATTGCATCGTGTAGAAAATTTCATTACGAAAAAATTTATAAGTATTCATTTTCCCTCTAAAATGCATACTTACCGAGTTACATGCTATTGTTTCCGAGAAAAAAAACGCAATTTTCGCATTTTTTTTCGCTTTTTTGTTGTTTATTCAAATAGCACAACATTTCAAGCTGATGCACCTCGATATTTTCAATAGGTATACCATTCCCGAGCGATTCCAATAGTTATCTAAGTTACGTGACGTTAGAGCCATATTTGAAAACTTTCGTCATAATTCTCCTGGCCTATTAACAGTTCATCGGCATATGCATTCGAAGGACAGACAATTATCTCACTCGAAAAGCTTCAATCCTCAATTTACTAACACTATGTCCTACTAACTATGTCCGAAAAACGACCTTTTGAATGCCTGTTTTGCAGTAGGAAATTCAAGTTCAACAATTCAAAGGATATTTACTTGATAGAAAGAGATTCTTGATTGTTAAAATTAAAAATTAAAAAGAGGTTGTTAAATAACATCAAGTCACTCCATTATGATAAGGTTAAAACATGAGCCGTCCAGAGAAATATTTGGTTCTTATTTGTCATGCTAATTTGATCAATATAAAATTATAAATCTTTTACTAATTCTAGATTTTTTAGATACTTCGGTGATATGGATCCAGAATTTTGCATTCAAGTAAAGGAAGAAATTACAATTGAAGAAGAAAACTTGTGTGCTTTGGTAAAAGTTGAAGACGAGGCGATTAGTAATATGAATGACATTCAAACTGAAACTATGAAAACTGAGAAGACTGCACAAGTAAATCAAGATAACTGCAACACTTGCGAGACATCATTTGTCAATGAATCACATTTAAAAAATCATTTGGCCAGACACTCAAAAGATCAGTATACCTGTCGCATTTGTGGTAAAACTTTGTTATGTTCAAATTTAGATGACCATTTGCAAGCGCATCTAGACAACTTCCTTTATGCGTGTGATTTATGTTATCCTACATTCAAGTTAAAATCTGACTTAACTGCGCATCGAAATCTTCATGCTACTGCAAATCATTACACGTGCAATTTTCGTGGCAAAATATTTGCTTCGGAATCAATATCAGAATCTCATTTGCCAACTCATTCAGACACACGCCCTTTTCAATGTAATATTTGCGATTTAACATTTAAAACGAAATCCAACTTAAACTACCATCGAAATAGGCATACGAAAGAAAAAGAGTACCAGTGTAAGACATGTAACAAAATTTTCTTTTCGGGGAGTGATTTGACTAAGCATTCGGTATCGCATTCAGACAAGCGGCCCTTTGAATGCAATTTTTGCCACAAAACATTTAAATCAAAAGTCGTCTTAAACGTTCATCGAAACAGGCATACGAAAGAAAAAGAGTACCAGTGTAAGACATGTAATAAAATTTTCTATTCTGCGAGTGGATTGAGTGTGCATTTGGTATCGCATTCAGACAAACGGCCCTTTGAATGCAATTTTTGCAAGAAAACATTTAAATTAAAATGTATGTTAAACTCGCATGTTAAAACCAAACATTTCGTTCAGCCAATCGAAGAAAATTCAGCAGAACCTCTTTAATCCGGTCAATTGAATGCACACGGTGGTTTCGGACTACCGATTTGTCCAGATTACAGGAAGAATGCACAAATGATATAAAAATCTTCAAATAAGACTATCAGTGATAAAAGGGGTTTCATTTCTCTTAGATTCTAGTTACTAAATTTTAAATATAATTACGACAAAACTGTAGAATTTCGGTCAACAAACATACTCATTTTTTTATTAACCTATTTTTTTAATGACAATTACATTTTGATTAGCATTCAAAGCAAGTTATAAAAGAAACAAACACATGCATACGTTTTTAAATACGTATTTTAATTTGAAATCTCCTTTATTGCACTGTCTAAAAATACAACAAAACTATCTGTTTCTTACTATTCATGCCTATTGTGTGTGCCTTGGCGTGAGAGTCAGGCAGCAAATGTATTTGTTCATAATAATTTTCTGATGCCCATTAATCATTGCTTTTAAAACTACTTTTAAATTTAAACTACTTCATTGTACTTGATTGTATTTACATAAATGCAACGAAGTTTTATACAAAAGCATCTGCATAGAAGTCCTCATTATCAGAATTCGACTTATCATTTATTCAATCATCATTTCAAGTATAATTACATTAATACCAATTGCCCATTTTTCAACGGCTGTACTTGTTGATTGGACTTCATTATTCAACTTCTTGCTTAAGTCGTGTATTTAATTTTTTTCAGTCGGGACCTCAGTTGCTCGATTAGTTTTCTTTACAATGCATGCAAATAGCTAGTCCGATTCTGGTTTGGAAAAGTTTTCTGGGACTGCGGTATCAAATCGTGACATTTTTTCTTTTGGTTTTTGTAATAATTTTTTCTTGTTTTCTTGAATGGTTCTACGGCATTCCTGTTATTCCCGAAAATCTCTCCAGAAGTACTCAATTGGAAAATAATCGATTTGAAAAGTGGTACTGTATTTAAATTAAAAGAATGCGAAAAGCCAACGCGTGATACTTTAATGGTACCACCAACCTCAATTATTACACAATTAATTTAAAGAACGCGCAAAAGCATTTGCTCGCATTCAGATCTTTTACTCATGCAACCTTCATTAATATCAATGAAAATCACAATTAAGGTCCATATAGCGTTTTAGTATTTAGATTTTGTTTAGATTTTACTATAAAATGTCTACTATTGTTGTAGTAGTAGTAGACAAATAGCGTAAAATAGTGTTCAATGTTTTGAATTAATAAATCTATTACCAAATGTGTACTGGTGTTTCATTATAACTCAATCATGTAAAGGGTGAAACATGAGAAGTCAAACACATATTAGCTCCTTTAATAATAATAAATTGACTAAAGTTGTGCCAATATATGATCATTAAGGCGCGGCAAATATGCAGTTAAATTCAATCAAAATATGCATAATTTTTATTTCAAATATGCGATTATATGTATTTATTTGGCCAAATATGCAATAGTATGCATTTATTTAACATGTGAAATTTCTTTTAAAAACACATGGACAGTGATTTGATGGAAAATATTTATTTCTTGATAAAGTAAAGGAAAGCGAAGATATAAAATACATTAAAACAGAATTATAAAAACATTTTAATTTGAAATTGTATAGCAGGAATTTATAATTAACTACTTTTCAAAGTTTTCCAATGAAAATGATTGTCTCCTGTCAGTATATGTTTATATATAGAAAAGGTTCTTGCAACATCAACCAATGTAATAGGATAGGTACAACACCAGAATAATAAATGTGGAGAATTTATGCTTTTCGAATGACCAATGGGTTTGAGATGCGAGTGTTTGGTGGGTAAAGTTGGGAGCAGCTGCAGGAAGCCAAACCAGCACTGGTAACAACCGTTTATTTCTACACTTTGAGCGATTGGGCTGGGCAGTATGACTTTTGATTGTAGAATTCGTTTTTGTGACCCTTGTGACTAATTTCCGTTCGCGTTGGACTGGGAGAGACTTCTCCCCACCGAGTATGGGGGAATATCACTTCTTTCGACGAGTTTGAGTTCGGTACTGCTACCGACGAGTTTGAATTGAAAACTACAGATTGTAGTTCCGCCGAGGGTGAGTTTTAGTGCTAGACTTCTTCTGACGAGTTTTAATGCAACACTGAATTCCTAGTCACTTTTGTCGACTAGGGTAGGGTCAAAATCAGAGGTGTAGGGTGAGGGAAAGAGGTTTCCCAAGAATTGTTTTTCCGCCCCTTGAGTGGTCGCGCCATTGGATTTTGGGCTAATTCTAAAAGTTACCGAAAGTAGACCTCCCGTCAAACGAAACAGTTTGGTTTCTCACAGCTTTTAATTTCAAGAAAATGGTCACCGGTCAGTTCTGAAAAAGTGAACCACCAAAAAGAAACAATGACCAATTATCTGCAGGATGTTGGAATTGTCGGGAACATGATAAGCTGGAGGAACAACTTCTCAATTGTTATACCCGGAAATTTTGTAGTTTTGCGTGTATGTATTTAAGGTTTTTGTTGGTGTAGTAGATGCAATTCCGCATTTCTTATTTTCGGTTCTTGAGGAAATTCTCCATTTTCCAAGTAAGTCCTTTGTGCCAGACTTTGTCGAACGCCTTTTCTATATCTAGGAGAATAATCCCCTTGGAGGCTTTTCCCGAATACCTAGTTTTGCGTCCTTCACAAGTCTGGCCACTTGCATTTCGGCATCATGATTTCTCATGAAGCCAAATTGCTGGTTTGGAATTTTGGCGTTTTCCGAGAGTTTTCTAGGAGTCTTTCCTTGAAAAAGTTTTCTGTTATTTTGGCGAAAGTGGGTAGAAGGCTTATTGGGCGCCAATTTTGGGGGAAAGTTTTGTTTTTGCCCGATTTTGGGATAAGGATCACTGCCGCTGTTTTCCAGCTGGTCGGGAACTTCCTAAGTTCGAAAGTTCTATTTATTATCGTTATTAGTAGTAGCAGAAGTGTAGACCAGTCCTTTGCTGCCGTGAATGGGGGGAAAGTTGATGTTGGATTTTCCTTGGAATTTTTTGGCCATTTTCCATACCGAAATTTCACCGGGTTCTAGGTTTTCCAGAAACGTTTGCCAGTTATTATTTTTGATTTCAGCTATTTGATTTTTGATTTGGTTTGTTAATTTATTTGCCTGTGAGTTATGATAAGGGTCAGAATTTTGTTTAGCTCATCGCTTAAGGCGATTTCGCAGTTTTATTTGATTTTTGATGTGGATGGAAGGCCGAAAGGGTTTTTGTTTGTGTTTGGTTTGAGCACCGTTGATTTTTTCATAGCCTTAGTGATTTTTTCGGTGAGGGAGTTTGTGAGAGAGTTAAGTTCGTGGGGGTTTGTTATTTGGGAATTTGGGATTGTAATTTCGTTGTGTAGCGACATCTGAAGGTAGTGTGATAGGGCGTCCCAGTCCATGTATGTTAGTGGTTGTAGAGGGTTGTGTATGTAGTGTTCGTTTAGTAGGATTCTGATTTGGTTGTGGTCTGAACTAAGGGAGTCTGAGTTTGCAATTGCCAAATCAAGAGCGAGATTTTTTGAAACTGCTATATCCAGGATATCTGGCGTTTGCAGTTGGAAGAGGGTGGGTTCTTCCGGAACGTGTATTTGCAAGTCTAATTGCTCCGCGATTTTTAAGAGTTTTCTTCCCTCTGGGTTTCTCCTTTTACAGCCCCATCAGGAGTTTTTACTGTTTAGGTCCCCCGCTAAAAGGGTGGATTGTCCAGAGGGGAAGAAAATTTTGTAATCCTCCATAGTGGTGGTTTTATTGGGTGGTCTATACGCGGAGATTATTTGTATGTTTGCGTTTTTCATATGGAGGCTTATGGCCGTAGATTCAATTATGGAGTTGAAAGGGGGGAGATGACTATGTTCTATAGATTTTTTAATGACAATTGCGGTGCCTCCCCTCGGGAGGTTCTATCTGTCTGGTAGGTTAGATAGTTGTTAAAATGGAGGGGAGTTTGTGGGACAAGGAACGTTTCTTGGATGAGAGCGATGTCTACATCGTTTTCGTATAGGTATCCCTCAAATTCATACTTTTTAGGGTATAAAGATGAGGCATTCCATGACACGATATGGACACCTGATGGGAGATCAGGGCCGCAATTTTGGCGATTTTGCTCTCGATCTCTTTGTTGGACAGTAGCAAGAGTTGCAGGATTTGGGGGCTTAGGGAAGTTTGTTCGGAGTTGTTGGATTGGGGAGGTGTTTGGGCCGTGGGGGTTTCGATGGTGGTTTGGGTTGTTGGAGTTGGGATTTTAGTTTTGAGTTGGTTTACTGGGATTGGGGGGGTTGGTGGGGAGGTAGAGGCGGCCGCAATTGCCACGTTATTGCACTGTGTTGTTGAAGAGATTTTGTCTTCGCTTTGCCGTTTTAAATTAAAGGTATTTAAATTTCTTTGAGGTTCTATGAGGACTGGCAAGTTTAATAGGTGTTTGGTTTCCTGGAAGTTTGCTGCTGATTGGGGAAGGAGTACTTTTACCATATTGGAAACTTTTTTGTAGTTTCCAAGCCGGTAAAAGTTTGATTTGGTTTGGGTTGGATGAAATCCTAAATATTTGATTTCTTCCTCAATGTCTTGGATGTCCATGTGCGAGTCCAGACCTTTTATGATGAACGCTAATTTTTTGTCTTGCAATGTAAAAGTATAATATTCTATTTTCTTTTCTTTTAAGAGTGTTGTAATTTTCCTATACTCGTCAGTTGAATTCGGAGCAAAGGAGATCCCCGATTGTTGTTTTTTAGGTTGTTGTATTTTTATGTTGTTTTGATGGAGAATTTTTTGGACTTTGACCCAATCGGCTGGGTTCCTGATGTTTATTGGGACCGTGCCTGATTTGGGCTTTGAAGTTTGGGTGTGAGGATTTGTTTGAGTTTGTGTGGACGGATTGCTTACGTTTTCCGGGTTTGTTGGAATTATTGAGAGAGATTTTGCCTCTTCCGCTCTTAAATGTTTATGCAGCGTTTTATTTGAGGTTTTGGGCAGACTCCAAGCTTGAGTTGTAGGTTTTAGGGGCGGGAAACTGTCAATTTCCATTGCTTCTGGAGTCGAGGTTATTTGGGGCTTGGGGGCTATTTCAGGGTATGTTGGGGGCTTCAGCGGTGGGGTTTTGATTTAAAAATATTTCAGCGTATTTAATCAGTTCGTTTATCTTTTTATTTGCTATTTCTAGCTGTCGAAGAAGTGATGAATTTGATTTCTTTAGCCTTACATTTTCGTTAGCTAGATGTTGTCTACCGCGGGTAGTATATGGTGAAGCCTTAGTCGTGAATAAAATGTCTTTTGGTAAGGGAGCTTTGAGTGCAGAGGTACTTACCTGGGGTTTCGGGGGCACTGGCTTTTCCTGTCTTTAAGCACTAGTTTTGGTTTCACTTCTACATTCACCTTGCACTTTTGAGTCCATAGTTTTAATTGGCTCGATGCACGAAATTCGCGGGTCAGCCATTTTTCTCGCGTCCTCCACGTGTGCGGTCACACGTGGATTTGTTTGAAGCCCTTTTGTGGGCTTTTTGCAGGAGCAAGGAGGTTTTGCCGGGTTTTTGGTCGCTATAAAAATTTTTGAAATGGGACTGTGTCTCTATCGAGACGCAGCCGAGTTTTCGAAACCGCGTGTTTAGCGAGCACTTGGTTGTTTACGGCGCACTGGGCAACACTGTGACTAATAGTTCAGGCCGTGTGTTGAACGTTTTTTTAGACTTAGCCAGTTAAGGCTTTTAGTTTTTAGTGCTGGCCTATGAGTAAGTCTAGGTGAGGAAGGGGATTATTTGCCTGAGATAGATAGATATATAAAATTTATTAAACATTCACATTACTAAATTCACACACAAAGTTTAAAAAAAAACATAAGTCAACTCCCATGTCTGGCCAGATGTTCGGCCGGTTGCTCTTTGCCCATGATCTAAATAGGCGCGCTAAGTCGTCCATTACCGGGGCTGTGCCCTAACATGGACATCCCCGAGCTAGCCATACGCACGACCACGTCAGGAGATAGTCTTGAAGTGGCGGTTTTGGTTTTATTCGAGGAGCATTCATTATGGAAAAAAGGTCTTCCTGAAGGGAAGCCAAAAACCCCTTTTGCTTCGACCTTTAAGTTTCGTACTGTCAGCCGTGGCGTTAACCGCCGGCAGTTTGATCTAGATGACCAAATCCTTCCGCCCCCGCCCCCATCGGTGCAAGGACTAGCTAACACCAACCAGAACGAGGCAGGACGAACCCGTCAAGTCACGTTATGTTGGATTTGTGCGTTTCCAGCCTGCTACAAACGACTGTCTGCAACTGGCAGGCAATGTTTGTTTGTGGTCACGTACTGTCAGGGACAAAATCCTCATAAAATATGGGAAGTCGCTTATACAGGGGACCATGGGTTGGGCGATCGTTTGCTCTTACTTGGGTGATATTTCGCGTAAGGACTGAGCCTTGCACTCCGCTATGATAAAATTTTTCAGCGATGGTATCTATATAGTCGGCTATATAGGCCATCCCTGTAGCTTCGTGCATTTCGGTTATTCTGGTTTATCTGTCAGCCGATAGGACGCCTCTTAGGAACCTATTTTGGGTCCTTTGAACACGCCGTCTCGTGGAATCACAGACAGAGTGCCAGATAGGGGAGCCGTAGGTCAGTATGGGCCTTATAGTGGAGGTATAGAGCAGAGGTTTGTTTTGAGGTGACAGAAATGAATTTGGCGCCAGAAGCGAGTACAACTTTCTTCGGGCCATGAAAGTCTTTTGTACAGCATAGTCAACATGCTTGTTGAAATGAAGTCGGGCGTCTAGTTTGAATCCCAGATATTTCACCCCTTTTACTGGCTGGATTGGAGTATTTTGGACCATGAGTGGCGATAGGATTTTATTGTTAGTAAATTTGCGCGAAAAGATAATAAGTTCAGTCTTCCTGGGATTCAGTTTAAGTTTCCATTTGTCGAAATACGGCGTCAATTAACTCAGGTGATGTGCAATGCGAGATTTCGCAGCCTGAGCATAGAAAGACGATGTGTAAATAGCCGTATCATCCGCGTATTGTGCTATTTTGTAGTGGGAAGTTTTGGAATGTCTGCTGTGTACAATGTATACAGCAACGGTGAAATCACTGTACATTGTGGTACTCCTGCTGCGATGCGTCTTTTGGCAGAAGTGGAATTCTTCACTTTCACCTGGATGGTACGGTTTTTTAGGTAAGACGCTATAAGGGAAAATAGGTAGAGTGGCAGTGAATGTACGGCAAACAACTTATACAGCAGGCCTGTGTGCCAAACTGTGTCAAAGGCCCTTCCCATATCGAGAAGCAATATTACCGTACTTTGAAGCTTATTAAATGCTGCATAGGCATCCGTTGCGATCCTAACCGTCTGCAGCGTTGTGTTGTCTTGCTCGAAAACCAAACTGCTCATCCGAGATTAAACTTCGAAGCTCGGCTGCTGCCTGTAATCTCGATAGGATAACCTTCTCAGTTAATTTGCCGAGGAAGTTTAGGAGGGAAATTGGCCTATAAGAGTCGGGATCAGTCGGGTTTTTGCCCGGCTTTAAGATAGGAATTATTACAGCGTTTTTCCAGTCCTGTGGGAAGTGCTGCGATTTAAGGACTGCGTTGACTATTTGTACTATTAGCACAATAGTTTTCCGCGGTAAGTTTTTGAGGAGTAAATAAGGGATGCCGTCTGGCCCGGGGGCTTTTCGGCTAGGGAGTCGCCGAAGACACGACTGTATCTACGACGGGGTTGCTATATAGGAATGCAAAATCGAGGGTGGTATAGGATACTTCCGTTGTACGAAAACAGCGGTCTGTCTTTCCATTTCGTTATCCTGAGGGGCTGGTTGGACTTTGTGTACTTCTGCCAAAAAGTCGGCGAGCAGCTCGCATTTATCGCTGGTGGTAATGTAACTACTCCCCTCTTTTTCCAGAGCAGGGACTTGCTCGTAGCCTTTTCGTAGGCTTCTCGACAGTTTCCACAAAGAATTGTCACGGGGAGATAAGTTTCGCAATTTTTCCGCCCATGTAAAATTCCTGTATGCGGAAATTTCGCTCTGGATGTCTCGTGCAAGTTCTGCTGCCCTTATGCGATCGGCAGATTGCCTGAATCGTTGCCAACGCTTCCTGATTCTATTTTTCGCCTTAATAAGGTTCAAAATTTCTTCAGGAAGGTAGTCGCGCCGCGGTCTGTTCGGATCTTTTTTGGCCAAAGCTTGCTGTGTCCGTTGTATATTCCTGGTCAGACCTTTTACCGCACGCTCTAGAGCTTAGACAGTTTCGATCTGGCCCGGAATACACGTCAGGTCTTGTAGTCGTTTCCGATATTCGCGAAAATCGAAATTTTCGTATGAATATCGAAAGTCGTTAGTTTGTGTGCGCTTTAAATCCCTAATGTCGAGGTAAATGGGCAAATGGTCACTGCTGAGGGCGTCTATAACCACCATCTCCGTGAGATTAGCGAGTCCTTTGGCTATTCCGAAATCAAGGAAAGATGGGTTCATTCCACTGTTTGGATAATGCGTTGGAGGCGAAGTGGGCTTAACTAGTAGGCCATTGTCGCGAACGTAGCTGGCTAGGAAATTGCCAGCTGCGTTTTTCCGTTCAGGGTTATTAAATAGTGGATGGCGGGCGTTGAAATCTCCCATAAGCAACACCCTATTGGTGTTTGAAAAAAATGGATTAACGTCAGTGGCCTGTAAGCGAGTAGAAGTAGAGTACCTACAGTAGGTCAAAACACCATCATATAGCTCTACGCCAACGTTCTCTATTACTGACTGCCTGCATGGCAGTCTTCTGTTTGGGATCGTTGCTTTGATCGCTATGGCCACTCCACCCCTTAGACCGGGCCTATCGGCGCGCTTGAGCTTGAATCCCCGTATTGTGATTCTGTCTCCGGGGCGCAACCATGTTTCCACGATTAACTCCACATCGACGCCCTCAGACCCGAGGAACTGCTCGAACTCGCCGAGATGACTCCGGAGTCCACATGAGCCCCAATCCTCATAGGGCACAGTTGACAATATCAATACTTAAAAATCGAAGCTGTTAATATCTTTATTGAAGAACTGCGCTGAGACTAGGAATTTGTCTGTCTTCGAGACGCAACCCCTCAATGCAGCGCTGTAAAATCTTACCGCCTTGATCACCTCTTCCAAGTTGATCTGCGACGACAGCTCGGCGAATTCCCGCAAATAGTTGATCAGCGACTTCTGAACTGTTCACATCCTGCTCCGCATTAAGTGTTCAAGAAAGCAATCTCTGTGAAACAGTGCTCTAGCGATTTGAGATTCTTGCCCTATTGCAGTGCTTTTCAGCGCATAAAGTAGGCAATAAATCTAAATCAGAAAATTGTTCCAGGTTTAGGAGGAAACCATGAACCTCACTTCAGAGGAAGTGGTGAAGAGGTTCGAGGCGCTGGAGGCCAAACTAGAGGCGACCCTGGCGGAGCTCAAAAGCTCCAATGAAAAGGTGGTGTACTGGATGGAAAGGGCCAACACCGCCGAAACCTTTCTGGAAGCCACCCGAAGGACTGCCATGGAGGAAGGCACAACATCGTCCAGCGAAAGCGAGGACTCAGCTCCTCCAACAGCCTCCAAGGGAGGAAGGGGCCCGGCAACGGACTCTTCCGAAGGTGAGGGCTTTATCAACCCAAATCGCCGTCGCAAGAGGAAGCGTATCGCACCCTTGTCCTCCAGTGATGACACAACAACTAATAACGCTAATACCAATCCTTTGCCCGCAGGTAAGCAGCAAAGGAAGGACCCCAGGAAGGCCAAGCCAATACATCAGGAGGCCAGCAAAACAGAGGAGCCAGCAGCCCAGCCCAGCAGCAGGAAATCCCAGATGCCAAGAAAAAGCAGGCCACCCCTGCCGCCCAGCAGCAACCGCAAAGGAGGAGTAAAATCCCTCCTATCGTCCTCCGGGAGAAATCTCGTTATGACGACATCACGAGGATCCTAAACGACAAGAGGATCAACTATGGTTGTGGCGTGACTACAAAGGAGGGAGTCAGAACTCACCCTCCCACCATCGAAGACTACAGAGCCATGGTGCGAGTACTGGACGCCCACAAGTTCCAGTACCACACCTACCAACTCGAGGACGAGAAACAATTAATAGTGGTGATCCGAGGAGTCGTAGAAACCTGGCCGGAAAGCAAGGTAAGAGAGGAACTTGCTGCCCAAGGCTTCCACCCCACCAGCATCATCAGGTGGAAGAAAACATACAGGCCCATCAGCTAACTACCCATGATGGGCAAAATTATGGAAAGAAGTATCCTGAACCACATCCAGGATACAATAGAAGACAAGAAGGTGCTGCTAGATGAGCAACATGGATTCAGGCCGGGTCATGGCACCACCACACTCACGACCCGGCTCACAACAAGGATCCAGCAAAAGTTAAACCGCCGAGATGGTCTAGGAGCTGTCTTCCTAGACATGTCAAAGGCGTTTGACAAAGTTTGGCACCAGGCCCTGCTAGCCAAGATGATCAAAGCTGGCTTTCCGGGACACCAAACCAAGCTCATCAGCAGCTACCTATCTGGACGCAGCTTCCAGGTTAAAATAGATGGTCAGCTCTCAGACAGCAAACCGGTGATGTCAGGAGTACCCCAAGGATCAGTGCTGGGCCCCACCCTCTTCAACATCTACATGGCAGACTTCCCCACCACCAAGACAACAGAGTGCTACATCTACGCAGATGATGTAGCACTCACTGCCACAGGGAACGGCCCCTACATGAAGGAGAGACTCCAAAGACATCTCGGCCAGGTCCAGAAATGGAGCAGGAAATGGAAAATAGAGTTCAATCCGGCGAAGACGCAGACTATACACTTCACCACGAGACGACTCGAGAACCCGCCAGGCCAGCTGGAGCTTGAAGGACAGCGGCTACCATGGAAGTCCAAGATAACCTATCTTGGACTTATCTATGACAAGCGGCTGGTCTGGCACGAACAGATGACAGCCACTATATCGAAGGCAAGATACCTGCTCCAGGCCTACTACTCGCTGCTGACAGGTAAGCTCTTCCTAAGAACAAAGGTCCGAGCTTACACGCAGTTAATCAGACCTGTACTGACCTATGGATCACCAGCGTGGTCCACGGCCAGCACCAGCCAGAAACTCAAGCTGGCAAGGATCCAGAACAGGATACTGAGGACAGCAGCCAAGGCCCCGTACTTTGTGAGGAACACAACCCTCCAAAGGGACCTGAAGACAGAAGACCTGCTGGACCACATCCAGGGCTTAACATCAAAGTTCCTGGACAAGGCCCGGCAAAGCAAGAATCCCACAGTCAGGGATTCTTGCAAAAAGAAGTTCCAGTGTGACCGCAGACTGCTCCCTGCGGACACAGTTTAAGAAGAAGACGCGGACCACACGCGATGACCAGTTTCAGCACTACAACGAGGACCATGGACTAGCATTAAGTTAGTAAGGAAGCAAGAGATGATGTAAGATTAGGTTAAGTTAGGCTAAGCCAGTACAAGAAGAAGACGAGGACCACACGCGATGACCAGTTCCAGCACCACAACGACGACAATGGACTAGCATTAAGTTAGTTAGGAAGCAAGAGAAGTTGTAAGATTAGGTTAGTTAGGTTAAGTTAGGTTAAGCTAGGCTAAGGTAGAATAGCAGGGCACGAAACTAGGGAGTGCACCAAGGAGCCGAGCTGTCCCATATGCCAAAAGAAGGGGCACAGAGCCGGAAGCGGCAAATGTGACGCCTTCAAGGCTGCTCTGACGGAAGCAAAGAAGGAGCTAAGGAAGGAGGCCCAGAGGCTCACAAGAAGGGAGCGCAGAACCACAGAGGCGCTTAATAGCAAGGGAGCAGGACTACAGCGGGCCAGTGCGCAAGAAGCAGTGGACAGGCATGCCTCCGACCAACCAATATGAACAGGTTCAAGAAGGCAACCGCGCAGCCCCTCCACACCACGGCTGACCAACGCGAAACGGCCATGCGCTTTCTGCAGGTAAATCTCAACAGATGCCGCAAAGCGCATGACCTCATGTACAGGAAAACGATCGAGGACAACACAAACGTGACACTAGGGCAGGAACCGAATAAAGCACTCAGCCACAACACTACACTATGCGACGATGCCAGGGACGTTTTCATCAACGTCAGCAGAGGCATCAGAGTAAAGAGAGAGTACAAGGGAACTGGCTACGTAGGTGTCGAGCTGGAGGACCTATCAGTATTCTCTGTTTACTTCTCACCAAACGGCGACAATGAGGACTTTGAGAAGCTGCTCAACGACTTGGAGACAATCATCAAGGCGTCGGGCATGGACGTGTTGATAGGCGGCGATTTAAACGCTAAAAGTGCAATATTCGGCGAATGCAGGACAAACAGAAGAGGGACGCTACTGGAGGACTGGATGTCAGCAAACGACCTGGTGGCCGTCAATAGAGGGAACACCCCAACCTTCTCAGGATCGAGAGGGGAATCTCTAATTGACGTTACCATCGCTACGATACCGGTAGCGGGAAAGGTCAGTAGCTGGCAGGTGCTTACGGAGGAGGAAAACCTGAGCGACCACCATAGCATCACCTACAGTTATTGCAGAGGACCAGGACCCCGGAGCAGCCAAATGCAGCCACAAAACTCGTGGAGATGGACTGGGAATCCGAGTACAGCGGAGAAGTTCTCCAAAGCCCTCGCACTACGCGTCCAGCAGCTCGCCAACATCGATACCCCGGAAGAGCTGATGAAAACAATAACTTCGGTGTGCGAAAGCACATTGCCAAAGAGGTCGCCCACAGGCAAGAAAGGGGTGTACTGGTGGAACGAAGAAATCGCTGGTAAGCGTAGGGTGTGCGTGAGATTAAGGAGAATGCTCACAAGGGCAAAGAAGAAAACACCAAGCGGAGCCCATGACATCAGAGCCCTAAAGGACATCCACGCAACGGAGAGGAAAGCGCTCAGGACTCTGATCCAGCAGAGTAAGCAGGCGAAATGGAGAGAGCTGATTGACGACCTCGAGAACAACATCTGGGGGCGCGCTTACCAGATTGTGAGGAAAAAATTTGGAATGTTCAAGCCCCCGTCGACATTGGACGTAAAAACCCAGGTGGAAAAACTCTTCCCGTCTTTCCCGGTCATTCAGTGGCAACGCCACGATATTGATAAGGGAAAGATTCCAACATTCAGCCTGGAGGAATTGAACAGGGCTGCTTCAGAAATGAAGAAAAAGAAAGCCCCTGGCCCGGACAGCGTACCCCCCGAGGTCGTCATTGAAAGTGTCAAAGCTCAAGGGGAACTGATACTGCAGGTGTTCAACAAATGCCTGGTCGACGGCAACTTCCCAAAAATCTGGAAGGAGGCTAGGCTGGTCCTCATCGAAAAACCAGGCAAGGACGATAGAGCGGAAAGGTCCTTCAGACCCCTGTGCCTGATCAACACAATGGGGAAACTCTTCGAGAAACTGATAAAAAGGAGACTCGAAGAGATTACAGACACAAGGCCTATCATCCAGGACACCCAGTATGGCTTCAGGAGAGGAAGGAGCACGTTGGACGCGATCGGCCGAGTACAGGAAATCGTCAGGGAGACCGAAAGCAAAGCCCCCCAACATCGAGACTTTGCTCTCCTAATCCTGGTAGACGTACGGAACGCTTTCAACTCGGCACAGTGGAGCAAGATAAGGGAGGCCATGGAAGTAAGAGGAGTTGACCGGTACCTCATCAACATCCTAGGCTCATACTTCAAAGACCGCAAAATAATTGACCCTGAAGGAACCGCCTTTGACATGACGTGTGGAATCCCGCAAGGATCCACGCTGGGCCCCACACTCTGGAATATCTTCTACGACGACATCCTGAGGGAGAAGCTGGAGGACGGGGTGACGATAACCGGCTACGCAGACGACATAGCGCTAGTGGTCAAGGCAAAGGATCTGGAGGGACTCCAAGACAAGGCCAGTTACAACATGGGCTTAATAAGCAACAAGCTTAACGAGATGGGAATTAGGATCGCTCCCGAGAAAACCCAAATCGTACTTGTAGCAGGCAGAAGGAAGATTAGGACTGCGGAGGTGAGCATAGGAGGCGAAATCATAGCGACCCAAGAGGCTGCAAAATACCTGGGCGTTTACATGGACCGGAACATGCGGATGACTGCGCATGTCCAAAAAACTGCAAACAAGGCCCACGGAATAATCAACGCCATGATGAGCCTCACACCGAAAATAGGCGGACCTGGAGCGGCGAAGAAAAGGCTACTGGCCAGCACGGTGCAGTCGGTGGTGCTGTACGGAGCAAAGGCCTGGCAGAAGACATTAAGGTACAAAGGGTACAAAACGCTTCTCGACAGAGTCAACAGAAGGCTGGCCATATGCATCACGGCAGCGTACCGGACTATAAATACACAGGTGGCGCAAGTGCTGGCCGGGCTGCCTCCACTGGATCTGATGGTGGAAGAGAGGATCAGTATCCAGGAGGACGGAAAGGCTTCCAGAAAGCTACACAGGTCCACCCTAACCCGGAAATGGACCGACAGATGGGGCGACTACGAAGGATGGGCAAAGGTGTTCATCACAGACCTGAACGTATGGCTGCAGGAGGAACGATTCAAGGACGTGAATCACTTCGTCACGCAGGCAATAAGCGGCCACGGAGCCTTCGGCAGCTATCTAAAAACGATCAGGAAGCAAGAATCCGACCAATGCTGGTTCTGCGAAGATGCGGACACACCGGAGCACACCATATTCATATGTCGCCAATTTGAAGGCATCAGAGCGGAAGCCGCAGATAGATGCGGCAAACGCATCACCAAAGATGCAATGGGGACCATTCTAAAGACCAGAGAAGGATGGGACGTCATACGTCCAATGATCCAGGACATAATGACGACCAAATGCGACCTGGAAAGGAAAAGGCAATCCCCACGGCAATAGACAGGACACGCCGACGTCCGGCAGGCAACCCTCTCCCCTGAAGTAATGTTAACACGGTTCCGGGAGGAGAAGGGGGGTTAGAAGGCGGAAAGAGTTTTAGCCGGTCGATGTTTCCTGGAACGGAACGTCATCCCGGCATACCCCCAGGCGCCAGAACACCAGCCTGGGCAGTCTGTCCAACAGATTTCTCAAACCTCGATAAAAAAAAAAAAAAGGCTAAGGTAGAATAGTACAACTGATGTTATATATAACTGCTAAATGATGTTAACATTAAGGAGCCGTAGAATAAGAGCAATTGAAAGATGGAAAAGTCTTAATTGAAATAAATATGTTCAAATGCAAATATGTTCAAATGCATGCGAATTCCCGCTGGACACTGCCCAGCATGGCCACCGCATTCCCATTTATACCATGGGCTGGGTGGGCGGAGCTCGTCGGGACAGCTTCGTGCTGCCTCAGCGGAGGAAACTCCGCTAATGAAGGCGGGGGCGGGGGCAGCATGGTCCTGTTGGCGTCACTTGGCGCCTGCTTAGAGGTGGAGGGTGGATCGGGCCAGGGACTCGGCTGGTTTGACCCCAGGCTGGCCTCGTTGGAAGAGGAGCAGGGACGAAACGCTGCCGGAGCATTTAAACTCCCGGTGACAGTTCCCGGAGACATGGCCCCATCCCTAGCATCGACGACACTGTGTCAGGGTCTTCCGGTTTTTGCGGGTTTCCGACCAAATCCTGACACTGCACACCACTGATGGTGGCTTTGTCGCTAGTGACGACGAGGTAGAGCGGCCTGAAGAGGGTCTTCATTTTGAAGACACTTCTCACCTCCAGTCCTTTGTCTGCCAGATCCTCCTTGATCACAGTCGGATCGACATTCCCCTCCAGGCCCTTCAGGACGAACGCTTGCGTTTTTTCCGACGAAGGGGCGTAGGTGTGGAACTGGCTTTTGTCTTCTTCCAGGGATCGTTTTACCGCCGCCTGTGAACGTGTGTGAACGTGCAGTCCATAATACTGCTGCAGTACACGATCAACGAAGATTTTGTGTACTTCAGCGTGAAAGGCTGACTGGTGATTGTTTTTAGACCACCAATCAGCATTGTGTGATTGCTGAGTTTTCCAGCGATCACAATTGGCGGCGGCTTTTCTGCCTTCTTGGGCTTGTTTGCAATTGCTGTAGGGCTCTCAGCAATTGCTTCCCGTTCAGTCCCTACGTTGGAGTTGGGAAGTGTTGGAGGCTCATCAACGATTGGCGGCTGGATGGGCGTAAAACGGTTTTTCAACGTCGTGGAGGCCTCTGGGCCAACACTCAGCGTACTCCACGCCACAGTTTTCCGTGGAATGACGAATTTGTCAGCTACTGTGCCCGCTGGTGTCGGTTGTGATGTTGCTGGTAAAATCCACACTCGGCAAACAACGATGCGAGATGCTATTACAGAAGAGGCTTGCGCAATTGATACTTGTAATAAAGAGGTTACGTACAAATATCAGGAGTCTGAATTTTCTGAGTTGGAATCCCAGTGAGTATTTACCACGTTCTGTAGACTGTATATAAAGCACACATAACAGTTTACATTCAAATATTCTCCCTTTTAATTATTTATATCTATGTTTATATACATATTTTATGACGCGAGCTTAAGGGGCTCCAGTTATGGTTTTTGGGAGCGCCCTAGCGTCGTGGGAATATCTCGGCAGAAAGAGGCGGCACTACCGCATCAATAACGGAAACTACGTTCGTGGGGAAACTAACTGTATATTGAAACGTGAAAAGGAGGTTTAACAGCTTGGCAGAAAGAGTGCTTATGGCCTTTCATGGTACTCGCGTTTAGTGATGGGAGTACTCGAATACAGGAATCGAGTAGTATTTGATTCCTAAGAGAATCGAAAGTACTCGACTACTTAGGCTCAGAATGGATTCGATTCCGGTACTCTAAATTTTATTCAATTCAGTAGTAAACTAGTATTCTGTAATCTGTATCTATACTTTGTACTCGAGGCACCGAACCGAATTTTATGGGAATCGAAAACGAACATCGGTCGAGTTTATTTCAGAATATTTGACAACGCAACAGCATCGAGTCTTTGAATTTTAAAATCGATTCTGGCGGCCGGCGGTATGCGTCAAAGACAGAGATAGAGAACTCAAACAAATTCGCCGGCATTTTTTTCAGTGGTTTCTTGTATTTTATTATTGTCTATATTTACGTAGGAGGAACCCTTTTTGTCGGTACGCAGATTCGGAGAAAACATAAAAGGAGCTGATAAATGCGTAAAAATTTTTTTCGGCGTGAAACAAGTTTTAATAACGTTACATTTATTGAGTATGTTAGTTCTGCTTTTGCTTTTGAGTACGTAGGTAAAAATAAATAAATCTGGTTTTCTTTTCCTTGAAGAGTATAAATTTGTATTCCTTTGAATACCTATCAGTTTAATTTAAATATACTTTCCAATGTATTCCTGGGTTTCAGTCAATTTTATTGTTTATTATTTAAAATGTTACAAATACGTTTCGGTGTCTTTATCCACCATCATCAGTAGTAGTAGTAGTAAACATCTTTATTTCTAAAAAAAGGCTATCGACCTATCGGTCTTTCTGCCCTTGTGTAATACATGCAGTCTTAATCTAGATAAAAAACCAATATGAAAATTCTCCTATTCTAGGTTAACAATAGTAGTAGTAAACATTTTTATTTCTAAAAAAGGCCATCGACCCATCGGTACTTCTGCCCTTGTTTAATACATGCAGTCCCAATCCAGATAAAAAACAAATATGAAAATTCTCCCATTCTAGGTTAACAATGTTATTGAATAAATAAGATTTCAGTGGCAAGAAGAAATTATTTTATTGTCCACTAGTCCGTTGCGTTTGTAAGTGTTCGAGTAGCGTTAGTGTAGGGAAACGGAAGCGGGATTGTCTGGTTGGTCTTGTAAGACAAAGGGGGTTCAGTATGGTCCAGTTGTAGGGGTTGTTTGTCCATTTTGTCTGTAGCTGTATGAGTCTCTCAGAGATCTTTGTCATGTTTGTGCAGTTCGTATAGTAGTTGGGTGGGGGGGTTGTGTAGTGGGTTTTGGGGGTGTCTTATTCGTGTTATTAGTCTTAGTGCAATTTGCTCTGTTGTTTGTGTATAACGTTTTGTCCTTTCTGTTCCGTTGGTCATGAGTACATGCCCAAAGTCTAGCAAGGGTCTACAAATAGCTTTATATATTTTGGTGGCGGTGTTTGTGCTAATTCCTCTGTCTTTGTAGGTTAGTGATCGGAAGTGTTTCGCTCTCTTCATTGTTTCTGCCCTGATGTTTCGCATGTGTTTAGTGAATCTAAGTTTGTGGTCGATTGTGATTCCAAGGTATTTTACGTCGTTTTTTGGTTGTGTCGTTTGGCCGTCTGCTGTTATTGTAGGGGAATCAACGTTGAGTCTGTGGTTTGTGAGCAACCATCATCAGTTTGTCTAAAATGTCCATTTTACATTTATTATCAATTCAATTAAAAAAACTTTCACAAAATTAACATATTAAAATTCAAATCACACACATATTAAAAAGTACAATTTGGGACCTTGGTTCTCATTAAATATACTGTATAATTATGAAATCCGTTGTGTGTGAAATTTTTAAGAAAGATAAGGAAAATAAGAGTGAAGCTATTTGTTCAATTTGTAAAAAGAAGTTGAAATTCTATGGCAGTACAACAAATTAAAAAAAAAACATTTGACCGGGCTACACCCAATCCAGTACAATCAGCTCATTGATAATTCAGAAGCTGCAACTTCAACTGAACCTCCTGAACACTTTGCAGAAAATAGAGAAGATAACACAAGTGTTAACGATGATACAATAAGTGAACAACAAACCGAAGGAAGTGATGTGAGAGGAAAAAAGAGTGAGGCCGGTGAAAATTCTGAGTCATCGTAGCCTCAACCTAAAAGAAAAAAACAATTAAAGTTATTTGGTGGACCGAGCACAACTGAAATTAGTGACGATAAAAAAAAAGAATTGAATGACAAGCTGTTAAAAATGATTGTTGTAGATTTTCAACCTTTGTCTTTTGTTGAAAATAAAGGTTTTAAGGACTTTGCTAACAGCCTTAACGCGCTTTATACAATTCCTAGTAGGAAATATTTGACAGAAACTCTCTTAAAAGACAAATTTGTTAAGGTGAAATCAAACATCAAAAAAATGTTGTGTGAGGTGAACTATCTTTCAGTGACTACGGATATATGGACATCAGATAGTAATATTGCTTATGTTAATTAATTAAGGAATAGTTGGCAACGTCGGTAAGGTGACAACGCCGCTTAGTTAGAGATTACCACGGTAGAGGCGGCGCGCCTATATAAGGGCTAAATCTCGTCCCATTTATGATTTTTAACTCACAGGCAAATAAATTAACAAACCAAATCAAAAAACAACCTAGAAACCGGTGAAATTTCGGTATGGAAAATGGCCAAAAAATTCCAAGGAAAATCCAACATCAACTTTCCCCCCATTCACGGCAACAGCGGACTGGTCTACACCGACAAGGAAAAAGCGGAAGTTTTTGCCGACTCGCTGGAAAACCAGTTCAGAGTTGACTACACACTAGGCGACGACTTGGACTTTGAGGAACAAATTGAAAAACTAGGACGATCCATAAAATCCAGGCTACTAACAGAACAAGACGAAAAAATTCCCCGTGACTCGAAGACAAACTCAAAGACAAAATAACGTCACTAAAATCAAAAACAGCGCCAGGCATTGACAAAATCTCAAACAGGGTGATTAAAATGCTCCCTAAAACACTTCTGCTACTACTAATAACGATAATAAATAGTACTTTCGAACTTAGTAAGTTCCCGACCAGCTGGAAAACAGCGGCACTGATCCTTATCCCAAAACCGGGCAAAAACAAAACTTCCCCCAAAATTGGCGCCCAATAAGCCTTCTACCCACTTTCGCCAAAATAACAGAAAACCTCTTCAAGGAAAGACTCCTAGAAAAACTCTCGCAAAACGCCAAAATCCCAAACGAGCAATTTGGCTTCATGAGAAATCATGATGCCGAAATGCAAGTGGCCAGACTTGTGGAGGACGCAAAACTAGGTCTTCGGGAAAAAGCCTCCACGGGGGTTATTCTCCTAGATATAGAAAAGGCGTTCGACAAAGTCTGGCACAAAGGACTTACTTGGAAAATGGAGAAATACTGCAAACTGCCAACCTCCTATGTGCAGTTTGTGGCAAATTTCCTCGAGAACCGAAAATTCCGAGTACAATTAAATAACAAACTGTCCTAGCAAAGAAGGGCGGAAGCGGGAGTGCCGCAAGGATCCCCCCCTCTCCCTAATCCTCTATAATATATACACAGCCGACATCCCTAAATATCCAGCCGCTAAAATCGCCCTTTACGCCGACGATACTTGCCTCTACTACACCAACAAAAACCTTAAATACATACACGCAAAACTACAAAAACTACTAAACGAACTGGCAAACTGAACTAACATATGGAAAATAAAAATTAACACAGAGAAAACACAAGCCCTAATGATCACAAACAAACCAACAAACTGAAACTCTTAGCCCTACACAACAAAGACAGTCTGGTCAAAACAATTAAAATACCTTGGAATTACAATCGACAAAAAACTGTCTTTCGCCCCTCACATCAAAAAGAAAATAGCTAAAGCAAGAGTGGGAAAAGCCGCCCTCTTCCCTCTTCTCAAACGTACCAGCAAGCTATCCCTGAAGAACAAAATCCTACTCTAGAAACAAATATTCAGACCCCAAATCCTCTATGGCGCTTCCGCCTTTATACAAGCAAGCAAGTCCAATCTCTCCCAAATCCAAATCTTCCAGAACAAATTCCTTAGATCCATCGCAAAAGCTCCCTGGTACCTTCGAAACACGGCAATACATGAGGACCTGAAAATGAACCCCATCAGGCAATTCCTCACAAAAAAGCACAGCAAATTCGAAACAAAAGTCCAAAACCACCCCAACCCAGTGGTAAAGTCCACATTTGACACAAATCATGGCGAATATCGAGTAAATCGGGCCCAAACCTCCATTATGGCTCCCGTGGAATGGGATCTCCCAACTTAAAACCCCTAAGTAAATCATCCCACCTTTCTGGGGCCCATACTGGTGAAAATATTGGTCACACTTTATAGAGAAATATTATATGAATGGGGGGAATCATGGATAAAGTCGTTACAGTTGTATCCGATAATGGTAGTAACATAGAAATGCAGTAAATGTACACTTGAAAAAACACAGTCACCCTTGCGTGGCACACACTTTAAATTTATGCATTACCGACAGCATAAAAGAAAACGAGGATTTTTCATTAATTAGTAAAAGACGACACAACCAAAAAACGACGTAAAATACCTTGGAATCACAATCGACCACAAACTTAAATTCACTAAACACATACGAAACATCAGGGCAGAAACAATAAAGAGAACAAAACACTTCCGATCACTAACCTACAAAGACAGATGAATTAGCACAAACACCGCCACCAAAATATATAAAGCTATTTGTAGACCCTTGCTAGACTTTGGACATGTACTCATGACCAACGGAACAGAAAGGGCAAAACGTTATACACAAACAACAGAGCAAATTGCACTAAGACTAATAACACGAATAAGACACCCCCAAAACCCACTACACAACCCCCCCACCCAACTACTATACGAACGCACAAACATGACAAAGATCTCGGAAAGACTCATACAGCTACAGACAAAATGGACAAACAACCCCTACAACTGGACCATACTGAATCCCCTTTGTCTTACAAGACCAACCAGACAATCCCGCTTCCGTTTCCCTACATTAACGCTACTCGAACACTTACAAACGCAACGGACTAGTGGACAATAAAATAATTTCTTCTTGCCACTGAAATCTTATTTATTTAATAACATTGTTAACCTAGAATGGGAGAATTTTCATAGTTGTTTTTTATTTAGATTGGGACTGCATGTATTAAACAAGGGCAGAAATACCGATAGGTCGATAGCCTTTTTTAGAAATAAAGATGTTTACTACTACTATTGTTAACCTAGAATAGGAGAATTTTCATATTGGTTTTTTATTTAGATTGGGACTGCATGTATTAAACAAGGGCAGAAATACCGATAGGTCGATAGCCTTTTTTAGAAATAAAGATGTTTACTACTACTAGTAAAAGATCTCGAACACTAGTTTCGTATTTTAAACATAGTGTACTAGCTACAGAAAAATTGAAAGCAACACAGGTTCAAATGGGATTTACAACATATAAATCCAACAACGGAGGTTGGCATAAAATTAAAGCAGTCATTATTGGAGATAGAAGAAGACCGGAAGAAGGCTTGCTCCACTTGAAAGAGACAAAATTGTACCGAAATCCACATTTTTAGACCCCAGATTCAAAGGTCTAGGTTTTGGACTGGAAGAAAATGCTAAAAACGCTGAGACTTGGATAATAGAAGAAGTAAAACAAATCGTTATAAAAAATAACACTCATTCTAGTTCCGAACCCGAACCGAACTCTTTGACAGCGACATCCGATCCATCTAAAGATCTTTGGACATTTTTTGATGATAAATGATTTAAAAAAAAATCCGTTGTAACTCCGACAAGAATAGTAATGTTGAGTGTAAGGCAATATTTGCAACTCCCTAATTTGGACAGAACAAAGTGCCCATTTCAGTTTTGGAGCCAAAATAAAAATATGTTTCCGGAACTTTATGAATTAGCTCAAAAGTATTTAATAATAATATATTGTATTATTCCTGGAACGTCTGTTCCGTCAGAAAGAATTTTCTTTAAGGGAGGACAGTTAACAAATGTTCGACGGAATCGCTTACTACCCAAAAATTTAAATCAGATTATTTTTTTAAATAGTTTTTATTCGTAGTTATTTTTTTGGCTTTCATCAATTAATTATAATTCATTTTGTTATTTGCTAAGTTCTTTACGAGCTTTACTTATCTATTCAATATTTTTGTTCAAAATACCTACCCATTTTTTAATTCAAGTTTCAATTTTAGAAATTATGTGTTCTTATTTTTTTGTACTACAATATCTACAGGTACTTACTTGTTTTGTTGACAAATAAATTTTCGTTTTCTATTTTTTAAATTAGGTATATAAGTTGTTATGTTTTGAATGAAACAATTTATTTAAATAAAATGTGTTTTTTATTTTTAGTTTAAGTTTTAAATATATGTGAATGACAATGTATATTTTCTTAATAAATAAATCTTGGATTTTTATTATTTTTTCAATTATATAAACTGTTTTATTCAATAAAATCCAATTTTTTTCTATATGGTCCCCAACGATAATGCGTAATTAGTTGTTTACTTAAACCTATTAATTATGGTTCTTATTTAATTGCGATTTATAAATTCAATTTAAACAACACCAGCACATAATTTAAAAAAATTAGCAAAAACATAATAATATGTAACGAATACATTTATTTAACATTCAGTTATCAATATCAGTACTGAGTACTCATTCAAGTATTCGATTCCGTAGTATTCGATTCTCTAAAGTATTCGATTCCGCCCATCACTGCTCGCGTTGACCGAATATGCGTGCGTGGCGGACATCCAACATCTATCTCACCGCCCAGGAGCTACGCCGGCTCGGTTCATATACTTCCAAACATGTATAACCCGTATTCGGCGTATAAGGCAAGGCCTGCCTAAGCCTTACAAAACAGAAATTTAAAGTGTCTACATAAAAAATCCAATCTATGGCGTTGAGATGGTTTAGGATGACAATCAGTTTCACTGAAATTATCAGGTCTCAAGTGCACTGAATTGATTTCTTCTAATTAAAATATCTTCTAATTTCTCGATTCCTTTTGGATTCAATTTTACATCGGTTGCATGGTCAGTAATGTACTTTCCTGTTTCTTTGGGCAATAAAATCATAGTAAACTCGTCCTAGAATCAGTTTTCTTATATTTCAGAATTTGAATAAGAATAGAAGATGGACACCAGTAGTAGTAGTAAACATCTTTATTTCTAAAAAAGGCTATCGACCTATCG
This sequence comes from Dendroctonus valens, assembly GCA_024550625.1. Taxonomy (NCBI): domain Eukaryota; kingdom Metazoa; phylum Arthropoda; class Insecta; order Coleoptera; family Curculionidae; genus Dendroctonus; species Dendroctonus valens. Next base: position 1,336,698 of record JAJTJO010000098.1, read on the forward strand.
GTCTTTCTGCCCTTGTTTAATACATGCAGTCTTAATCTAGATAAAAAACCAATATGAAAATTCTCCTATTCTAGGTTAACAATAGTAGTAGTAAACATCTTTATCTCTAAAAAAGGCCAACGACCTATCGGCATTTCTGCCCTTGTTTAATACATGCAGTCCCAATCCAGATAAAAAACAAATATGAAAATTCTCCCATTCTAGGTTAACAATGTTATTAAATAAATAAGATTTCAGTGGCAAGAAGAAATTATTTTATTGTCCACTAGTCCGTTGCGTTTGTAAGTGTTCGAGTAGCGTTAATGTAGGGAAACGGAAGCGGGATTGTCTGGTTGGTCTTGTAAGACAAAGGGGATTCAGTATGGTCCAGTTGTAGGGGTTGTTTGTCCATTTTGTCTGTAGCTGTATGAGTCTTTCAGAGATCTTTGTCATGTTTGTGCGTTCGTATAGTAGTTGGGTGGGGGGGTTGTGTAGTGGGTTTTGGGGGTGTCTTATTCGTGTTATTAGTCTTAGTGCAATTTGCTCTGTTGTTTGTGTATAACGTTTTGTCCTTTCTGTTCCGTTGGTCATGAGTACATGTCCAAAGTCTAGCAAGGGTCTACAAATAGCTTTATATATTTTGGTGGCGGTGTTTGTGCTAATTCCTCTGTCTTTGTAGGTTAGTGATCGGAAGTGTTTCGCTCTCTTCATTGTTTCTGCCCTGATGTTTCGCATGTGTTTAGTGAATCTAAGTTTGTGGTCGATTGTGATTCCAAGGTATTTTACGTCGTTTTTTGGTTGTGTCGTTTGGCCGTCTGCTGTTATTGTAGGGGAATCAGCGTTGAGTCTGTGGTTTGTGAGCAGAAGTTGGTTTTTTGACGCGTTTGGTGTTAGTCTCCATTTATAAAACCATGTCATTGTGTTGTTTGTTAGTGTTTGGAGTCTTTGCGTTGCTCTCTCAGTAGTTTTGTCATGTACAATAAGTGCTGTGTCGTCTGCGTATTGTAATATGTATGCCGATCTGTCGATTTGATTTTTGTCTGGTAAGTTGTAATTGTATATGTCATGGCAGTATATATTGTAGAGAAACGGTGAGAGCGGGGATCCTTGAGGGAGCCCTTGTTCAGGGGAAAAAGAAAATGACAGTGTTTTGTCAATTCGTACTTGTAGTTGTCTGTTTTCTAGTAAGTTCTTTATGGTGTGTAGTAGATATGTTGGTGTGTGTAGTTTGTATAGTAAGCCTCTATGCCAGACACTGTCAAAAGCCTTGTTAATGTCCATAAACCGGCAAGCTGTCTTTCTGTCAGTTAGGTGGGTAGTTTATATATTGTTGGCCAAAATAAAGAGCGGATGAACAGTCGAGTGATGCTGTTTGAAACCAAATTGGTAGGTACGTATATATTTTCCAATCACTTTTTCAAGCCGCTGCTTTATTATGTATTCAAACATTTTGCTTAGTACTGGAATTAGTGTAATTGGTCTGTAGTTGCTCGGTTGTGTATTGTCCAGTCCATTTTTGGGTATAGGGATTATTAAGCCGTTTTTTCCATGTTTCTGGGATTCTGCCATTTGTGATGCAGTTGTTCAATTCAGTTAGGATCAGTTTGTGTGTTTCTTGAGTTAGGCTTTTCAAGACTTTTGCCTTAATTTTATCTTTCCCCGGTGCAGTGTTCTTGATGTGCGCTAGGGCTTCATCGTACTCTGTGTCTGTGATCAGTGTGCAGGCATAGTTTGGTGAGTTGTTAAAATAGTTCAAGTACCAGTCGTTGATCAAGTTCCAGTTGTCATTGTCGAAGTTAGGGTTTGTCGATGTGCTGAAGGCCCTTTGATAGTGTCTGGCGAATGCGTCCGCTTTCTCTTTGTCTGTGTAGCGTTCTATTCCGTTTTCGTCAATTGTGTCAGTAGTGCCAGTCTTCCTGTATTGCGCCAGTTTCTTAATTTTTCGCCAGTATGTTTTGCCTTTGTCCTTCTGTATTTCTTTACATGTTTCTAGCCATTTGTCTTGTCGGTATTGTCCAATCAGAGTTTTAATGTTTCTGTTAAGTTGGTTCATTGTCTTTTTTAGGTCGTTATTTTGAGTGTTTGTATATAGTCTATACAGTTCTCTCTTATGTTTTATTAGTCTCAGTATGTATTTGGGTAGTGTATGTCGGTAGAAAGCATTTTTTATTTCCGGGCTAAATTTTCCTATGGCTAGTGAAAGTTGTTGTTGTATGGTTTCTATTGAAATGTGCTGTGCTTGTGATTGAATGTAGTCATTGTTAGGTTTAAGTTTTTCTCTATAGGAGGTGTATTGGAGGTAGGTTGCGTATGTTGTAAGTCTATGTTAAACGTAATAGCCAGGTGGTCGGATCCCAGCTCGTTGGTTAAGTTTATGTTGTTGATGGTGTTTGTCAAGTTTTTTGTGTGCAGTAAAACGTCTGGTGTTGAGTCTGGGTTTGCGGGCATCAGAAAAGTTGGTGGGGTGTGCTGTTTTATAAAGTCGGAGTTTTGCAAAAATCTTTTAAGTTGTTTCGTTTTGTTCGTGTTCAAGTTAAAGTCGCCTATAATTATTGCATATTTGTAGATGTTCGCCTTAGTCAGTATGTTTTGTTCTAGGTTGGAGTGTGGGTGTATGTATGTCAGAAATATATGTATCAGGTCGTTTAAGTATGGTATGGTAAAATGTAGACAGTCGTTCAAAGGGTTGTTGAGGAAAGGAGGATTTGCTCTTCCAAGTTTAGCTGTTGGTTTTAGGAGAGCTGCGACCCCGCCCCTGGCATGATTGATGGTATTTCCATGCCTATAGATATACTGCCAATTTCTGTACGTTGGTGTTTGTCCTAGTTTGGTTTTAGTCTCTACAAATATGCAGCAGTCTGTGTCGTTTTGTTCTATGTAGTTGTAAATAAGTGGTTTTTTACTGTTAAGTCCGTTGATGTTCGCGTAAAGTACTTTCATATTGAATCTTGTATTTTTGTTACTGTCTGTCTCACTTGTTCGCAGGGTTCCGTTGGAGAGCGTCCCTCGGGCAGGAGCATGTCAAACATTAATATGTAGACATGGTTCCCGAAGAAAACCACTGAGGTGTCGATATCGAAGTCTTCTATGAATTGTTTTCGTAGTTTTTTTAGTAGTTCGTCTCTGTTGGTATTGTTTGTCTTGTTAAGTTGATGTTTGTATTTGTTTATGATGTGGTCATGTGTTGTAATGGGTGTGTGTATTCTACTTGCCACTGTCGTTGTCTCCGCAATCTCGGACGTACGTTTGTTAACACATTTTATTTTAACGTTTGGGATTCCGACGATTGGGGCTGTCGGTCGTTTTGGGCACTTCATGCTCCATGCTGCGTGGTCCTCTGAGTTGCATGCTGCGCACTTGGTTGGCAGTGGCGACTCGCACCTGGAAGTTGGATGGGGTCCCTGGCACTTGTTGCATCTTGGCGATTGTTTGCAATCTTCAGTTTTGTGGCTGAATAGGTTGCATTTGCCACACGGCGCAGGCACGGGTGCTGGTGGTTTACTTTCGGTGATTTTGAAAATGCGGCCCAAAAAATGAACCGCACGGTCGCTCATCAACCTTTCGTATGTGGATATGTCGCCGGTTATTAACCTCATCATGAGTGTTGGTGCGTTGCGCTCTCGCGAGATAATTCTCCTGCAGAACCTTATTTTGAAGCCCTGCTGCTCCAGGCGTTCCAGAAACATGCTGTCTTCAATGTCCAGGTCGACCCCAGTGGCGACGACTGAATATGATGGTGTAATATGGTGGTGACCTGACTTTTGTTGTCGGATTAGTGGGAGGTTATCGTTTTTTTGTAATTTGTAACTTGTTACAGTGTTTTCTTGTTTTAGTTGTTGTAAAATTTTTGATGTTTTGTCCTCCTGGTTGGTTTTAATTAGGAACTAATTATCTTGTCTGATAATCACATCCTTGTTGTTGGGGTTGAGTTCCTCCCACCTGATTGCAAGTTGGACTCTGGTGATGGTCGATAATGCGTTCGCTGTGAATGTGTGCGAATACGTGGGAAATCTTGTTGATGTTGTCTTGCTGTTTGTTGTTTGGTTTTTATTAGTTGTAGACAGATAGTCCAAAGCTATTCGTTTGGCCTCAGGTGTTGGCGTTGTGAGGGTTGTGGGGGTTGGCTGGGTTGGCTGGGTTGGCTGGGTTGGCTGGGTCGTCTTCGGTTTTCTGCCCCGTTTTTTCGATTGTGGCTTTTTGAACCCACCATCCTGGGAGGCATAATCCGATTCGGATTCTTGCGAACTCCCAGGATTCATCCTTTCGTTTGAATTCCACTCGTATATTCTCGTTGAAGGATAAATGCGGTTGTTTATAATTGAAGAATTATTCAAATTCTTTGCGCGTAAACAACTTTGCTTTAAATATGCACACACGTATTATCACCACGAAGCTTGGTTTTTGTTTCATGGACACCATTAGTTAGATGGACACCATTAGTTGAAATATTATGGATTATGGATAATATCGAAGTGGAATCAAATGGTTCATTTAGTTCAGACCAGTGGTTTCCCACCTGTGGGGAGCGAGACTGTTGCAAGGGCGGCATGCAACTACTTCCAAAATATCATTTTCGAATCCAAATAAAAAAAGTCGAATAGGTTTCAAAAAAATGAATCAGCAAAATAGGTATACGTAATCAACAATCCTCGTCGCGAATTTTTCGGGTACAAATGCTAAAACATTTTTGTAAGATTTGTTTTGATTACATTTAAAATTATTATTTCTTATAATAAATAATTATTTTTTATGTATATTTTTACATAATATTGTATATTATATAGGGCGTTAGTTTATACTTGTCACATATAACATCAACTACTTTGAAAAATATATAATTACACCTACAACACACTTACTTTACAACTAACAATATTAAATTTATGGCAGTTCGTCAGGTGGTCGATCGAGATAATACATCTGAAACCAATTTAGAAAAAAAATAACTGAGTAACCAGCTCAACAAGAAAAGGGGTATGATTGTTAATTATAAAAAATATATCATGTTCAGCTACAAGCATCAAACGTGCCTCAACAAAATATGACTCAATCCAGAGTCCCCACTTGGAGCCAACAGTTATTAACCCATAATTCTTATGGAAACTTTAATTGATGATCTCTTTCACTATCTCTGAACCCCGCAAAACTACAACCGAAGTTGCATCCTGCTACCGCTAATCCTGAATTGTTAAGAGATATTAAGGGAACAGCGCACGAAATACCTCCTCAGGAAAAGCCTCTAACCACCGCCACTCCTGAGTTGTTAAGAGGTAGGAGTTCAGGAGAGCCTTACTAGTCATCGGCGTTTATCATGATAAATAGTCTCAACAATGGCTATACTAAGTACTGCTGGAATCAGCACACAGCCAGCACTCGCCTCTAGCGTTATCTCTGTCAACGGGTTCAGAGCCCAGGTACTGCGGGAACAACGCGCAAACAGTACCCGGCCCTCATAACTAATTAATTAATACATAATTACTCAAACTGACTAAATAGATAACAACTTAACGAGCTGCACTCGTTTCCTTTTTATGGTTTTATACGAAGCGTTAACAGTATCTAACTTTAAATGGATATTGAAGAGAAACAGTTAAATATTAAGAAAGGTAAATAAATATAAAAGAAAGACAGAATGAATATTGAACTATAGTTGAGGAGGTTACTATCTTTAATTAATGGTAATTGGTAATTGTTCAGAACAAGGGCTTTTTTTAAGACTGCAGCTTTGCCGATTAAAAATATGCTCACCTTATAGAAAATCTCATAACAAGCAACATTTTTCCTATAGATTTATCGAGAAAATGCCGTTTTCCACCACTTTTCACCCTCTGAAATACACCAATTTCCAAAACAAAAGAAAGGTAGCCATGATGGTCCGCTCTCTGCGTCGGCGTACCAGGCGAAATTTTTCGCGCAGTTGCCAGTACTATCACTACCACTACCTTAAACACGGGGTCGTCAACCTCCCGTTCTGTTTTGAAGAGACAACCAAACTGAAATAATCGATTTTTAAAGTTTCAAGTTTCGTTTGGGTTAACTCTTCTTCTCTCTCTGCATTGTGTTAACAAATTTCACGCTGAAGTAATTTATGTTGCTAGAGAAATCGAACGTGGGAAAAATGGTTAAGCTCAACCGAAATATACCCATAAATTTTAGAAAACACGTTCCTACAATAATGTAATAGTTTCATCCGTGTTTTAGGATATTGCTTTCCTTCACTGACACTGCGCTACTAGTCTTCAACTAGCCGTGGTGCGATCCGCTTGTGCGAAAAATTGTTTCTCGTGCTCTCGGATTGTCAACCACAGTTTGCGTGATATATTTTCTTTTGCGGTGTTAATACAAACAGTACAAGAGTTCTCCGTTGTGGCGGAATCAATAGACATTTTAGAATCCGCGAACGAAGACGACAATGAGTCCGTAATCTCATTGTCGTCTCTAGGTTCGCTCGCCAGAAGCGCTGCGTCAGCAGACGCGTTCCACCAATTGGACGAGGAACAAAAGCTACAAAAATTGAAGCAGGTTTTCCGTTTGCTTAGAGTAAATAAAAATTGCGACCGCTGCAAAGCAATTTCAGCGGACTTTACAGCTGCCTACAGAGCAGGAAAAACAGCAAGGTGGTCGCTGGCGGTCAACCATCTGAAGGCCGAGCACCCAACTGCACGGAAAAGGGCCCTGCTAGCCACCCAGATCTCTACAGGGGCCGTACCCAACCGGAAGCTGGACAAGGTAAGCCCCCTAACACACAAAACCGAAGCACCAGCCAGAAAAAGCGACGAACGAGATTGCCCCAGAACCACCAACGGACCAATCACAGCGAGCCACGAACCACCAGCAGATTAAAGAAAAGTGGGGAGCTGTTGTTATGGCTGAAAAAGGCTCAGCCGTTCGCCAAACAGTGGCCGATGACAAGTCGGGTCACAGCGTTGAGGCCTTTATGGTGCCACGGAAAACGGTGCCGTGGAGCACACTGTTGACCACACCGGCAAACCCAGCAATAAGAACTGAAAACCGCTTTTCGCCAATCCAACCGGCAACTGACCCCTTGGAGATTGAGCCTCAACCCTCCACCAGCGGGACCCAAACCATGCATGAGGAACTGGCTGCCAAAGCGGCTGCTTCGCTCAACAAATCGGCGAAGAAGGCCGAAAAACCGCCACCAATCGTCATCGTGGGAAAGCCCAGCAGCCACAGAGCGCTAGTGAATGGCCTAAAATCAATAACAAATAAACCATTCACTTTAAAATACACGAAAGCGTCGCTGATAGTGTACTGCAGCTGCATATTAGACTGGGCGGCGGTCAAACGGTCACTGGAAGCAGAAAGCAGCCAGTTCCACACCTACGCACCCGCAAACCAGCGAACACACGCGTTTGTGTTAATGGGGCTCGAGGGCAACGTGGAGACTCCTCACATCAAGGAGGACCTCGAGGAAAAGGGGTTCTCCGTAAAAAACGCCTTCCGTATGAAGACCCAGTTTAGGCCCCTGTACCTGGTTGTCACCGACGATTCGGTCACCTTGCGAAAACTCGCCACCACCGCGAAAGTGATCCGTGATGTCAGGGTCTCCTGGGAAACCAGGAAGAACCAACGAACCCTGACGCTGTGCCGCCGATTCCAGGGTTGGGGACACGTATCGGGCAACTGCAACAAACACTTCAAGTGCTCCAAATGTGCGGGCCCCCACGAAATAACATCTTGCCCGCCGGGATCGGCGCTAAAATGCGCCAATTGCACTGGTCCCCACCGGAGCTTTGATGAAGCATGCCGAGTATACGTTTTCAAACTGGCCCAACGTCCGGTTGAAAAACCGCAAAGGCAGTTCGTGGCGGCACCACTTCCGTCCAGACCAACGTGGGGGCAGACCTTCCGATTGGGGACCGTTAGCTGCCATCGCAGCTAATGAGCAACGAAGACCCCCCACTAACCAAGGCATGAACGCTGGCGCAGTAGCCACTCTGGGCACCCTGCATCGGGAATTCGTCGATCTGGCATCGCAGGTAAACTTACAGGAAGTAATCAAGGCGGTTAGATTTTAAAGCGCTGCGTTGAGGGGCTGCGAGACGAAAGCGGACATGTTCCTCGTTTCCGCCCAGTTCTTCAACGAAGACATTAATAGCTTCGATTTTTAAGCCCTGATTTTGCCCTATGAGGATAGGAGAATGGAACTCATGCGGACTCTGGAGCCGTCTCGGTGAGTTTGTGCACTTCCTTCAGACCGAGGATGTCGACGTGGCGTTGATTGTCGAAACATGGTTGCGCCCCGGGGATATACTTAGGATTCGGGAGTACAGGCTCGAACGTCCCGATAGGCCCGGTTTAAGGGGAGGGGTGGCCATAGCGGTCAAAACTTCAATTCCATACAGGAGACTGCCACACAGGCAATCATCAATAGAGAACGTCGGCGTTGAACTTCCGGATGGAGTTTTGATCTACTGTGGCTATTTCTCCACCGTACGCTTACAGGCCGCTGATGTCGATCCATTTTTCATAAACACCAATAGGGTGTTGCTTATGGGATATTCCAACGCCCGGCATCCACTATTCAATAACCCTGGACATAAAAAAGCAGCCGGCAATTTTCTATACGACTACGTTCGCGACAATGGCCTACTCGTTATGCCCACTTCATCCCCAACGCATTACCCGAACAGTGGAGGGAATCCATCCTACCTCGACTTCGGAATTGCCAAAGGACTCACCAATCTCACGGAGATGGTGGTTATAGACTCCCTCAGCAGTGACCATTTGCCCATTTACCTCGACATTAGGGATTTAAAGCGCACACAAACTAACGACTTTCGATATTCATACGAAAATTTCGATTTTCGCGAATATCGAAAACGACTACAAGACCTGACGTGTATTCAGGGCCAGATTGATACTGTCGAAGCTCTAGAGCATGCGGTAAAAGGTCTGACCAGGAATATACAACGGACACAGCAAGCTTTGGCCAAAAAAGTTCCGAACAGACCGCGGCGCGACAATCTTCCTGAGGAAATTTTGGACCTTTTTAAGGCGAAAAATCGAATCAGGAAGCGTTGGCAGCGATTCAGGCAATCTGCCGATCGCATAATGGCAGCAGAGCTTGCACGAGACATACAGCGCGAAATCCCCGCATACAGGAATTATACCTAGGCGGAGCTCCGAAATCTCAGGAACTCCGAAATCTGACTCCCCGTGACAATTCTCTGTGGAAACTGTCGAGAAGTCTGCAAAAAGGCTATGAGCAAGTCCCCGCTCTTGAAAAAGAGGGGCGGAGTTATATTACCACCAGTGACAAGTGCGAGCTGCTCGCCGACTTTTTCGCAGAAGTACACAAGGTCCAACCAGCCCTTATACCAGACTATATAGATACCATCTCCGCCAAGTTCTATCATAGCGAAGTGCAAGGCTCTGTCCTGACGCAAAATCTTACCCAAGTTAGAGCAAACGATCGCCCAACGCACGGTCCCCTGTATAAACGTAGTAAGTAATATTTAATTTTTTTGTATATTATTTTTCCTGACTGTACTTTAATTCATTCCAATGTATTCCTGGGTTTTCAGTCAATTTTATTGTCACTAATTATGGTGTTATGTGATGAGCCCTGCGTTTCGTCCCGGGTCTACCTATTGGACTCGATAAGGCAGGGTCTACCTAAGCCTTACTGACGAGTCCAATAGGTAGACCCGGGACGAAACGCAGGGCTCATCACATAACACCATAATTAGTGACAATAAAATTGACTGAAAACCCAGGAATACATTGGAAGTAATATTTAATGCTGATTTTGTCCCCGACAACACGTGACAACAGACGAACATTTCCTGCATAATGCAGGTTTAGTCGTTCCTAGCAGGCTAGAAACGCACAAAAGTCCAACATGACGCGACTGACCGAATCCACGCTGACTTGTTCCGAGGGATGCAGGCTGGTCCTGCACCAATCGGAGCGAGGAGGCGTGGCCTAGGCCATATATTCTTTGAAACAACCGCTGGCTAACGCCACGGCTGGCAAAATCAGACTTACAGGCCGAAGCAAAAGGGGTTTGTAAAGGTTGCTCTCCTTTCGTTGTCGTGCGGATGCCAGATCGGCGAATGTCCATGTAAGGGTAACCCCAGGAACTGGACCGGTGTGCTGCCATTTAGACATGCTGAACGGACGAAACTGGGCCGAATATCAGGCCAGCCACGGCTGCGGCGTTTATCCGTCTTGGCGTGCAATTTTTTTTAAACTGTAATTTTTAATAAATGTTTAATGTATGTATGTATGTACTGCGCTACTATTTCCTATAAGGACGTACTTCTGGAAAGTTGTTAGTTTTGAATTTGTTTTATTTTTGGTTTGATTGAGATTTGGTATTTTGGTGGCAGTTTGGCAACGCGGCTGAGCAGCTTCGATTTTTCGGCAGCGCGCGTAGGCCACGACTGCGCGAAGGCACCAAAAAAAAAGGCCTTGTTCTAAACAATTACTGCGAGGTTTGTATTGTTAACGTATAAATGAATGAATGAATGAGACGAACTGTCTAAATGCGACTACTGCTGTCCATCTGGGCACCCTCTTAGAATTTATTAGGTCCTGTGTCCACTTACGTCTTACAATTATTTTGTAGCCCATTAAATAAATTATAATATCAGTACAGTACTAATGAAATTAGATTGTTAGAAAAATTAAGGGGGCGCAACAATTTTTTATTAAAGGGGGCGCAGGTACAAAAAGTTTGGAAACCACTAAATTAATGTATGTATTAAGACCCCAAAGGTCCGAAACTCGACAAATAGTTAGGTAAACAAATACTCGTTGTCGCGTGACATGTAAACAATGGCCACAACCAAACGTAAACAAAATAAAGGTTATTCTTTATTAAGCGTGGCGCCATTGACCTTTTATGACCCCAAATACCCGGCAATGCTCCCTAGGTGCTACCCAAACATCGATACTGTTAAGCCACGTTGACAAACTGCCACCAAAGAAGCAAATCTCAGTCAAAACAACAAAGTACCCCATTTGTCCAGAAATGTCTTTGTTATTTAAATCGAAAATTAGTAAAAACAAATAGGGGCGTGTCGTAGTTCAGCTTGATAGTGAACGAATCGTAATCCTCAATATGGAGTCAATCGTCCCGCTAAAAGGTCGGTAAAAAATAGTTCTGGTGGGAATTGCAACTCAAAAAGTAAATAAATCAATCGAAACTAACCCAAATATTTACAAAATGTTTCTAAGCACAAAATATAAAGTAGAAACAAATGACAGAATTTGCAATGGGCAAAATTGCAAAATTTTTGTTTGGCAGTCTGTCTTGGCGAAATGCAAATTGGCGAATTTCAGAGGGTGAAAAACGGCATTTTCTCGAAAAATCTATAGGAAAAGACGACACGGCACTTAATGTACATGACAAAACTACTGAGAGAGCAGCGCAAAGACTACAAACACTAACAAACAACACAATGACATGGTTTTATAAATGGAGACTAACACCAAACGCGTCAAAAAACCAACTTCTGCTCACAAACCACAGACTCAACGCTGACTCCCCTACAATAACTGCAGACGGCCAAACGACACAACCAAAAAACGACGTAAAATACCTTGGAATCACAATTGACCACAAACTTAAATTCACTAAACACATACGAAACATCAGGGCAGAAACAATAAAGAGAACAAAACACTTCCGATCACTAACCTACAAAGACAGAGGAATTAGCACAAACACCGCCACCAAAATATATAAAGCTATTTGTAGACACTTGCTAGACTTTGGACATATACTCATGACCAACGGAACAGAAAGGACAAAACGTTATACACAAACAACAGAACAAATTGCACTAAGACTAATAACACGAATAAGACACCCCCAAAACCCACTACACAACCCCCCCCACCCAACTACTATACGAACGCACAAACATGACAAAGATCTCGGAAAGACTCATACAGCTACAGACAAAATGGACAAACAACCCCTACAACTGGACCATACTGAATCCCCTTTGTCTTACAAGACCAACCAGACAATCCCGCTTCCGTTTCCCTACATTAACGCTACTCGAACACTTACAAACGCAACGGACTAGTGGACAATAAAATAATTTCTTCTTGCCACTGAAATCTTATTTATTTAATAGTATTGTTAACCTAGAATAGGAGAATTTTCATATTTGTTTTTTATTTAGATTAAGACTGCATGTATTAAACAAGGGCAGAAAGACCGATAGGTCGATAGCCTTTTTTAGAAATAAAGATGTTTACTACTACTACTCTATAGGAAAAATGTTGTTTGTTATGAGATTTTCTATCAGGTGGGCATATTCTTAATCGCAATAGTGATAGTCCTAGTAGCGCCACGCGTTTTATATAATTACCGTAAATTAAAACGAAAACTTGGAAAAATTCACAGAAATTGACAGCACTCGCCAAAAAATCAGATCAATACTTTTAATATTCTTCCATCCTTTCGCGAATTGTAGCAATGGGGAACTTGCACAAAAATTAAATTTTACTCGCAAACGTACCTTAATACTATTAAAAACAGCACAGTTTACAAAAAAACTCATTTTTTATTTCTATGTAATTAATATAAGCAATTAAAAACTGTATAATTCAAATCATTCTTATAACGCACCGTCATGGGCTGGGACCAGTTGTGACGTCAAGTAGCTAGTCGGCCGTGGCAGCTGTAATGCGGAGCATGTAAACATGTAACTTCAGTCTTGATATTTAAAGTTAAAACGTTTCTAGAGTGTATTAGGAGAAAAAGAAAATATTTCAAAATGACTGACGCAGGTTTTGTAAAAGGACAATCTAACATTTTACCACTGGTGAATATGTTTATCGTGGCATCTTACATTAAAAAAACCGCAAGTTTTTCTCTTGCTGAAGTTGCTGTGAAAAATATGTGTTGATATGCATATTGCATGACAAAAATAGTAGGTATTTAACGTAAATACAAGACGATAAAACGAGATTTTTCCTTCGCAGATACTTTCGATCCTTTTTATCCTCTAGTATAGCAAATAATTATTTTTGAGGTTATTATTTACTATTACTATAATGCAGCCGAGAAACAAACAAAATACAAATTCAAAATATCTATGTGTTATACAATAGACAAAATCAAATCTGCTTTTTATACTTACGTTAAAATGATCTTAACACACATGGGCAGTAGTCTTCTCATGAATATTCTTGTGAGCTATTCTGCATGCCTTTAACCATTTTAAATGCCGGCTTTTTGTACTAGGACACAGTGGCACCATACAGCATTTGCAATGTTGTTTTTGTGTTGCTTCCATTATTAATAAACATTCAAACACCCAGATAATTCAACAAGCCGTATTCCCGTATTGCCTTCCGATCGAACGAACTAGCTTTATGACGTCATGATCATTCCCGCGCGTTTAGTGTCGTTTCAAATGAAGAGCCTGAATTCACAACTTTAATTATTTATTGCAAATTAAATATTACGATTTGAGGGCTGATATTTGGTATGCGCGTTTTTTATAGATAGGCAAATATATTAAAGAAATAAAAAAAAAAACGTTCAAGTTCCCCATTTGAAGACATTATTGCGTCACTGCCAAAAAGCTTGTACAGACTATAGGTAGAGACAGTTATGTTATGCTTTAAGCGGTGATTAATTAGATTTAATCGCGAAAGCGATAGTTCTGGTGGCGCCACGCTTTGTATACAGGATGACTTTTTTTCGATGACCAGTACAGGGATCTTCGGAACTAGAGCAGTTACGAAGAAGATTAAATGGACAAAGAATTGTAGTTTTGCAAGCTCTACTCGAAACTAATTTTATTTTTCTAAAATTTGACAGCTGTCAAGAGATATTTGGGAAAAACTTATTTATGGTAAATTTTTACATTACTCCTAGTTCCACAAATTTAAGTTTTTTTAAATGGCAACCATACTTGATTATTACTTTACCGAATAGAGCATTTTATTACGATTTCTGTGATATATCACATCGTTAGGTTTTTTTCGAAAATAAAGTGTCTGCGAACAATTTATACATTTCAATTTAGTTGATCGAAGTTAGCCATGGAAAATAGTATAAGTCATAGCGTTGTTTCCATAGCAACAGATAATAACATCACCTTTCAATTTTTGACATCCAAGTTTAAATTCAACTTAGAAATCTAAGTTAGTTTTATTGTAAAAATGAATTATTCCAATCAAGAAAAGCGCGACATGATTGAAACCTACATTAGATGTGATAAAAATGCTGGACGAGCCTCTGATTACTATTTTGAGAGATATTTTGACCGTCGTCAACCGTCCTCGAAAACATTCAAGCGATTATACGACAATTTGGGCACTAATGGAAGTTTTACGCAGCCAAGAAATCAAGATAAAGTAATAAATGAAGCCGTGAAAGTTAATGTCTTGGCCAATTTAAGCCAGAATCTACAGACTTCAACCAGAGAGATCGCAGCAGAATCCGGGACTCCCAAAGCACCGCGATGAGAGTTTAAAAAAACACAAATTTCATCCGTATAAATTATCAATATCCCAAACCTTACATCCAGAGGATGAGAAGCTGCGAGTGAATTTTTGTACATGGTTCCGAAACAAATGCTAACAAGACATCCAATTCCCTTATGAAATATTGTGGTTCGATGAAACTCGATTTACAAATTGTGGTATGTTTAATGGACACAATGAACATCTTTGGAATCAAACAAATTCCCACCACGTTGAGCAAAGGAGACCACAAATTAAATTTGGGTTTAACGTTTGGAGCGGAATGGTAGGCTCTAAAATTCTTGGACCATTTATTTTTGAAGGCACGTTAAATGGGATATCTTCAATTACTTCGGAATAACCTGGATTTTGTGTTGGACGACTTAGATTTAGAAACATGGCGTAATGTGCAATGGTTTCAACATGATGGCGCTCCTCCGCATAATTTTTCCCAAGTGCGGAATCACCTGGACGTAACATTTCCTGGGGCTTGGATTGGACGAAACGGCCCAGTTTTATGGCCATATCGATCACCGGATCTTTCACCTTTAGATTTATTGTTGTGGGGGGCCGTTCTTACAGTTTACAAAATCAAATATTCCAATTTAAATGCTCTTAAAGAACCTGTTGTTACAGCATTTGAAAATATTGATGGCCGCTCCACAAGAAAAGCAACTTATTCAGTTTTAAAGCGATGCAATGTTTGCATTGATAATAACGGTGAACTTTTTGAAAATGTTTTACAATAAAAATTAAAGTTCCGAGAGTTAAATTTTAATTATTATTGGTATGATTTGATTTTTATAATAAACACTTTAAATGAGCAGCCGCCTTAATTATAATAAAGTTATTGCCAACTTTAACGGATTTGTCAAAATAAATACTGAAGCATACTGTTATTATTTGTTACTATGGAAACAATGCTGTATGTCTTATACTATTTTCCATGGCTAACTTCGATCAACTAAATTGAAAAGTATAAATTGTTCGCAGTTTTTTTTTGTTTGCCCGGCGGCTGGAGGAATAAAAATCTTCGCGAAGACACCCAGTGTTTCGAACCCTGGGTTGTGTTGGATTTTTACCAACTAAAAAACCCCCTTTTTGTACTACGAGTTTTCGGGAGTTATCCTTTAAAACTTGTAGTCCTCTCTTTACTTATACATGCATGATACAGCTTACACCGTTTGATACCTGTTGCCCTAGTGGGCTAGTTGGTGTCTGGGCCTTTTTTCCTGAGTCCCAGATCTTCAGGCGTGTAACTTACGAGTTTTCGCAGCTCTTGGTTCGAGTGCCTTTCAGCTTTCTCGAAGTCTGCTTTCGCTTTCCTTGTGAGAAACTCTCTTAGTGGCTCCCACTCCAGGTCCCTGTAGAGTTGGGAGTTTCTAACAAACCAGGGCGCATCTATGGCCAAAACTACAATTCTTTGTCCATTTGACCTTCTTCGTAACTGCTCTAGTTCCGAAGATCCCTGTACTGGTCATCGAAAAAAACTCACCCTGTAGAATGCCCAAAATAAATGTTAAACGTTACTCGTTAAGCGTAGTTTATAATTTAGACACCAGTGGGAGCTTGGACTTTTGAATTCGTAAATGGTTAATTCCAGTTAACCGCGCTAATTTATTTGCAAAAAGTGGCAACGTCGCAGACATCTTGCTCTCGAATTAGCTGCTTCTATTTATAATTCGATACCACTACCCATCACTATGCAAAATTAGGTTAGCTTACAGTGTATTTCTTTGTTGTTTTATTTACGACGTTTTTTACATTTTGATAAGCTTTTTGTGTTGTTTTTTTTTCACTTTATTGACTGTTCGATACTGTCGGGATTGGTGCTGGTGGTGTATATCTCCAATGTGTTGACCCCACATAACCTTGTACTCATAAAAATATCCTGAATCTTTATCTAGATTGAGTCAAGTTTTAACCATAATCGAAAGTACAAAGTGCGGGTTTTTCCATTAAATTCAGCCCGTCAGCCAACCATTTTGCAACGAAATTTGTCCGATCGAATTGAGATTTTTTTTTTTTGGCCGACTAGCCAATCGCTAAACGCGATAAAGAGAACTATGGTCGAACCGCAAGGGGTCGGTGTGCGGAAACGCGCCCTTAGTGCCACCAAAGCCGAGGAAATCCAGGCTGTGGAACAAAAAGTTCGAAAAAGTCAGCCAGACAAACCGTAAGTCAACATTCTTTCAGCACCACTTCGATTCACAGGAAGGGTGATTTTGAAACTTGGGAGACCTGTGAATGGTCAAGCTCTTATTGGTTGAAACAGGAATTCAAACTTGACGTTTTTATTGCCGCCAAATTCAAAGTTATGGTGGTGAGTCCTTTTATAGTAGCAGGATTTTACTAGCCAACATAAAATTCAATTTTATGGGAAAAAACAGCTTCGTTTTTGCGATACCTACATGGTGGCAAAGTTCACATTCTATTTTAATTAAAAAAAAAATAGTTCACGCAAATTTTAAGATACTGTAATAAAATTCTACAAGGTGTCCCGTAAGCACATGATCAAAAGGGACTGCGACATTCTTTGGCTCAAGAGAAGACGATCTGACCTAAGTTTTATTAAGAAAAAATGTCTGGTTCCTCCTAATTTTTTTTGATATCGGATGAAACTACCAGATCGTTTTGACATTTTAGGGCTCTTTATAAAATCTTGCAGCATTCATGGCTTTCGCGCAGAAAAATAATTTCTGTTTCCTTGCTATTTAACAATTTCAGACCTTTGACTGACCGACTTTTGGAAGCGTTTTCGTTCGAATTGCGTTCATCAGAAATCTCACGAAAAGAAGTGAGTGTTTAGCAAAATATGGCCCTGACGAAAGGTCAACTCAACAGCAAGTTTCATTAAAATCCATCTGAGCGCTTTTCCGATAACAAAAAACTCAATTTAAGGTTTCGCAATGTAAATAGTATATTACGGTACAAGAGACGAAAGTCGAAGTTCCGCCACTGCTTGAAGTTAAGTCGTCATGCACGCAGTGGCGGGCTTTCGACTTTCGTCTCGTGTACCGTATACAATTTTATTGATCCTCGGTGGAAACTAGCCAGGGAAAAGTATAAGGTTTTGAGAAGAACTGCCTTGAAAATGGTGTCAAAACAGTCAGCTGACAGTCAGTGACAAGCCGTCAAGCTGTCAGCTTGCGTGGCGAAAGTTATTATTTTCCACACGGGATTTCGATGCCCGCCGTTGCTAGTTACCGAGTCAGAAAGGTGCGTGGCGGACGCTATTGTAATGGGTAAAAGTGATGCTTTCGCCATCGAAAACGTTGGCGAAAGCACGTACTTTCGACCAGGGGATCAAGAAAAAGTTAATGAATGTCTAAAATTGTAAGTCGGCCAGAGAACAGAAATATTTTTTTTGTGCATAAACTATGAATGCTACAAGATTTTACAAAGAGGACAAAGATGTCAAAAGAGGATTAGTGCATCAACTCAAAAAAATCAGTTGATTTCAGCTACCAAATAAAAAGTGCTGGACTGGAAGACATTCAAGAATTCCTCACTTGCCCAAAGCGGATGAACTCGGTTGCTTCATCAAAACATGAGTCTTACATAGGAATAAATTTAGACCGAGTTTCATTAAAATCGATCGTTCCATTCTCCTGATATTTCAAAACACATATTTTTTTGAAGAATTTTGACCATCAATAGCAGAAGAGCCAGACGTTTTGTCTATATCTATCTATATTATCTTCTAACAGAAGTTATGTTTGATTTTGAGTCTTTTCATCATGTGCTTACGGGAGCCTGTATATTATGGGGCTTATCGCAATACGGCACCTAATATTGGATATTGTTCTACTATTTCATACTTTTGTTCACAATTTTCAGAACCACTCTCTAACCGGTCAACAATTTGATTTTACAGTTCAAATAGTTTTGTTTTTTTCAGAAAATCGGATACGAAATTTCAGCTACAAAAAAACCACTCATACCACTCGACCCAGAACAATATTGATCATAATTCTTCACATTAAAAAAAAAACCACACCCAAAAAAAGCCTATCTAGCCCGCTCTCGGTGAAAATTGATGCTTTCTCCTTAGTTTAATTCCAAAACTCATTCAAAACACACTTTAAATCGGTAGCTGTGGAAATCACTTTATTTCTGGGATTGAAAGATTTTGTCTCAATTATCTCCTTTGATCGTAAAATATATTGTCTAAATAAATCCACAAAACCTTTTATAGAATGATGTTCTTTCAGTTAAAACTTGTACTAACTTCAATTAAAAAAACTTTTGTTTAATTTCTTCAAAAAAATACTCAAGATCTAGTGGATTTTTGGTGGAAGCAGCATATAGGAAATAGTCCGAGACTTGGACATGATATTATGTCCAAATTTTCGCCAAATTTACAATAAATAAATAAAATAGTCAATATTAAGAATCCAATCCAGTACAAATAAATCAAATTAACACACTAAAACCAGTTTAAAATCTACATAGGTACTTCTGAACACAGAAATGTTGACGTTGACAAATGACAATGACAGTTATGACAGTTTTTGATAAGAACAGATTTTCAAGAGAGACGAGAATTGTTTTCATTTAAATTTGTTGCTTTGTTGTTAATTGCAATTAAAATTAAAGTTGCTTACTTCAAACGAGAGATCCTTTTTTATGTAAATATGAACGGAACATGATGTTTTAAAGCCAGGTTGATCCAGTAAGGCACAAAAAAGTTATTTCAGTTTGAAAATGTAATAATAGTGTCATAGGGCGACCTTGGAAAACGTACATGATTGGATGAGGTATTGCGATAATCATCAGAGTTTAGAATTTTATTACAGCTTCTTAATATTTGCCTGAATTATTTAAAAAAAATTAAAAGCAAATGTTTTGCTTGTCTTGCCACCCTTTCAATCTGATATTTTCATCTGAAAACTGGATTTTCGATCGACCGTTAAAGACCTGTTATTATAATTTGACTCGCCCTGTATATTGTGTAGTATGCGAACATTTTCGCATTTATTGGACACGTGTTCCGACCAATAAACTCACTCCTATTCCCAAGTCCACTAGACCTACAAATCACACAACAAGGCAACCACAAATTTGACTGGACGTTCAATCGACGTCAAATATTTGTCACATTGACGACACAAATGACGTCCAATCTACGTGAATTAAAGCAAGCAAACTAACGTCTGAGTACAGACGTCATTTAAACGTTATTCAAATCATCTTTTTGATTCGAATGAATAATGTGCCACTTTTCGCACAGAAAACATGATCATAAAGAATGTAATTTGTTTTACTTTACCTCACAGTATGCTTCGGAAATTTAAAATTCCCTGAAGATGGAGTAAAAATCGAGACGTTTTCCAGCTATAAAACAAACTTGGCCGTACGGAATTAATTCAAAGGTGATTCTTTAACTTTTTGAAAAATTAAATTCCAAAATTCAATCGCAAATATTAAAAGATGTTCAAATTATTCCTGGGTTTCGAAAAACCCGAAAAACTCACTAGTTTCAAGGAATGGCCTCGAAAGCCTAACTCTATGTATATAACCACTAAATTCTAGCGCAAAGTAAAAAAATCCTCGAAACATCTTGATGATGACTCACATTTGAAACTTTTGTCACTAGTAAAGCGGACTTTGTTCTGCAAACGTGATTGACTTTTGGGAAATAACTGAACACTCCAGTCTGCATAAATATACACAAAGTACGAACAAAATTATTTAAAAAATTTAAAGAGTCAAAATCGAAACCTTTTCCACATATAGAACACACTAAAAAATTACTTGATATGTACGTCATTATCACGTATTAATTACGTCAATAACATGTTACGTTAGTAATGGCCGATAGTATCGTAGTATGTAACGCTCATTCGCTTTGACTGTGAGATTTCATATTTGACCTGTCACCCTGTGTGTGGTCACAACACAAGCAATGTTAATCTACTGATAAATACGACAGTGTGGTATGGGTTCTGTATTAAGGTTTTAGAATAAATTTCAGCATTTATTCTCTTGACAAAAATCGTGCTTTTTTCTTGATATTTTTAAAAATGCGGTTGAAATTAATTAATAATTATTTTTGCGTACATTTATACACACAATTGATTTGCATTACGCTTAAATAACGTCTTTATACGCGAGTTCAACTACCGATGGGGGCGCTGCGAAACGTAAACATTAGGGGAAAGTGGGCCACCATAAGACTAAAAATGTTAAAAAGGCTTTTTTCCAAAGGGCCACTGTGAGACATAAGTAAATCAATAGAAAAACGATAATTGAAACTAAAAGAACCTTTATTTCCACCTAAAGATTGACAAATATTGCAATTTTAGTCTTAACAATTAAATTAATTGACATTAATATATATTAATTACAACTTTTGTAATTTTAGTCTTAGGAAAACAATTAACGAATATTAAAACGGCTAAAATTTAGCACAACTTTATAACAGGGCTGAAATCTTTTTGTTTTACCTAAAACACGATGTCAAATTCATTTTTATGTCTTTTAAGGGGACATTTCCAAGATCAGGTTGATCAAGGAATACAAAATGACGGCTGAATTTCCCCGACTTCCTTAAAGAATTAACTTCAACCTATTCGGATAATTTTCCCTACGAAGAAAACCTTTCTATTCTTTAAATTATTAAAATCAACTAACACAAAAGAATCTTCTTTGGGTTCTAATTCCTCGAACGAAGTTGGATCAGGTTCAGTTATCCAATCAGAATCGTCGTCTGAATTCGCAAATGGGACATCTTCTTCTCCGTCGTCATCGGAAGACATTCCCGTTGTTAACATTTTAAAAATTATGCAAAATCGTTTCTCTTCTCTGCTTCTTTTTTGGAAATTTCTGGATCTTTTTCTCCTTTTTCTTTGCATCTCATTTCAACTCTCTCTTTTTCTGGAGTATCCGTAGGGATGATATTTGTTGCTTTTTTATTTGGCTATTGGGTAGTTTTCTTTTGCAAGCTTCTGGCTATTTTAGTAGCATCTAAATACCCCTGGACTTCGCAATGACAGTTTTACTCCACTTACTCCCACTAACAAAAACCTGTACATGCATCAATATGGGAAGACATCGAAAAGCACGCTAACTCAAACCAACCTCGAGATCTTTTTAAAAAAGTTAAAATGCTTTCAAAAACCTTCAAAGCTCATTACCTTCCAATCAAGGACACGCATGGAGTTAGGTTAAATGGCCCGAAATATGGACAGAATCAGTCTACATCCCTATACATAAAAAGGGAGCTAAAGATGAAAGTGGCAACTATAGAACCATCGCTTTGATTAGCCATGTCAGTAAAGTAATCTTGCAAATCATACAGGAACGATTAAAGAACTACCTTCTACCTCACATCCCCCCAGAACAAGCAGGATTTGTGCCGGGGCGTGGAACGCGAGAGCAACTTATGAACTTATGACAAATTATAGAAAAAGCATATGAGTACAAGGGACCGGCTATGTTTTGTTTCCTTGCCTACACCAAAGCCTTTGACACCGTACAATGGGGACGACTATGGAGCATCCTGAGTGAGATGGGGTCCCGAAACATCTCATATATAACATAAAAACCCTGTACGACAAGAATAGAGCATACGTACAAATAGAAGGAAACCCCTCAACACACTTCAGCGTCGGAAAAGGCGTCAGACAAGGCTGTATTCTCTCCCCAATTCTCTTCAACATATACGGAGAATGGATTAATAGAAAGGCTCTAGAAAACTGGGAGGGCGGAGTCTCTATTGGTGAAAAAAAAAGTGCCAAACCTACGATATGCGATGACACGATAGTTCTGGCACAAAACGAACAGGAAATGTTTGAAATACTTCAACGTGTAGAAGCTGTTAGTTTGGAATCAGGCCTACGACTAAATAGGACCAAATGCTGTCTGTTGATTGTGGACAGACCTCAGACAATCCCAATGCCACTTCGACTCATCCACGACATGAAACCAATGACACTGTCATTTATCTTGGCGCAAAAATAACCAACAAGGGGGCTCTGAACCAGAAATCAGGAGAAGAATTGGAATTGCAAAAGAAACTTTGGGCAGTCTAGTTAAAATGTGGAAAGACCACAATATCCGAAAAATGACCAAGATGAGACTTCTCAAAGCGCTGATATTCTCCATCGCAGCCTATGGGTCAGAATCTTGGACGTTAAACACAGCATGCCGCAAGAGAATAGAAGCGTTTGAAATGATATGCTACCGCAGGATGTTGAGGATCCCTTGGAGTGCTCATAGAACAAATATCTCCATACGCAGGGAACTAAATATTCGCGATCATGAAAGGCTCCTCCCAATAATCCAGAGGCGCATACTGAAATATTTCGGTCATATGATACGGAAGGATGGGATGGAGAAAATTGTGATCCAGAGGAAGGTGGACGGCAAAAGAACGAGAGGCAGATCTCCTATAAGATTCATAGACCAAATCAAGGACCTTACAAATATGTCAATAACAGAAGTAATGAGAACCGTAGAGGATAGAAAAGCATGGCGAAGGCTTGTACCATGAATAGTCACGACGCTCGAAACCGAGCAACGACTGGAGAGAGACTCCCACTAAAACTTCTTGGACTGCTCATCGTTTCATATTTTCTTCTGGGACTTGCTTTTGAGACGCCTTGACCTCTAAAGATACAAAATGACGCAATTCATTATTAAAATCTTAAAAGTTTCTCCATAAGACAGTGTCTCAAGGTGGCCCCAAAGAAGTGACTCATGGTAACCCATTTACACGTTATAACTTTTTTTAAAATTGTTGGTAAATTTGATTTAAAATCGCCAAGTTTCCTTATACAATTAAAAAGCACTTACTTCTATCTTTAGAGATGGGTAACTCACTGAATTTTCAAGACTCGGCGCAGTGCCGGCGGAATGGCTTGGTGCGCTAACCCAACGCACCGGCGCAGTAACTCACCGATGCAGTTTATGTTGCAGTAAACTAATTTATATATCACGCCTCACGCCAGACGATAAATCGGTAAATGTGCTGTCGTATAGTCATGCGTCGTGGGCTCATCGACTCACAGAGCCGCAACAACTCAAAAGCGCAACTCAATTCAGTGTTACCCATGCCTCAGTGTGTCCCATTTTGTTTTTGGAAAGCTTGATTATGATTATTCAGGATGGAGAAATTTCCAAGGGCTGCTTGCTTTAGAATGCAGATTTATTTTGATGGAAGTTTGTTGGTGCAATTAACCGCAGTTATGCAGGCTCAAGTCCAGAAGCTTCTTAAAAATCCGAAAATGTTTGGATTTTTGCGAATTTTTGTTTTTCTGATGCTTGATTATGCTTCTTTCTGCATTCGTCTTCTTCATGCAGAAATGTCAATGGGCTGTTGGCTCTGTTTTCGAATGCATATCTATTTTTATAGAATTTTGTTGGCGGAATTAACCGCTCCTGTACCGGCTCAAATTCAGAAGATTCTTAAAAATCAGAAATTGTTTGGATTTTCTCAATTTTTTTTTGTTTTAGTGAACTCCTTTATGCCCCTTTATAATGTAGAAATTTCAAGTAGCCGCTTGTGCTGGTTTAGTGCGTAGATTTGTTTTTATGGAAGTTTGTTGGTGCAATTAACCGCGGTTCTGCAGGCTCAAGTCCAGAAGCTTCTTAAAGATTCAAAAATGCTTGAATTTTGACGAATTTTGTTGTTGCAACCAGGGTTGGTGCTGTCACCTGTGAGTCTGTGGATGAAGTCCGCCACAAGGGTAATAGCGTAATAAAAGGTGCGGCGCAGTCAGAAGGAATGAGTTATAACTCATCAACTCAACGGCAACAACTCAAAAGCGCAACTCACCTCAGTGTTACCCATGTCAAAACACTATATCTACAACTTAAATTTCTTACCGTTGACTTTATATTTTCACTTAAAAATTTGTATCAGAATAATACACGTGAAAAAAAACGTCTTCGCTCACATAAATCTTTGTCAAAATCTCAGTCAATAGGTAGCAATACCCAAACAGGCTAATAGATGTTTTCACTTATTGTAAAAGAAAATATTGCAAAGTCTCATGGTGGCCCTTGTCTCGGGGTGGTCCACTCTCCCCTACTCTCCATTGTTAACTGCAAAAATCATATTAATACATTGGTAATACCATCCTGACATCCCATATTTTAACCTTTTCAACACGTTTCTATTTGTTTAAAGGCTCGAAAAAGCTGATTAGAACTAAACAAAGCAAAACAAATTACAATGGCATTTAATCAAAATCACTGTCAAATGTTACTAGTTAAGTGTAGTTATAATTTAGCCGCCAGTGGGCGTTTGGATTTTTGAAATCGCGAATTATGACGTTAGTTCGCTTTGCTTTAAATCGCGTAGATTAGACGTCATGTTGACAACTATGTCAAAATGTGACGTAAATTACTCGCGTTTAGAGGTAGACCAAATATTTTCATATGGGAGGATCCTGACAGCTCTAGCCCCGTTGAATGGCCCGCAGTTTGAATATTTACATTTAGCGCCGTGAAGTATCTTTGTAAAACAAATTGAAGGAGCATATTTAAATAAATTGCATTAAGTTTCCTAAATAGAATTGGTGGGAGAGTTTTTAAAGTAGCGATGACTCAGTGAATTTTCAAGAGAGGACGCCGTGCCGGCGGAATGGCTTGGTGCGCCAATCCAACGCATCAGTGCAGTAACTCACAAAACCCAAAGTGGTAATTGTTCAGAACACGATCTGCTTTTAAGACTGCCGCTTTGCCGATTAAGACTATCTTCACCTTATAGAAAATCTCAAAAACAAACAATTTTTTTTCCTATAGATTTTTCGATAAAATGCCGTTTTCACCACTTTTCACCCTATGAAATTCACTAATTTCCAAAACAAAATAAAGGTCGCCATGATGGTTCTCTCTTTGCGACGGCGTACCAGTCGAAATTTTTTGCGCAGTTGCCAGTACTATCACTACCATTATCTTAACCACGCATTCAGTTTCCCAGAGACAATCCAACTGAAATAATCTCATTTAACAGTTTCAAGTTTCGTTTGAATTTCTACTAGTTTCTAAAAGAAAATACATTTACTTTTATTGTATATCTTATTTGCGCCGTACCTTTCCAAATTAATAATTTTGGGATTGCTTTCCTTCACTGACACTGCGCTACTATCTCCTCTATGGGAGGTACTTCTGGTAAGTTTTCAACTTTGAATTAAAAACTTTTTTGGTTTGATTGAGATTTTATATTTTTGTAGCAGTTTGGCAACGCGGCTGAGCAGTCTCAATTTTTCGGCCGCTACTGTGCGTATGGAGTGAAAAACACATGGACCATTTACCCCCAAAGTTTGTGACAACATTTTATTTTTTGTTTCTTTCGGTACAAATGATTTTACTGTTTTTTGTTGTTTTGAAACTTAGTTTAGGGTTTACCAATTCTTTTTGCATTTAAAGCAGGAAATTAGACTAATTCATGATAGAACTAAGTTTTATTCTGTTGTATGTATACAGGGTAGTCCAATTTTACTCTATCATAGTTTAAGGGCATATTATACACCCCAAATGATTTGAAAATATTTATGGGCTTCCTCAACAAGTATTTATTATCAAATTTTTTAACCTCAAAAGATAAAAGAATGAAACTCGGTACGAATGTAACGTTTCGCAAGCGTATTAAAATTACGGACCACCAATTTGGAAAAACTCTGGCTAACAGAGATACAGGGACGATCGAACTGCGATAGGTCGAATCTTTTTATAAGGTAACTTTGGTAGGAACATTTTCCTGAAACCAAACAGTTTTCAAGACACTTTTACTCAAAAAAGGCACTGGTGGTGTGTAGAAGTCGTTTCCTCTTCGGGAAACAATGGTTGTTTGTTTTTTATAGAGATAGCTAACTCAGTGAATTTTCAACAGGCGGCGCAGTGCCGGCGGAATGGCTTCGTGCGCCCATCCAACGCACCGTCGCAGTAACTCATCGATAAATGTGCTGTCGTATAGTCATGCGTCGTGCAATAAACAACTATTTTGAGTACAAGATACTCAGCCGGTTTCGAAGTGGTCTCCTTGCTAGTCTCGGCAGAATGCCCAACGCTTCCGAAAATTTTCCGCCGCGCCACGCACCCCTTTTGGCGACAATCGGTCCCATTCCCGATGCAGCGACCGCTTCAGCGACTCCAAAGTTTTCTGGCGTGTAGCACAGGCCCTGGTCTCCAAAATAAACCACACACTGTAGTCCACCGAATTGAGATCTGGCAAGTAGGGCGGCCATTCCGCCGCAGAGATAAAATCCGGAAAATGAGTCCGGCACCAGTTCTGAGTTGCTTTCGCCTTGTGGGCTAGAGCGGAGTCCTGTTGGAACGTAAAATACGCATTCCGCCCCAAAACATAACCACCGCGGGAATTTGGCGATGTTTGACGATGGCCGAAGTGCCGAAGGCCTCCGCGGACCTGCTCCTAGCGTTTTGGGAGTTGTGGGCTTGCTCTACGGTGAACAGCTTCTCTTCTGTGAAGAGGATTTTGTCCCACTGAAGGAAAACGTGGCGACGAAGGAATCGTTTGCGTCTTTCAAGCCGTACGCGCTTGTTGTCGTCGGTGAGGAGCTCAATTTTTGGAGCTTGTAGGGCTTGAGATCGAACTCCTCTTTGGCGAATTGATTCCCGATTGATACAAGTCTCACGTGCGATTTTTCTCATGGAAACTCTCGGATTTCGTCTGACAAGTTCTCGAACGAGCTCCCGGTTCTTGACGGTCCTGACGGTGCGCTTTCTGCCACTTCCTGGACGGCGACCAGTATGGACGAGCTCTTCAAACTGTTTGCACGAAGCACGAACCATCGTGGGACGTTAGAATTGTCGATGCCGAGCGTTCGCGCAATATCGATCGAGCGCTTTTTCAACTCATGTAACGCCAATATTATTTCTCTTTGGTTTTGCATCTTAATAAAGTGGCTTAAAAGTGTTGAATAAAATTGAAACGGAACATATATGTATTTTTAACGGATAATCGAATAAAGACAATAAAAACTGTCAAGCTTAATAAACATTTATGTTACATTCGTGACCATTTGGTTGTAATTTTTTTATTGTCACCCGGTATAATTACATAACACGTAATATAATCTATTCTAACTAATGAGTACGATAAAACAAGACTTAGACTACTAGTACACGACTACCAGGCCTTGACGAACTTGCAATCAGAAGCATACCATCTTGAATGAGGTTAATTGTTGCAATCGGGGTTGGTGCTGCCACCTGTGAGTTTGTGGATGAAGTCCGCCATAAGCGGAATAGCGTAATAAAAGGTGCGGCGCAGTCAGACGGGATGAGTTATAACTCATCAACTCACAGAGCGGCAACAACTCAAAACCGCAACTCAACTCAGTGTTACCCATTCCTACTTTTTTAACCTTCCTCAGGTTGCATAGGTATTTTCGAAGGATCAGCTTATTAGTTAAAAAAAAAACACTTTCAAACAAAACTTTGTGACAAGCTAAATTTCGGACCTATTTGCTCCTGGTCTACTGTAAAGGGCATGTCCCATTAAAAAAAGTTAGGTTGGCTTATATCTAAAAAACCTTACTTTTATGGAAAAACGAACTACACCACTAGATTTACTTGTGTGTTATTTTCCAGTTGCCACAAGCCCAGAGATTCACTGTTCACCTGGAATTCAGGGTTCAACAATTTTACCGGATTCGTGAACTGGGCTTTTTTGCTGCTTTCCATTGGTGGGTTGAGACTGCTTTTGGAAAATTTCATCAAGTAAGAAACCCGTTTTCCCGCACATCAAGTTGTGGTTTCTCTATTTTCTCTTTTTTCAGATATGGGATCAGGGTGGATCCAATCGAATGGCTTTATCTTTTAGTCAACGGTGAAGGCTCCGAATGTCCCACACTCATTTTGCTTTTATGTAAGGCGGATTTGAACAAAATCTAGGCAATTTTCGACTGCTTTTCTCCTTTTTCCAGATCACGTTGTTCCTGTGGTTCTTTGCCTGGTCATAGAAAAGGCGCTGTCGGCGGTAAGTTTGCGACTAGTTGATTAAACCGTTAAAAATATATGTGTATTTTTTCAGGAAGTGGTTTCAAATGGTTTAGGGATGGGTACTCATGTTGTAAATATTCTGTCAGTGATCCTGGTGCCAATGGTCCTCATTCATGTCAAAGAAGGTTTCAGTATAGGTAATGACTCAATAATTTGATACAGCATAGACACTGTGCTGTTCAGTCTACAGGGTGTCCTACCTATCCATAACTTGAAAAACATAGTTACAATAATTCCGAAACTTGCCAGTCATGATAAAGCGGCTCTGCTCTATACATCTAAAAAACTTTGAATAAAGTGGCGACCCCCTCTCTGGTTTTAACGGAATTAGACATCCAGGGGCTTATTTTAAATGGGACACTCTGTATATTACTACAAATTTGAGTTCTTCTAAAGCTTCTGAACACTTTTTATGTAAAAATATGTTTATATGTTCCCTGAGGTTTCCGCTCTGGTAACTGGACCACTCTGTATGCGCTCTAGAATTGGGTTTCTTCATATATAAAAATAACGCTTTAAAGAGTTATGTTGCCCACCATTACGAAACACGAACTAAAACTAATAGACGTATTATTTTTAGTAAAAAGTAATATTGAAATTAACCTTCATTTTGTCACCTCATGTTTACAATCTTATTCCACTCGAGATAAGAAACATGAAAAGCAGAAATATTGTAGAATATACAGGGTTATTCAGATCATACGACACGGAACATTCCGGTTTTAAAATTATTTTTACCCCATTTGCTAGATTCAACCCTAATGTGCAATAATTGCTTCAACACTATGTTGCGACACCATGTATGTTCTGCTGGTATAATAGTATTTCTGGGAATGCTGGGTGTTTGCTAAAATTATAGTTCTCATTTTATTTGAAATAAACCATATTTAACGCATCAATCGTGAAAATATGCGATTTCACTGTCATAAAGTACAGGGTGTTTCATTTAAATTAAGCAATATATTTCCGTTCAAAACATGCAATTGTTTGAACACAATTTTGGGACATTTCGGTATGTCTTAGTCTAATTTTTATTCTATTATCACAAAACGGCATCTATTAGTAGCCGCCAGGTAGAATTTGGTTTCGAAATTCGAAATGGATGCTGAGATAGATAGATAGATAGATAAAATTTATTGAACATTCCCATTAACAAAATTCACAAACAAAGATAACAAACATAACTCCCGTGTCTAGCCAGATGTTCGGCCGGTTGCTCTCTGCCCATGATCTAAATAGGCGCGCTAAGTCGTCCATTATCTGGGCAGTGCCCTAACATGGACATTCCCGAGCTAGTCATACGCACGACAACGTCAGGAGATAGTCTTGAAGTGGCGGTTTTGGTTTTATTCGAGGGGCATTCATTAAGGAAAAAAGGTCTTCCTGAAGGGAAGCCAAAAACCCCTTTTGCTTCGACCTTTAAGCCTGATACTGTCAGCCGTGGCGTTAACCGCCGGCAGTCTCAACTAGATGACCAAATCCTTCCGCCCCCGCCCCGATCGGTGCAAGGACCAGCCAGCACCTGCCAGGACGAGGCAGGACGAACCCGTCAAGTCACGTTATGTTGGATTTGTGCGTTTCCAGCCTGCTAGAAACGACTGTCTGCAACTGGCAGGCAATGTTTGTTTGTCGTCACGTACTGTCAGGGACAAAATCCTCATAAAATATGGGAAGTCGCTTATACAGGGGACCATGGGTTGGGCGGTCGTTTGCTCTTACTTGGGTGATATTTCGCGTGAGGACTGAGCCTTGCACTCCGCTATGATAAAATTTTTCAGCGATGGTATCTATATAGTCGGCTATATAGGCCATCCCTGTAGCTTCGTGCATTTCGGTTATTCTGGTGTATCTGTCAGCCGATAGGACGCCTCTTAGGAACCTATTTTGGGTCCTTTGAACACGTCGTCTCGTGGAATCACAGACAGAGTGCCAGACAGGGGATCCGTAGGTCAGTATGGGCCTTATGGTGGAGGTGTAGAGCAGAAGTTTATTTCGAGGTGATAGGAAAGAATTTGGCGCCAGAAGAGAGTACAACTTTCTTCGGGCCATGGCAGTCTTTTGTATAGCATAGTCAACATGCTTATTGAAATGGAGTCGGGCGTCTAGTTTGAATCCCAGGTATTTCACCTCTTTTGTTGGTTTGATAGGAGTATTTTGGACCACGAGTGGTGATAAGATTTTGTTGTTAGTGAATTTGCGCGAAAAGATAATAAGTTCCGTCTTCCTGGGATTCACTTTAAGTTTCCATTTGTCAAAATACGGCGTCAATAAACTCAGGTGATGTGCAATGCGAGATTTCGCAGCCTGAGCATAAAAAGACGATGCGTAGATAGCCGTATCATCAGCGTATAGTGCTATTTTTGTAGTGGGAAGTTTTGGAATGTCTGCTGTGTACAATGTATACAGCAGCGGCGAAATCACTGTTCCTTGTGGTACTCCTGCCGCGATGCGTCTTTTGGCAGAAGTGGAATTCTCCACTTTCACCTGGATGGAACGGTTTTTTAGGTAAGACGCTATAAGGGAAACTAGGTAGAGTGGCAGTGAATGCACGGCAAACAACTTGTACAGCAGGCCTGTGTGCCAGACTGTGTCAAAGGCCCTTTGCATGTCGAGAAGCAGCATAACCGTACTTTGAAGCTTATTAAATGCTGCATAGGCATCCGTTGCGATCCTAGCAGTCTGCAGCGTTGTGTTGTGTCTTGGTCGGAAGCCAAACTGCTCATCCGGGATTAAACTTCGAAGCTCGGCTGCTGCCTGTAATCTCGAATGGATGACCTTCTCGGTTAATTTGCCGAGGGTGTTCAAGAGGGAAATTGGCCTATAAGAGGCGGGTTCGGTCGGGTTTTTGCCCGGCTTTAAGATGGGGATTATTACAGCGTTTTTCCAGTCCTGTGGGAAGTGCTGCAATTTAAGGACTGCGTTGACTATTTGTACTATTAGCACAATAGTTTTCCGCGGTAAGTTTTTGAGGAGTAGATAAGGGATGCCGTCTGGCCCGGGGGCTTTTCGGCTAGGGAGGCGCCGAAGACACGATTGTATCTCCGACGGGGTTGTTATATAGGAATGCAAAATCGAGGGTGGTATAGGATACTTCCGTTCTACAAAAACAGCGGTCTGTCTTTCGATTTCGTTATCCTGAAGGGCTGGTTGGACCTTGTGTACTTCTGCCAAAAAGTCGGCGAGCAGCTCGCACTTGTCACTGGTGGTAATATAACTCCGCCCCTCTTTTTCAAGAGCGGGGACTTGCTCATAGCCTTTTCGCAGACTTCTCGACAGTTTCCACAGGGAATTGTCACGGGGAGTCAAATTTCGCAGTTTCTCCGCCCAGGTATAATTCCTGTATGCGGAGATTTCCCGCTGTATGTCTCGTGCAAGCTCTGCTGCCATTATGCGATCGGCAGGTTGCCTGAATCGCTGCCAACGCTTCCTGATTCGATTTTTCGCCTTAATAAGGTTCAGAATTTCCTCAGGAAGATTGTCGCGCCGCGGTCTGTTCGGGACTTTTTTGGCCAAAGCTTGCTGTGTCCGTTGTATATTCCTGGTCAGACCTTTTACCGCATGCTCTAGAGCTTCGACAGTATCAATCTGGCCCGGAATACACGTCAGGTCTTGTAGTCGTTTTCGATATTCGCGAAAATCGAAATTTTCGTATGAATATCGAAAGTCGTTAGTTTGTGTGCGCTTTAAATCCCTAATGTCGAGGTAAATGGGCAAATGGTCACTGCTGAGGGCGTCTATAACCACCATCTCCGTGAGATTGGTGAGTCCTTTGGCAATTCCGAAGTCGAGGTAGGATGGATTCCCTCCACTGTTCGGGTAATGCGTTGGGGATGAAGTGGGCATAACGAGTAGGCCATTGTCGCGAACGTAGTCGGCTAGAAAATTGCCGGCTGCGTTTTTATGTCCAGGGTTATTGAATAGTGGATGGCGGGCGTTGAAATCTCCCATTAGCAACACCCTATTGGTGTTTATGAAGAATGGATCGACATCAGCGGCCTGTAAGCGTACGGTGGAGAAATAGCCACAGTAGATCAAAACTCCATCAGGAAGTTCAACGCCGACGTTCTCTATTGCTGACTGCCTGTGTGGCAGTCTCCTGTATGGAATTGACGTTTTGACCGCTATGGCCACCCCTCCCCTTAAACCGGGCCTATCGGCACGTTCGAGCCTGTACCCCCCGAATCCTAAGTATATCCCCGGGGCGCAACCATGTTTCGACAATCAACGCCACGTTGATATCCTCGGTCTGAAGGAAGTGCACAAACTCACCGAGACGACTCCGGAGTCCGCATGAGTTCCATTCTCCTATCCTCATAGGGCACAGTTGGCAAAATCAGGGCTTAAAAATCGAAGCTATTAATGTCTTCGTTGAAGAACTGCGCGGAAACGAGGAACCTGTCCGCTTTCGTCTCGCAGCCCCTCAACGCAGCGCTATAAAATCTAACCGCTTTGATTACCTCCTGTAAGTTCACCTGCGATGCCAGATCGGCGAATTCCCGATGCAGGGTGCCCAGAGTGGCTACTGCGCCAGCGTTCATGCCTTGGTTAGTGGGGGGTCTTGGTTGGGGACCATTAGCTGCGATGGTTTGACCAGGCTGTGTGGCCCTGCTGGTCATTTCATTTCTGCCAGGGAGCGGCGGAAACTCGTTCGGGCTCGGGATGGGCTGCCTAGTCCTGCTGGTTTCTGGGTGGGGGATCGAGCCTGCGGGTCGGAAGGTCTGCCCCCACGCTGGTCTGGACGGAAGTGGCACCGCCACGAACTGCCTTTGCGGTTTTTCGACCGGGCGTTGGGCCAGTTTGAACACGTACACTGGGCATGCTTCGTCAAAGCTCCGGTGGGGACCAGTGCAATTGGCGCATTTTAGCGCCGATCCCGGCGGGCACGATGTTATTTCGTGGGGGCCCGCACACTTGGAGCACTTGAAATGTTTGTTGCAGTTGCCCGATACGTGTCCCCAGCCCTGGCATCGGCGGCACTGCGTCAGGGTTCGTTGGTTCTTCCTGGTTTCCCAGGAGACCCTGACATCGCGGATCACTTTGGCGGTGGTGGCGAGTTTCCGTAAGGTCACCGAATCGTCGGTGACAACCAGGTACAGGGGCCTAAACTGGGTCTTCATACGGAAGACGTTTTTTATGGAGAACCCCTTTTCCTCGAGGTCCTCCTTGATGTGCGAAGTCTCCACGTTGCCCTCGAGCCCCCTTAACACAAACGCGTGTGTTCGCTGGTTTGCAGGTGCGTAGGTATGGAACTGGCTGCTTTCTGCCTCCAGTGACCGTTTGACCGCCGCCCAGTCTAATATGCAGCTGCAGTACACTATCAGCGACGCTTTCGTGTATTTTAAAGTGAATGGCTTATTTGTTATCGATTTTAGGCCATTCACCAGCGCGCTGTGGCTGCTGGGCTTTCCCACGATGACAATTGGTGGCGGTTTTTCGGGCTTCTTCGCCAATTTGTTGAGAGAAGCAGCCGCTTTGGCAGCCAGTTCCTCATGCATGGGTTGGGTCCCGCTGGTGGAGGGTTGAGGCTCGATCTCGAAGGGGTCAGTTGCCGGTTGTATTGGCGAAAAGCGGTTTTCCAGTGCTATTGCTGGTTTTGCCGGTGTGGTGAGCAGTGTGCTCCACGGCACCGTTTTCCGTGGCAGAATGAAGGCATCCCCGCTGTGACCCGACTTGTCATCGGCCACTGTTTGGCGCACGGCTGGCTCTTTTTCAGCCATAGCAACAGCTCCCCGCTTTTCGTTGATCTGCTGACGGTTCGTGGCTCGCTGTGATTGGTCCGTTGACGTTTCTGGGCCAATCTCGATCGTCGCTTTTTCTGGCTGGTGCTTGGGTTTCTTTGTTATGTTAGGGGGGCTCACCTTATCCAGCTTCCGTTTGGGTACGGCCCCTGTAGAGGTCTGGGTGGTTAGGAGGGCCCTTTTCCGTGCAGTTGGGTGCTCGGCCTTCAGGTGATTGACCGCCAGCGACCACTTTGGTGGTTTGCCTGCTCTGTAGGCTGCTGTGAAGTCCGCTGATATTGCTTTGCAGCGGTCGCAATTTTTATTGACTCTCAGCAAGCGGAAAACCTGATTGAATTTTTGGAGCTTTTGTTCCTCGTCCAATTGGAGGAAAGCGTCTGCTGATGCAGCGCTACTGGCGAGCGAACTTAAGGACGACAATGAGATTACGGACTCATTGTCGTCTTCGTCGGCGGATTCTAAAATGTTTGTGGATTCCGCCACAACGGAGAACACTTATAACGCAAAAGAACTATCGCACGTCACTATGGTCAACAATCCGGAATCACAAGCGGATCGTACCACGGTTAGTTGATGACTGGATGCTGAGAATTTAAACTAAAAACAAAAAAAAAAAAAAAAAAAAAAAAAAAAATAACAACATAATAATATATCGGCTATTCCATTTTAAAAAATGCAACTTTGGGTTGAATCTAGTAATTGGGACACCCTGTACATTAGAATTTTTTAAAAATGTACCCTCGGCGGTACTTCATTTGTCCATTAAATCAGACTTTTTAAAAATTAAATAGTTTAGCCCCAATCTTCCGTCAAGTATAATCTGCATAACCCTGTTTACAGGGTGTCCCGTAAGCACATGATCAAAAGGGTACTACAATATTCTTTGGATCAAAACAAGACGATCTGACCTAACTTTTATTAAGAAAAATTGTCTGGATCCTCTGATTTTGATGGTCAAAGTTCTTAAAAAAATGACCTTTCTATTAAAAAATGAAATTTATTAGATTTTAAAAAATCTATGGTTTCTCATTTTTTAACTATTCATTTTTTTAAATATACCTGGTGTGGAAACATGATGATTCAACCTAATTTGTCTAATCCAAAAGTGGACGGTTTTCGAAATACAGGGTGTCAAAGTTAAGACTAAAAAATCGAAAAAAAAAATAGATTAAACAACAGTAGCATAGAAAAACTAAATAGATAATAAATAAAAGAATAAAAAAAATAGATAGTAGCATTACAAGCAAAATAATATTTTTTGATTTTTTAGTCTTAAGTTTGACGCTCTGTATTTCGAAAACCGTCCACTTTTGGATTAGTCAAATTAGGTCAAATCATCATGTTTTCACGCCAAGGAATCTCTGGTAGGATTTTGTTCAGACATTTTACAGACACCCTGTATAATTCAATTAAACTATTTATTGTTGGTTTTTCAGTTGGGGCGTCAACAGTTTGCATGATGTACAGCATCCTGTTTCTGAAAATGTGGTCGTACGTCCAGGTGAACATGTGGTGTCGCATGTCCCGGCAAAAAAACGGAAAAAACTCGTTAAGAAGACAGTCGGTATCGCTCAGCAATCTGCACAAGGAACAGCAAGTGCTAAGCCAGGAGCGAGAGACCAATGAAGTTCAAAATGCCAGTCTGATGCAATATCCGGATAATCTGAACTTGCGCGATCTCTACTATTTCATGTTGGCCCCAACTTTGTGTTACGAATTGAATTTTGCCAAAACGGAACGAATTCGGAAAAGGTAAATATTTCAGATCAGTCAACTATTCAAAAATCTAATCTTGTCATTGTTGCTGAACATATGAACCTATAAAGGGTCACCACGATCTCCCGATCTAACACCTCCAGATTTTTTGCTTTGGGGAATGTAGGAAAATAAAATTAATAAAGAAATTATAAAATAACTTAATCAAACAATTCATCAGACCTTTCCCTTAAAGTAATAAAATAACTTTTATTTCACCAAACATTCCCGTAAGTCATGAGCGACCGGAAAATTAAATTTTGTTGTTTATAGCGCCATCTGTCGCGAATAAAAAAAATGTTTTGAATAAGTTTTACGTGTTTTTAACCACAGAATCTGAATATGCAATAAAAAGTGGGGGTGCCATTTAAAAACCCAAAGTTACCCTCCTTCCTTGTGGGGGGAAGGAGGGTAACGGGCAGAGGAACACTAATTTTGTCATCAATATATTTCCCCCGCGGAATAATACAACTTTGATATTAAACATTTTTTCGTTAAGTGCCTATTATTCGAGATATTGAGATGTCTCAAGTTAAATGTTACACCCTGTATACCAGAGTGATGAGCATAATAATCGATCAAATTATTATATTTTCGAACTAAAAATATCAGTTTCAGTTTTCTGGAAATTACGATTTCTCGACAAACAATGCAAACTTGAAATACAATTTCCAAAAAATTAACCGTTTTCCATAGGAAGCTTCGTTTCGAGTTCGTTTGAGAAAAAAAATAAAATGTGGAAAACGAAAAAAAAAATGTTTTAAAATGTTAAAATTTTTAAACTGACAAAGGAAAAGCACAATTTGTACAAATGTGTACTAGAAAGTCCATTTGTACATTATCGACCTACTATCGATAGATTGTATCGACACTGTAAAAGTGGACTTTTTCCAAAACTAAAGGACTTTTCCATTTAACGCTTATGGTTGTCACGTCACAGTTGCTATAAATCATCCTCCGACGATTGACTCGAACCTCGAAAAATTGAAACATTTTTCGAGTGCAAGGGATTGTTTTCCATAAGAAGAGTCAAAATTTGCCCAAAATTTGAGAAAAAATAACGCCAAATTTCGAAATGTTTTTCAAATTTATTTTATGAAAATCGAAAATCGTCGATTGCCGATTGATTATTGATGTAAGAGGAAAAGTGAACTTTCTTGTGTAGCTTGAGAAGATCTATTCAATGGTGTGATAAAAAATGGTCCAGATGTTTTAGTTTCTTTTTTTGAAATAATTACGCTTTCTGGATTTTATCAATAATTCAACTACGGGAACTATACAAAATTACTATAGATGGATCTCAGATAGCCCGAGATTTTATAAAGAACGACTTTTTTCCCTATAAAGTTTAGGTTACGTGGAAAATAAATGTGACAAATGAAAAACGTTAATGACATTTATACTCAATCCAATGTATTCCTGGGTTTTTCAGTCAATTTTATTGTCACTAATTATGGTGTTATGTGATGAGCCTTGCGTTTCGTCCCGGGTCTACCTATTGGACTCGTCAGTAAAGCTTAGGTAGACCCTGCCTTATACGCCGGACACCGGTTATACGCGCTCGGACGTAAATGAACCGAGCCGGCGTAGATCTTGTGCGGTGAGATGTTGGCAACCCGTGTTGCTGATGCTGCCACTCGTTCCATTCTGCTAGCATATTCTAGCACATTCTGCATAGGTAGACCCGGGACGAAACGCAGGGCTCATCACATAACACCATAATTAGTGACAATAAAATTGACTGAAAAACCCAGGAATACATTGGAATGAATTAAAGTACCGTCAGGAAAAAGAATATACAAAACGAAGATTTATACTCAATATATAAAATATTGACAAAAAAAGTGACAAAGGAAAAGCACACTTGGTATGATTTTTTGCACATTATCGACCTAGTACTGGGCGGAATTTTTGTCTAATTGGGAAAATGTTTGTGATGTTGACGTTACTATTCTTCGGGATGATTTATTTTCGAAAAAAACCTGATCATAAAATCAGACCGAAGTTCGAAAATTTTTCGCAAAAAAGCGTCAAATTAGAAAATCGTCGATTTCCTGCTGTTTATTGATGTTGGAGGAAAATTGAACTTTTTGTGTAGCCTGAGAATGCCTATTCAATGGTGGGATCAGATTTGCTTTAGCTGTTTTGGATTTCGAGATATTTTTAGTTTTTTCGAAATTACGTTTTCTCAATTTTTCCGAAAATTGTAAACAATAGAAACTTAAGAAAATTGCTATTGGATGAAGCACAGACAGTCCAAGATTTTATAAAAAAATATTTTTTCAAAAAAAAGCAAAATGTATGGGTAAAGATATGTATGGGTGGGGTTACTAAGAGAGGTGTTCGGCCGTATCTCACAAACTATTAGTCGTATCGACTTCAGGTAAAAAAAATATCAGCAAAGTGAGCACGATAAATTGCTGCAAATTACTTTCAAGTTCGCAAAATAGCCGCTAGAGGGCGAAACTGTAGCAATACATTTTAAATACAGATTTTTTGCGGTTTCAAGGTATGTTGAAAATATTTTCATTCTATTCCTGAGAGAATTTTAGTTATTTATTGTGGAACTCTTATTGTTCTCGCTAGTCAAATACAGTGGGGGAGGAAGGCCAAATATTGGTTCAAAAAGTTATTGCTAGCTCCGTATTGACTTAACCAAATTCAACTTTTAATTCTAGTTAAAACTCCTGCTGTGTATTCGCCCTTGACCGTTAGAGGTCGCGTTATCAAAGGTCGTCAACATTTGTCGTTTTTCTTAAATTTTTTAAATGGAATGGCATATAATGTTTTAGCTGCTTAGAAAGAGGATGAAAAATGCCGCAAAATAGTGAAAGCCGCACATCGATATATTTTTTGTACCCGAAGATATAAATAATTTTATAACAAAAACAGTTTATACCGTCTTTACGTCAAGTATTCCTTTTGGTAAAAACAAATGAATGTGTTTGAAAATCTTGTCAGACTTAAAATGTCAAATGAAATAATGGGGTCCTTTTATATTTGAATTGAAGCTAAATGGTAATACCGATTTAGACTTTATAAAACCAACTACCATTGTTTCTAGAAGACATACTATGATTTTGCAACAAGATGGGTGCCCGGCTCATTTCTCGGTAAATGTCCGACGATGTTTAGACAACGGGTATCGCGATAGATGGATAGGGCGAGGCAGTTTAGTCCGTGGCCAGCTAGGTCACCCGACTTTACCTGTATGAACTTCTGTTTGTGGGGGAGAATCGAAGATTGTTTTTCAAACTTGACCAACTTCCAAACAGGACCCAATAAACAAAATTAACGATGTAATTTATCGCATTTCTCTCGTAGAAGTAGAGAGTGCTGTTTTATCTACGAGAAACAGGCTTGAGCGTCTAGGCAGGTTTTATTTAATCCCAAGGGTGTTTTTCATCCGCAGGAATACTTATAATGCTTTAAATATAACAATCGGGGTTTATCAGGATCAATAATTGTCATGTCTCATTGTAATATAATTGTTATTGTTAAATTGTATATACAGGGTGAGCAAGCAAAGCGAGACCTCCCCTTCTTAGATCGTACAGAAATAGCGACTGAAAAAAAAAACGTTCATATTAAAGTGGGGGCGGTTGTCGCCAAAGTATTTGTTTCTGTTACTTTGAAATGTACAGGGTAGCTCAAAATAAAGTTATTACTGTCAAATTAATTTTAGGCTAAATTCACTAGTTTTGGACATGACGACATTTGAATATGGGAAGGCAACAAAAGTAAAATTTATTATTATTTTTTTACTAAAATCCACGATATAATTTTGAAGAAATATTAAAACAAATGTTCTGTTTTTTTGTTTTGTTTTGTTCTGTTCTCAAATTATATCGTCTATTTTAATTAAAAAAAATAATAAAGTTTACTTTGGTATGTATAACATATTCAAATGCCGTTATGTCCAAAACTATCGAATTCAGTCACATAGTGTGTTATACAAAAATACTTCGAATTCAATGTAAAACCTGAATCTGGAGCAAAAAGAATACTATTCCCTTAAAAAAACTTAACTGTCATAACTTTATTTTGAGCTGCCCTGTATACTTCAAAGTAACAGAAACAAATACTTTGGCGACAACCACAACACTTTTATATGAACGTTTTTTTCAGTCGCTATTTCTGTACGATCTAAGAGGTGGGCACTGACACCCTGTATATTCGGTTTCAAAAAATATATCGGTATGCGGCTTTTACTATTTTTGTTTCATTTTCATCCCCTTTCCAAGCAGCTAAAATATTGTATATCAATCATTCCATTTAAAAAATAGAAGAAAAACAACAAATTTTGGCACCTTTGAAAACGCGACCTCTCGCGGACAAGGGCGGATTCATAAGGGCGTATATTTTACAGCAGGAGTTAAGGTAAATAAAGAGCTTTTTAAAAGACTTCAACAAAAAATAAGTAAAATGCTCTCAGGAATAGAATGCAAGTATTTTCAATATACCTTGGCCCATCTGAAACCGCAAAAAATCCGTATTTAAAATGTATTGTTGCAGTTTCGCCCTCTAGCGGCCATTTTGCAAACTTGAAAGTTATTTCCAACAATTTCTCATGGTCAGTTTACTCATATTTTTTTTAATTTGAAATCGATACGACTGATAGTTTGTGAGATACAGCCGACCAGTGGCCGACTTCTTAGTGGCCCGCCCGGTACATACTATACAGGATGATTTACGTAGACCCTGCATTAGAAGTTTTCTAATGGACTTGGTTTAGAAACGTCAAATTTTGCTTGCTGTCATTACGAGTGGTGCCGAAACTATGTAAAATACAGTTAGCCCTCCAGCTATACAGGGTGTACGAAAAGTATAACCTAACTTTCTTATTTTAAATGCAAACCCCTAATTTCTTTTTGCATGGTTGGATCGGCCTCCCAATTGCGAGTTTGGGAAACTCTAGATTTGTTAACTTATCTCTTATAGTTTTTGGTATATGTCAATTGTGTAAAAAAAATATGTATGCACAAAAGTATATATGTCAAACTGAAGTTCTTCTCATGCTCTTATAGTTTTCACTACTCATTGCTTTACCAGCATATTATTTTATTATATTAATTATTTATTATATTATCTATCTCATCACTAAAACGCCATAATCACCATAATTGTTACTTTCGTCTCCTGTCATTTTTGCGCACTGTCTCTGCTGTCAGTGTCACCTATGCAATCAGCTATACACTTGCGCGCCAAATTTAAAATTGAAACTGGTTACTACCAACTACTATTATTACGAAACTCGGTTTTATGTATTTCTCACGGGCATTTTTTCGTATAAATCATAAAGCCTTCCTTTACTGTTAAATATTGGACAGCTGCTCTATACAAAATACTGCCAGAACTGCTCCTAAAATCACGCAAAGCACACAAAATCTACGATTTCTTGTAAGTCTATTTTAAATATTGTTTAGTGTAAAAGTCATTGTTTTAACAATTTTTTTTTGTTAGGTTTGTATTCAGAAGAGCGTTCGAGGTATTGGCGGGCACCCAGATTATTTTAGCGGTTATTCAACAATGGATGATTCCATCTGTTAAAAACTCCTTGGTACCGTTTAGCAACATGGATTACACGGTGGCTACGGAAAGATTATTGAAGCTTGCAGTAAGTATTGATTCGTTTTAGTTTAGCATTTAGACTCCCCCTTGTAACTTTCTGTTATTGTTTCCAACCATATTTACGTGCTGTAAATTATCAAACTA
Source organism: Dendroctonus valens (assembly GCA_024550625.1). Classification (NCBI taxonomy): domain Eukaryota; kingdom Metazoa; phylum Arthropoda; class Insecta; order Coleoptera; family Curculionidae; genus Dendroctonus; species Dendroctonus valens. The sequence continues at coordinate 1,378,316 of JAJTJO010000098.1, forward strand.
AACTTTTCTAATTAATACAAAAGGTGTGCAAATGGTCAGTTTTTTGAAATGTGGAATCAAACATACATAATTTTGCCCGAGTTTGAGACATTTTGTTCAGTTTTTCAAGTGCGGCCTTGAAAACTGAAAATATATAACAATGACGTATATACAGGGTGATTCAGGTTTAATCTTGATGACTTCAGGAACCTATAGAACAGGTTAGAGTAACGATGAAAAGTTTTGCCCCAAATTGGCATCGTTTCTCGTTTAAAAAGGGTTCCAAAATAAGATGTAAGATGTATATACAGGGTGGTCCTCAACTAATGTCGAAAAATTCACTGGCATATTGTTCGGTCAAAAATTTGCTTTATCCGAAAGTTAATAGCTTCCGAGATACAGGGTGTCAAATTTTCGTTTTTCTTATTAGATTTTTAACCAGTTTTACTAGTACCGCAAAAATTTGTGTCTGGGGGTTTTTTAGATCGGCAAATCCAAATTTCCTATTGGTTGGCTTGTAGTTTCTAGAGGGCGCTGGCTGCAATAGTCGGGAGCCATTTAAAACATCAGATTTTTTTTGGGTTTTAATATATCGCTTTTTCGTTAACAATAACGTGTTCTCCAATAGTTCCGCAACAAAAAATGTGTAGGTTCAAGTCGATATCTGTCACCGTTTCCGAGATATTTCACATAGATAGATAGATAAAATTTTTTAAACATTCACATTACTAAATTCACAAACAAAGTTTAAAACGAAAAAACATAAGTCAGTAAAATGTCCCATGTCTGGCCAGATGTTCGGCCGGTTGCTCTTTGCCCATGATCTAAATAGGCGCGCTAAGTCGTCCATTACCTGGGCAGTGCCCTAACATGGACATTCCCGAGCTAGCCATACGCACGACAACGTCAGGAGATAGTCTTGAAGTGGCGGTTTTGGTTTTATTCGAGGGGCATTCATTAAGGAAAAAAGGTCTTCCTGAAGGGAAGTCAAAAACCCCTTTTGCTTCGACCTTTAAGTTTGATACTGTCAGCCGTGGCGTTAACCGCCGGCAGTTTCAACTAGATGACCAAATCCATCCGCCCCCGCCCCCGATCGGTGCAAGGACCAGCCAACACCAGCCAGAACGAGGCAGGACGAACCCGTCAAGTCACGTTATGTTGGATTTGTGCGTTTCCAGCCTGCTAGAAACGACTGTCTGCAACTGGCAGGCAATGTTTGTTTGTCGTCACGTACTGTCAGGGACAAAATCCTCATAAAATATGGGAAGTCGCTTATACAGGGGACCATGGGTTGGGCGATCGTTTGCTCTTACTTGGGTGATATTTCGCGTGAGGACTGAGCCTTGCACTCCGCTATGATAAAATTTTTCAGCGATGGTATCTATATAGTCGGCTATATAGGCCATCCCTGTAGCTTCGTGCATTTCGGTTATTCTGGTGTATCTGTTAGCCGATAGGACGCCTCTTAGAAACCTATTTTGGGTCCTTTGAACACGTCGTCTCGTGGAATCACAGACAGAGTGCCAGACAGGGGAGCCGTAGGTCAGTATGGGCCTTATAGTGGAGGTGTAGAGCAGAAGTTTATTTCGAGGTGATAGGAAAGAATTTGGCGCCAGAAGAGAGTACAACTTTCTTCGGGCCATGGCAGTCTTTTGTACAGCATAGTCAACATGCTTATTGAAATGGAGTCGGGCGTCTAGTTTGAATCCCAGGTATTTCACCTCTTTTGTTGGTTTGATAGGAGTATTTTGGACCACTAGTGGTGATAAGATTTTGTTGTTAGTGAATTTGCGCGAAAAGATAATAAGTTCCGTCTTTCTGGGATTCACTTTAAGTTTCCATTTGTCAAAATACGGCGTCAATAAACTCAGGTGATGTGCAATGCGAGATTTCGCAGTCTGAGCATAAAAAGACGATGCGTAGATAGCCGTATCATCAGCGTATAGTGCTATTTTTGTAATGGGAAGTTTTGGAATGTCTGATGTGTACAATGTATACAGCAGCGGCGAAATCACTGTTCCTTGTGGTACACCTGCCGCGATGCGTCTTTTGGCAGAAGTGGAATTCTCCACTTTCACCTGGATGGAACGGTTTTTTAGGTAGGACGCTATCAGGGAAACTAGGTAGAGTGGCAGTGAATGCACTGCAAACAACTTGTACAGCAGGCCTGTGTGCCAGACTGTGTCAAAGGCCCTTTGCATGTCGAGAAGCAGCATAACCGTACTTTGAAGCTTATTAAATGCTGCATAGGCATCCGTTGCGATCCTAGCAGTCTGCAGCGTTGTGTTGTGTCTTGGTCGAAAGCCAAACTGCTCATCCGGGATTAAACTTCGAAGTTCGGCTGCTGCCTGTAATCTCGAATCGATGACCTTCTCGGTTAATTTGCCGAGGATGTTCAACAGGGAAATTGGCCTATAAGAGGCGGGTTCGGTCGGGTTTTTGCCCGGCTTTAAGATGGGGATTATTACAGCGTTTTTCCAGTCCTGTGGGAAGTGCTGCAATTTAAGGACTGCGTTGACTATTTGTACTATTAGCACAATAGTTTTCCGCGGTAAGTTTTTGAGGAGTAGATAAGGGATGCCGTCTGGCCCGGGGGCTTTTCGGTTAGGGAGGCGCCGAAGACACGTTTGTATCTCCGACGGGGTTGTTATATAGGAATGCAAAATCGAGGGTGGTATAGGATACTTCCGTTCTACAAAAACAGCGGTCTGTCTTTCAATTTCGTTATCCTGAAGGGCTGGTTGGACCTTGTGTACTTCTGCCAAAAAGTCGGCGAGCAGCTCGCACTTGTCACTGGTGGTAATATAACTCCGCCCCTCTTTTTCAAGAGCGGGGACTTGCTCATAGCCTTTTCGCAGACTTCTCGACAGTTTCCACAGGGAATTGTCACGGGGAGTCAGATTTCGCAGTTTCTCCGCCCAGGTATAATTCCTGTATGCGGAGATTTCGCGCTGTATGTCTCGTGTAAGCTCTGCTGCCATTATGCGATCGGCAGATTGCCTGAATCGCTGCCAACGCTTCCTGATTCGATTTTTCGCCTTAATAAGGTCCAGAATTTCCTCAGGAAGATTGTCGCGCCGCGGTCTGTTCGGAACTTTTTTGGCCAAAGCTTGCTGTGTCCGTTGTATATTCCTGGTCAGACCTTTTACCGCATGCTCTAGAGCTTCGACAGTATCAATCTGGCCCGGAATACACGTCAGGTCTTGTAGTCGTTTTCGACATTCGCGAAAATCGAAATTTTCGTATGAATATCGAAAGTCGTTAGTTTGTGTGCGCTGTAAATCCCTAATGTCGAGGTAAATGGGCAAATGGTCACTGCTGAGGGCGTCTATAACCACCATCTCCGTGAGATTGGTGAGTCCTTTGGCAATTCCGAAGTCGAGGTAGGATGGATTCCCTCCACTGTTCGGGTAATGCGTTGGGGATGAAGTGGGCAGAACGAGTAGGCCATTGTCGCGAACGTAGTCGGCTAGAAAATTGCCGGCTGCGTTTTTATGTCCAGGGTTATTGAATAGTGGATGGCGGGCGTTGAAATCTCCCATTAGCAACACCCTATTGGTGTTTATGAAGAATGGATCGACATCAGCGGCCTGTAAGCGTACGGTGGAGAAATAGCCACAGTAGATCAAAACTCCATCAGGAAGTTCAACGCCTACGTTCTCTATTGATGACTGCCTGTGTGGCAGTCTCCTGTATGGAATTGACGTTTTGACCGCTGTGGCCACTCCTCCCCTTAAACCGGGCCTATCGGCACGTTCGAGCCTGTACCCCCGAATCCTAAGTATATCCCCGGGGCGCAACCATGTTTCGACAATCAACGCCACGTCGATATCCTCGGTCTGAAGGAAGTGCACAAACTCACCGAGACGACTCCGGAGTCCGCATGAGTTCCATTCTCCTATCCTCATAGGGCACAGTTGGCAAAATCAGGGCTTAAAAATCGAAGCTATTAATGTCTTCGTTGAAGAACTGCGCGGAAACGAGGAACCTGTCCGCTTTCGTCTCGCAGCCCCTCAACGCAGCGCTATAAAATCTAACCGCCTTGATTACCTCCTGTAAGTTCACCTGCGATGCCAGATCGGCGAATTCCCGATGCAGGGTGCCCAGAGTGGCTACTGCGCCAGCGTTCATGCCTTGGTTAGTGGGGGGTCTTGGTTGGGGACCATTAGCTGCGATAGTTTAACCAGGCTGCGTGGCCCTGCTGGTCATTTCATTTCTGCCAGGGAGCGGCGGAGAACTCGTTCGGGCTCGGGATGGGCTGCCTAGTCCTGCTGGCTTCTGGGTGGGGGATCGGGCCTGCGGCTCGGAAGGTCTGCCCCCATGCTGGTCTGGACGGAAGTGGTGCCGCCACGAACTGCCTTTGCGGTTTTTCGACCGGGCGTTGGGCCAGTTTGAAGACGTACACTGGGCATGCTTCGTCAAAGCTCCGGTGGGGACCAGTGCAATTGGCGCATTTTAGCGCCCATCCCGGCGAGCACGATGTTATATCGTGGGGGCCCGCACACTTGGAGCACTTGAACTGTTTGTTGCAGTTGCCCGATACGTGTCCCCAGCCCTGGAATCGGCGGCACTGCGTCAGGGTTCGTTGGTTCTTCCTGGTTTCCCAGGAGACCCTGACATCGCGGATCACTTTGGCGGTGGTGGCGAGTTTCCGTAGGGTCACTGAATCATCGGTGACAATCAGGTACAGGGGCCGAAACTGGGTCTTCATTCGGAAGACGTTTTTTATGGAAAACCCCTTTTCCTCGAGGTCCTCCTTGATGTGCGAAGTCTCCACGTTGCCCTCGAGCCCCCTTACACAAACGCGTGTGTTCGCTGGTTTGCAGGTGCGTAGGTATGGAACTGGCTGCTTTCTGCCTCCAGTGACCGTTTGACCGCCGCCCAGTCTAATATGCAGCTGCAGTACACTATCAGCGACGCTTTCGTGTATTTTAAAGTGAATGGCTTATTTGTTATCGATTTTAGGCCATTCACTAGCGCGCTGTGGCTGCTGGGCTTTCCCACGATGACAATTGGTGGCGGTTTTTCGGCCTTCTTCGCCGATTTGTTGAGCGAAGCAGCCGCTTTGGCAGCCAGTTCCTCATGCATGGTTTGGGTCCCGCTGGTGGAGGGTTGAGGCTCAATCTCGAAGGGGTCAGTTGCCGGTTGGATTGGCGAAAAGCGGTTTTCCGTTGTTATTGCTGGGTTTGCCGGTGTGGTCAACAGTGTGCTCCTCGGCACCGTTTTCCGTGGCAGAATGAAGGCATCACCGCTTTGACCCGACTTGTCATCGGCCACTGTTTGGCGCACGGCTGACTCTTTTTCAGCCATAGCAACAGCTCCCCGCTTTTCTTTATCCTGCTGGTAGTTCGTGTCTCGCTGTGGTTGGTCCGTTGGTGGTTCTGGGGCAATCTCGTTCGTGGCTTTTTCTGGCTGGTGCTTCGGTTTTTTCGTTATGTTAGGGGGGCTCACCTTATCCAGCTTCCGTTTGGGTACGGCCCCTGTAGAGATCTGGGTGGTTAGCAGGGCCCTTTTCCGTGCAGTTGGGTGCTCGGCCTTCAGATGGTTGACCGCCAGCGACCACTTTGGTGGTTTGCCTGCTCTGTAGGCAGCTGTAAAGTCCGCTGAAACTGCCCTGCAGCGGTCGCAACCTTTATCTACTCTTAGCAAGCGGAAAACCTGCTTCAATTTCTGTAGCTTTTGTTCCTCGTCCAATTGGAGGAAAGCGTCTGCTGATGCAGCGCTACTGGCGAGCGAACTTAGAGACGACAATGAGATTACGGACTCATTGTCGTCTTCGTCGGCGGATTCTAAGATGTTTGTGGATTCCGCCACAACGGAGAACACTTGTACTGTTAGTGTGTCTTGTACTGTTAGTGAACGCAAAAGAAACTATCGCACGTAACTATGGTCAACAATCCGAGAGCACGAGAAACAATTTTTCGCACAAGCGGATCGTACCACGGCTAGTTGATGACTCGATATTTCACATTGAAACATCTAGTGATGTTTTGAACTAGCTCAAATTAGATCCCTTATATTGTCGTAAATTGACATTTGTAAAGTGGGCCATGGACAACATTCATCTTACTGTCAGTTTGGTGTTAGTTAAGTGCCAAAAAAATTATTTCAATTTTACTCTTACATTGATTTTATTACAAATGCCTCGACATAACTTATTTTAGAATGAAGAAATGCGCGATATGGTATGTGTTTATGCGCAAGAAAATTATGTTGGAAGTAGAGCGCATCGCCGATATTTAGAGTTATATCCTGACAGACGGCAACCAATTCAAAAATTATTCCACGGTTTCTACCAGTTTCAACGGCTTGGAGAAACTGGTAGTTTTCGTCCTAAGCGGGACATAGCGGGCCAAAGGCGTGCTATTTCTGTCGATCAAGAAGAAGTCTTAACTCGGGCGCTTGATAATCCAGAAATTAGCAGTAGACAAGTAGCAAGAACTACACGTATGAGCAAAACAAGTGTCCTCAAAATATTTAAGAAAGATAAATTTTATCCCTTTCATTTTTCCCCAGTCCAAGGTTTAACAGAACCCGATCTTCACGCTTAAATGCAATTTGCTTTCTTCATGCGTGAACAGGAGGCACGTAATACTGGATTTAAAAAAATGTTCTGTTTACTGACGAAGCGACTTTTACCCGTAGAGGAGTATTCAACTATAAAAATAAACATCATTGGGACACTCAAATCTACATGCCGTTTCGCATCGCCATTTCCAGCATTAATTCAAAATTAATGTTTGGTGCGGAATCATAGGGAATTATCTAATTATTATCTAATAAACTATTAGGTTCACATGAATTTCGTGGAAATTTAAATAGTCAGTTATACTTACATTTTCTTCAGAACGAATTGGGAAATTACCTCGATGACATACCCCTATTGGTTAGACAAAATCTTTGCTTCATGCAAGATGGCGCTCCCGCTCATTTTGGTGTTCAAGTTCGGAACTATCTTGATGAACCATTTCCGAATCACTGGATAGGACGCGGAGGCCCAATACCGTGGCCTGCCCTGATTTTAGCCCAATGGATTTCTGTTTTTGGGGTTATATGAAATCCCTCGTTTATGACAATCCCATTAACAACAGGGAAGAATTGTGGCAGAAAATTTAAAATGCTGCAGAAGTCTTCCGAAGCAAAAACGTTTTTTTTTTCAATACGACAATAATTTATTAGAAGGGTTAGGAAATGTATTGAAGTCAGAGGAGATCATTTTGAACAATTATTATGAAATACTAATTTTCACAGATTTTTCTGGGTTCAAAAAGTAGTTTAAAGTAGTTCTGAACGTGCCTAAATAAATACTGTCTAATGTTTGTTAAGTTTTGTTTAATAGACAATTTGCGCAAAACTTTTTTTCTTTTATTTAGAGATCCAATTAGTTCAAAAAATCACTATATGTTTCAATGTGAAATATCTCGAAAACCGTGACAGATATCGACTTGAACCAAGTAAACATTGTTTGTGGAGGAAATATTGGAGAATCATATATTGCCACCAAAAAAGCGATATAATAAAACCCAAAAAAGTTCTGATGTTTTAAATGGCTCCAGACTATTGCAACTAGCGCCCTCTAGGAACTACAAGGTAGATAATAGGAAATTTGGATTTGCCGATCTAAAAAACCCCCAACACAAATTTTTGTGGTACTACTGGTTAAAAATCGAGAAAGTTAAAAAAAAAGAAAATACGAAATTTTAATTTACACTTTGACACCCTGTATCTAGGAACCTATTAACTTTCCGATAAGACAAATTTTCCTGAAACGCAATATTTTTGCCTAAACAATATGTCAGTGAATTTTTCGACATTAGTTGAGGACCACCCTGTAATGCTAACCACTATCTAAACATAATTTTTTTTAAACATTTTGACTTTGTTATTTTGAAAGATGCAATGATGATTTTTGGTGAACCTGATATGTTGCAAAAATGTTTATTTTTTCTCACGATTAATAAAAATATTGTTATTTTTCTTCCTGATTCGATTTTTCGCCTTAATAAGGTCCAAAATTTCCTCAGGAAGATTGTCGCGCCGCGGTCTGTTCGGAACTTTTTTGGCCAAGCTTGCTGTGTCCGTTGTATATTCCTGGTCAGACCTTTTACCGCATGCTCTAGAGCTTCGACAGTGTCAATCTGGCCTGGAATACACGTCAGGTCTTGTAGTCGTTTTCGATATTCGCGAAAATCGAAATTTTCGTATGAATATCGAAAGTCGTTAGTTTGTGTGCGCTTTAAATCCCTAATGTCGAGGTAAATGGGCAAATGGTCACTGCTGAGGGAGTCTATAACCACCATCTCCGTGAGATTGGTGAGTCCTTTGGCAATTCCGAAGTCGAGGTAGGATGGATTCCCTCCACTGTTCGGGTAATGGGTTGGGGATGAAGTGGGCATAACGAGTAGGCCATTGTCGCGAACGTAGTCGGCTAGAAAATTGCCGGCTGCGTTTTTATGTCCAGGGTTATTGAATAGTGGATGGCGGGCGTTGAAATCTCCCATTAGCAACACCCTATTGGTGTTTATGAAAAATGGATCGACAGCAGCGGCCTGTAAGCGTACGGTGGAGAAATAGCCACAGTAGATCAAAACTCCATCACGAAGTTCAACGCTGACGTTCTCTATTGATGACTGCCTGTGCGGCAGTCTCCTGTATGGAATTGACGTTTTGACCGCTATGGCCACCCCTCCCCTTAAACCGGGCCTATCGGCACGTTCGAGCCTGTACCCCCGAATCCTAAGTATATCCCCGGGGCGCAACCATGTTTCGACAATCAACGCCACGTCGATATCCTCGGTCTGAAGGAAGTGCACAAACTCACCGAGACGACTCCGGAGTCCGCATGAGTTCCATTCTCCTATCCTCATAGGGCACAGTTGGCAAAATCAGGGCTTAAAAATCGAAGCTATTAATGTCTTCGTTGAAGAACTGCGCGGAAACGAGGAACCTTTCCGCTTTCGTCTCGCAGCCCCTCAACGCAGCGCTATAAAATCTAACCGCCTTGATTACCTCCTGTAAGTTCACCTGCGATGCCAGATCGGCGAATTCCCGATGTAGGGTGCCCAGAGTGGCTACTGCGCCAGCGTTCATGCCTTGGTTAGTGGGGGGTCTTGGTTGGGGACCATTAACTGCGACGGTTTGACCAGGCTGCGTGGCCCTGCTGGTCATTTCATTTCTGCCAGGGAGAGGCGAAAACTCGTTCGGGCTCGGGATGGGCTGCCTAGTCCTGCTGGTTTCTGGGTGGGGGATCGGGCCTGCGGGTCGGAAGGTCTGCCCCCACGCTGGTCTGGACTGGAAGTGGTGCCGCCACGAACTGCATTTGTGGTTTTTGTGGTTTTTCAACCGGACGCTGGGCCAGTTTGAAAACGTACACCGGGCATGCTTCGTCAAAGCTCCGGTGGGGACCAGTGCAATTGGCGCATTTTAGCGCCGATCCCGGCGGGCACGATGTTATTTCGTGGGGGCCCGCACACTTGGAGCACTTGAAATGTTTGTTGCAGTTGCCCGATACGTGTCCCCAGCCCTGGCATCGGCGGCACTGTCGTCAGGGTTCGTTGGTTCTTCCTGGTTTCCCAGGAGACCCTGACATCGCGGATCACTTTGGCGGTGGTGGCGAGTTTCCGTAAGGTCACCGAATCGTCGGTGACAACCAGGTACAGGGGCCTAAACTGGGTCTTCATTCGGAAGACATTTTTGATGGCAAACCCCTTTTCCTCGAGGTCCTCCTTGATTTGAGAAGGCTCCACGTTGCCCTCGAGCCCCCTTACCACAAACGCGTGTGTACGCTGGTTTGCGGGTGCGTAGGTATGGAACTGGCCGCCCTCTGCCTCCAGTGACCGCTTGACCGCCGCCCAGTCTAAAATGCAGCTGCAGTACACTATCAGCGACGCTTTAGTGTATTTTAATGTGAATGGCTTATTTGTAATTGACTTTAGGCCATTCACTAGCGCGCTGTGGCTGCTGGGCTTTCCCACGATGACTATTGGTGGCGGTTTTTCGGCCTTCTTCGCCGATTTGCTGAGCGAAGCAGCCGCTTTGGCAGCCAGTTCCTCATGCATTGTTTGGGTCCCGCTGGTGGAGGGTTGAGGCTCATTCTCCAAGGGGTCAGTTGCCGGTTGGATTGGCGAAAATCTATTTTCGGTTGTTACTGCTGGGCATGCCGGTGTGGTCAATAGTGTGCTCCACGGCACCGTTTTCCGTGGCACCATAAAGGCATCACCGCTGTGATCCGACTTGTCATCGGCCACTGTTTGGCGCACGGCTGAGCTTTTTTCAGCCATAGCAACAGCTCCCCGCTTTTCTTTGATCTGCTGACGGTTCGTGGCTCGCTGTGATTGGTCCGTTGACGTTTCTGGGCCAATCTCGATCGTCGCTTTTTCTGGCTGGTGCTTGGGTTTCTTTGTTATGTTAGGGGGGCTCACCTTATCCAGCTTCCGTTTGGGTACGGCCCCTGTAGAGATCTGGGTGGTTAGCAGGGCCCTTTTCCGAACAGTTGGGTGTTCGGCCTTCAAATGGTTGACCGCCAGCGACCACTTTGGTGGTTTGCCTGCTGTGTAAGCAGCTGTAAAGTCCGCTGTAACCACCTTGCAGCGGTCGCAATTTTTGTTTGTCCTTAGCAAGCGGACAACCTGCTTCAATTTCTGCAGCTTTTGTTCCTCGTCCAATTGGTGGAACGCATCTGCTGACGCAGCGCTACTGGCGAGCGAACTTAGAGACGACAATGAGATTACGGACTCATTGTCGTCTTCGTCGGCGGATTCTAAATTGTCTATTGATTCCACTACGAACTTATAATGTTTATATTCACTCAGCAAAAGAAAGCACACAAACTGTGGTTGACAATCCGATAGCACGAGAAACAATTTTTCGCACAAGCGGATCGGACCACGGCTAGTTGAAGACTTAGTGACAATGAAATTGATTGAAACCCAGGAATACATTGGAATTTTTAGTAGTAGTAAACATCTTTATTTCTAAAAAAGGCTATCGACCTATCGGTCTTTCTGCCCTTTTTATTTTTAATTGTCGATAAATTAAACATTCGTCATTGGTAGAGCTTTATGTAAGGGCAGAAATATTATTTTTCCCTATAAAATACTAATGCACATTTTATGAGTAGTCGACAACCTGGCATTTAAATTACTTGAAATTGCGAAAGTGAGGTTAAGGATACAGAATATAAACAATACATTGGGAAAATTTATCAATGTCTTCAGCTTCATTATAATTTGTCGCAATTGTACAGTCTGAGTACTGAGTATACCAGATAATGATGAGTTTAAGTAAGGAAAAATTGTGGATCGTCCATAAATACGTACTAAATTGAAGGAGAAGCGACGTTGCCACTTGTTACTTTACCAATTGAAAGCTTTTTTACTTATTTTACTTTGGATTAATTCTGGAAGAGTTTGGTTTGGGTTAGCATTGTTAGTGATATTTTGTCCTTAAGTCTTAAAAACTTATATTTTGAAACCTAGACGAACCCAACTCGAGCCAAATTTATCGGATCTCCATGATATGAGGCAAGGATAAAATTTCCATTAAAATAAACCGTTTTGTGCAGTTTGGTAACACAGCAAATGGTGATTTTGGTCAAACTTTATAATTGTTTTCCGACTTAATTTATGGACGATCCCAGATTTCTTTTCTCACAGAAGCTGTTTAGCAGCAAGTGTACTTTAAGTTAGAACCACAAAAATCGTGGAATTGGTTGTTTTAACTTAATGTAACTTGACGTTCAGCCAAAGTTTTTTTTTCAGTTCATATTAAAAATGGCATACAAAATTAATAATCTTAAGTGTTTTTTGCAATTTTGAGGTAACCGGCAACAGTGCCAATCACGGATTTAAAGGATTTTGAATTCGAAAAACTATATTAAGCTAAAAGTGCTCGAAAATAATGTTTTTTTTTGCCCAAGTTACTTTTCTATTCCAGATACCGAATCACTTGGCCTGGCTGATCTTCTTTTACATAATGTTTCATTCCTGGTTGAATCTAATCGGTGAACTTCTTCAATTTGCCGATCGGGATTTCTATGCAGACTGGTGGAATGCCGAGAACACGGACGTGTTCTGGAGAAATTGGAATCTACCAGTCCATCGATGGGCTATCAGACACTTATACTTGCCAATGGTGGATATGGGCTATGGTCGGCACACCGCTAGCATGGTGGTATTTTTTATCAGTGCCTTTTTCCACGAATATATGGTAAGTTAATTATTTTCATGCATTTTTAGGTTCTTATCAATGGAAGGTTTTTTTAGCGGCTTAAGCATACTAATAATTTTTTGGAATAAGGACAAATCTACTGATTTCGGCAGGCGTATCAATTAAAAATTTCGTAATACTTTCGTAAATTACACACACTGACTTGCGCTGTTAAGAATGTGCTCACCTGATGGAAAATTCCGGTTTAACTGAACTAGCAACTTTGCTTAGTGGTATTTTAAGCGGAAATGCGGGTTTTCACCATTTTTCACTTATTGAAATTCATAACTTTTCCATAAAATGAAAAATGACGCCATTATGTTTTCACTGCCTGTCAAACCGTTGTCATGGTGACGCAAGTCGGAAAATTTCGCGCCTTTGCCAAATATTCATTTTGTTTGTATACTTTTTTTATTAAACAGTTTTTGTATTTGGATTAGTTTTGGAGAATTTCAATAGTTTCTGTTAGTTTTGGCAATAGTATTGCCAAATTGTTAACTTCGTTTTTTAACTGATATTAGATAATTTGGTGGACATTCGGCAACATGTTATGAAGTATTGTCTTTTGATATCTTATGGAAAAGTAGGGAATTTCTATGAGTGAAAAGTGGTCAAAAACAACACTAAAAAGAGTTGTTTGCACTGGGATTTTCCATAAGATGAGCGCATTGTCAACCGCGCAGGCCAGGGCCTGATTTCGGAAAGTATTACCAAAAGTTTCGTAATTGCCCAAAACGTTGGGTGGAGTTAGAAGTTTTTTATTTGAAAAGACGTCTAAAAATTTGATGTACAGGGTGGGCCAAATTGAACATTTTTAAATTGAAACTCCTAGTTCTATAGCAGATTGACGAAAACTCTTCTCGATTTTTATGACAAAATTAATGACCAAAACTGTGTCTTAATATTTGTCAGTTTCAGAGAGAGGGTCTTTTGCAGAAATCTGCACTTTTGGAAAGGCTTCCTAACTCTTTTTCTGTGATTTTTAAATTTTTTTTCGAAAAAATGTCCGAAACAGTTTTTCACGTTGCATCCAATAATGTAAGTTTTCTTTGCGGTAAACAAATACTTTCTCAGATATTGATAAAAATAAATATTTTTAAATAGGACATTCTGTATATTTTACCATATTTGTCTTGAACTTGAAACTACCTTTCAAAAAGGATAGTAAATTTCAGATTTATTTAAAAAATTCCATTAAAACTCAGAAATAAGCAGAACTATATTAAGCATTAAGTTTGACAACTGTCGTTACTGACATTTGCACTCACCTACTTGTTCAAAGCGGACACTTCTAGACTTGAAAAAATTAATAATTAAACCTCTATTTTCTATAGAATAGTTGAGCAAAACATAGAATGTGCTATATTTTTGGAAACGTAATTTCAAGATCAAGCCAAATATGATTAAATAAACAAAGTGTCTCAGATAGTTTTTTTAATAACTATGAAAGTATTGATTTGCCACAAATAAAGCTTACACTATTGGATTCTATGTAAAAAGGTCCTTAAAAATGTTCCCGCAGAAAGTAAAAACTAATTACAGGAAAATCTCTGAACCGGTCAGATATATTGGAAAACGGTTTTTGTCATTAATTTTAAATTTTTAAGATTTATAAAATGGAGGCAGAGGCGTTGCTTAGTCCAATTGTCGCCACCATTGAGTCATTGACAATTGTTAATGACGGACTGACTGTCTGTCACAATGACAGACGCATTGTCACTTTACGTAAAGAAAGGCGCTTATAACGTTTATTTCCTTCTAGGTAAGTGTACCATTGAAGACGTACAAAATATGGGCATTTATGGGAATGATGGGCCAATTACCTCTATCGTACGTATCCCGTTTTGTATGTCAACGGTACGGCCCTAGATTCGGAAATATTGTTGTTTGGTCGTCGATAATCATTGGTCAGCCACTTTGTATTATGATGTATTACCATGATTATATGGTGATTCATCATGGGTCAACCATTGCTGAATATGTTCAAGTTTAAGATTGTTTAATCGTTTGAAGATCGGGTAATTTTTAAGGACATCAGCCTCTGGCCTTCGCCGTTAATAATATGCTCATCTTATGGGAAATCTCTGTACCGGCAATTTTTCCTAGTGGTGTTTTTAGCGGAATGGTTTTTTGGTCATTGAAATTAATAATGTTTCCATAAGATAACAAATGACGCCTTGATGTCCTGGCTGTCTGTCGAACCGTTGTCACGGTGACACAGGTAGGTAAACGACGCGCATTTGACAAATCTTCGTTTTGTTTCTACTTGATTTTTTCTTGGGCATATTTCGTAGGTATTTTAGATTAATTCCCGTTAATTTATTTAGTTTTTGTTAGTGTTGGTTAAGTGCTTTTTCAATTTTTTAAATAATACTAAGTTGCTATCTCCACCAAAATGGAAATTCGCCATCAGAAATTTGCTACTTAGGTGGATATTTGGCAACATGTGCTCAAGTATTGATTTTTGTCCGCCTGACTGACATATATGTAATACTCCATTACATATATGGTTATCTTATCGAACACGCGTGAATTTGAACTAGTAAAAAGTGATCGAAAACCGCATTTTAGTTACAAAAACCACTAAGAAAAGTTGTTAATAAAAATATTATCTATAAAATGAGCACATTGTTAACGGTGCAGCCAGAGCCTGATGTTCTTAAAAATTACCGAATATTGTTTTTATAAGATCAAGGAAAAATATGAACGGTGTTCCTTAATATTTCATTTATGGGGTGCTTTCGCCGAATGTCCGTTAAAAGTACAAAATGCCAATACTTGTCTGGTTTTCAAGAATCCTTCAATTGCCGGCTAATTGGCCGTTTGTCTTTTATAATGGTGCAATTAGTCGACTTTATATGAATATGAATGTGTGTTTATTTGAAAAGGTTTTTAATATCAAAGCTGAAAGTGTTGTTTTTATTAATAAAAAAACAGTTTTTAGCAGATTAGTTTAGTGTTAAGTTGAAATAAAATATAAAATGTCCAGTTCTTAAGTTGGCTAACTTTCAATTGCATTTTTATATAAAATATTTAAGAAATATACCTTCAATATGCTGAGGATTTTAGCATACAGCACAATAAAAGCGCATAGGCTCACTCTTCCATTTTAGGTAGATAAAGAAATGTTTGTTTTTGGAACACATTATTTTATTAGATACATAGGTTTTGATTGGTTTTAAATTTAGTCGAAACCAAAATCATAGACTGTCAGTTTATAAAATTAGATAATACGTTATTAGAAATTCCATACAAGGTATTCGAGGTTTGGGTGGCTTTATGATCAAATGAGGGAAAACGCCTAAAGCATTTATATTTGCCAAAGAACTGTTTAGGTTTGTTTGTATATTTTTATACATGAATTTACAAGCATAATTTGTTGTAATGTTATTAAATTTTATAGTTTAGAAGTTGCCAGTGATTATTTGAATTCCTGTTTTTCTGAAACAAAATAGCTAAAGGTGAATCTTCTTGCGTTTCTCCTACGGATATTAACTGGTAAGTAACGTTGCATAAATTATTTTAATAGAATCGTCAACTGTTCAAATTTCCAGTCATTTAGGGTTGATTTGGTAAATTTTACAAAGGCGCGATAGTAAATATTTTTTTCAAAATGTCGGAATCTGTTATTTAGATAGCAATTAACATTCTCAATCGAGAACCCGAGCTGGTTAGTCGACCTGTGCCCACTCGCTGCGAGAGCCGAAACCCACCCCCACGTGTATTTTTTAATTCACGTGCAAATCGTGTATACCTGCGAGTGCAACCAAAAATGGCACCAAAAACCGTCTCGGAAAAGTTGCGGCAGGAAAACGGGGAGCTGCGGAAAGACATCCGCAGGCTAGAGGCCAACCTTAAGCAGCTAACTGTGCTGCGGGATGGCAGCCTCGACTCCCCATCACCAGTCCCGACAACAAAGGGAAAACCTGCCTGTTTTAGTGCAGCAGTTAAGGGGCCACCGAAACCCTCGGCGCCCCGCAATACTATGGCACCCAAAACAGAGCAGGTTCCCCCAAAAAGCCCGTGTTGGTTATGCCAGCATCATTCCAATGTATTCCTGGGTTTCAGTCAATTTTACTGTTTATTATTTAAAATGTTTCAAATACGTTTCGGTGTCTTTATCCACCATCATCAGTTTGTCTAAAATATATATTTACAGTTATCATCAAATTAAATAGAAAACTTTCACCAACATTCACATATTAAAATACAAATCACACACATATTAAAAAGTACATCCAGAACATTGGTTTTCAGGTGATGAGTCAGGACAAACATGTCTGGGAAAAGACTAGAATCTATTGTTTTAGAGATCTAAATTCAACTTACGTATATAGTTGCTACCAACTTCACATTTGACTGGTCACTGAATTTTCCATATTTTATGCGATATCGAGCGAGCGAAACAAAAAAACTGTTTATCTTTCGTCTTTTCTTTGCATTCTAGGAATGCTTGGCAATTCTTCAATATCAGATGTTTACATTTCATTTACCTGGTCCAATCAGTTCATAAATGCGATCATCTAATTAGCGTATGATACACAGAGCTAAGATTGTCTGTATCTGATCTGAAATTTATTGCATTCTGATGTTTCTTAATTTGTATCATTTCATGGATTCTTCTCTTATTATAGTTGTCCTCATTGATCAATATTTGTGTGTTATCGAAATCAAAATCATGCAACTTTTGTTGTGCATGTTATGCTAGTGCTGTTGCATTTTCGTTAACCTTTCTTAAGCTATACTTATGTTCGTATATTATTTTCTTTAAATATTGCCCTGTTTGTCCTAAGTATGTGTTGTCACAGTTCAAACAGTCAATCTTGTATATTACGTTAGGTGTGTCCAACTTATCGCTTCTAGGCTTAAATTTTGTAAAACACTCTTTTGCCAAGTTGTTTTTAGTTTTTTCCGCTATAGTAATATATGCGGTTTTAAAACATTTTTATTTTTGTCTTGATTTCTGGTATGTGTGGTAATGATACATACCTGATTTCACCCTCTTTTTTCTTTTTTATATTATTTATGTTGTTCCATTTATTTGCATTGTATATTTTATTGATTCTTTGTTTTATAATTGGTTCGAAGAATTCTTTGGGATAGTTGTTCATTATTAGTACCTTGTTTATTTTTTCCAGATTTTTTTGTCTGTATTCACCATGTGTTAATTTTATCGCTCTATCAGTAAGAGCTGTTACCACACTTTTTTAACTGTATAGGTGCATATGATTGGTAATTCAAGTATCTACCAGACCACACATCTTTTGTGTACCAGTTTGTTTTTATTTCCCCATTATTGTCATACATAACCGTCATATCCAAAAAGTTTAATGATTTGTTTTTGTCCTCCTCAATGGTGAATTTAATGGTTTCATGGAATGCATTAAACTTATCTATTGTGTATTGAACTTTTTGGTTTGGGAGGCACATTATGCAGTCATCCACGTATCTTTTAAAAAATCAACATTTAAAGTCTAAATCAGGTATTAGTTTTTCTTCCAGACTTTCCATTACAAGGTTTGCAATTGTTGCAGCTATGGGGGGACCCCATAGCTACTCCATATATTTGCGAATAGAAATTGTCCTCGTACCGGAAGTACGCGCCAGCATCGCACAGCCCTCCACCAGCCACCCCAGGCCCATCCAGCGCCCCTTCTGCTGCTCAGGAGAGCAGAAAAAGGCGCCGACATGAAAATGATGATGAGGAAACCGACATCATAGAGGTCCCGGGAATGGAGTCCGACATCCCGCTTCCTGAAAAGGTGTACAAAATGCCACCAATAAATATTCAGGGCCAAACAAGCTGGAGACAGCTAAACGGTGCCTTCACTGCAGAAGGCATCGAAGTGATCAGCGACGCAACTAATAAAAACGGTGTTGCGGTCACTACTAAAACGGCAGCTGATTTTAGGAAAGCCACCAGCCTCCTGCAAAAGCTTCAGCGACTGTACTATACATACACGCTGCCGGAGGAAAAGAAGATCCACGTGGTGATCAGGGGATTGCCACTGGACATCGAGGCCAGCGAGACTGATCAGGAGCTCAAGAAGCTGGGCATCAGAAACACGGAAGCGTTCCAGATGGGCAGCCGAAGGTCCAAGGAGAGACTGTCCTTGGTTCCGGTGGAGACAGCCAACAAGGACATCTGGCCTGATAGTTCCACAGTAGCGTCATGGAATGTCAATGGGCTAAGAACTCGCCGTCCAGAACTGGACGAGTTCCTGAACAACAGAAAGCCTGAAGGGGAAGCACTCCGGGAAACTAAGGTTGCAAGTAATATTAAGATTAGTATACAGGATTATAAGGTTTACAGGCACGACGATAGCACACAACGTGGAGGAGTGGCCCTCCTAATTAGGAAGGACATTGACCACCACAGCATAGGAGTAGAGGACATCGACATACACACCATCAGCGTGCAAGTCAACACCTCCAAAGGGCCAGTAATTGTTACTTCCGTTAACAGAGCCCCTCAGGAAGCCATAAACCTGCTGGACATCCAGACAATGTTAGGGAACAACCAAGCAAGACTGCTGATAGGTGACCTGAACTGCAAAAACACGGAGTGGAACAGCACGCGTACCTGCAGTAAAGGTCGACTGTTAGCAGAAGCAATAGATGCCCAAGGTGGAGTAATTCTGGGCCCCAATTCCCCAGGTAGAAGATGAAGAGGGTGTCGAGCAAGCAGCAAAAAGTCTGGAAGCATCCATCCAACAAGCTCGGTGACTACGGAATTGCCGGTAATTCATGAAGTACTTCCGGTTTCCATCCGCAGAAAAATCACCAACCATAGAAGGCTACGCAGAACTTTCCGCAGGCACCCTTCAGAAGGAAACAGAATCGCCCTTAACCGACAAGGGCAATTGCTGAAAGAAGCCTTACGGAAGCATAAGAACTGGAAATGGGAAAACCGTTTGAGAGAGCTGAATCCTGAGGACCAAAGCATATGGAGTAGGCAAAAGGCACTAAGAAGAGAAGATACCATGATTCCAGCTCCCCACGGAACTCAAGGTCTGGTATTTACAGATGGCGGCAAAACTGAAGCGTTTGCGGAAGCAATCGAGAGTGAGGCCAGGGTAAACCACCGCCCAAACGATGACTTACACCACGAAGCAACTGTCAGAAGGGCAGTCAGGATGCTTTGGAGTGAAAAGCCAGGTAGCCACATCCCTCCAACTTCGCCAGTAGAAGTTGCACCCATCATTAGAAGAACCAAAGCTAAGAAAGCCCGTGAGAGAGATGGAATCACCAACAAAATGCTGAAGAACCTGCCGAGAAAAAGACTGGTAGCTGTAACTATCTTGCTCCAATGGCTCAGGATAGTAGAAAGATGCGCCAAAGAAATGAACCTGTACCGAACGACTGGAATCCTCACACTGGACGTCGAAAGAGCGTTTGACAGAGTGTGGAGAGACGGTCTCATCTACAAGATGATGGAAATAGGTATTAACAAGAAACTGCGACAGCTACATTTGCAGAAGCAGCTTCAGCGTCAAAGTTGGAACTCACCGGTCAGAAACCAGAAGCACTGAGGCAGGAGTACCGCAAGGAGCAGTACTGTCACCACTGCTATACAACATCTTCACAAGCGACATCCCAAGACCTGCCAATACGACCCTGGTTCTCTTTGTAGACGATACGGCCCTTCTGTCATCCTTATGGCAGAAGAACTGCATCAGGCAACAGCTCCAGCTTGCAATTGACGAACTACAACAGTGGAAGATGAAGATAAATGCAGAGAAGAGCCAGGCCATACTTATTGGCAGGAAGCAGGATAAGGTCGATGGCAACTTTACCACAGAGGAAGAAAATATTGAATGGGAAAGTGAGATTAAATATCTGGGTGTTGTTTTAGATAAGCAGCTGACCTGGAAGAAACATATCAAAACAGCCTTCGACAAGGTTAAAGACAAGGCCGAGTGTCACCTGAATAGATTTCAGGCCACAGAAAACAAAGTTCTCCGGATGGCAATAGATGCGCTCTGGTTTGTTAGGAACTCCCAAATCTACAGGGACCTGGAGTGGGAGCCGCTACGAGAGCTTTTCATAAGGAAAGCGGCAGCGGACTTCGAGGAAGCTGGAAGGCTCAACGAATAGCTTCGAAACGTAGTGAACGACACACCTGAAGATCTGGGCCCAGACACCAGCTGGCCCACTAGGGCAACAGGTAGAAAACAGCGAAAGCTGTAAGTGTGCTAAGTAACGTTATAGTGAATGTAGTACGATAAGTAGCAATGCCCATGCGAACAAGCAGCTAGCGTGGAGAGAATGCGATGTCTGGCATACGGATGCCGGAGCTGACAAATTCTTAGAGAGGACTACAAGTTTTAAAGGAAACTCCTGAAAACTTGTAGTACAAAAATGGTTTTTTTTTTGTTGGTAAGAATCCAATACTACCCAGGATCTAGAACACTGGGTGTCTTCGTGAAGATTTTTTATTCCTCCAGCCGCCGGGCAAACAAAAAAAATAGCACTTATTCATTGGAACCAGAACAGAAGAGAAAGGGAGCAAGAATATTGTCCCTTCACACTAATTGCGATCAGAAAACAAGCTTATAAATTTCATATCCAACGCGACTAACTAATTTGTTTAGATCATTATTATACATTTAAAAAAATTGCTCACCATGTGGACAATATTTTTATTAACTGTTCTTAGTAGCGTCTTTAGCGAAAGCACAGTTTTCGACCACTTTTCTCATTGAAAGCACTACTTTTCCGTGAGATAACAAAGGACTCCATGATTTCCCCCCGTCTGTCAGACTGCTGTTAAGGTGACACAGATAGGGAAATTTCGCGCATTTGCCAAATCTACGTTTGGTTTATACTAGATTTTGCCTTAGACACATTTTGTAGGTATTTGGATTAATTTATTTAGTTTTTGTTAGTATTGGTTGGCTTGGTTAAGTGCTTTTTTCCTTTTCAATAATGTTAAGCCGCTATCTCCATAAACAATAGGAATTCACGATCAAAGAATTTCGAACTTTAGTGGACATTTGGCAACATGTTGTAGCATGAGGATTGTCATCTTATGGAAAATTAGTGAATTTCAATGGATGAAAAGTGGTCGAAAACCGCATTTTCGCTTCAAACACACCTAAGAAAAGTTGTTTATAACAATATTTTCTATCAGGTGAGCTCATTTTCAATGGGGCAGAACAAGGCCTGATGTCCCGTCATACCATCTTATTTTTATTGAAAATAGCCAAATAAATATGAACACACATATGAAAAATAAACTACTTACCGTGATATTGTAGAATATAAGTCAGGATTCACTTCGGCCCACAAAATCCACTAATTTCCTAGAAACTTTCCAGAACTCTTCCATCACTTGTGTAAACATAAAAATTAGAGGTTAGAATGACAGACAAACTTGTCATTTGATGAAACTCTAGTTCCGAGCCTTTGGTTGGTTTAACTTAAAGTACACTCGATATTTGGCGGTTTCAGCAAGAAAAAAACGTGGATCGTCATAAAACCTGTCCTGTCCTGTCCCAAAACCATAAAAACTGTCCCAAAACCAAGAATTTAAAAATGATTTGTTGATTGAAAAAATTGTCCTGTGCCATTTGCTGCTAAATCGTGTTTTAGGTACTATATACAGGTTGTGTATATTTTCCAGACTGTACTTTAATTTATTTCAAAATATTCCTGGGTTTCAGTCAATTTTATTGTTTATTATTTAAAATGTTACAAATACGTTTCGGTGTCTTTCTCCACCATCATCAGTTTGTCTAAAATATATATTTACAGTTATCATCAATTTAATTAAAAAAAACTTTCACAAAATTAACATATTAAAATACAAATCACACACGTATTAAAAAGTACATTAAGAACATTGGTTTTCAGGTGATGAGTCAGGACAAACATGTCTGGGAAAAGACTAGAATCTATTGTTTAGAGATTTAAATTTAACTTACGTGTCTAGTTGTTTCTACCTTCACATTTGACTGGTTATTGAATTCCCTATTTTATTCGATATCGAGCGAGAGACCAACAATTTTGTGTTCTCTCTGTTGTGTGTCGGAGTTGACTGACTCTCGGAGTGACGTCGATAGTTAGATCACTAGTTGATGTTTAATTTACCAAATTCAACTAAATGCAACGTTGCCACTTATTTTACCTATTATAAGATATTTCAGTTATTTTACTTTGGAGAAACTTTCAGTTTGGCTAGTGATTTTCTTTTTCTTAAAACTCAAAAATTATATAAAAGTACGTCGACTCGGTTCATAAAAAGTAAATATCAATTGACACTTAGACGAGCCCAAAATGAGCCAAATTTAACGGACCCGCATGATAGAATGCAAGGAGACAATTTCCATTAACATAAAACATTTTGTGTAATTTGGCACCTCCAGGGCAAATTTAGTGTAGAAATGGCGATTTTGGTCAAACTTTGTAAGTGTTTTCTGGCTCAATTTATCGCACGATCCAAAAAAAAATTAGTGTTGATTAATTTTGGTCTAACTTGACTTGAATGAATAAGTTTCTATCTTATCACTATCACAAACCTAAAAAAAACACTATAGAATTCAACTTTCAAATGCATGTTTCAATTAAAAAAAATAACACTATATCATTAAAAGATTGATATAAATTTACATTTGACTATTTCAGTTCCTTCTACTCCTGTCCAATCTTTCCAAAAGACTTAAATCATCCTCTGAAACCTCATCGTCGGATTTTGGGGACCGAAATTCCGCTTCACTTTTACGACGCATTGATCTTGTATTTTGTGGTGTTTTAGACGCGTTCATCTGAAAAAATACAAATTGTCAAATTAAATCGATAGTAGTAGTAGTAGTAGTAAACTTCTTTATTTCTAAAAAAGGCTATCGACCTATCGGTCTTTCTGCCCTTGTTTAATACATGTAGTCTTAATCTAAATAAAAAACAAAGATGAAAATTCTCTTATTCTAGGTTAATAATCTTATTAAATAAACTTTCCAATTCTAATGACAATAAAAAATTATTAAATCGATATTTTTATTTTAAGTCGATCACTTGTTAACATTACGCACTGAAGAGGAATGGAAATTGAAATTGTCCGACATTTCAAATACTTGAGAGAAGACTTTTATTTTGTTTATTGTCAATTTGTTTATGATTAATGTTGATATGATCTTGATTATTGTCAATTCGCTTTTGATTAATGCAGTTTGAATTTGAAAAGGAAGTTTCACTGTAAATATCAAGTGTTTAATAGAAAGTTTTCTGTATGAGGTAGATACAAGTATTACGCTTTAAACTACTAATAATAAATAAACTACTATTAAAAATATTTCTTGGAATAAACTAAAAAAAATCAAAAAATTATTAATTAACTGTGTATATCATTAAATAAATTGTTTTCGCTAATTGCATTTGATTTAATGTCAACGTAAAATTGGCAAGTGTCAATTTTATTTTGTTTATTGCCAATTGGCTTTTGATTAATGTCAATATGATCTTGATTATTGTCAATTTGCTTTTGATTACTGTCAGTTTGCAGCTGGTGCTGCCAATTTGATTTTGACAGCTGTCGTTCTGATGTTGATGAACGCCAGTTTGAACTTGAAAAGATATAGTTTCACTCTAAATACCAAGTGTTTAGTAGAAAGTTTTCTGTATGAGGCAATAATGAAATTGCTTAGGAAACCAATATCATCCATGGTGTGTTAATAAAATAAAGTACTTACCGGATCGTGGTCGTAGCATACAAAACCCATTAGACGATCGTACCGAATGTGACCGTTGGCATGGTACGCACAATACGAGTTCAGGCACAAAATACAGCATCGATTCGTCCGGTGAAAGCAAATCTTGCAGTTATGCCTGGGACATGTATACTTTTCACCTGAAATCGTAAAAATCAGTACATTATTCCCATCAACCGCTACGATTAAATTGAGCGGCACCTTTTGGCATGGTTTCCAAATCGAGACACCGTAAGTGGTACGATTTCTGACACAAATTGCTATTGCACGCAATGTTTGCGTCTCGGCCACCACACACGAAACATGGTGGAACCCAAACGTCGATTTGTGCCGCACTTTTCGGTTGTCGCTGAGAACTTTTTCGCTTTTTCCGTACCAGCGCCGAATCGGAGGTATCCCTTGGTTTTTCCAGTTTCACTTTACCACCTGGAAAAGAGATACTGTTATCAGTGTTTGGATTAACGAATTAGCCGACAAATAATGATTGTTTGTTCTTATTTCGCGGTTTAACAATAAACCTTGATGATGGATGTTTGCCGACTAAAGCAAATCTAAATATGTGAAGGAAATCATCATTGAAAGCCGAATAAAATATGCATTTAAAACGACAATTGCAGTTAGGGTCGATATATCATAACCTAAAAGTTATGTTTTATTAGAAAAATTTAATTTTTTTAATTAGTTTTTTTTAAATAAGTTTAGTTTAAAAAGTTTTAATAGTTTAAAATCAAGAGCTTTAAAAACAAACACGTTTTCTTGACTCTTAGTTTTTGATTTATTTGCAAAAGAAACGTTTTGCGGTAAGATTAGGATTTTTCTAATATTTAAGAAACCGATCATAATTTGGCATCAGTGTCTCGAGACCTTAATTTGTCAACAAATTTGACAAACTTTTGTCTACACTGGACTTGGACACTACTCGTATTGTGTCCCTTAGCAATTGTACCACCCTGAATATCTCGCTTGTTTTAAATGGAACACCCTGTATATTCTAGTAGTCCATTTTGGTTTCAGTTTTTCTGTTTTCAGTTTCTGTTTCAAATTTTGGTTTCAGTTTCACCTTCCTATATATTTTAGCACTTTAGTGCTGGGGTTATTTGACAAATGATGGAAAAGTCGTCGAAATGAAAGTTTAATATTTTTTTCTGTATTACCAAAATTTTTGGTCAAAACGGCAAAAAATTTTCGGAAAACGTCAAATTTTGACCGTGTGCCGATTTTTATAACAGACCACCCTACATATTACATACTGAAAAAGCGAGTTTTTTCCGATTTTGAAACCAAATATGTGCCATATTTTGACCGTGAGCTCTTAAATATTTAAAAATATATACAGGGTGATTCACGGTCGATGGCGTATCAGACGTTTAAGGAGAACGCGATGCCCGATTTATCTGCAAATTTATACAACGAAGTCATCGGATATGCTCCATCGGCCTAAAATATTTTCAGCAATGCAAGGTTGCCGTTTATACCGAAAAGTACATACAACTTTGTTATTTCAAATGAAACACCCTGTATATTATTGCACGGTTATATTGGCTATATAGATCTGATTATTTTTTCATAACGGTTCCTATATCTATCTAAAGCGGTTTCCGAAATATTAAATAAAATTCATTATTTTTAATCAAAACGAAGCCCCAAGGAATCTTGTATTACAACGCGATTTCGATCCCTGGAAATTTAAAATTTTGGTACTGGGTTGGGAAAACCTTATGCTTGAGCCCATAGCCCATCATGTTTCTATACCTAAAGTGACAAATTTCCGAAATAAATGGACATTTTTGCAAAAATTCCATTATGTCGACGTATTTGTCAAAATAGCCATGAAATGTCATAATAGTTGAAGATTTTGCAATTCTTCAAACAACTTGTCAGCTTAGTTATAGATACAGCTTCTGTACGCTTTTTATACAAAATGAAGAGAAACAAATATTCAAACCAAGTTTTAATGAACCTGATTTTGAATGAACCTAAGTTGTTGCAAGGACATGCAGAAAATTCAAAGAAATGTTTCCTAATTTAAAACAAATGAATGCAAAGAAGTTTGTGAGCATATATGATAATTTAATTATTTACCAAATAAACCGGAATGAAACATGTAAGCAAACGCATAACTGAGAATTAAAAAAAGGTGCATAATAAATACTTTAAAACTATTTACAAAAAATTTTCGAAATGACGGCCATTGCTTTCCAAGCACTTCAAAATTCGAAGATTTACAGAGTGGTTTGTGGCTCTGTATCTCATAAACATCCAGTTCTCCAATGCAGTGGATGATTCAATGCCGCAATTCCCCTATGTTGTTGACCGGGGTCTTGTAAACATTTTCTTTTAATTTACCCCGGAAGAAAAAATCTGGTGGCGTAAGATCGGGAGATCTCGGAGGCCAGTCCCATGACCCCAAGCGTCTAAACCAACGGTCATCAAACATTTCGAAGAGCTTCATGGTAACCTCCTGAGTGCAATGAGCCGGTGCTCCATACAGTTGGCACCAACATGTGCGGTACTCCCTAATTTTGAGATTTTCTAAAAAATCGCTTACTACTGTCCTTAGATTTTGGAGGTACTTGGATGAATTTAACGATTCGTCATAAAGGTGCAACTCTATTTAATTATTCTTTATGAGGCAAAAAATATTGATACTGAATCTTTCTTAAAATGACATTTGATGAACCACGTGTATACACAAATACGTCGACATAATCGAATTTTAATAAAAATGTCCATTTATTTCGGAAATTTGACGCTTTAGTGTGTTCTATTTGAAAAAATGTAATTGGAGCAGTTTTTATCTCCAACCGAAAGGTCAGTATTTTCAAGACACAGGACATAATTTGGCACAAATTGCTGTACGCCGGGCTCAAGCATGGGGTTTTCCTAACCCAGTACCAATTTTTTTTATTTCCAGGGATCAAAATCGCGTTGTAATACAAGATTCCTTGGGGCTACGTTTTGACTAAAAATAATGAATTTTATTTAATATTTCGGAAACCGCTTTAGATAGATATAGGAATCGTTATGAAAAATTATCAGATCTGTATAGCCAATCTAACGGTGGAATAATATACAGGGTGTCTCCTTTAAAATAGTAAAGTTGTAAGTACTTTTCGATATAAGCGGCAACCTCGCATTGCTGAAAATATTTTAGGCCGACAGAGCATATCCGATGACTTCGTTGTAGAAATTTGCAGATAGATCGGGCATCGCGTTCTCCTTAAACGTCTAATACGCCAACGACCGTGAATCACCCTGTATATGCCTTACAAGTTGTTACCTGTTCAAGATCTAAGCGACCAAAACAAAAATACACTGTAGAGTAGCCACCAACCAATAAGATTTAACAAAAAAAAACAAGCATTTTTGGTCATGGAAAAACCTAAAAACCTCTATGCGATTGTCTACTTGAAAATCAAGTCCTTTTTTAATGGAAGTCTAACAGGACAAAAATATCTTGAACTCTTAGAAAATCAAATCGAAGAGTATTTAGAACAATAATGCCAATATGTAATTTTATTTTATTTTTTTAAACTTTGGAAAGTTTATGTTTTGAAAACGGGCGGATAAAATATATATCTTTATATAAAATATTTATATAAAATTTATATTTATATAAAATATAAAAACCGGATTTTTTAAATATGTAATAATGTGAAATGTGTCTCGTAAAAATTGGAAAACTGTCAAACTTTGACATTTTCCGAAATAGCTTTGCTTTTTTGACCAAAACGTATGCAAACGTCAAAACTATAGTACAAAAAAGTATACACAATAAACGTCAAAACGTCAAATACTCTTGCAGACATACATACATACATAAAACATTTATTAAAAATTACAGTTTAAAAAATTGCACGCCAAGAAGGATAAACGCCGCAACTGTGGCTGGCCTGATATTCGGCCCAGTTCGCTCCGTTCAGCATGTCTAAATGGCAGCTCACCGGTCCAGTTCCTGGGGTTACCCTTACATGGACATTCGCCGATCTGGCATCCGCACGACGACGAAAGGAGAGCAACCTTTAAATGGCGGTTTTGTTTTATTCAGGGGCATTCATTGAGGAAAAAAGATCTTCCTAAAGGGAAGCCAAAAACCCCTTTTGCTTCGGCCTTCAAGTCTGATTCTGCCAGCCGTGGCGTCAGCCAGCGGTTGTTTCAACGAGTATATGGCCTAGGCTACGCCTCCTCGCTCCGATTGGTGCAGGACCTTGGTGCAAATCTGCATTATGCAGGAAATGTTGGTCTGTTGTCACGTGTTGTCGGGGACAAAATCCGCATAAAATATGGACAGTCGCTTATACAGGGGACCGTGCGTTGGGCGATCGTTTGCTCTAACTTGGGTAAAATTTCGCGTCAGGACAGAGCATTGCACTCCGCAATGATAGAATTTGGCGGAGATGGTACTGTTGCAGAGGGGTGTTAAAAGTATATACGGTACGGTATACTTTTACAGTTGCCAGAATCAACAAAATGATATTTTTTAGGGGTTATGTCTTCTTTTACCAGCCGGAACTTCGCCCCAATAAACTCTGACTGAATTTCTTTCGTATCTGCCACTGTTTTAGAGCTATTTAGCTTTATATTATAGAAAACAAAATAAAATGTTTAATTTCATTTTCTAAAAATGCCCTTTCTGATATCCCTTACCACTTCTAAAAGTTTGTCGGTATTTTTATAATTTAATTTAAAAAAAATTATTAACATTTTTTAATAACTGTTGTATTATCACACTATTAAGCTATAGAGGAATTTTTCGGGGTGATATATTAAAATGCGCTGTTTCATTCGTTATAAAATTGTGAGGGTGCCACCTGCAACACTTAGCAGACATTTAAAACAAAAGAACCTTTTTGAGCCACACTGTATTTTGGCATATATTTCTTATATAGCAATATTTCTTACTCTACAGCGACTTTCAATCAAAAAAACTTATACCTGGCAAGAGCAGAGTCAAAGAAGTTTTCCAAAATATCAACAACACGCCATGATGTAGCCAATTGTTTAGAAAACGTGTGCATTTATGTGAGTTATTATTATTGCAAATCATTGCCGTCTATTCAACATGTCTCGGTTAATTTGCATTTTAACCATGCCATATGTAAAGAAGAGAAGAAGAACCGCACAAAACCTGTCACTGCAACAGTCAGCAAAGACTGTCAAACTGACATTAACTTGAAGCATCGCATAACCATTATGACGTTTTATGGCTATCTTCGACAAATATTGGAAATATTTCCATTTATTCGAAAATATTCGAAATTTTGCAAATATTTCCATTTTTATCATAGATTTGACTCTTTAGATATTTCCCACACACTGTATGTAAGAACTGCTTTGAGATGTCATTTCTCTAATTGCCATTGGATTCATATGCGACAAAAATCTGGTGGGTGTTTTTTTTCTGTTAAAAATTCCCGCAGTGGTAAAAAGGCACTTATCGGAACATAATATTTTTTTGAAAAAATTAGTGTGTACTTGAAGTCTTCCTTGATTTTTTTCGTCAATCATTTAACTTTTGCACCGGAAAAACTTTGCATTGAGAATATTTATAGAATATAAAACAGGGCTTTGCGTGCCTGCCCTAAATACACAGAGTCACCGACCGAATTGGCAGGATGTTACAGAAACATAACATTAAAACGGCCTTCAAGCCAACAAAAACAATCAAGGAGAGTCTAAGGTCGGGCAAGGACAAAAGAGATCCTCTATCAACATCTGGAGTCCTCAGGATCCTTGGCAAAACTAAGCGAAGCGTCAACATCAGAATCTCGGAACACAAGAGAGCTGCAAATTGGGACAGACAGAGAAATCGGCTGTAGCAGAGCACGCTCTGGCGGATGGACACCAAATCCTTTTTCCTGAAGCAGACGTTTTAGACCAAACCAAACACTTCCTTCCACGAATCACGAGGGAAGTAGGAAGTAAGTGCGCTCAACCAGAACTGGAAGCGGGCGCTACGCTCCACGTCAGCTGCACCTAGGCATGAATAGCAAAAACAACTGAAATTTGGAATTCGCTCACCCCAGAATATTGCCATTCTCTAGTGGATTCAATACCAACCGTATAAAAGCCGTCATTGCAGCCAAAGTTGATGTTACTTCTTATTAAAGTTCGCCTTAAACTTTGCTGCATTTTTGCTAATTTGTTACATAGAAAAACAAGAACAAACAAAACATGTGACTATACGGGCATAGGACGGATGTGACTGATGTCATAGAGAGAGTTGCAACCTTGAACTGGAACTGGACTGGCCAGTTGGCACGAACAACGGATGGAAGATGATCAAAGGGTATTCTGGAGTGGACCAAGACCACCTTGGTCCAAGAGGATGGACCAAGTCCATCTTGGTATTCACCAAGATGGACGGATGATATTAAGAGAATCCGGGAAACTGTATACAGGTCGCGCAAGACCGAAAGCGGTGGCAGACACTAAGGGAGGCCTATGCCCAGCAGCGGTCGCGAACGGCTGTTTGATGATGATGATGAAGGATATTATAAATACAGGGCGAGTTTTTTTCGATGACCAGTACAGGGATCTACGGAACTAGAGCAGTTACAAAGAAGGTCAAACGGACAAAGAATTGTATTTTTGCATGCTCTACTAGATACCAATATTATTTTTCTAAAATTTGACAGCTGTCAAGAGATATTAAAACTTATTTATGGTAAATTTTTAAATTACTCCTAGTTCCGTTGATATTAATTTGACAGGAAAACATTAAATAGAAAACTTGTAGGAAATTGAATTTCAAAGAAAATGGCATAAGACATTTCTCCAAAATAACTGTCATTTTTGACATATGACAAATTTGCATTTTTTTAAATGGCAACCATACTTGATTATTACTTTACCGAATAGAGCATTTCATTACGATTTCTGTGATATATCACATCGTTAGGTTTTTTTCGAAAATAAAGTGTCTGCGAACAATTTAAACTTTTTCAATTTAGTTGATCGAAGTTAGCCATGGAAAATAGTACAAGACATAGCAAGTTAAAATTCAACTTAGAAATCTAAGTTAGTTTTAGTGTAAAAATGAATTATTCCAATCAAGAAAAGCGCGACATGATTGAAACCTACATTAGATGTGATAAAAATGCTGGACGAGCCTCTGATTACTATTTTGAGAGGTATTTTGACCGTCGTCAACCGTCCTTGAAAACATTCAAGCGATTATACGACAATTTGGGCACTTATGGAAGTTTTACGCAGCCAAGAAATGAAGATAAACTAATAAATGAAGCTGTGGAGCTTAATGACTTGGCTTGTAAGCCAGAATCCACAGATTTCAACCAGGGAGATTGCAGCTGAATCCGGAACTTCCCAAAGCACCGATGTCACATGATGATGACCGATGACCACAGAGATGAGAGTTTTAAAAAAACACAAATTCCATCCTTATAAATTATCAGTATCCCAACCCTTACATCCAGGAGATGAGGAGCTGCGTGTGACTTTTTGTACATGGTTCCGAAACAAATGCCAGCAAGACATCCAATTCCCTTAAAAAATATTGTGGACCGATGAAACTCGATTTACAAATTGTGGTATGTTTAATCGACACAATGAACACCTTTGGAATCAAACAAATCTCAACCACAAATGAGACCACAAATTAAATTTGGGTTTAACGTTTGGAGCGGAATGGTAGGTTCAAAAATTCTTCGACCATGTATTGTTGAAGACACGTTAAATGGGAGTCAGTATCTTCAATTCCATCGGAATAACCTGGATTTTATGTTGGACGACTTAGATTTAGAAACATGGGGTAGTGTGCAATGGTTTCAACATGATGGCGCTCCTCCGCATATTTTTTCCCAAATGCGGAATCACCTGGACGTAACATTTCCTGGAGCTTGGATTGGACGAAACGGCCCTGTTTTATGGTCACCTCGATCACCGGATCTTTCACCTTTGGATTTCTTTTTGTGGGGAGCCGTAAAAAATACAGTTTACAAAAACAAATATTCCAATTTAAATGCACTTAAAGAAGCTGTTGTTAGAGCATTTGAAAATAATGATAGTCGCTCCGCTGGAAATCAACTTATTCAGTTTTAAAACGTTGCAATGTTTGCATTAATAATAATGGTGGACTTTTTGAAAATGTTTCACAATAAAAATTAAAGTTTCTAGAGTTAAATTTTAATTATTATTGGTATGATTTGATTTTTATAATAAACACTTTAAATGAGCAGCCGTCTTAATTATAATAAAGTTATTGCCAACTTTAACGTAGTTGTCAAAATAAATACTGAGGCATACTGTTATTATTTGTTACTATGGAAACAATGCTGTATGTCTTATACTATCTTTCATGGCTAACTTTGATCAACTAAATTGAAAAAGTATAAATTGTTCGCAGACACTTTATTTTCGAAAAAAACTTAACGATGTGATATATCACAGAAATCGTAATGAAATGCTCTATTCGATAAAGTAATAATCAACTATGGTTGCCATTTAAAAAAACTCAAATTTGTGTCATGTCAAAAATTACAGTTATTTTGGAGAAATGTCTTATGCCATTTTGTTTGAAATTCAATTTTCTAGAAGTTTTCTATTTAATGTTTTCCTGTCAAATTAATATGAACGGAACTAGGAGTAATTTAAAAATTTACCATAAATAAGTTTTTCCCAAATATCTCTTGACAGCTGTCAAATTTTAGGATAATAAAATTGGGTTCGAATTTAGCATGCCAAACTACAATTCTTTGTCCATTTGACCTTCGTCGTAACTGCTCTAGTTCCGAAGATCCCTGTACTAGTCATCGAAAAAAACTCACCCTGTATAAAACAAAAATTATAAATACAGAAAAGATTAAGACAATTGTTCGTGGAAGATAAGGGTAGTTTTTGCAAAAATGCACATAACTCGAAAACTAATCGCCTTTCGAACTACGAACAAATCATGCTTATTCAGCACCGAAAAAACGACAGACTTTTATAGATTTTTATGTAATTTAAATCATTTATGCGCGAGAAAAAAATTCAATACTGAAAAATCAGTTTTTCGCCATTTCGCCGGTGACGTCGAGGTTATGTCAAAATGTGTTTCATACAAAAATTTAGATTTTTTTATTATCTACAACTCTGTCATTGAACGTTTTCTGTTAGGAGGTCACGTTTCGTCGCAAATCATAAAAAACCGTTTTCAACATTTTCCACCTGGTCCTTGCCTGTTATTATTTTTTTTACTATATGAAAAATTCGTATCGGCACTAGCCTATTACCACATGGACTGGTATCAAAAGGTCGCCAAAATGTCATATTTATTGTCTAGTAATATTAATAATATAAGCTAAAAAATACTGCGTAAACAGTCTCTATACCCGCTATGCAACCATACTGAGCGATAAAAATAAGGATGTTTCTTGGAATGGAAATTAATATAAGTAGGGTATGAAGTGACTATGAAGTAGAGCGACCAGTGAAGTACGAGGACCGGTCACATAAAAATTTCTTGGATCTTAGGAACATTTTATGCAGTAAACTGATCAAACCCCAATTTTTACGTTTGGCCATACTACTTCCAATAAAACCTAATAAATAAATAAAAAATTAACACTTACCAATAAAACCACTACAATTCCTGGCTCCGCATTTGCAGACTTTTTTCTCTTGTCCGACGACCTCAAAGTTGTAATTGAACGTCAACTCTGATCCTGCATCAATATCACATTTTGCGAATACTCCAACGCGGGTTTCGCCCTAAAATCAATCACGCAGCAATAGAAAAAAACGATTCACATTTGGTCCGTCGGTTTCATCGCTTACCAGAACAGTCCATTTTTGCGTTACACAGTTCGGATCACAGGAATGGTTCATAAAGCGCGACAAATTTCCTGAAAATCCATCATTGTATCGACCAAAATATACAAATATTTAGGCAGAAAATTCATAACTTATATCGGCATTAAACGTTAAAACTTACGCCGCATAAATTCCTTACCAACACATGTAAAATGATCCCAAAAACATATTTTCAAGAAAAAAGTAAGATAAGTTTGTTGAACAAAACCTGGATCTCTTTTGTAGAGCCATCGAAATAGAATAACAATTTAAAAAACTTATTCAAGAATAGGGATTAAAATTGTAAAAAAAATCTCAAAACGTGACATATCCTTTTAATTTTTTTTATTCAAATATTTCTTATAATTTTTCGTTTGTATTTTTGTTCCTATTTTCTTTATCTGTGATGATAAAAGGAATGTATTATAAATGCAATGTAAATGTAAAAAACTCTGTGATTGTTTAAATTTATATATCGATACAATGCTGATTGGTCGTAACCCAATTTAATTTTTTTCTGAGGGGACACAAAAAAGTGTTAATAATGCTGCAATTGCCGCTTCCTCGTGTTATATTTTGTTTTAATATTTACCGGTTGTTTATTTCTGTATTTTTATTCCTTCTTATCTGCATACAGTAGGCATGGGTAACACTGAGTTGAGCTGCGCTTTTGAGTTGTTGCAGCTCTGTGAGTCGATTGAGCCCACGACGCATGACTATACGACAGCACATTTAGTAGCAGCACAAGTAGTCTTCTCAGGATCCACACTTCGAAGGCCTCTATCCTTTGAAGGGATTTGACCTTTAGTGAACAGGTTTCCACTCCATATGTAACACTTCAACACCCGAAGGCGGAGTCCTAATGGTACCTCTTGTCGCAAAAGGTAGGTGTTGAACTTGATAAACGTGTTCCGGGCAATGGCTATGCGTATGTTTATCTCTTAGTCGTTGTCTCATTTGTCATTCAGCATTTTACCCAAGTATTTAATCTTATTCACCCTCTCGTTACGTAACGACAGAGGAAAGCGACTCGTACAGTTCTGTCATGAAGAAGAATTTTTAATTGCGAACACCTGGTATAATATAAATCCCATACAGAAGACTGTATACATGGACCTCCCCACAACACACACAGAATAACATTGTAAGAAATCAGATCGACTTCGTCTTAATCAACCGACGCTTCCGTAACTGTAACAAGTCTACGAAAACATACCCTGGCGCAGAGGTGTACTCTGATCACAACCTACTATGCTCAACATTAAATATAAGGCTTAAAAAGAGAAAACAGCCAACAAAGACTTTACGAATACAACACATATTAAAGGAACCTGAAACCATAAAAGAACTTACACAGGAAATAAACGATAATGTACACACAATCGATCCACTATCCATTAAAAATAAAAGCGTGGAAGAAAATTGGCGAGATATTAAAGTCTCGTTAAGAAATGAGAGAACGCAGCATTTACTAAAACCTAAAGCGAAGAAAGTGAAAAAAGAGTGGATGACACAAGACATAATGAATCTAATTACTGTGTATATTTTCCTGACTGTCTTTCAATTTAATCCAAAAGAAATTTCTGGGTTCCAGTCAATTTTATTGTTTATTATTTAAAATGTCACAAATACGTTTCGGTGTCTTTCTCCACCATCATCAGTTTGTCTAAAATACACACTCACAGTCATCATTAATTTAAAAAAAAAAGTTCTAGCAAAATTCACATACTAAAATACAAATTATACACATATTAAAAACAATAGGTGCACAGGTGATGAGTCAGGACAATCATGTCTGGGAAAAGACTAGAATCTATTGTTCACAGAATTAATTTATTTATTATAAATTTAAAATTTAATTATTTAACTTACGTGTATGGCTGTTTCCACCCTCACATTTGACTGGCTATTGAAATCCATACTTTGTTCGATATCGAGCGAGAGAATAAAGAAACTGTTTATATTTCGCTTTTTCTTTGCATTCTAGAAATATCAATTGCTCTGCAATTCTTCAACGTCAGGTGTTTATATTTTATTTACTTGGTCCAATCAGTGTATGCATGCGCTCATTTAATTAGTGTGTGATATACAGAGCTAAGATTGTCTGTGTCTGATCTAAAATTCATTGCATTCTGACGTTTTTTAATTTGTATCATTTCATGGATTCTTCTCTTATTATAATTGTCTTCATTGATTAATATTTTTGTGTTATCAAAATCAAAACTAAGTAACTTTTGTTGTGCATGTTGTGCTAATGCTGTTCCATTTTCGTTAACTTTTCTTAAGCTATATTTATGTTCGTATATTCTTTTCTTTAAATATGTTATATATATTTTGTGAAACATTCCTTTGCTAAGCTGTTTTACATTTATTTAATTGTGTTACATTTCATTTACCTGGTCCAATCAGTTCATAAATGCGATCATCTAATTAGCGTATGATACACAGAGCTAAGATTGTCTGTATCTGATCTGAAATTTATTGCATTCTGATGTTTCTTAATTTGTATCATTTCATGGATTCTTCTCTTATTATAGTTGTCCTCATTGATCAATATTTGTGTGTTATCGAAATCAAAATCATGCAACTTTTGTTGTGCATGTTATGCTAATGCTGTTGCATTTTCGTTAACCTTTCTTAAGCTATACTTATGTTCGTATATTCTTTTCTTTAAATATTGCCCTGTTTGTCCTATGTATTTGTTGTCACAGATCAAACAGTCAATCTTGTATATTACGTTAGGTGTGTCCAACTTATCGCTTCTAGGCTTAAATTTTGTAAAACACTCTTTTGCCAAGTTGTTTTTAGTTTTTTCCGCTATAGTAATATTATGCGGTTTTAAAATATTTTTTATTTTCGTGTTGATTTCTGGAATATACGGTAATGATACATACTTGATTTCACCTTCTTTTTTCTTCACGTCACGATATTCTAACGTTTTTTGTCTTTTGTTATTATCACGTTCAATAAACATTTATTATCATTAGTCTGTGTGATCAATTGAGTACCTCAGAAGAAACTCAATAATTTCAATAGCCAGTCAAATGTGAAGGTGGAAACAGCCATACACGTAAGTTAAATTTAAATCTCTGAACAATAGATTCTAGTCTTTTCCCAGACATGATTGTCCTGACTCATCACCTGAAAACCATTGTTTTTAATGTACTTTTTAATATGTGTGTAATTTGTATTTTAGAATGTGAATTTTGATAGAACTTTTTTTTTAAATTAATGATGACTGTGAATGTGTATTTTAGACAAACTGATGATGGTGGAGAAAGACACCGAAACGTATTTGTGACATTTTAAATAATAAACAATAAAATTGACTGGAACCCAGGAATTTCTTTTGGATTAAATTGAATCTAATGGAGGAAAGACGCAAACTCAAGAACAACAATCATAACGAGTACACATGGACCGTATAATTCGCAAAAAAAATTAAAGAAGCGAAGGAAATATGGCTTCAGGAATCCTGAAAAGAACTCGAACAGCTTCAGTCCATACACGACGACTTTAATTTACATAAAAAGCTAAAAGAACATTTTGGCACATACAGAAGAAAAAACACAACAGAGCTGTATAACAATAACGGAAAGGCACTACTAACAAAGGAGGATCAAAGTATAGAGTGGCAACAATATATTCAACAACTGTTTGACAGTAAAATCCCGCGAAGCGCCGGAGAGTCTGTTGGCTGACTATAGGGCAGAGTACGGCCCAAGCATTCTTAAATCAGAAGTCGAGAAAACTATACAACAATCAAAAGCAAGAAAAGGCCCCGGCCCCGATGGAATTCCTACTGAGTTGATAAAACTTCTTGATGATGAAAGTGTAACTGTTCTTGTTCTAACGGCATTCTTCAACCAAATCTACCAGACCGGAAAACTGCCTAACGACTGGCAGAAATCGATTTTCATTGCCTTGCCCAAAAACAACAAGGTAAGCAGGTGTAATGGCTTCCGAACAATTTGGATTTCGTAGCGGACTGGGGACACGCGACGCCCTTGTCTGCATGAGGACATTATTGCAGAAGAGTTGTGAATTCCGAAAAAACATTTATGTGTGCTTTATTGACTTCGAAAAAGCGTTTGATCGAGTCGAACACACAAAACTCTTCCAATGTCCAAAGTCATGCAATGCAATGTGTCTTTTGATAAACCTGTATGAGGCTGCAGTCAGCGTTACTGACGATATAGCAATAAGACGCGGTGTGTAAGACAGGGGTGTGTTTTGTCGCCCATGTTATTCAACCTCTACTTTGAAAACATATTATACGAGGCCTCATATGGTAGGACAGAGGGAGCAAACATAGGAGGTGAAATTATAAACAACATAAGGTACGCAGATGACACCGCCATCATTGCAGAATCGATGGATGACTTGCAAATGCTGCTGAATAGAGTGTATGAGGCTGAACGAAGATGGGGTATTAACATAAACATGAAAAAAAAAACGAAGTGAATGGCAGTAGGTAAAATAAACATAGAACCAATTCCGGTCGCAATCAATGGACGCAATATCGAGCAAGTAAGACACTTCAGGTATTTGGGCAGCTGGCTGAACAATGAAATAACATGTGACGAAGAGGTAAGAGTAAGAATTGAAATGGCACGCAGGGCGCTTGGTAAATGGAAGACCACTCTTACCAACAGAAAACTTTCAGGTACAAACGCGCCTAAGAACACTTCGAGGTTACATATGGAGCATTTTTCTGTACGAATGTGAGACATGGACACTTAAGATCGACACCATAAATAAAATAGAAGCCTTTGAAATGTGGTGTTACCGGAGAATCCTGAAAATCTCTTGGACTACACACATCAGCAATGAGGAAGTTCTCGGACAGCTAGACAAAGATCGGGAACTCCTAAATACTATAAAAACAAGAAAAGTCAGCTACTTTGAACATATAATGCGAGGTACCAAATATCACATTCTCCGCCTGATCACCCAGGGAAAGATTGAGGGCAGAAGATGGATAGGCCGCAAAAAGCTATCATGGCTGCGAAACATAAGAACTTGGATTGGAGCAGCTGTTCCGAGCAGCAGAGGATAGAGGAAGGTTCCGTCAGATTGTCATGGGGATAGCTCACACCTGAAGACCTAGAGAGAGACCCTCTCGATCTGGTTGTTGTCGATATAGAGTTCTGCGTTGTCGTGGGTTTGTCTGCTCACTATCATCAGTTTGGTTTTGTTTATGATGATATTAAGGCCAAACTCCTTTCCTTTTGCGTTTATGTCATTTACGATGTTGATGGTTAAATTGTTGATGGGAATACCGTTTACCTTTATTCCCCTTGGATTATCCTCTAGTGCTAGTTGAAATATCTTTTCCGTATATATGTTCTCTCTCATCCCTCTCGAACTCCCTTAGCTATGGTTACGTTATCCGTGTGATGTGAATCTTGAGTTCGTAGTTTTGCTTTTGATTCCAGTATAGTTTGTGTATTATTTAAATATCTTTTTCAACGATGCCAGCTTCTCGTAGGATGGGTATTAAAAGATCGTGTTTCACGTTGTTGAAAGCCTTTTGGTAGTCGATGAAGCATACAAAAACGTCTTTTCGTTGGTCATAGCAGTTCAGTGTAAGCAGTTGTACAGTGCAAGGCCTCTCGCGTGCTTAAACCGTTTTTGAAACCAAATTATGTACGCCAGACCTTTCTTCGGACTTTTGGTATATTCTATCGTGAATTATTTTTAGAAATGCCTTTAGTACGTGACTCATAAGGCTAATAAGTCGGTGGTCTTCGCATGTTTTTGCATTTGGTTTTTTGGGGATAGCAACAAAGGTGGAAGTTAGCCAGTCGCTTTCTCGCCATTCTCATATGTTATTAAAAAGTCTGCACAGCGTGTATATTGTCTTGGTCATGTGCCTTTTTATTTTTTAGTGCCGAGAGTGCACATATGACTTCTGCTTCCATTATGGGTGGTCCCGTGGCTCCATTTGGGCACTTGCTACGTGTTAAAGTTCGTGCATCTTCAAACAGGCCCTGTATATATGTTTCCCATAACTTACATATGTCCTGGGGATCTTCTTAGTGATTTTTGAGGTAATTGCCTTCTTAAAAGTGTTGGTTTTTAAGTGTTTGTGGAAGTGGAAACTGTCATGTTTTTCGTGCAATTTTTCCGCTGCTTCACATTGTTTAGATAACCATGTGTTCTTTGTCTCGTTAATTCTGCGATGAATGTTTCTGTGGATTTCATTATATTTCAGTGTATTACCCTTTGCTGGTCTCCTTTCCTCTATCATATTCAGACTCTCGTTGGTCATCTACCCTTTCTTAGCTTATCTCTTTTTGTATTCAAGGACCGTCTCTGTAGCTTCTTGTATTTTTACTTTGATGTTATTCCACTGTTGTTCTATGTTTTCCTCGGTAGGAGGGTTGTCTGATATTCTCCTGTTTAAATCATCCCTTATTTTGTTACGTTTTTCAGTGTTGCTAAGTGCATCAATATTGTATTTTTTGGCCTTTGTTCCGCAGGCTACTAGTTTTCCCTTAAACCTAAAGTTGCCTATTAATGGGTTGTGGTCTGATGCGGTGTCGGCTCCGGGATAAGCTGCCACTCTCTTGATGTTATTTTGGAATATTTTGTTGATCAGGATGTAATCGATTTGATTACGAATTACTCGTCTCTCATCACCTTGAGGAGATTTCCATGTGTATCGTCTTCTGGGTGGTAGATTATAGAATGTACTCGTGATGACAACCTCTTCCTCCTTGCAGAATTGTATGAGCATTTCTCCCCTTTCATTCCTCCTTCCAAGTCCATATCGAACCCACAATGCCGTCTATCGAGCCTGTTCCTACTTTCGCGTTGAAATTACGGAATATTATACAGATTTCGTTCTTTGTTACTGTTCTCTGGTTACTTCTCTATATATAAATTTACTGCAATATAAATTGCGCCGGTGGGTTACTGCGCCGGTGCGTTTTGTTGGCACACCAAGCCGTTCCGCCGGCTCTTGAAAATTCACTGAGTTACCCATCTCTAGCATACAGCGTATAGTAATGTACGCAAAACTATAATTTTATTTTTTTTGTGCGTTTCGACCTATCAGCATTAGGGTATCGATATATGGGAGAATACATGTTATTATTATTCTTATTATTGATCATATCAAACGAAAATGAGAAAATACCGTACCTTTCGGCCCTGCATCGATTACCCGGTCGCTGTCCACGGTCATGAAATAGTAATTATCCTCTTTTTTTTCGTGCATTTTTCTTATTCGCCTCTGGTACTCTTCAGAATCGATCAATTCTCCGACATATTCGATGATAAACCGGCCCTGTTTAATCGACGAGAGCGCTTTTAATCCCCAACCTCTACCTGAAACAGAAAAAAAATTAAATTTTTAATCAGTAGGTATTCGCTAACAGTACTATTGGAAAATTTACGGATTTGAAAAAAACATGTCAATCTTCACGTCGCATTTCTTCGTGTTCCATCTTCATACATCACCAACAGTGGAAATACAGACAAAAAGAATATTAACAAAATGGGCCGAGGATGAACAACTGCACCTGGCCTTCGATGCTAAGGATCGATACACATTCAGATCGGCAGCCTGGAGACAGAAGTACAATCCCGACTTATGTTTCGTCTTTGCTGACAGGGAGGGCCAGGCTCAACCACAAGGAGAGTACTTCCTGATTTCCCACACAGCCAACATCGTCCAACTGTCATAGAAGTGGGAACACAAATCCCCTAAACCACTTCATTACCCCGACCAAGATGGAACTTCAAGCGGGCTGACCGTTTCCTATAAACTACTGGAGAGACTTGTCCACAATAGAATCATCTCAGAGATACTGGAGTCAATACCAGCTGAACAGGCGGGCTTTCGGCCAAAAGGAAGCTGTGCAGACCAGGTCCTGTCCAATCCTTATATACTTACTTACTTAACATTGTAATTACCGTACAACCAGCGGAAGTACAGTATGAAACAGTGGATTGTTTGCGCATATTTTATCTTGTGCTTTTATCTGTGTCCTCGTCCGTTGCATTATATAGATTTTGGAACTGAAATTAATCGAAAAAAAACGGAATCGGAACTGAACCGAATTGAAAAATATTTTCGTAACCGGAAATTACATTTTAAATATTGCCTTGGACCGAAACCGGTCCAAAACCGTTAAGTCGGTCCTCCTTAAGACTTTACAAACGTCGAAATTTCTTAACCCGGACACACTGTATATGACTGAATTACACTGGTAAAATATAATAACATATACACAACAGATAGCTATAATATAAAAAACAATAAACTCAGTGTAGTGGTTATTTACCTTGGGTCTTATACGGCGCAATCGATGAATATTCCCTCTTTTGGAAAGCTTGATTTCGACAACGAATTCCTGCTCGACAGATATTTGGGTCACATTCGGTCATTAATAATCTGCAACATGCTTACAAATAAAAAACATTCAAAATTAAATGATTTGGTAAT
The DNA here is from genome assembly GCA_024550625.1 of Dendroctonus valens. Classification (NCBI taxonomy): domain Eukaryota; kingdom Metazoa; phylum Arthropoda; class Insecta; order Coleoptera; family Curculionidae; genus Dendroctonus; species Dendroctonus valens. Next base: position 1,420,454 of record JAJTJO010000098.1, read on the forward strand.
TTTCTAGTTTAATCACTCACCGTATTGGCGAAAACCAAATTACTCACGTTGTAGATAAGGCCTTTACGAACACTTTTCCTAGTAATTTTTCTTGTGCAAATGCGTTTTTCTGTCACTTTTCCACTGTTAAAATTCACCAATTTCTATAATAAAACGCTAGACGCCATCGGGTCCGTGGCCGATGACGCGCCCAACTGAAAAGCGATACATGTTGCCACGACTCTATCAAAACAGCAAATCCCAAACTTTAGCAAGATTAACAGTGGAAAAGTGGCAGCAAAACGCACTTCCACAAGAAACGTCACTAAGAACAAGTGTCCGTAAAGGCACAATCTTTAACGTGATTCACTTGGTTTGCGCGAAACAGGCGAGCAAATAAACTAGAAAATGACCAATTTTTGATTAAAACTAACCGGTTAATGCAATTGCTGTCTGCTCCACATGGAAGCGGTTTCTGGGGATTACACTCGCAAGCTGTGGCATTGCTCAGGTCCAATTCCCCACACTTAACATTTCCAACCGGCTTGCTTTTGTTTATTCTTATATAGGCAGGTGGCTTCAAACTATCAATACCTTCGGCTTCTTGTCTTAATTTGAACTCTGCCACAAACAAAATAAAACAATATTTAGCCATGCATCTAAAGATCTTCGAAGGGGAGAGAAAAAACGTTCCAGTTTATAATTTATTTGTAACAATTTAACGTAGAATCTTTTTGAGAATTTGTTTTTGCTTTGTCGATCCCAAATAACTTCAGAGATGCGACGTTGCCGCGTATGTCGAAAAATGCGTACAACTTCGATCTTTTAAACGAGACAACCTGTGTATTATTGCACGTTTATATATGCCTGGTAGATCTGGCTAATTATGCTTTTCAATTCCCCTACCTATCTAAAGCGGTTTCCAAAATATTAAATAAAATTCGCATTTTTTAATCAATAAATTTCTTTGAAAAAATCAATTACAACGCAATTTTGATACATGGACATTTCAAACTTTGGGCCTGAGTGCTGTGCTCAAAGTGTCTTCAAATTAGTGCTCTTATGACTGAAGGAAAAACTGCGTCAATTCATTCTTTTCCTATGGAACACCCTGTATATTAGTGTATGTTCGGGAAGACTCGTGTTGCTATACCTAAAACGTCAAATTTCCGAACAAAATATAAATGTTTGTCAAAACTCGATTAGTTTGACGTATTTGTCACAGACAGTCACGAAATGTCATATGACTAGATATTATGCGATGCTTCAAACCAGTTGTCAGTTTGACAGTCAGCAAAGTTCCCGTGGGCGACTTAAAAGGGTAATTTAATTAATTTTTAGTAATGAGATGGAGGGAAACAACAATTCAAACGGATCTATTTTTCATCCCTTTTTGTCAGGCTGACAACTGGTTTGAAGCATTGCATATTCTTTATCCTTCATTTCATTCACATTTCATCTGCGACAAATACGTGAAAATAATCGAATTTTGGTTAGCACACAAAACATTTCCATTTTCGTTGAATATTTGACGTTTTATCTATAGGAACGTGATAATTCATTTCGCAGGAAACTTAATGGCCTTTTCGTGCATGAACTAGTGAATACAGGGTGTTCCATTGGAAAAATTACAATTTTATTTGTCGCCAAAAGATCACTAATTTCATTTCAAAAATTCCCCAAAAAAGATTTCCTGGGGAAATTTTTGGATAAAAAAAAACATTATTTTGAATTTTGGAAACCTCTTTAGGAATTGCGAAGCAAATAGAATCAGATTCGATCAACCTAAGCGTGCAACAAAATACAGAGCGTCTCATTTAAAATATTAAAGTTGTAGCTAATGTTTGATATAAGCGGCAACGTCGCAAAGTGGTAGAAATTTTCAGAAAGATTCTCCGTAAACGTCTAATACGCCATCGTGAATAGGTGAATGACTCAACCTGTATACATAATATAATAATTAAAGAATCGCTCCTTTAACCGAAAAGAAAGCAAATAAATTCACTATGGGAAAGGATTTCGAAAATGTTTAATTATTAAATAGGAAACATTTTTTTTAAATTTGCATTCGTTTCAATATGAATTCTCTACCGTTATGCATCGCAATGTCAAACTGATACCGAATTTACGATTTATTTTTGCTAAAAAACTTTACTAAAACATAGGATATTTGAAAAAACTGAAACATAAATTTGTCAACAATGTTTTCATTGTTTGCTTGATTATGTGCGTTTTTTCATCCAACATTACGCAAATACTTGTAGCTTTTGGCCTAATCAACAAAGCTAAACGGCAATTAAGAAAAACCGATCATTTAACTGTTATTATAACTATGAATTCGACACTCCTCGTCAGCTGAGAAAAATTCAAAATTTGAAGTTATTTTTTGAATTTTGAAACCTGTATTTCAACGCGTACACTCATAAGCTATAAGCGAGTTTCGCCCATATTTAGCCATAATTTATCAGAGAAGTACATTTAACATTATAAGAACATTATACGAACCATCATCAGTTGCAGTGTTAATGTTCGGATGTTACAAAAATGTGTGTGAAGGAAACAGTTGATAGACAGGTAGTTCAAAGTTCAAGATGAGGAAACATGTAGAATATCTAACCGATTTAAACCGAAAAGCTTTGAAGAGCACAGTTTAAATACTAACCACAAATGTAACACTGGCATTGTACTATTGACAGTCCATATTTGGCCGACTGACAGCATCTTCAAGTAACGAAGAAATAAGAAACTTTTCTACATTATTATACACTCTAAGTTTTGAAGAGCACATTTTAAAAACTAACCACAATGATTCTGGATGTATGACTAAATTTTGATCGATTTTTGAGCATTACGACATAAAGCCAAATCTCAAATTATCGCTTAATGAAAAACTTCTAATCACTAATCCGACAACAAAAGTCAGGTCACCACCATATTACACCATCATATTCAGTCGTCGCCACTGGGGTCGACCTGGACATTGAAGACAGCATGTTTCTGGAACGCCTGGAGCAGCAGGGCTTCAAAATAAGGTTCTGCAGGAGAATTATCTCGCGAGAGCGCAACGCACCCACACTCATGATGAGGTTAATAACCGGCGACATATCCACATACGAAAGGTTGATGAGCGACCGTGCGGTTCATTTTTTGGGCCGCATTTTCAAAATCACCGAAAGTAAACCACCAGCACCCGTGCCTGCGCCGTGTGGCAAATGCAACCTATTCAGCCACAAAACGGAAGACTGCAAACAATCGCCGAAATGCAACAAGTGCCAGGGACCCCATCCAACTTCCAAATGCGAGTCACCACTGCCAACCAAGTGCGCAGCGTGCAACTCAGAGGACCACGCAGCATGGAGCATGAAGTGCCCAAAACGACCGACAGCCCCAATCGTCGGAATCTCAAACGTAAAAATAAAATGTGTTAACAAACGTACGTCCGGGATTGCGGAGACAACGACAGTGGCAAGTAGAATACACACACCCATTACAACACATGACCACATCATAAATAAATACAAACATCAACTTAACAAGACAAACAATACCAACAGAGACGAACTACTAAAAAAACTACGAAAACAATTTATAGAAGACTTCGACATTGACACCTCCGTTGTTTTCTTCGGGAACCATGTTTACATCCTAATGTTTGACATGCTCCTGCCCGAGGGACGCTCTCCAACTGAACCCTGCGAACAAGTGAGACAGACAGTAACAAACATACAAGATTCAATATGAAAGTACTTTACGCGAACATCAACTGACTTAACAGCAAAAAACCACTTATTTACAATTACATAGAACAAAACGACACAGACTGCTGCATATTTGTAGAGACTAAAACCAAACTAGGACAAACACCAACGTACAGAAATTGGCAGTATATCTATAGGCATGGAAATACCATCAATCATGCCAGGGGCGGGGTCGCAGCTCTCCTAAAACCAACATCTAAACTTGGAAGAGCAAATCCTCCTTCCCTCAACAACCCTTTGAACGACTGTCTACATTTTACCATACCCTACTTAAACGACCTGATACACATATTTCTGACATACATACACCCACACTCCAACCTAGAACAAAACATACTGACCAAGGCAAGCATCTATAAATATGCAATAATTATAGGCGACTTTAACTTGAACAGAAACAAAACGAAACAACTTAAAATTTTTTTACAAAACTCCGACTTTATAAAACAGCACACCCCACCAACTTTTCTGATGCCCGCAAACCCAGACTCAACACCAGACGTTCTACTGCACACAAGAAACTTGACAAACACCATCAACAACATAAACTTAACCAACGAACTTGGATACGACCACCTGGCTATTACGTTTAACATAGACTTACAACATACGCAACCTACCTCCAATATACCTCCTATAGAGAAAAACTTAAACCTAACAAAGACTGACATAGACAAAGTGAAACAACATATACATGACTACATTCAATCACAAGCACAGCACATTTCAATAGAAACCATACAACAACAACTTTCACTAGCCATAGGAAAATTTAGCCCGGAAATAAAAAATGCTTTCTACCGACATACACTACCCAAATACATACTGAGACTAATAAAACATAAGAGAGAACTGTACAGACTATATACAAACACTCAAAATAACGACCTAAAAAAGACACTGAACCAACTTAACAGAAACATTAAAACTCTGATTGGACAATACCGACAAGACAAATGGCTAGAAACATGTAAAGAAATACAGAAGGACAAAGGCAAAACATACTGGCGAAAAATTAGGAAACTGGCGCAATACAGGAAGACTGGCAATACTGACACAATTGAGGAAAACGGAATAGAACGCTACACAGACAAAGAGAAAGCGGACGCATTCGCCAGACACTATCAAAGGGCCTTCAGCATATCGACAAACCCTAACTTCGACAATGACAACTGGAACTTGATCAACGACTGGTACTTGAACTATTTTAACAACTCACCAAACTATGCCTGCACACTGATCACAGACACAGAGTACGATGAAGCCCTAGCGCACATCAAGAACACTGCACCGGGGAAAGATAAAATTAAGGCAAAAGTCTTGAAAAGCCTAACCCAAGAAACACACAAACTGATCCTAACTGAATTGAACAACTGCATCACAAATGGCAGAATCCCAGAAACATGGAAAAACGGCTTAATAATCCCTATACCCAAAAATGGACTGGACAATACACAACCGAGCAACTACAGACCAATTACACTGCTTCCAGTACTGGGCAAGATTTTTGAATGCATAATGAAGCAGCGGCTTGAAAAAGTGATTGGAAAGTATATACCTACCTACCAATTTGGTTTCAAACAGCATCACTCGACTGTTCATCCGCTCTTTATTTTGGCCAACAATATACAAACTACCCACCTAACTGGCAGAAAGACAGCTTGCCTGTTTATGGACATTAACAAGGCTTTTGACAGTGTCTGGCATAGGGGCTTACTATACAAACTATACAAACTACACACACCAACATATCTACTACACACCATAAAGAACTTACTAGAAAACAGTCAACTACAAGTACGAATTGACAAAACATGGTCATTTTCTTTTTCCCCTGAACAAGGGCTCCCTCAAGGATCCCCGCTCTCACCGTTTCTCTACAATATATACTGCCATGACATATACAATTACAACTTACCAGACAAAAATCAAATCGACCGATCGGCATACATATTACAATACGCAGACGACACGGCACTTATTGTACATGACAAAACTACTGAGAGAGCAGCGCAAAGACTCCGAACACTAACAAACAACACAATGACATGGTTTTATAAATGGAGACTAACACCAAACGCGTCAAAAAAACAACTTCTGCTCACAAACCACAGACTCAACGCCGACTCCCCTACAATAACTGCAGACGGCCAAACGACACAACCAAAAAACGACGTAAAATACCTTGGAATCACAATCGACCACAAACTTAAATTCACTAAACACATACGGAACATCAGGGCAGAAACAATAAAGAGAACAAAACACTTCCGATCACTAACCTACAAAGACAGAGGAATTAGCACAAACACCGCCACCAAAATATGTAAAGCTATTTGTAGACCCTTGCTAGACTTTGGACATGTACTCGTGACCAACGGAACAGAAAGGACAAAACGTTATACACAAACAACAGAACAAATTGCACTGAGACTAATAACACGAATAAGACACCCCCAAAACCCACTACACAACCCCCCCACCCAACTACTATACGAACGCACAAACATGACAAAGATCTCGGAAAGACTCATACAGCTACAGACAAAATGGACAAACAACCCCTACAACTGGACCATACTGAATCCCCTTTGTCTTACAAGACCAACCAGACAATCCCGCTTCCGTTTCCCTACATTAACTCTACTCGAACACTTACAAACGCAACGGACTAGTGGACAATAAAATAATTTCTTCTTGCCACTGAAATCTTATTTATTTAATAGTATTGTTAACCTAGAATGGGAGAATTTTCATATTTGTTTTTTATTTAGATTGGGACTGCATGTATTGAACAAGGGCAGAAATACCGATAGGTCGATAGCCTTTTTTAGAAATAAAGATATTTACTACTACTATTGTTAACCTAGAATAGGAGAATTTTCATATTTGTTTTTTATTTAGACTAAGACTGCATGTATTAAACAAGGGCAGAAAGACCGATAGGTCGATAGCCTTTTTTAGAAATAAAGATGTTTACTACTACTACTACTACTGAAAAACTTCAATCAAGTGAACCTGAATTGTCGCTGTATTGAACCAGAATAATTATAAAGAATACATTAAACTGAACCCACAAAAGAATTATCTCTTCAAAAGTCGAAAAATTAAAATATTTTGATTTATTCCTGAATGAAACTGAACTGGGTGGTGGTGGAGCAGAAAATGTTAAAAAAACTACTGAGTCTGATTAATGAAAGAACGCCTTTGTGAGAGATACCCGACAAATCATATTATACAGAGTGCCGGTTTTACGAGCCTCACCATTGGAATCTCTTTGCTTAAGTCGGGGTAAATTAGCGCATTTCCGAGCTTTGTCAAATGCCGTTTTAAAAAATGTCTACAAAATGGCAATATTATATTCCTAATTCGACTTTTCGATTCTCTGCGGTCATCACCAAATTTTTTCTTATTGTCACCTTATCGGATTTTTGCATTTTTACATCAAACTATTTTCCCAAGTTGACTAGACAAAACTTAATAATTTAAGTAATATTATCCTTTATTCGATAAATAGCAACAAATTACTGACTTAACTCGTGCCCTAACAAACTTCCAGTGAACAATACCCTTCCAACGGACGACTTGTATATACTTGTAATTTGGTCACGCTGTATGCAAATTTGAAAAATCTTTCTGCCCTAAATTACTTACAAAATGTTAATAAAATAATTGGGTTTTTCGGGTTTTTAGGCCATCGTTCGGTAGAATTTCTACCGAACGACGGCCTAAAAACCCGAAAAACCCACTTGTTTCAAGGAATGGCCTCGAAAGTCTATCTCTTTTGTTAATAAAATACTTACCTTTTTTAAGTCGATATGCGATTTCCGCATCCTCAATAGCCTTGGTATAAGACAGGTAGACTTTGTTCTTGGATTTACAAGGTTTGCTTGGGCCTCCTTCACTGTCTCCTTCTTGAAATAGAAACGACCTACAAATAGACAAAAATGTAGGTAGTTATACACATCAGCTAAAAAAAATCATCGATAACCATAATTTGTAAAACACTTCTTGAATGCCGTTTGTATCGTCCAATTAGGTTTTGATTTTACATCGGATGTAATTTGCTCATTCAATTCGGCGTCAGTTTGCTACTGGGTATTTTATTATTTCCTATCTCCTCAAGTAAGAGCAAAGAAAAGAGCAAAAGAATTTGTTTCAACGGACAAAAATTGGGGAAAAAATAAAATTTGAAATTTCCTATGCAAAACCGGCTAATTCGAGATGGTCGAAAGTCGATAGGCTGTGAAACAACCTTCGGACTGCATGAAAATTAGAAATTTTCAAAGCGTGATCACCCATGTAGAAACTGGTGTGGTCAGTCACGTTTGCACAACTCTATCTAAAACGTTAGTAAAATAGCTGTTTTGATATGAACAGTATAAATAATGGATATTTGCCCAATTTGATTGGACGATCGATCTTTACTAGTCTGTCTAAAACGTCAGTAAAACTAGCGCGTTTCTAAACAAATTTGTGAATGATAGACATTTGTAATCTCCCAGATAAAGTAGTCCAATTGAAAGCTAGTCTCGAAAGTAACGTTTGCACAAACCTGTATTAAACGTTAGTAAAATTGGAGTTTTTGGTAAAAACGGTACAAATTACGGACATTCGTAATTTCCAAGCCGAAGATGGTCCAATTTGAAGCTAGTTTCGCAAGTAACGCTTGCACAAATCGTCTTAAACGCCAGAAAAATGGGCGGATTCTTAAAAAAAACTGTGAAATGTATTTACATTTTCAAAATCCAAAGCAAGCGAGTTTTGCAAGTAACATTAGCACAAATCTGTTTAAAACGTTAGTAAAATGTACTTAAAAAAACTATGCAAATTATGGAGGTTCGCAATTTCTAAGACAAGAATTTTTAATTGGAAACCGTTCTAGCAGGTAATGTTTGTAGAAACCGGTATCAAACGTTAGTGAAAAGGGTAGTTTCTGACGAAGAAACGGTCCAATTTGAAGGTTGCCTATCGGTTAACGTTTCCGTTGCCAAACTTGTGGCTAAAACGTTAGTAAAATTAGCGTTTTTCTAAAAAAATGTCTAAATGATGGTCATTTGTAGTTGCTTTATCTATCGTCCAATTGGAAGCTAGTCTAAAATATAACGTTTGTACAAACCTGTAAATGCGAGTTTTTTCAAAAACTGTTCAAATTACGGGTATTCGAAACTCGAAGGCAAAGTGGTCGAATTTGAAGCTAGTTTCCAAAGTAACGTTTGCCCAAAACCGTCTTTAAAGTTTGTAAAATGAGCGGTTACTTAAAGAAATATGTAAGATATTTACATTTTCCAATTTAAAAGTAAGGGAGTCCAATTAGAAGCTAGTTTAGCAAGTAACGTTACCACAAAAATCTGTTTTAAACGATAGTGAAGTATGGCTGTTTGCAATTTCCAATGCTTTCGAAATGGTGGTCTAATTGGAAGAAGTAAGTAACAAGTAACGTTTGCACGAATTTGTATCAAACGTTAGCAAAAAAGGCGATTTTTTTATAAAAATTGGGGAAACAATGAAATTTTGAAACTTTATATGCGAAACCGCTTAATTGGAGCTAGTAAAACCTTTCTATCGTTTGCAAAAATCTGTTTTGAACGTAACTAAATTTGGCGGTTTCTTAAAAAAAACTGTGCAAATTATAGCTGTATGCAACTTCCAAGGCATCACGGTCCAACTGAAAGCTAGTTTAGCAGGTAAGGTTTGCACAAATTTGTATTAAACGTTCGCAAAATAGGCGGTTTCTTAAGTAACTTGTGGAAATAATGGAACTTTCCTATGCAAAACCGCTTAATTCGAGCTAGTCAAACGTTTCTAGCATTTGCACAAATCTGTTTTAACCTTTAGAAAGACGGCAGGCCGTGAGACATCCTTGAGCCTTAATGAAAATAAGCAAATTTTCAACGCATTTGGAAACTGGGTGACCATTAACGTTCGCACAAATATGTCTAAAACGTTAGTGAAATTAGCGCTTTTCTCTAAAAATAGTAGAAATGAGGGTATTTGTAATTTCCAAAGCAAGACAGGTCAATTTGAAGCTAGCCTAGCAAGTAACGTTTGCGCAAGTCTGTCTAAAACGTTACTAAAATTAACACTTTTCCAAAAAATGTGTGGATGATGGACATCTGCAATCTTTTAGATAAATTCGTTAATTTGAAGCAAGTGTCTGTCGCAGGTAACGTTTGCACAAATTCGTGTCGGGTGTTGCTAAAATGGGACGATTTTTCTAAAAACTGGCAATTTAATGAAAATTTGTAATTTTGAAAGCAAAATGGTCCATTTTCAAATTTGAAGCCAATTTTCCAAGTAACGTTTGTGCCAATCCGCCTTAAACGTTAGCAAAATGGACGGTTTCTTAAAAAAACTGTGCAAGTTATTGCTAATTGGAAACCAGCAAGAAACGTTAAACAAAGAACGCAAGAAACGTTTCCACGTATCTGTATCAAACGTTAGCAAGAAGGGCAGTTCCTTATTTTTAATGCTTTTATTTTTTCTACGCAAAACCGCCTAATTCAAGCTAGGCAAACCAGTAACGTTTGCAAAAATCTGTTTTCAACGTTAGAACATGGACAGACCGTGAAACAACTTTGAAACTTAATTAAAAATAGAAATTTCCAACGCAAATAGAAGCTGGTATGGCCAGTAACGTTTGTACAAAACTGTTTCAAACGTTAGCAAAAAGACGGATTCGTGAAAAAATTTGATGTTATCCTAAACGTTAGTCAATGCGGACATTTCCGCAAAACCTCTGCAAATGGTAAGTTTGATTTCCTGGACAAGGTGGTTCAATTGGAGCTGGTTTCGCAAGAAACGCTTGCACCAATCTATGTCAAACGTTAGTGATTGGACGCTTCGCTTACCAATCTGGCAAATAACGTTACCACGCATCCAGCAGTTTTGCTTCTTCACCACATTAAGCAATTTGGTGTTCGGTCTTTGTCTCTCATGTTTGATTTATCTTTTATTTTATATGAATAACAAAAACATTTGATACTTAACCACTCGGGTTCCGTTTTGAGCGCCTTGAAGATGGCTTTTGCCGCTAGTTGATCGAGAAAATTCAGTATTGCCAAAGAACATCATTTACTAATTATAATAGTAATTAAGAAAAAAGTACATTACCTTGCTTTATTCACCCAATAGTGATCGTTCGTACCAAAGAATCGAACCACAAAATCGCCTCGATTATGCTTCAGCAGTCGAACATTTAAGGGTATCTCATTCGGGAACAGTATCAGTGCCGGCCACCAGCGGTATTGGCCCAGTTTCACCCAAACTACCTCGTCGTAAAGCGGAAACCGACCTGATTCACAGTCTTCGCAAACATACTAAATCGATGCATTTTAGAGAACGAAATGCGACATAATCAAAAACTTACTTTATCATCATCGGTGAAATTAACGGGTTGGCATTCAGGATGCACGCTGGTAGGGCATGTGTCACAACATACCAGATTACCGCCTTCCGAGCAGATAAAACACCATCCCGTATTGATGGCTTGCACTTTTCTAGGCTTATGCTTCGGGCATATAATCTGCAAACAAAAATTTTGTTTTATTCAGTTTAGAATCTTAAAGATTCAATTATAATAAACACCTACAGTTTTTTTATACCGTGTGTATCTGCGTTCGTTCCAGTTATTTTCGGTCGACCCAACTCTGTCGCGGACATATTTTTACCCGTAATGTTGAAACTGCTCGTTCCTGAACCGAAGTGTTTTAAAGTTAAATTTTGTATTTCACTTTTGCTTCCAGACTGTATGGCACTTCAACAGTTTCATACGGAATTTATTGAGATTTATAATTAATTAACTAAATCCTCTGGTACCAAAGGATACAATAAAATAATGGCAAAACTTAAGGAAATTAATAAAGATGCAAACAAAGATATGATGATTAAAAAAATTGACTCTGTGCGGGGGAACGATCACCGAAATCTAAAAATTGCTTAAAAATACATTTCTTTTCTTCATCTTAATCGCCTTTCAAAGGGCGATTCCTTGGCTATTTTTAAGATAAAAAGTCCATATTAGCATGGGTCCGCACGGCCTTACTTATCGAGTTACAGGGTGTTAAAATATTGATTTTTATTATTCTTTTTTCCAAGTAATTTTTGAAATAATATGGCCGGGGTTTTGTAAGATGCAAAACTTAAATTTGATCTTGGTTTTGCGTTGACATGTAGACTGTAAAGATGTACGGGGTGGGCCAAATTGGACACTTTTGAATGGAAACTCCTAGTTCTATAGCAGATGCGCAGGAAAACTGATGTCGGTGTCTGAGCCTCAATTTTTATGAGAAAACTAATGATGAAAACCGTATGTCAATGCTCCACCCGTTTCAGAGATATAGGGTAATTTCCAGAAATCTGCACTTGTGGAAAAGCTTTCTGCGGAAACATTTCCAAAGCACTTTTTCACGCAGTATCCAATAATGTAAGTTTCATTTGCGAATATACTTTCCGAGTTATTAACAAAAATATATCTTTTTATATGGGACACTGTAAATTTTATCATATTTTAACTTGCGCTTGAAATTACCTTTCCAAAAATATAGCACATTCTATGTTTTGCTCAACTATTCAATGAAATATAGAATTATAATTAATAATAATTTTTTTGAAGTCTAGACTGCAAGTGCTCACTTTGAACGAGTAGGCTTTGGACGGCGAGGCGAATGCCAGTGTCAATAATGACAGTTGTCAAAGTTTTTCATAATGCTGTCAATAGATGAAACTTATTTCTGAGTTTTCGTGGAATTATCTTATCAATCAATTCAATTAAAACTATGAAAAGTGAAATATGATGGTTTGCTTCATACAAACCGGGAAGAATGCAGAGGCGGTAGGCAACTTGTACCAGGAACGGTATCCAGAGAGAAGATAGCATTCAGGGACATTTTGCAAGATTGCAATATAATATAAAAAATTGACTCAACGCTGACTCCCCTACAATAACTGCAGCCGGCCAAACGGCACAACCAAAAAACGACGTAAAATACCTTAGAATCACAATTGACCACAAACTTAAATTCACTAAACACATACGAAACATCAGGGCAGAAAGAATAAAGAGAACAAAACACTTCCGATAACTAACCTACAAAGACCACCGCCACCAAAATATATAAAGCTATTTGTAGACCCTTGCTAGACTTTGGACATATACTCATGACCAACGGAACAGAAAGGACAAAACGTTATACACAAACAACAGAACAAATTGCACTAAGACTAATAACACGAATAAGACACCCCCAAAACCAACTACACAACCCCCCCACCCAACTACTATACGAACGCACAAACGACAAAGATTTCGGAAAGACTCATACATCTACAGACAAAATGGACAAACAACCCCTACAACTGGACCATACTGAATCCCCTTTGTCTCACAAGACCAACCAGACAATCTCGCTTCCGTTTCCCTACATCAACGCTACTCGAACAATTACAAACGCAACTGACCACTGGACAATAAAATAAGTTTTTCTTGTTATTAGAATAGGAAAATTTATTTAATAAGATTATTAACCTAGAATAAGAGAATTTTCATCTTTGTTTTTTTTATTTAGACTAAAACTACATGTATTAAATAAAGATGTTTACTACTACTATAAAAAATTATAATCAATTTGAGATAAAAACACCAAAAAGATATAAAGCAAATAGGGATAGAGTTTGAACAAATCACGTTATAAGGAACCGGAACAGACCTGCCAAGAACTAGTGTTAGGGGAACTTTGAAAAAATATCATTTGAAACCGTACAGGACGAGAAACGTTCATCGTTTCAGACCTGGAGATTTTGAACGCCGAATTAATTTTTGCGCGATTTTCCGTTGAATTGTATTTGGACAGACGAAGCATATGCAAGTAGTGCTGGTATTTTCAACAGCTCCCCCTACACGTGGACACAACATAATCAATAGTCAAAAAAGGTTTGTCGGGAATTTTTGGTAATAAATCGATAGGCAACCAAGGTGCCATTCTCTGGCCGGCAAGGTCACCGGACTTAACACCCATAACTCCTCTAGACCAGAGTTAGAAATATCAGGAATGCCAGGATTTCCATATCTCGCGCTCCTTCAACTGATTAACTCCGCAAGAAATGTTCAGAAAAGGTGTCGTATATACATTGCGGAAAGCGGTAGACAATTCATAGAATGCATAAGCAAAACATAGAATGTGCTTTATTTTTGGAAATGAACTTTCAAGCACAAGTTCAGTATAATAAAATACAGTGTCCCATTTAAAAAATATCTTTTTTGTTAATAACCAGGAAAATATTTCCTTACCGCACATGAAATTTACATTATCGGATGCATACACGGTCTAAATAGTGGTAGCCTTCGCGTCGGTAGACGAATTTCAATTCCCACTGGTTAGCAGTTTTTTCCCTCAACATTGAATGAAAATATGCGTTTTATTGTAAACAGGCAGTTTTTCATGGGTTCGTCGATTCAGTTAAGCAGCCAAACTCTCTCAGCCTGTAGGTGTGTTTTAGTAGTAGAATATTGTGCAAAATTGAATCGAAATCATTATGAATGGTAATTTTGCAGAAATAGTTAATCGCAATCGATTACACGTAAGTAATTCTGGTTTCGCCTTTTAATTACGTTTAAATGTGGCGTTGAATAACGTTTCATTTATAATGTGTTAAGTTCGTTTGCATATTATGAAGAAATGTTTAGATTTGCAAGCTAAATCTAACTGACTAATAGGTCAGAAACCGGTCCTGGAAGCGTTTGCTTGTGCAACAGCCAGAAAAAGTTTAGGGCCGGAAATAATTCCTTTTCAATATACTCGTACAGGGTTGAAATAAAATAAAAATAAAAAAGGGTTGAAAACGTTTTTTTGCAATTTGCTGCGAAATGTGACCTCCTAGCGGAAAACGTGCAATGGACGAGTTGTAGATAAAAAAAAAATCAAAAACTTTTCTATTTAACACTTCTTGGCATAACCTCAAACTAACCGTCAAAATGACAAAAAACGGGTTTTCAGTATTTAATTATATTATATTTAATATTGTTTCGGTATTCTGAACTTTTTTCCAGAATGATGTGGAGCCCATGCAAGTGGAAACTCCACCTGAAGATAACAGCATTAATAGACACACTTTCTACGAGGTAAACGTCATAGTCGATTTGGAGTACTACGTCAACCGCTACGTGTACAACGGCTTGTGGCAACGGCTCATTTTCATTGCGGATCATTGCCCGCCTATGCGAATTATAGCCCTACAAATTCTCCTTTCCCAACTGCTCAAGTCGTCCAACGTCAACTTGTATCAGGTTTGGACAAGCGTCTAGGTACAGACCCCGTACAAATGATTTAAGCTTCGCGCATGCGGATTACAATTGTTTTGATTTGCCGCGAGTAATGTGCACATAGCCTGTACATAAACATAAATTAGGTTTTCATTCGATATTTTAAAACTAAAACTGTTATTTGCTTTATTTTTTTTTAAACATATTTTCAAACTGTCACTAAATTAGAAATAACAAAACGGAGTAACAAGCTACATAACTGAACAGCCAAAAAAGTTCCTTTGTCTTATGAAACAATCCCGCATTCCTTTTCCAACAGAAACATTACTTGAATACTTAAACAACGGAGCCGATCAGTTAAAATAATAATACAACCATAAAATTAGAATAGGTCAATATTAATACATATTTTATATAATTTGAACATACAATACAAATGTATATACAGGGGCAGTAAGACCCTTTGGATCTATAGATATTCTTCTTTCGTAAAAAATAAATATTGTCTATGCAGAGTGGCCATTTTCTGAATCTTTGTATGGGTAACTTCTACATTTTTAAAGATATAGAATCCTTTAAATGGGCAAAATTGGACAGAATTCGATTGCCTATTCATTACGGTTTTCAAAATTTAGGTACCCGACTTGGTTCCTGAAATATCTTGAAAAGACAAGAAATCAACACTTTGAAACAACTTGAAAAAATATGGATCATTTAAAAAGTCAACAATTGGGAAGATTAAATTTAAAGATCAAGGTGATTTAAAGATCAAAGTTTTAGCTTAGACCCATTTTAATGAAAATTCGTCAATCAGAGATACTGCTAGGGGACGTAATGTTTCTAAGGAAAAAGCCCGTTTGATTCTAAAACAACATAAATTCAAGCCTTCCAAGTACCACATTGCAAATATTGTGCGTATCAGAGATTCTGAACGAAGACTTCAGTTAGCTTGGTGGTTTCTGGAGAAAACGCTATTATATCCAAACTTTGCACTCACAATGGAGTATTCAACAGACACAATCATGTTTACTGGACTAATGAAAATCCTCATCTAATTCAAAATAGGCGAGATCAACGTGTTTCTTCTGTGAATGTCTGGTGTGGCATTTTTAGTGATAAAATTATTGGTCCATTCTTTTATAATCATAATTTAAATGGCGAAAGATATTTACACTTTTTACAAAATGAACTTGAAGAAATGCTGGATAGTTTGCCGTTAGCAGCCTCCATACAACGAGTTGTATGTGAATATTTACAACAACATTTTCCCGGTTGGATTGCCAATGCAGGACCCATTCGGTGGCCAGCACGTCAACGGACTTAACACCTCTGGACTATTTTCTGTGGGGTACTCTTAAAAGCAAGATCTACAAAACAAAACCCAATGATATTGAAGAACTAGCAAATAGAATACGTTCAGCAATTAAAAGCATCCGTCCACAAACCATAAGAAAGGTGCCATTGGAAATGATTAGAAGATGCCAAAAGTGCCTGGACTTAAACGGAAGTCAATTTGAACATTTAATTTAAACGATCGTTCTTTCATTTTTGTTTTGTGCTTTGCGTGATAATATAGTTGTTGTTTCCAGAGCCTATAGATCAGTTCCGTTGTTTAAGTATACAAGTGGTGTTTCTGTTGGAAAAGATACGGGATTGTTTCATAAGACAAAGGAACTTTTTTGGCTGCTCAGTTATGTAGCTTGTTATTCCGTTTTGTTATTTCTAATTTAGAGACAGTTTGAAAATAGGTTTAAAAAAAGCAAATAGCAGTTTTAATTTTAAAATATCAAATGAAAACCTATTTTACGTTTATGTACAGGTTATGTACACATTAATCGCGGCAAATCAAAACAATTGTAATTCGCATGCGCGAAGCTTAAATCATTTTGACGGGAACTGTACCTAGACGCTTGTAGGTTTGGGGTGTTGGAAATGAGCAATGGAAAATTGGGCACTGAAGTGTATTTGGCAGGTTATCCATCAGAGACTGGTCGAGCAGGTCATCAATGCAAATGGCCCGGACGTGTCGCAAGAAATCCCACCGTTGAACAATGAGTGGATCGAAGCCACGCAGAAGAAGTCTGATTTGATGTTGAAGAAAGCTGAAAATGAATTGAAGACCTCCAAAAAAAACTTTATCAAGGAGAGTATCCGCAGGTTGGTTGAAACTAATTTATGTTAATCTCAAAATATGCGTACATATTAAAGCGTCATGTCATTTTAGAGGACTTTGTACAATTGCCTGCTTTAATTATTAATATATCGTACTTTTTAGGTGTTATAATCAATTGGGCGACATTTATTTCCTAAAAGGGGACCTTCCCAGTTGCCTAAAATGCTATTTAAGAGGTAAAGATAATTGCACGACCGACGAGCTATTCTTTGATGCGTGCGTGAAGATGATCAAAGTATCGTTCCACCTGCAAAATTGGTCGACTGTTCTCAGCTACGTAGCCAAAGCTATGGCAACTCAAAGTAGAGGTCGACATTATGTCTCCAACCCGATTTAATTGCAATGTATTTGTAGATTATGTGAAGGTCAAAGAGAATCATCCACTATTATGCTGCAGTCTGAGATGCTGCGCTGGTATAGCCGAGCTCTCTGTCAGACAGTTCAAGAAAGCTGCCTTACAGTTCGTGCATGTATGTCTCGGACTTGCAATAACCAAACTGATTTTCCAGTGTTTATTTTATATATTGATCATTCTAGGTTATTTTAGATAATCACCGCTTTCACGGGGTAGTGTTGTCTGAAGATCTGGCCATGTATGCAGGTCTGTGTGCTCTGGCCACTTTCGAACGAGTAGATCTGAAGAACTTCCTGTTCAAAGGAAGTAAGTTCTCGAACTAGACCAAGAGAACCACCTGCTGATTGTTTTCCTATAGGTTTCAAGCATATGCTGGATTTGAAACCCACACTACGTGACGCAATCCGTATGTTTTACGAAGCGCGGTACGCTGCCTGCCTGACAGTTCTCGATACTTATAAGAACACATTCAAGCTAGACATGTATTTGGGCCCGCACATTCCTAACTTGTTTGCCCGGATACGTTGCCGCGCCCTAACTCAATATCTCACGTAAGTAAAGACTGAGTTAGAAAAAATCGCGACACAAAAAACGTTCAAACTTTTCATACAGTCGATCAATCATGGAAAGGATTCCAGAAAAACTCAAAAATTTCTGTCAAAACAAATGATGTCAGTCTCATTTTATTTTTTTTTCAAATTACTCGTAATAAAATCATCTTTAAAACGAAATAATTTTGTCAAGGGTTTGTAAGTTATTAAGGGTTTTGTGTGTAGCGACTTTTTCTGAGTCAGTCCTTCGGAGTAATAGAAAAAATCGAAATGTTTTCCTAATCCACAAGTTACTAATTTCTCGTATCATATAACTTAGCTGTTTTCTAATGGCAACATCTATTGGGTATAGATGGGAATAATCGTATTGTTTTCGAATTGATAATAATCAACAGTAAATGCATGCAGACTTATAGAATCTAAATATAAAGTACAGACAAAGGAATAAGTGTCAGATCCGCAACATGCAAAAAAACATTTTCAAAATACCAGCAATAACATGCGAACAGTTTTTGTTTAGTCCGTACATGTCTGTGGATTTGCGCCGCATGGCCCTCGTGTTTGGTCGCCCAGTACCAGAGCTAGAAGAAAACTTGTCGCTTTTAATTTTACACGGACAGATTCAAGCGAGAATTGACTCGCACAGGAAGGTAAAAAACAATGCTTTCTTCAACCATTTCGGGACTTATTTTTGTGGGATTTTAGGTGCTGCATGCGTGGCACACTGACCAGAAACAAGCGGCGTTCACACGAGCGCTCGCAGTGGGCAAAGAACAAGTTAGGAGGACGCGAATGTTAGTTTTGCGGCTGGCGGTTCTCAACAGTCGCATCCAAGTGCAGAGTCCTTCTGAACAAGGCGAGGACACGCAGTCTCAAATGCAAGTCCTCCCCAGTGAAGCGATTCAAAACAGGCGTTAAGTTTTCTGTTGCTGGTTGGTGAAATTAAAAGGGACGTAAATAAAATTGTATGCTCTTGCTGATGGAACGACGAATTTTTTACTGTTACCAGTTAAGAAATAATAAATGTTTGTAAGTTTTTCAATTAAGTTTTGAAGGGCACATTTTAAAAACTAACCCCAAATACGCTGTAAAGTTGACATGTTAAGTTTCCACAGAAAAAAATCAATTTGGACAAGTTTAAATAAATTTTGTAATGTTGAGCTAGAGTAATAATGCTAGAGCCAAATGACTAACATTTTTCCCGTTTTCTCCAAGTAACTGATTAATTTTTTTAGAAAATACGTACGGGGCGGGGGGGCAAATTGGACAGTTTTAAATGGAAACTCCTAGTTCTATAGCAGATGTGCACGAAAACTGATGTCGGTATCTGAGCTTCGATTTTTAAGAGAAAATTAATGACGAAAACCATGTGTCAATATCTCTACCCGTTTCAGAGATTTAGGGTCTTTTGCAGAAACTCTTTTCTTGTGATTTTTTAAAACTTTCTACGGAACATTTCCATAGCACTTTTTCACGTGATATCCGATAATGTAAGTTTCATCTGTGATAAGCAAATACTTTCCCAGGTTTTTTTTAATGCTCACACTGTGTGCAAGATGATACAAAAACTAGTCACAGAGACGACTAACAATCTGTTTTGTTTCGGCACTAAGATATTACAATGAATAAAAAGTTTTCCCTATGGTTCCTTAGTTGTTTGGCAGCCTGGCAAGCTCGAACGGTTTGATACGACTAAGTCTTCTTGTTAAGCTTTCAACATCGAGGAGCCTGGAAGCCTCTTCGTTGATGTGACGCTGAAGGCGATCCTCGAGCGAAACAGCACATTCCTTAGATACCAAGGCACATTAGTTATATGCCTTAGTACTTTGTTCTGAAATCTTTGCTATCTACCCCGGTATTAGACAAAAATCTAGTCTCAAGGTGTTCCGCAAAGATTATTGCTTCATCGTTGTTAGTGCGAGCCCATAGTCCATCAATTTTTTGGATGGGTGGCATTTGTGTTACAGGACGCTTTAAGTATTTTGTTGCTTTCCACAAGGAATATCCTGTGCTATCATCTGCGGTTAAATTGCTGAGATAGTTGTTGATTGAAGAATTTTTCAATGCTACAATCTCTCTTCTTAGTTGTTGCGCGTATCTGTTTAGGATTGTTTTGTTGCTTGGTGCCCGTGTTTGATGCCAGCGCCTTCTTAGTTTTCGTTTTACAGCAATCATATCTCTAATTTCTTTCGGGAAGTTGAGTCCCTTAGATTTTGTTTTAATAGTTGGTGTGCTGTTCCAGGCGGCCTGTTGTATGGCTGTAGTAAAATTGTACACTTCATCCTCTAATTGTTCAGTCGTCTTGAGGGGGATATTTAGTTTAATATTGCTCTCCAGGAGAATATTGAAGTATTGCCAGTCTGTATATTTGTTTGTCAAAACTGTGCTTTCGCCTTTTGTAATATGTTCGCTGATCGTTAATAGAATTGGGGAGTGGTCGGAGTATCCTTCATCAATTTTTATATAGTTTTCTGAAATGTTTTTGGCGACAAAAAAGTCAATCAGATCTGGGGTTTTGTTTGGGTCGGTTGGCCAGTATGTGGGTTTTCCACTGGATAAGAAAACACATCCGAAGTCCATAGCAGCTTGGTATAACTCACGCCCTTTTACCGTAATAAGTATTGATCCCCAGTACGTGTGCTTCGCATTAAAGTCGCCTTCAATTATAAATCGTCCATTTAGTTTCTCAAACAGTTCCAAGAACTTGTCTGCATATATATTGAAACGCGGAGGGCAGTATATTGCACTTATAGTACGTGTTTGTGCTGTTGTCATAAGTGTTACAGTCGGAACTTGCATATCACAGGTCGAACACTTTTCTTCTTCATAATGTTTTATATTGTCTCTGATTATTATAGCACTTCCTCCCCGAGCTGTGTTGGCGGGGTGAATGGTATGATATGTTGTGAAATTCTTGAATTTAATATGCGACTCTGTTGTGTAATGTGTTTCAGAAATCAAGCAAATATCAATATTTTCAGAACTTAGGAATGCCTGCAGCTCGTCCTTATGCTGCAGCAAACCATTTGGATTCCATTCCATAATGCGTAGGAAATTAGGCATTCAATTTTATCTAACCGCTGCATGATTTGCTGCAACATCGCTTCTATTGAGTTTTGTGGTTTACTTTTTGTTTTGTCACTGTATGATGGTTTCGAGACTGCAGAGTTTCCATTTGCTGGTTGTTCTGGGAGAGTGTTTGGCTGTGAATTGGTGCTTTTTGCGTTTTCTCTTCCACTTTGGCGGAGGGACTCGGGCTGTGTTGGTTTTTTGTGAGACTTATTTCTGTATTTTAGTATCTCTTTGTAGACT
Source organism: Dendroctonus valens (assembly GCA_024550625.1). Classification (NCBI taxonomy): domain Eukaryota; kingdom Metazoa; phylum Arthropoda; class Insecta; order Coleoptera; family Curculionidae; genus Dendroctonus; species Dendroctonus valens. The sequence goes on from JAJTJO010000098.1 coordinate 1,441,842, forward strand.
TCGCATCCACGATAATTTGCTGGATGATTCTCTCCGCAGTGAACGAGCATTTTGGTTCAGCGTTTGGTGGCTTGTTGCAGTCCTGTGTAGTGAGATTTTCCACATTTCACGCACCTGGGGGATTTGTGGCAGAAGTTGTGTGTGTCCGTATTGTTGGCAACGTTTACATTGTGGTATTAATTTATTTCTTCTCAGGGGTTCTATTTGTACTGTAGAGTTCAGCACAGTTTTGATGCCATATATTTGATCGATTTCTGTTTCATTATCAAATGACACAATCAATATGTTTAGTGGTACTGTTTCTTGAATATGATTAGCTCGCCTTTCCTTTTTCTGTTCTGCTGTGAGCCATTTTTGTTTGTTTATAGCATTTTTTGCTTTCAGTCCTCTTTCATTTAAGTCTTTGACAACATCAACAGGATCTATCGAGTAGTGTAGGTTTTTGATCATAACTCTAATATCTCTTATTTGTTTATCTTCGTACGAGTGCCACTGGACTCGTACGAATTTGATAACTCTCTGTCGGAATTTGTGCACTTGCAAATGCAGCACGCATTTGTGGATAGTTCGTTACATTTTCTATTATGATTGGTGGTGGCATTCTAACGTTTTCTTGTCCAGTTTGTGCCTTTTTAGGTTTTTATCTTACCTTGATTGCTGGAGGGTTTTTGTGGTTTGGGGTTGGATGTTGAAGCGGTATCGTGCTTTCTTCTTTTAGCGCTTTGCTTTGCGCGTATCCATTCTGTTTCGTACGCAAGTTCATCTTCATCTGTTTCGTATATAGTGGCAGCAGCGCCGTCGATAATATTTGCCTTAGGTTGAGTTATTTGTAGTTCATTCCAATGTATTCCTGGGTTTTCAGTCAATTTTATTGTCACTAATTATGGTGTTATGTGATGAGCCCTGCGTTTCGTCCCGGGTCTACCTATTGGACTCGTCAGTAAGGCTTAGGTAGACCCTGCCTTATACGCCGGACATCGGTTATACGCGTTCGGACGTAAATGAACCGAGCCGGTGTAGGTCTTGTGCGGTGAGATGTTGGTAACCCGTGTTGTAGGTAGACCCGGGACGAAACGCAGGGCTCATCACATAACACCATAATTAGTGACAATAAAATTGACTGAAAACCCAGGAATACATTGGAATGAATTATAGTACAGTCAGGAAATAGAATATACAAAAACGAAGTTATTTGTAGTTTAAGAGCATAAATTTCGCGTTGTGGCAGTTTTACAGTTGCTTCAAGTTTCTTTCTCTCATTTTCAGACTGGAACCATGCATTATATATGGCTTGTTCGTTTTTAGACCAATGAGCATATTCTGCAAAGAGGTGTTGGTTTTGTTGCATTAGCTGCTGTTCTACTAACGTTGTTGGTGTTAAATGTTCCGTCATTATTGCTTTTCCAATAATGTTCTATTGATTGTATTGGTCTTAAATCGTGTAAGGAATGCACCGTACACACACGCCCGGGCGTGATGAAATTCTTATCGCTTTAGATTCTTTCGCAGCCGAAGAAAAAAAAAATTCCCGAGTTATTAACAAAAAATATATATTTTCTCATGGGGTATATTTTATCATATTTAACTTGAGCTTGAAATTACTTTTCCAAAAATATGGCACATTCCTTGCTTTGCTCAACTATTCAATGAAATATAGAGGTTTAATTATTAATTTTTTCAAGTCTAGACTGCAAGTGCCCGCTTTCAACAGTAGGATTTGGACGACGACGCGAATGCCAGTGTCAATAATGGCAGCTGTCAAAGTTTTTCTTAATGCTGTCTTAAGATGATGTTTATTTCCGAGTTTTAGTGGAATTATCGAAATTAATCTGAAATGAAGTATGAAAACTGAAAAGTTGGGTGTTAGTTTGCTTCAAACAAACCGGGGAGAATTCAGAGGCGCCAGGCCACGTGTACCAGGAACGGTATCCAGAGAGAAGACAACCATTGAGGGATATTTTGGCAAGATTGCAATATAATTTAAAAAATTTTGGTCAATTTGAGATGAGAGTATAGGACGAGAAACGTTCATCATTCCAGACCTGGAGATTTTGAACTCAGAATGAATGTTTGCTGCTAGTTCCTGGAACACTGCAGCCAAGTGCGCGAGTTTCCGTTGGATTGTTTTGGGACACACGAAGCATATGCACGTAGTGCTGGTATTTTCAACTGCTAAAACTCCGAAACTTGATTGATCAATGATCGGTCCATTGGTTTTTGATGGCACTCTAACATCAGAAACGTATTTAGAGATTTTAAGACAACAAGTAGAACCCTTTGTTGATGAACTGCCGCTTACGGAACGGAAGAACATATTTTCCAGCAAGACCGAGCACCACCCCATAACGCTGCAATAGTCAAAAATGTTTTTGGAAGGTAGTAGTGTCCTAACGGATGGATGGTTATGGACCTAATGGCGAAAGCTGGGAAGGTCGCCGTAAGGCAGCACATACATGCCCCTTGAACTGGGGAATAAGTCAGTCCACCTCCACGTGGTATTCCCTGGGAGATCGTGCGTAAGTCTTACGAGCAGCATGATCGGCTAAGCGGCTGACTAGTCCGGCGGGATTGCGGTAGTGGAATGAGCCAGGAAGGCTGTCCGCCACATCCGCAAAAACGGCATGGGAGAGAGGAGAGTGGAGTTGTTTGGTTGAGATAGAGGGGATGAGTTGGGTACCGCTCATCTCGAATTGTAAGGGGTTTTGCATAACGGGACAGAGAATTAAGGGAAAGATTGGAAACGGTGTAGAGGGATAAGATGGAAAGGTGTAGCATTAAGGGGAGTAAAGTAAATGGACCGCTTTTTGGGTCAGAGTAGTTTTGGAATTTTCGGGAAGTCGTGAGAGCAAGGAATTGTCTGACCTCGAGCACGCCCGCCGCCACCCCCCCACAGATACAGGAATTGACGGAGATGTAAAAGCCAGGAAGTAAAAAGATCATGGATTGGAAAACTCAGGGCTAACTGGTGCTCCCCATCCTCCCCGCTAATTGGTTGGGTGGATGGTCCAAGGAACGGAGATGGGCTTCCGTGATAGTGTTTTTGGAAGGTAGTAGTGTCCTAACGGATGGATAGCTATGGACCTAATGGCGAAAGCTGGGAAGGTCGCCGGAAGGCAGCACATACATGCCCCTTGAACTGATTAACTCCTCAAGAAATGTTCAGAAAAGGTGTCGTATATGCGTCCCGCGAAGGACTGTGGCGTGGAGCACGCTGATTGTTGCTCCAGAGGCCACGACGCTAAAAAACCGCTTTACGCCCATCCAGCCGCCAATCGTGGATGAGCCTCCAACACTTCCCAACACCAGCGTAGGGACTGAACGGGAAGCAATTGCTGAGAGCCCTACAGCAGTTGCAAACAAGCCCAAGAGGGCAGAAAAGCCGCCGCCAATTGTGATCGCTGGAAAACCCAGCGATTACACAATGCTGATTGGTGGTCTAAAAACCATCACCAGTCAGCCGTTCACGCTGAAGTACACGAAGGCTTCGTTAATCATGTACTGCAGCAGCATTATGGACTGGGCGGCGGTAAAACGATCCCTGGAGGAGGACAAGAGCCAGTTCCACATCTACGCCCCTTCGTCGCAAAAAACACACGCGTTCGTCCTGAGGGGCCTGGAGGGGAATGTCGATCCGACTGCCATCAAGGAGGATCTGACAGACTAAGGACTGGAGGTGAGAAGTGTCTACAAAATGAAGACACTCTTCAGGCCGCTCTACCTGGTCGTCACTAGCGACAAGGCAACCCTCCGAAGGCTTAACACCGAGGCCAGGGTGGTGTGCAGTGTCAGGGTTTCGTGGGAAACCCGCAAAAACCGGAAGACCCTGACACATTGTCGTCGATGCCAGGGCTGGGGCCATGTCTTCGGGAACTGCCACCGGGACTTTAAATGCTCCCGATGCGCTGGGGGTCATGAAATCACCGCCTGCCCCGTTGGGGCTACATTAAAATGGGCTAACTGCTGTGGGCCTCATCGTAGATTTGACGAGGCTTGCCCAGTCTACATTTACAAACAGGCGCAAGTCCCGGCGGAGAAGCAGCGTTTCGTCCCTGCTCCTCTTCCAACGAGGCCTGCCTGGGGTCAAAACAGTCGAGCCCCTGGCCCGATCCACCCTTCACCCCTAAGCAGCAGGACCATGGCACCAAGTCACGCCAACAGGACCATGCTGCCCCCGCCACCGCCTTCATTAGCGGAGTTTCCTCCGCTGAGGCAGCACGAAGCTGTCCCGACGAGCTCCGCCCACACAGCCCATGGTATAAATGGGAACGTGGTGGCCATTCTGGCCAGTGTCCAGCGGGAATTCGCCGAGCTGTTGTCGCAAATCAACTTGGAGGAGGTGATCAAGGTGGTAAGATTTTACAGCGCTGCATTGAGGGGTTGCGTCTCGAAGACAGACAAATTCCTAGTCTCAGCGCAGTTCTTCAATGAAGATATTAACAGCTTCGATTTTTAAGTATTGATATTGTCAACTGTGCCCTATGAGGATTGGGGAATGGAACTCATGTGGACTCCGGAGTCGTCTCGGCGAGTTCGAGCAGTTCCTCGGGTCTGAGGACGTCGATGTGGCGTTAATCGTGGAAACATGGTTGCGCCCCGGAGACAGAATCACAATCCGGAGGTACAGGCTCGAGCGTGCCGATAGGCCCGGTCTAAGGGGTGGAGTGGCCATAGCGAACAAAGCAACGATCCCATACAGGAGACTGCCATGCAGGCAGTCAGTAATAGAGAACGTTGGCGTTGAGCTTTGTGATTTGTTGTGTTTTGATCTACTGTGGGTACTCTACTTCTACTCGCTTACAGGCCACTGACGTTGATCCATTTTTTTTAAAACACCAATAGGGTGTTGCTTATGGGAGATTTCAACGCCCGCCATCCACTATTTAATAACCCTGGACGGAAAAACGCAGCTGGCAATTTCCTAGCCAGCTATGTTCGCGACAATGGCCTACTAGTTATGCCCACTTCATCTCCAACGCATTATCCAAACAGTGGAATGAACCCATCTTTCCTTGATTTCGGAATAGCCAAAGGACTAGCCAATCTCACGGAGATGGTGGTTATAGACGCCCTCAGCAGTGACCATTTGCCCATTTACCTCGACATTAGGGATTTAAAGCGCACACAAACGAACGACTTTCGATATTCATACGAAAATTTCGATTTTCGCGAATATCGGAAACGACTACAAGACCTGACGTGTATTCCGGGCCAGATTGATACTGTCGAGGCTCTAGAGCATGCGGTAAAAGGTCTGACCAGGAATATACAACGGACACAGCAAGCTTTGGCCAAAAAAGGTCCGAACAGACCGCGGCGCGACAACCTTCCTGAGGAAATCTTGAACCTTATTAAGGCGAAAAATAGAATCAGGAAGCGTTGGCAGCGATTCAGGCAATCTGCCGATCGCATAAGGGCAGCAGAACTTGCACGAGACATCCAGAACGAAATTTCCGCATACAGGAATTTAACCTGGGCGGAAAAATTGCGAAACTTATCTCCCCGTGACAATTCTTTGTGGAAACTGTCGAGAAGTCTACGAAAAGGCTACGAGCAAGTCCCCGCTCTTGAAAAAGAGGGGCGGAGTTACATTACCACCAGCGACAAATGCGAGCTGCTCGCCGACTTTTTGGCAGAAGTACACAAAGTCCAACCAGCCCTTCAGGATAACGAAATAGAAAGACAGACCGCTGTTTTCGTAGAACGGAAGTATCCTATACCACCCTCGATTTTGCATTCCTATATAACAACCCCGTCGGAGATACAATCGTGTCTTCAGCGCCTCCCTAGCCGAAAAGCCCCCGGCCCAGACGGCATCCCTTATTTACTCCTCAAAAACTTACCGCGGAAAACTATAGTGCTAATAGTACAAATAGTCAACGCAGTCCTTAAATTGCAGCACTTCCCACAGGACTGGAAAGACGCTGTAATAATTCCTATCTTAAAGCCGGGCAAAAACCCGACTGATCCCGCCTCTTATAGGCCAATTTCCCTCCTAAACTCCCTCGGCAAATTAACCGAGAAGGTTATCCTATCGAGACTACAGGCAGCAGCCGAGCTTCGAAGTATAATCCCGGATGAGCAGTTTGGCTTTCGAGCAAGACACAACACAACGCTGCAGACTGCTAGGATCGCAACGGATGCCTATGAAGCATTTAATAAGCTTCAAAGTACGGTAATGCTGCTTCTCGATATGGAAAGGGCCTTCGACACAGTCTGGCACACAGGCCTGCTGTATAAGTTGTTTGCCGTACATTCACTGCCACTCTACCTAGTTTCCCTTATAGCGTCTTACCTAAAAAACCGTACCATCCAGGTGAACGTGGAGAATTCCACTTCTGCCAAAAGACGCATCGCGGCAGGTGTACCACAAGGTACAGTGATTTCGCCGTTGCTGTATACATTGTATACAGCAGATATTCCAAAACTTCCCACTACAAAAATAGCACAATACACGGATGATACGGCTATCTACACATCGTCTTTCTATCCTCAGGCTGCGAAATCTCGCATTGCGCATCACCTGAGTTTATTGACGCCGTATTTCGATAAATGGAAACTTAAAGTGAATCCCAGGAAGACTGAACTTATTATCTTCTCGCGCAAATTTACTAACAATAAAATCCTATCGCCACTCATGGTGCAAAATACTCCAATCCAGCCAGTAAAAGAGGTGAAATACCTGGGATTCAAACTAGACGCCCGACTTCACTTCAACAAGCATGTTGACTATGCTGTACAAAAGACTTTCATGGCCCGAAGAAAGTTGTACTCTCTTCTGGCGCCAAATTCATTTCTGTCACCTCAAAACAAACTTCTGCTCTACACCTCCACCATAAGGCCCATACTGACCTACGGCTCCCCTGTCTGGCACTCTGTCTGTGATTCCACGAGACGACGTGTTCAAAGGACCCAAAATAGGTTCCTAAGAGGCGTCCTATCGGCTGACAGATACACCAGAATAACCGAAATGCACGAAGCTACAGGGATGGCCTATATAGCCGACTATATAGATACCAACGCTGAAAAATTTTATCATAGCGGAGTGCAAGGCTCAGTCCTCACGCGAAATATCACCCCAGTAAGAGCAAACGATCGCCCAACCCATGGTCCCCTGTATAAGCGACTTCCCATATTTTATGAGGATTTTGTCCCTGACAGTACGTGACGACAAACAAACATTGCCTGCCAGTTGCAGACAGTCGTTTCTAGCAGGCTGGAAACGCACAAATCCAACATAACGTGACTTGACGGGTTCGTCCTGCCTCGTTCTGGCTGGTGTTGGCTGGTCCTTGCACCGATCGGGGCGGGGGCGGATGGATTTGGTCATCTAGTTGAAACTGCCAGCGGTTAACGCCGCTGCTGACGGTATGAAACTTAAAGGTCGAAGCAAAAGAGGTTTTTGGCTTCCCTTCAGGAAGACCTTTTTTCCTTAATGAATGCCCCTCGAATAAAACCAAAACCGCCACTTCAAGACTATCTGCTGGCGTTGTCGTGCGTATGGCGAGCTCGGGAATGTCCATGTTAGGGCACTGCCCAGGTAATGGACGACTTAGCGCGCCTATTTAGATCATGGGCAAAGAGCAACCGGCCGAACATCCGGCTAGACATGGGAGTTATGTTTTTTAACTTTGTTTGTGAATTTTATTAATGGGAATGTTCAATAAATTTTTATCTATCTATCTATCTTTAAATTCCCACGGGTTATCGGTTTTTTTCTCCAACATTGAATGGAAATATGCGTTTCTCGAAAAAAACTCTCTCAGCCTGTAGGTGTGTTTCAGTAGTAGAATATTGTGCAAAATTGAATCGAAATCATTATGAATGGTAATTTTCCAGATGTCGTTAATCGCAATCGATTACACGTAAGTAATTCTGGTTTCGCCTTTTAATTACGTTTAAATGTGGCGTTGAATAACGTTTCATTTATAACGTGTTAAGTTCGTTTGCATATTATGAAGAAATGTTTAGATTTGCAAGCTAAACCCAACTGACGAGGCCTAATGGGTCAGAAACCGGTCCTGGAAGCGCTTGCTTGCGCAACAGCAATAACAGGTTTAGGGCCGGACATGATTCCTTTCCAATATACTCGTACAGGGTTGAAATAAAATAAAAATAAAAAAGGGTTGAAAACGTTTTTTTACAATTTGCTGCGAAATGTGACCTCCTAGCGGAAAACGTGCAATGGACGAGTTGTAGATAATAAAAAAATCTAAAACTTTTCTATTTAACACTTCTTGGCATAACCTCAAATTAACCGTCAAAATGACAAAAAACGGGTTTTCAGTATTCAATTATATTATATTTAATATTGTTTCGGTATTCTGAACTTTTTTCCAGAATGATGTGGAGCCCATGCAAGTGGAAACTCCACCTGAAGATAACGTCATTAATAGACACACTTTCTACGAGGTAAACGTCATAATCGATTTGGAGTCCTACGCCCAGTGCTACATGGGCTTCGCCTTGTATCAACGGCTCATTTTCATTGCGGATCATTGCCCGCCTTTGCGACTGGAAGCCCTACGAATTGCCCTTTCCTACCTGCTCAAGTCGTTCAACGTTAAATTGTATCAGGTTTGGTGTGTTGGAAATGAGCAATGGAAAATTGGGCACTGAAGTGTATTTGGCAGGTTATCCATCAGCGACTGGTCGAGCAGGTCATCAATGCAAATGGCCCGGACGTGTCGCAAGAAATCCCATCGTTGAACAATGAGTGGATCGAAACCATGCAGAACGGTTCTGATTTGATGTTGGAAAGAGTTGAAAATGAGTTGGAGATCTACAAAATGGACTCGATCAAGGAGAGTATCCGCAAGTTGGTTGAAACTAATTTATGTTAATCTCAAAATATGCGTACATATTAAAGCGTCATGTCATTTTAGAGTGGCAACATTTACGAGGACTTGGTCGTTGTTGATTTTTCGCGCGAACTAGTTGTTTCGAACTTTTGCTCCTCCTGGGTGCCTTTTGGCTTATGGCAATTTTCCGGGTCTTTTTATTTGCGTTTGCGATTTGTGCAGATGCACCCCCTTGCCCTTGTGCCTCTGCGTTTTAACGGGGGGTGGGGGGAAGAGGCAAATGTTGGGAGAAAGGGGGAAGAGTCAAATGATTGGGAGGGGGGATATGAAGGGGTTATTGCTTGGGGGGTTTTGGGCTGTTAGTTTTCCCATTCCAGGGGGGCCATGATGGATTTATGGCCCCGAATGGGTTCGACGGTTTAGTGGAGAAAGTGGATTTTACTACTGGATTTGGGTGATTAAGAACTTTGGCTTTGAATTCGGTGTGTTTTTGGAAAGGAATTTTTGGATAGTGTCGGGTTTGAGGTCATTGTGGATGTCCCGGATGCGAACGTACCAGGGCGTCTTGGAAAAGTATCTGAGGGCTTTGTTTTGAAAGGTTTGGATTTTAGAAATGTTTGTTTTGTTAGTTTGGATTAAGGCCGAGGCATCATATAGGATTTGAGGTCTGAGGACTTGTTTGTAAATTAGGAGCTTGTTTTTAAGTGAGAGTTTGCTGGTTTGCTTAAGAATGGATGCTCTTCCCGCTCTTGCTTTGGCAATTTTCTCACTGATGTGTTGGGTGAACGTTAGTTTTTTGACAAGTGTCATACCTAAATATTTTATGCGGTTGGACCAGGCTATGTCTTTGTTGTTAAGAGAAATGTTTTTGAGTTTGTGTGTCTTTTTGGTTGTTATCATTAATGTTTGAGTCTTCTCGGGGTTGATTTTAATTTTCTAAGTGTTTGCCCAGTTTGTTAGTTTGTTAAGTGTTCTTTGTAGTTTTGCGTGTATGTAATTGACGTTTCTGTAAGTGTAGTATAGGTAAGTGTCGTAGTTTCGTATATAAAAATGTTGTACAGAATTGGGGAAAGGGGGGATCCTTGCGGAACTCCGGCTTCCGCGATTATTGGGGAGGATAGTATGTTGTTAATTCGGACTTGGAATTTTCGGTCTGCTAGAAACCCTGCAACAAACTGCACAAAAGCAATTGGCAGTTTGCAGAAGCTGTCCAGTTTCCAGATTTGCCCTTCATGCCAGATCCTATCGAACGCTTTTTCTATGTCCAGGAGAATAACCCCCGTGGAGGCTTTTCCCTGGAGTCCTAGTTTGGCGTCCTCCACAAGTCTGGCAACTTGCATTTCGGAATCGTGATTTCTCATGAAACCGAATTGCTCGTGAGGGATTCCATTGTTGTTGGAGATTTTGTCTAAGAGTCTTTCTTTAAAGAAATTCGTCGAAGTCCGGGTCATCATCTAGGGAATAGTCAACCTTGAACTGGCTTTCCAGCGAGTCGGCGAAAGTTTCCGCTATTTCCTTGTCGCTGTAGACCAGCCCATTGTTGCCATTAATGGGGGGAAAGTTAGTGTGGGATTTTCCTTGCAATTTTTTGGCGAGTTTCCATACCGAAGTTTCACCAGGCTCCAAGCTTTCCAGATAATTTTGCCAGTTTGAGTTTTGAATTTCAGAAATTGGTTTTTTAATTTGATTTGTTAGTTGGTTTGCTTGTCGGTTGAGAAGAGAATCAGCGTTTCTTTTAGCTAGTCGCTTAAGGCGATTTCGCAGTTTTATTTTATTTTTAATGTCAAGCGGCAAGCCGAAAGGGTTTTTGTTAAAGTTGGCTTGCAGACTTGTTGCTTTTTGCATAGCCTCGGAGATTTTTTCGGTAAGGGTGTTATGAAGGGAGATGAGTTAGAGGGCGTTTGCTATTGGGGACTCTGGAATATTAATTTCGTTTAAGTAGTGTGTAAGTGCGTCTCAGTCTGTGTAGCTTAGTTGTTGGAGAGGGTTGTGTATGAAATTTTCGTTAAGTAGGATTTTAATTGGGTTATGGTCGGAACTGAGAGTAAGAGCTTGAGATTGCCACATTAAGGACGAGATTTTTGGAGATAGCGGTATCCAGGATATCAGGATTTTGATAGTGACAGTGGGTGGGTTCATCGGGGGCGTGGATTTGGAGGTCTAGGTCTTCGGATAGTTTTAGGAGTTTGCGTCCTTCTCTGTTGGATTTTTTACAGAGCCATGTAACATGTTTGTTGTTAAGATCTCCAGCAAGGAGGGTGGTTAGTTTTGGGTTAAAAAAGGTTTCATAATCAGCAGGAGTGGTAATTTTCCTGGGAGGTTTGTAGGCAGAGATTAGTTGGATTGTGGAGTTTTGCATGTGGAGGTTAATGGCAGTTGATTCGATTATAGAGTTAAAGGGGGGATTAGGGTGTGAGAAATGGAGTTTTTGATAATGATCGCGGTGCCTCCGCCCAGTGTGGGTCTATCTGTGCGGTAAGTGGTGTAATTGTTAATATAGAATGGGGTTTGGGGACGTAGGAATGTTTCTTGGATGAGAGCCATGTCTACATCGTTTTCTTTCAAGTATGCCTCAAATTCGCCCTTTTTAGGGTACAAAGATGCGGCATTCCATGAAACGATATGGACACCTGGGGGATTAATGCTACTTTTTAACATAGCATTTTGAGGATGGGGTTTTGCAAAATCGCGGCCGCAATTTTTCCAATTTTAACCTCGATTTCTGCGTCGGAAAGAAGCAGGAGTTGCAGGATTTGGGAGTTTAGGGATGAGTGCTGGGTTGGTGGAGTTGGCGGGGATTTTGGGGCTGTGGGCGGTTGTGGAGCGAGCGTGGTTACGGGGGCTGGCTTTGGGGCCTGGATCGGGTTACCGGGTTTAGAAGTTGTGGCAGAGTTAGGGGAGCTGGCTGCTTTCGCAGAGAAGGATGTGGCTGGTTGAATTTTATTGTTAAACAGGGCTTGCTTTCGCTTTGCGACTGTTTGTAGGGTGAAGCTAGGGTTTTTGGGACAAGGAAAATAACTTGCCGGGTGAGGCCCTCCACAGTTACTGCATTTGGCATGAAGGTCGCGGGGTTTCTGACACTCCTTATAGAAGTGTGGCTCGCCACATTTGTGACAGATGTGTTTTGAGCCGCAGTTCGATAATGAATGACCGAATTTCTGGCAATTTTTACATTGTGGAATGTGTTTAATGTTTAACGTGTTAGTGTTTCTTTGTGGTTCAATTAGTACTTGACTGCCTGGAAGTTTGCTTGGGATTGTGGTAATAGGACTTTTACCATGTTGGAAACTTTTTAATAGTTTCCTAGCCGGTAAAAATGGGTCTGTTCAGGCTTGAAACCCAGGGCTTCTATTTCATTGTGGATTTCCTCGATCTCCATATGAGAGTCGAGGCCCTTGATGATGAAGGACAGTTTCCTGTTCTCCTGGAGAGTGAAGTGAATTGGTGACTGTTAGATTGTGTTTTAGTAGGAATCTTTTGGGTTTTGGTCCTGTCTGCGGGTTTTTTTTTAAGTTATCGGGACGATACTGGCTTTGGTTTTGGAGTTTGGGATTGGGGGGTTGTGTAGGGGAGGCTTGGGGTTTTGGCTTTTGGATTCTTCAGCCCTTAGGTGATAGTGGAGCGCTATGTTAGTGGTTTTGGGAAGGCTCCAAGGCGCTACGATTGGTTTTAGAGGGGCGAAGGTTGGTTTCAAAGGAGGGAAATTGGAATCAATTTCCATATGTTCGGGTTTTTCTTGGGAAATGGATTTGGGAGATTTTTGAGGGACAGACTGTGGGATTTCTGGGTGGCATTGAGACATATGGGCTTTAAAATGGTTTAGGATTTCGTCCAGCTTGTCGTTGAGCTTTTTATTTTGGGATTTCAGGTTGGAGAGGGTTTTCTTTAGGGTTTGGTTTTTCTTGCGGGGGGAGTTTAGGGTGCGGGTGGAGTTTGGGGAGCCTTTCATTTGATAATGAATTTCGGCTTTTGGGGTCTTTGGGGAGCCATTCAGTGCAGAGGCACTTAACACGCCGTGTCAACGCACACGATTGTACGTTTCGAACTCTCAAAATTTCAGGCCGACAAACAGTCCCTAAGAACTGAATTCGTTTCAGTATGAAGTTGAGACCCTTGTTTAAAAAATATAAAAACTAAAATACAAAATCTCTTGAATATGGTTGAGTATGAGTATGTAATGTATGAGTATTAATGAGACCTTATAAGCTGCAATGAGTCAAGACCGTATCAAAGGCCCTATGAATCTGTATGTGAGCTCTTTCGCCCAGTATCGTATGTATTGTATGTAATTCTTCTCTTGTTTCTTGTTTACGAGGACTTCGTACAATTTCCTGGTTTAATTATTAGTATTTCGTACTTTTTAGGTGCCATAATAACTTGGGCGACATCTATTTAATAAAAGGGGAACTTTCCAGTTCCCTAAAATTATATTTAAGAAGTCAATATGAATGCACGACCGACGAGCAAGTGTTTTACGCGTGCCTGAAGGTGATCAGAGTATCGATCTACCTGCAAAATTGGTCGACTGTTCTCAGCTACGTGGCCAAAGCTATGGGAACTCAAAGTAGAGGTTGACATTATGTCTCCAACCCGATTTAATTGCAATGTATTTGTAGATTATGTGAAGGTCAAAGAGAATCATCCACTATTATGCTGCAGTCTGAGATGCTCCGCTGGTATAGCCGAGCTCTCTGTCAGAAAGTTCAAGAAAGCTGTCTTACAGTTCGTGCATGTATGTCTCGGACTTGGAATAACCAAACTGATTTTCCAGTGTTTATTTTATATATTGATCATTCTAGGTTATTTTGGATTATTGCCGCTTTCACGACGTACTGTCTCCTAACGATGTGGCTATTTATGGAGGTCTGTGTGCTCTGGCCACTTTCGACCGAGTAGATCTGAAGAACTTCCTATTCAAGGGAAGTAAGTTCTCGAACTAGACCAAGAGAACCACCTGCTGATTGTTTTCCTGTAGGTTTCAAGGAAATCCTGGCTTTGCAACCCAGAGTACGTAACGCAATCCTTATGTTTTACGAATCGCGGTACGCTGCCTGCCTAACACTTCTCGATAGTTTTAAGGACAAACTCAAGCTAGACATATATTTGGGCCCGCACATTCCTACCTTGTTTGCCCAGATACGTAGCCGCGCCCTAATTCAATATTTCAGGTAAGTAAAGACTGAGTGAGAAAAAATCGCCACACCAAAACCGTTCAAACTCTGCACTAAATCAAATTGGAAAAATTGAAGAAGAATCGTAGGTTTTCCAATCGGAAAACGTATAGTACGTCGAATCAATATCAAAATGAGCTTCAAGACTTATAAAGATTGCTATCTGATGGAAGACGAAACGTACGTTCTTTGTGACTTTTTCCAGTTTCCGGGTCAAGATTTTTACGCAACGCAAAAGCATTGACACCTACACGTGAGCGCGTAGGTGTCAATGAAGAGTTCAAGACCAAGAAAAAGTCAAAGTTCCCCAAGAAGTTTCTCGTGTGGCGAGTCTTGTGTAGCTGTGGGGAGCGCAGCAAATCTTTTGTAACGAATGGGACGATAAACACCGACATTTACGTAAAAGAGTGCCTCCAAAAAAGATTGTTGCCATTCATGGAACAACATAAAGTCTCAACTTTCTTTTTTTTGGGCCAGACTTGTCTTCCTGCCACTACAGAGAGAGCTGTAGAATGGTGCCAAATGACTGAAGTCGTTTTGGTGCCTAGGACCCACCAAATTGTCCAGAGCTTCGCCCAATCGAACGATATTGGGCTCTGGTAAAAAAGAGGTTTGAAAGAAACGAAAAAAGAAGCTAAAACCCTACCAGAATTAAAAGTAAAGAGCAATTTGGCCGCCAGAAAAATCAACAAAGCTACCATACTCGTAATAAAATCATCTTTAAAACGAAATAATTTTGTCAAGGGTTTGTAAGTTATTAAGGGTTTTGTGTGTAGCGACTTTTTCTGAGTCAGTCCTTCGGAGTAATAGAAAAAATCGAAATGTTTTCCTAATCCACAAGTTACTAATTTCTCGTATCATATAACTTAGCCGTTTTCTAATGGCAACATCTATTGGGTATAGATGGGAATAATCGTATTGTTTTCGAATTGATAATAATCAACAGTAAATGCATGCAGACTTATAGAATCTAAATATAAAGTACAGACAAAGGAATAAGTGTCAGATCCGCAACATGCAAAAAAACGTTTTCAAAATACCAGCAATAACATGCGAACAGTTTTTGTTTAGTCCGTACATGTCTGTGGATTTGCGCCGCATGGCCCTCGTGTTTGGTCGCCCAGTACCAGAGCTAGAAGAAAACTTGTCGCATTTAATTTTACACGGACAGATTCAAGCGAGAATTGACTCGCACAGGAAGGTAAAAAACAATGCTTTCTTCAACCATTTCGGGACTTATTTTTGTGGGATTTTAGGTGCTGCATGCGTGGCACACTGACCAGAAACAAGCGGCGTTCACACGAGCGCTCGCAGTGGGCAAAGAACAAGTTAGGAGGACGCGAATGTTAGTTTTGCGGCTGGCGGTTCTCAACAGTCGCATCCAAGTGCAGAGTCCTTCTGAACAAGGCGAGGACACGCAGTCTCAAATGCAAGTCCTCCCCAGTGAAGCGATTCAAAACAGGCGTTAAGTTTTCTGTTGCTGGTTGGTGAAATTAAAAGGGACGTAAATAAAATTGTATGCTTTTGCTGATGGAACGACGAATTTTTTACTGTTACCAGTTAAGAAATAATAAATGTTTGTAAGTTTTTCAATTAAGTTTTGAAGGGCACATTTTAAAAACTAACCCCAAATACGCTGTAAAGTTGACATGTTAAGTTTCCACAGAAAAAAATCAATTTGAACAAGTTTAAATAAATTTTGTAATGTTGAGTTAGAGTAATAATTGTGTATATTTTCCTGACTGTACTTCAATTTATTTCAAAATTTCCTGGGTTTCAGTCAATTTTATTGTTTATTATTTAAAATGTTACAAATACGTTTCGGTGTCTTTCTCCACCATCATCAGTTTGTATGTCTAGATGTTTCTACCTTTACATTTGGTTGGACATTCTTCAGACCCTTCAGAGACCTTCAGAATGTCCAACCAAATGTAAAGGTAGAAACATCTAGACATACAAACTGATGACACCGAAACGTATTTGTAACATTTTAAATAATAAACAATAAAATTGACTGAAACCCAGGAAATTTTGAAATAAACTAGAGTAATAATGCTAGAGCCAAATGACTAACATTTTTTTCCGTTTTCTCCAAGAAACTGATTAATTTTTTTTAGAAAATGCGTAGGGGGGCGGGGGGGAGGGGCAAATTGGACAGTTTTAAATGGAAACTCCTAGTTCTATAGCAGATGCGCACGAAAACTGATGTCGGTGTCTGAGCTTCGATTTTTACGAGAAAATTAATGACGAAAACTATGTGTCAATATCTCTACCCGTTTCAGAGATTTAGGGTCTTTTGCAGAAACTCTTTCCTGTGATTTTTTAAAACTTTCTACGGAACATTTCCAAAGCACTTTTTCACGTGGTATCCGATAATGAAAGTTTCATCTCCGATAAGCAAATACTTTCCGAGTTATTAACAAAAAATATATCTTTTCTCATGGGACACTGTATATTTTATCATATTTAACTTGCGCTTGAAATTACATTTCCAAAAATATAACGCATTTCTTGCTTAGGTAGGCACTCTAGACTATCAACCTACAACAAAGTACTTCTGTATAAACAAATCCTCAAACCAGTGTGGACTTACGGCTTACAGCTCTGGGGTTGCGCTAGCAAGAGTAACATCCTAATTATCCAGAGATTCCAGAATAAAGTACTGAGAAACATTCTTAACGCGCCTTGGTACATCAGGAATAGTGATATTCATCGAGACCTTTAGATGGATACGGTTGACTAGGCTATCACGAGATTTGCAAGGAGTCACGAACAACGGCTTCATCAACACGCGAATGTCGAGGCGATTCACCTCCTCGACAATACCAACCTGACAAGAAGACTCAAGAGGGTAAAGCCTTTTGAGTTATGTAAGTGACTATGTCAGTGGAAAAGCAGAACATTGTGCGGTTTTGTGCTACACGGTAATTAGTGTAGCTATGTCACTAGACCACCAGACTCTAAGGTACACTAGTGAGTAGGACCTTAGTTTGAAGATTTATCCATAGTTAAGTTAGGTTAGAACATAATTACTCAGTGATCAACTTTGATCAGATTGTAATGTTAGTAAATGTCATACGGGGAGTTTAATTTAAAAAAATTCCTTGCTTAGCTCAACTATTCAATGAAATATAGAGGTTTAATTATGAATTTTTTCAAGTCTAGACTGCAAGTGCCCGTTTTGAACTAGTAGGCTTTGGACGAGACGAATGCCAGTGTCAATAATGGCAGTTGTCAAAGTTTTTCTTAATGCTGTCTAAATGGGATGCTTATTTCTGAGTAAAACTCCGTAAAAAACCGTAAATAACTGAATAAAAATTGTTATTTTTCCACTTTGCTGTATTCAAACTTCTTTTTCCAATAATTCATTATCGAGCACAATAATATTTAATTTTGCAACTGAGATTTTGAGTTTCACTCTTTTATCTTTGAAAAGGTATTCAATTTTAGGCGACACCCTGTTAATGAAAAATTTTTGAGAAAAACTATTTTTTGCTCAGAAACGGATAGAGTAGGGCAGAAAGACTTTTAATAAAATTTAATGGAAATGAAAAAAGGAACACAAAAATCATTATACAGGGTGTTCCATTCAAAATAAGTAATTTTGAGACAAGTTCCGGTATAACCGGAAGTCGCATAATGTCGTTGTTATTTCATCTGAAAAGAGTTGAGAGTGAAACAGTGCTTTGGAAATTTTTCCGAAGAAAGTTAAAAAAAATCACAGGAAAAGAGTTAGAGGCGTTTCCAAAAGTGCATATTTATGGAAAAGACCCTGTATCTCTAAAACTGTTAGAGATATTGAGACACGGTTTTCGTTTTTAATTTTGTCATAAAAATCGAGGCTCATCAAGGACATCAGTTTTTGTCTATCTGGTATAGAAATAGGAGTTTCCATTTAAAAGTGTCCAATTTGGCCCACCCTGTACTTTTCCGGGTAATCATCATTTTTTAGCAAAAAAAACAATTCATCTATCATTTTTCTGTATTAAAGTAATCGATATTTTCTGTAAAAAAATAATTAATATTTTTAATTAAAGCAATCGGCGCAGGTGTTGCTCTATACAGGGCGTTAATGTTCCTATTTTCAAATTCTATGTTCTAATTTCAAATAAATTCGATAATTTCGACAATTTTAATTGAATCTTCGCACAAAGTTGAAATGGTGGGTTTTTGGCACTGGGAAATTCAATTTGGGTGAGTTTTTTTCGCAGCAGATACGAAGAAGTTTAGATGGACAAAGATTTGTGCACTTTTGAATGCCCTACTCGAAACCAATAATTTTTTTCAAAATTTGACAGCTGTCAAGGGATCTGACAGAAAAATATTAAATAGAAGAGCTGCAAGAGAGAAAAAATTGCATTCCAAATAAAATGAGATAAGACATGTTTACAAATTAACTGTCATTTTTGACATATGACATAAACTGGTGTTTCTTTAAATGGTACACGACGGTAATGCCAACTTCCCCAGCAACGCCACCTGTCTTCACACACGGATACTTATTGATCCACTCTCGTATGTACGAATTGACATTTTGATTAAATAAGTTTGATCTGTCACAACACACTGTGATCAGGAAAACATTTAAAAACGACCAGAGAATGGTGCCATTTTGCATTTTCAATTAAACCATCAACTCACCTGAGAACCGCCTAAGATTTCTGATCCGGCCGGCGTGCAAAAAGTTGTTGCGTGAAATGCGGAAGGACACAAGAGGCACCGAGCCAGTTTGTCACCTGGTAATCTAGTAAGAAAAATCATTTATTTTATTAATTAAAATTAATTATGCGGATGAATCCACATACCTACACGAAGCGGAAGATCCAAGCTCTTCCGAGAAACAGGTGTGACATCTATGTGCCGGACAAGTAAAGTCGTCCTCTAACAGTTGGATTTTGGACCATTTTCCAATAGACCATTGCGTCTGAGGCCAAGCTTTCAGACAGTGCGTGTGGTAGTAGCGTCCACATCGGAATAACGAACATTTGCGACGGGTAATTTCACCTCGATTGTTAACCTGGAAACAAATCGAAATTACTTTAGTTTTCACAAAGAAATCTGTGCAATATAAACGAGAAATTATGCTTCATGCGACAACCTTTAATAGAAGTTAAGAGAAAAAGTAACATCTTGGCTGAACGCGAAGATACCAAACTGTGTGCTACACAAAGGAAATGTTGGCTTGGGCAGAAATGAAAGCTGACACAATGACGAGGAAAAAGTGCATATAAAAGTGAATCCCTTGGAAGAAACACCGAACTTTCACATGCAAATGAAAAACGTCCTACCGATGAACTGTTAACATTGGGAAAATATGGATAAATTCCAAATCCATATTTTCCCAATGTTCAAGGAAGGAAATTATGTTGGTTGTTGGACAGTTTGCAAAAAAACAATAACTTGAAAAGCAAAATGAACAATTTTACTACTTGATCCACTATTAAAAAGCTTAATTTGGCAAAAGATGCGTCAAGAATATGGTTGGATGACATGGGTTTCTTGACGGATTCATCCAAAATTGCGGAGGTCCACTTTTTAGGAAATTAAGATGTTGGTGCCATCTGCTTAAGCACTTTAATATCTACGATTTCGTGCAAATTAGGCTTTCGCTGATAGATTGCACCGCAAAACTCGGAATTGAAAAGAGCACGTGACGACGGGGAATATAATTGTAATAAGGAAAAAAGAGGAAAAGGAGGCAATTATTTGAGAAGTAAAAGCAAAAAAAATACACTTAAAAATAAGAACGGGTGTAAAAATGCGTTGCCTATGTTCAAAACAAAAAAATATGCATTTGAATACTAAGAAAATTAAAAAGGAAGAAAGACAAAGCATGTTCAAACAATTCAAGAAATTCTTTTGGATAGAAAAATGTGTGTTTTTTGAACAACCGCGGTAACAAAAACTAAAAGAGCCAGGAACAGAAAAGATGACTGTGTAAGCCGAAGAACTACAACCACCAATTTTTTGCCCAAAAAAAAAGAAGAAAAAGTTTGAGTTTGTAAAACAATGTTCTGCAACACCCTAGGAATCTCCTCAAGGAATTTTATCCTGGATTCAGATTACAAAATAAAATTGTTTAATTATCGAAATATTGTAAAACATGTTTGCTAGTTGGCATGTATTAGATACCAACCATTATATGATTCACTTGAGCATGATTTAGACAAGAGCAAATTTCGAAACGAAGTTTTTGTCCCCACCTATGTTCGTAGCGCGAAACTTGAAATGTTTGGAATGATAGCATTTGATCCAGTAATTATTTTCTGATGATTGCATTCACTAAGTTTTATCAGGCCGAAAACTGCAAGTTTCACAAACAGCTATCAGCTTGATAAATATATCATATCAATAAAAGAAAACATGTATTCTGCAACACGGCGGCATGGTGGTGCCATCTAAAACCAAACCGCAAAACGTAGAATAGCATCTCAGTTTACCCATATTCAGTTACAGTTCTAAGGGGAATGCGCTGTGAACGCGCCATTGAACCAGATACAACTCAGTGTTACCCATGTCTAGCATGAGTAGACCGGAAAAAAAGCTTTCCAATGTTGGTGTATTAAAACACATCCTTTGAATTTTACTTCATCTTATAAGTATAAATAAAATAGTAGATAAATATTATTCGTATTATTTAAATAAAACTTTGAATTGAATTATTCATGTTTTTTTCGCCAATTTTTTTGTGTGGTTTGTAAGTATCAATATTATTTAAGAAAAATAAAATTGCGCAAGTCCTGACTCAAAGACCATACATCGAGACAGTTTGCCCAACTCGATTGATTTTTCCAAAACAAACCATCTTTTCTGGTTTTGCTTACAACAATTTTAGTAAGAGCTTAAAGCAATATTTTTAAGCTGTTTTTCTTGCCTCCTGAAAAATTTACCTTTCTGAACTTACGCACTTCTCATCATTCATTACTGAAAGATGGCGAAGAACAACGTAGAATTAACTTTAAAAATGTTCTAACTTAAAATACTGCTCATCAGCCGATACAGATTGGAATCTGTATTATCGGCGCAGACGAAAAGAGCTGATAACACTGAAACTGTAAAAACATTAATACTATTCTCCATAGCATATTAGGAACAGTTTTTCTAAAATTGTTTATGATCTTAAACAAAATGCTTTCTGTTGTTCATCAGGTAACTTTTCAGTTGTTTCCTCTATACTACTAGAAGTGAAGACAAGCTTTAGAACCTATTTTGGTGTAATTGAAAAATTCAAACATTCGCTTCGTTAAAGTCGTAAAAAAGATTTTGTAAATCTCCTTTTATAAAATTTATTTAATTTTTAATTTTAATCTCCAACTAAGCTTTCCTTGGTTTTCGCATGGATCATCTTAACCTCTGCTCGTTGGGGGATTGAACTTAAACCATGTTTAAGCAGAATAAATCACAAAGAAAAATATATCTTTAGTTTTAAATTGTTTTTGGACTTTTCATATGACGGTGAAGGTATGGTGGACTACTGTAAATAATGCAAAAATATGGAAGGAATTGCAATTAATAAATGGCAGCTTTGCGTGCAAGAGAATTGATTCGAAGAATGAGTTAGAAATGAAGAATGAGAAGAAAATTAACCGTTAAGAACAGCCGGTTCATGCCCAAATGGCAGAGCCAAAAACACGCGACATTGCCCCTCAATTTAGACTAACTTTCCATTTGCCTAAAACTATGTCATCAGATCCAAAATTCAATACGTGCAAACTAGGAAAACTGAGGTCTTGAAATTACTGTTGAGTAATTCTGTGATTAATTGTGAATAGACACGACTCATAAGATCTAAGTCAGGTTTGCTTTATTCGAAAATGACCCGGGGCCAGTTTACCAAAATATTCTCACTTCTTTCAGCAGGTTCAACTACCTCCCGAGAATGTGGCTTTATACTCTGGCAAGTATCAATTCCCTACATATTTTACGCTTCTTCGTGTGTTGATTAAAATGTGCCAGTATCTCGGGATTGGCGTCGTTTTACTCTGAACTTTTATCCTGTAAAACTTTGCAAACCAGAGTAATTTACTTCTTCTGAAGTTGCTGAAATTTTAAGGTTATTCTCATTGAAAACTCGTTCAAATGGCTTAAACTGGCGTAATAATTCGGTATTTAAAGAGTTGAAGCTCCAGATTATAGCAAATTAATAAGCCTAAAAGAAACGAATTTTTGGCCACTCACGTTTTCGCATTAAGCATCTTTTGATCTTAAAGCATGTTGAAATTTAGGAAGGAATGGCTTCCGCGAACTTTCTTAAAACACCCATTTGCATAAGGGTTACAACAAGCAACTAGTCCCAAAAAGCCACTTTGATGGAACGTTCTCAATCACGAAAATCATTGTATACATTCTATTTCTCACGTTGAAGTTATGTATGTAAAACATTTGCCGAATCTATTTTGTCCTATGGAATTTGTATTTCGGACGCATCATATAAAAATCTTAGCTCCTCTCATTATTATAATAATTTAAATTAAATAATCTTAATCCTTAATCTATAATCTTCCTATAATAAAATTAGATTCCAACTGAATTTAAAAATAAAGTGATGTTAAAATTACAATTGGATTTAGGAATTGGTTAGTAAAATTGGACTGTATTTCACTATTTATTTAGGCTGACTGTAGATTCAATATACAAATGTATATTATATGGCATAGAAGTTGAAAACAAACTAGAATGTTTGCGGGCGTCGCATCGAAAGAAACGTAAAAAGCAGCGAAACGTTTACGAGAAGAAATAGCTTCCAGCATATCAATTTTTTTCGTGTGTTCTGTTCTGTTCTTTCATGCGTTCCTTTTTCGCCCAAATTATTCCACATTTACGCTTCGCTTCTTGTTTAACCGTTCGTTGACAGCTATTTATTACAAAAGTTCCGTGAATCTAAAGTAGTGTACTTTCGTTCCTTCCATTCGCCCGAATTGCGAAAAAAATAATTTTAATATTTTAATTTATAAATAAATAAACTCAGAAAATATCTTGAATACTTCAGATACTATCACATTTAATGCCATTGGAATATCATTCTTTCACTACTGAATTGTTTTTTTATTATTTCAATAGTTTTAAGGCCAGAGGCATCTGAAGAAAGCCAACTAGTGTAGATTATTGGGCCCATAACTCAGTTATTTCCGGTGCGATTGCAAAAAATACGTTAAAAATTAATGATGCCTTTTTGAAAGAGCGCCCCACAAACTGTCTTTTGCGGATGGAGCTTGATCAGAAATTCCTAACATTTAAAAAGTTAGAAGGCAAAATATGAAATTGAACGCGATTGCCAAACATTGAACAGCTCAAATCTCCAAAACTGTTGAAAATACGTTAAAAATTAATGGGGTCTTTTTGAAAGAGCGCCTCACAATCTGTCTTTTGCGGGGGGCGTTTGATCAGAAATTCCTAACCTTTAAAAAGTTAGAAGCCAAAATCTGAAAACGAACGCGATTGCCGAACATTGAACAGTTCAAATCAACAAGAAAACTGTTCAAAGTACGTTAAAAATGAATGGGGCCTTTTTGAAAGAGCGCCTCACAAACTGTCTTTTGCGGAGGGAGTTTGATCAGAAATTCCTAATGTTTAAAAAGTAAGAAGCCAAAATATGAAAACGAACGCGATTGCCGAAGGTTGAACAGCTCAAATCGCAAAAACTGTTACAAATACGTTTACAACTTCGACAATGACAACTGGAACTTGATCAACGACTAGTACTTGAACTATTTTAACAGCTCACCAAACTATACATACAAACTGATCACAAACACAGAATACGATGAAGCCCTAGCGCATATCAGAAACACAGCACCGGGAAAAGACAAAATAAAAAAGCCTAACTCAGGAAACACACAGGCTGATCCTAGCTGAGTTGAACAACTGCATAACAAAATCCGAAAAACATGGAAGAACGGCTTAATAATCCCCATACCGAAAATTGGACTGGACAATACACAATCGAGCAATTACATTACTACCAGTACTTAGCAGAGTCTTTGAGTACATAATAAAGCAGCGACTTGAAAACTGATCGGAAAATATATAGTTACCTACCAATTTGGTTTCAAACAACATCACTCGACTATTCATCCGCTCTTTATTTTGGCCAACAATGTACAAACAACTCACCTAACTGACAGAAAGTCGGCGTGTCTATTCATGGACATTAACAAGGCCTTTGACAGTGTCTGGCATATGGGCTTACTCTACAAACTTCACAAACTCCACACACCAACATATCTACTCCACATCATAAAAAACTTACTCGGAAACAGACTACTACAAGTACGAATTGACAACACATTCTCTTTTTCTTTTTTCCCTGAACCAGGACTCCCGCCAGGTTCCCCGCTCTCACCGTTTCTCTACAATATATACTGCCATGACATATACAATTACAACTTACCAGACAAAAATCAAATCGACAGATCGGCATACATATTACAATACGCAGACGACACGGCACTTATTGTACATGACAAAACTACTGAGAGATCAGCTCAAAGACTCCAAACACTAACAAACAACACAATGACATGGTTTTATAAATGGAGACTAACACCAAACGTGTCAAAAAAAACAACTTCTGCTCACAAAAAACAGACTCAAAGCTGACTCCCCTACAATAACTGCAGACGGCCAAACGACACAACCAAAAAACGACGTAAAATACCTTGGAATCACAATTGACCAAAAACTTAAATTCACTAAACAGATAGGAAACATCAGGGCAGAAACAATAAAGAGAACAAAACACTTACAAAGACAGAGGAATTAGCACAAACATCGCCAAAATATATAAAGCTATTTGTAGACCCTTGCTAGACTATGGACATATACTCATGACCAACGGAACAGAAAGGACAAAACGTTATATACAAACAACAGAACAAATTGCACTAATACTAATAACACGAATAACACATCCCCAAAACCCACTATACGAACGCACAAACATGACAAAGATTTAGGAAAGACTCAAACATCTACATTCAAAATGGACAAACAACCCCTACAACTGGACCATACTGAATCCCCTTTGTCTTACAAGACCAATCAGACAATCTCGCTTCCATTTCCCTACATCAATGCTACTCGAACACTTACAAACGCAACTGACTATTGGACAATAAAATAAGTTTTTCTTGTCATTAGAATTAGAAAGTTTATTTAATCAAATTGTTAACCCAGAATAAGAAAATTTTCATCTTTGTTTTTTTTTATTGAGATTAAGACTACATGTATTAAACAAGGGCAGAAAGACCGATAGGTCGATAGCCTTTTTTAGAAATAAAGATGTTTACTACTACTACGTTTACAATTAATGGGACCTTTTTGAAAGAGCGCCTGACAAACTGTCTTTTGCGGGTGAAGCTTGATCAGAAATTCCTAACCTTAAAAAAGTTAGAAGTCAAAATATGAAAACAAACGCGATGGCCGAACATTGAACAGCTCAAATCTCCAAAACTATTGAAAATAGGTTAAAATTTAATGGGGCCTTTTTGAAAGAGCGCTTTACAAACTGTCTTTTGCGGAGGGAGTTTGTTCAGAATTTCCTAACCTTTAAAAAGTAAGAAGCCAAAATATGAAAACGAACTCGATTGCCGAATGTTGAACAGCTCAAATCGCTAAAACTGTTACAAATACGTTAACAATTAATGGGACCTTTTAGAAAGAGCGCCTCACAAACTGTCTTTTGCGGATGGAGCTTGCTCAGAAATTCCTAATCTTTAAAAAGTTAAAAACCAAAATATGAAAACTAACGCGATTGCCGAAGGTTGAACAGCTCAAATCGCGAAAACTGTTACAAATACGTTAACAATTAATGGGACCTCTTTGAAAGAGCGTCTCACAAACTGTCTTTTGCGGATAAGCTTGATCGGAAATTCCTAACCTTTAAAAAGTTAGAAGCGAAAATATGAAAACGAACGCGATGGTCGAAGATTGAACAGCTCGAATCTCGAAAACCGTTTCAAATACGTGAAAAGTTAATGGGGTCTTTTTGAAAGAGCGCCTCACAGTCTGCCTTTTACGGATAAGCATGATCAGCAATTCCTAACCTTTAAAATGTTAGAAGCGAACGCGATTGCCGAACATTGAACAGCTCAAATCTCGAAAACTGTTGAAAATCGTTATAAAATCGTTCTAAATTATAACGTAAACATAAACGTACAGAACAGCAAAACGTTTACGAGAAGAAATAGCCCAGAGGCATGTGAAGAGAGCCAACCAGTGTAGGTTATTGGGCCCATAACTCAGTTATTTCGTATACGACTGCAAAAACATTTTTGATGACTTCTATACTTTAAAGGCCAGAGGCAAATTAATATGGCCATATGTTATGTTGCTCGATGCGTTTCAGCCTAGTTTCTTTAGCCCATAACTCAGTTACTTTCCGGTCCTATTGCAAAAACTCAAGCAAGACCTTAAAGGCCATTTAATTATCTTTCTTTTACTACTAAACCATTTTTTAATGGCTTCAATACCTTAAAGGCCAGGGGCAAATGAAAATCGCCAGATGATACGCCGCTCAATGGGCTTCAGTCTAGTTTCATTGTCTAATAAAGTTTACCATTATTTTCATTATTGAGCTTACACAAAAAAAACATATCGAACGTACCTCTGAACTGCATGAAAAACAAGGAGGGTCCTTTGACAATCGACAATGTGTGCATTTTAACGCTGATGTTTTGCCCGCTTCCTCGGTCAATATAATCGAGTCAGCGGTCACATGTGCAACATTTGCACCAGACAAATTTTCTGAGCTCTCAGAAACGTCTAAGGTTTCTGCAAACAAATGAATGCAATTTATAAGCAAAATCGGTAAGGTAAATCGCTGCTAGTCACCTGTTAGCTCAGAAACAAACTCTACATCTGAGCTACTGTCTGAAAGATCAATGTAGTTGCTGTAATGCCCACACTGTCGCATCACCTCCTGCAAATAAACTGATCAGTAGACCAAATGTACGGCAACGAATTGAAACCAAATTACCTGCATGCTGTAATCAATTTGATCAGTTAAGCTCAAATTGTGAAAGTTTCCAGGTAAACTTTCCCTGTTCGGCAACTCCACGACATATTTGGGTTTAACGGTGACAATTTCGCATTGGCTTTTCGTTCGAGATCGGAGCACTCTCGGTTCGCAAGCGTGCCTCACTTTTGATTTCTGTTTAGAACCTGCAGGTTTCGATCTTCGCGCCATCGATCCTGTCGTGACTGGTTGGCGCCCCACATCCGACAAACATGTTATGTGGAACGATCCGCCACACTTTCCTTTGCATTTGTGAAGTTCACCTTGCCGAAAACAATAATCGCATACCTTGAACAAGAAACATTTTTTTAATCTACAATTTACATCCGTATTACCTTTGACTAGTGTCCCATAAGGACATGATCAAAATATTACTACGACATTCTTTTACTTTTATTAATTTCTACAACTTTTATTAGAAAAAAATGCCTGGCTCCTTTGCTATTTATGGTCAGTTCTTAAAAAAAAAACTTTTTGTTGCTCGATTTTAATAACGTGCAGTGGATTTTTTTGTTTGATTATTGCGTCGTTTGATGCAACGTGAATTCTGAAGGAAAATGTAAAGGCTTTAATGGAAAATACACTTGAAAATGAGTTTATACAGTCTATGCAAATTGTGTTTTTGGTGTCCAGGAATATTTGAAAAATTTTCATCTTTATCCATCCAGCTATTATTTGGTGTGTTCCTTGCTTCTTCCTTAGGCATTTAAGGTTTTTGTTTTCTTCAATCACCTTCTCTGCCATTATTCTATAGTTTTCTTCCCTATCATTGTCCTTGCCTCTCTTCTGACATTTTGGTATTGTTCCGTTGCGTATAAACCATTTTTATATAGAGTTCTTCTTTCTTCTATCTTTAGTTTGGTTTCGCATGATATTTTCTCCGCTTTTCTTGGCTTTCTTTCCGCTACTTCATTTGCTACCTTCCTCATTGCTCCTGTTATGTCGGATGCTACTTGGTTGATGTCGTCTGTTGTGATTATGTTGTTTATGTGGCTCTGTAGTTTCCCCTTGTATGTTTCCCTTTTTTGATGGAGCATTTCCGTGTCTACTATTTTTTGGCTGTTTCTTCCGTATTCCCTGAAGCTTGTTTTTTCCAGTATCATTTTGGCTCTCACCAATCTATGGTCACTCCCTGTATTGACCGAGTTCAGAACTGTTACCTCTTGGTTTATTGTTTTGGAAGAAGAAAGTAAGTATGTAGTCTATTTCGATCTTTCTCGCTACGTTTGGACTTATTCAGGTCCATTTTCTTTGGAGTTTTTGTTAAAGAAGGTGCTTGTGGCATACAATCTTTGTTCCGCCATAAAGTTTGCCATCAATTTACCCCTTTGATTTCTAGTGCCAAATCCATATTTTCCTATATATTCTTCCGTTGCCTCTCCTTGCTTTCCTAATGCGGCGTTAAATTAGAAATAGGCGAATAACGCCATATTAGGAATCTCTCATGCTAGTGAGAAACTTTCTTTAAATTTTCACTTTCTTATGCATAAAAATCCCTATAACAATCATAAAATATTACACAAGAAATATTGGTGGATTAATTGAAAAGACTGAAATTTAACTCTAAAATTGCGATTCGTTTCAGTTTAAGAACGTAGTAAGTGGTAATTAATAACGTTTTGTAAAAATAGCGATTATATTTTGTATTTTTTGCAATGAGAGTATAGTCTGTCCCAAACGTTTGTTCCTGGTAGACTTGGGTAACACTGAGTTAAATGGCAGTTTCACAGCGCATCTGTACACATCGGCACACAAACCGAAAGTGACAAGCTAGATTTCGAAACAAAGTTTTTGCGCCACCTATGTTCGAAGCGCGAAACTTGAAATGTTTATATAACAATAATTATTTTCTGATGATCACATTCACCAATTTTTATCAGGCCGAAAACTGCAAGTTTCACAAACAGTTATCAGCCTGATAAATATATCAAGTCAATAAAAGAAAACGTATGTATTCTGCAACACGGTGGCATGGTGGTGCCATCTAAAACCAAACCGCAACACGAAGAACAGCAGTATCTCAGTTCACCCGTAATCAGTTACAGTTCAAAGGAGAATGCGATGTGAAAGCGCCATTGAAGCAGGTTCAACTCAGTGTTACCCATGCGTAGTCCAGCACTCAAAACTCTCCTTTTTTTTTCGAATAATGCGAATACTGTAAAATTTCCAGACAAAACACGTGAAATTACAACCGGGTTTATCCGTAGCATTGAGAACGTCATTTCAATAAATTATATTGAGTTTTTAAACAAAATCTCCTTTTTTTGAAGATTCTTTATTGAATAAAAAATAGTAACTTACCTTAACATTTTTGAGCCGATGGAACAAATTGTTTTGCTTATGCAGTTTCACTTGATACTCGAACGAGTACAAATTCGAACTGGTAATGTTGCTGCTCGATTTTGAACCATTTTCTGATACTTTGTCCACACTGTCGCCGTATCCAGCATAGAGCAACAAGCGATCCGACAATGGCATATCATCTAAAATTTGCTCATCATCCACAACAATTATTTCCTTTTTAATCGGCGTAAATTTGCGTTCCAACTCCAACATATCTAACTTGTCCACTGGCTTAAATGTTCGCTTCGATTTCCTGATTTGGATTGGTGAGATTCGTTCTTTCTGATCAGTCAAACTCGTTTCTGGAAAATGAATTCAAATCACAATTAGTGCGGTCCAGACATCCAAATGCTGCAGAGGGAAGCGCTCGAAAATGGTTGAACAAAATTTAATAGGAAACAGGATTTTATTGAACAAGCTGAAATACTGTGAGCCTCATGCAGTAAAGATGCGTCGCAAATTTTTACACAAAAAATACATTAATAGTTATTTTTCCATTCATAAAAGCTTGATACACAGGGCTAAAAATGTCGTGCTTAGTGAGTGAAAAAGTGAGATAAAATCTGATTTAGAATTCGATCAAATGAGCGTAAACTATCATTTTAGAAATTATTTTCTATTTTGATTGTTTTCCCCAAATTATTCCAAGGGGTTTCCTAACATCCTAAGTATTTAAAATTGTTGGATTTCTGCGTAAATCCTTAGTTAGGTATAATTTAGAAATGTAACTTTGTTCTTTTATGCTTGACTTCTCGGAACTTTATGGTGAGGATGCACCAAGGCAAGCGGCTGCAGGGTAGATAAACTGACTGAGTCGTCAAAAAGGTTTCTAGTAGAACAAATCAAGTGAAAGGCTCTTTTCAGAATCAACAATGACAATGGTGACCATTAACATCGAGGGCATAACATGTAACAAACAGGAAATTCTGTCTGATCTCTGCCAAACACATAAACTCGACATAATGTGCATCCAAGAAACCCACCGAGATAAACAAGCTCATAGACCAAAAGTAGAGGGAATGAAACATCGGAGCACAAAACATGCCATGACGACATAGAAATACTGACTGTGAGGTTGGGACGTGCACGGCGACCTCAGTCTATAAACGGAAGGATTTTGAATTCACTCCCCCTCAAAACTTTACATCGCAACAAACAAGGTTGGTGCTTGGTGATTTTAATAGCCATAGCATAACATGGGGCTACGATTCTACCGACAAAAATGGAGACCTAGCGGAAGGATGGACCGAACAAAGTAATCTCTTGCATAACCCGAACCTCTCTCACTCTTTCCAAAGCAAAATCTGGAAGAAAGGGTACAACCCGGACCTGAGTTTCGTCAGCACAGCACTAGAAGATCGATGTGTCAAAAAACATATAACTCTTTACCAAAAACCCAATACAGACCTATAGGGATAAGTGTATACAGTGCCCTAAAGGCTCCCAAGATACCTTTCAGGAGGAGATTTAGTTTCAAAAAAGCCAAATGGGTAGACTATACAAACGAGCTAGACACAAAAATAGACCACATTTCGCCCACCCCGAAACACTATGACTCGTTCGTTAAACTCATAAAAAATTCTCTCGAAAACACATACCCAGAGGATGCCAACAGTACTATGTATCTGGGATGAACCATGAAGCTAAAGGCAAAAGGAGTTAATATGCACAACATTACAATGAAGACCCGTTCAGTGAAACAACAATGGAGCTGGGTGAACAACTGCAAGTAATACTTAGCGAGACAAGAAAGAAACGGTGGATGGAGACTTTGGAGAGTATGGATATGACTTATAGCAGCAAGCAGGCATGGAATATGATTAGGAAACTGAACGGAGACCCAACAGAGATAAAACAACCATGCACAGTTTCAGTAAACCCAGTAGCGCATCAACTTCTTTCCAACGGAAAAACCAACCACAGCAGCAAAACCGCGAAAATCGAAAGACAACGGAAAGGCGAGATAAACCTCATGAGAGAGCAATAGAACTCCAAAAAGGCATAGATGTTATGAAAACCAGAGGTAGATGACATTCTAACCGAACAAATAAAACATTTTGGGAAAAACACGAAACGGTGGATATTAGCCCTATTTAACCATTGTTAACCAAACTGCCTACGTTGACCAACTTGACTGCCTACCAGATCCCGAAAACATGGCGAAAGTCAAAAGTATTAGCCTTACTCAAACCCGGAAAAGACCAGGAAGTTCCAAGTAACTATCGCGCTATATCTCTGTTGTGCCACATGTCCAAACTATATGAGCGCCTCATACTCAACCGCATCCAGAGTCATATGGACTTAAAGCTCATTCCCCAATAAGCTGGCTTTAGTCCATGGAAATCATGCATGGGACAAGTACTAAACCTTACAGAATTCATAGAGGATGGTTTCGAACAGAGGGAAATGACGGTAATAGCTGCGGTTGATCTCACAGCTGCATATGATACCATAAACCATAGAACACTGCTATCTAAGTCTTACAGCACTCTGATGGATCTATAAATTGACAAAAATGTTTGATTCGCTATTATCTAATAGGAGGTTCTATGTGATGCTGGATGGGAAAGAGTAGGTGGCGAACGCAGAAAAACGGCTTACCCCAAGGAAGTGTCCTAGCTCCATTGCCTTTCAATCTCTACCCCAATGATCAACCTATTCACCCTCAAGCTAAATATTTTGTTTACGCTGACGATCTTGGAATCGGGGTGAAAGGTAAAACCTACGAAGAAATCGAGAGAAAACTGGAGGGAGCCTTGAGCATAATGGCCAAATACTGCAAGGAAAACTCCCGTAAACCGAATCCCGCTAAAACCCAGGTATGTGCTTTCCACCTGAACACGCACTTAGCACATAGAAAATGTAATGTATCCTGGAAGGGACAGAATCAGACAGAATCTGGAACACACAAGGTTATTAACATATAGAGATCACTGCAAAAATACCAGACACAAAGTCACGACCCTCAATAACCTCCTAAAAAACTCGCAGGAATTAAATGTCCCTTGTGGAGAAGGTTTAAACATGCAAAACAGGTCACAGTTGCACTAAACGAGGCATGCCGAATTGTGACTGGCAAAGAATTAATATGCAGAAAACTTGACGGTGCAGGTGAGAAGCGGTCTGATAAGGATATGGTGTCAAGATTTTTGAATAGTCTACCGCAAACATTTGCGGCTTTTCGTATGGCATGGGAATGCACGCCCAAAAGCGAAAATACTAAGGATGGTCTTGTCATACGGCTTATACGAGACGGTAAGCGCCTGTGTGAGGCAGAAAATACTACACCATCCTTGGCCCATCAAATCGCGGCCCTAAAAGTAAAAGTTGAAAGCCAACAGCAAGCAGCGACTAAGTCCAGCGCTGGAAAAGTCAAAGGAAAAAAGAGCATCGAGGATCTGAAGAAAAGGACAAAATGTGTAAGAAGTGTGTACCGAGTGTAAGAAGAAAGGTCACTGGGCGCGAGTGTCCCGAAAAAACTACTAGGGAATAATCGCTAGGATCATTGTTTGTAGCAACAGCACACATCAGCAATTTGAGTGCGCTCTTAGGTGAAACAGCCGACAGTGATCAAGATATTTGTATGGCCGACTCGAGTGCTAGTATGCACATGACCTTGCGATCTGATTTTTTAAAGTCTCTTGAAGCAACGAATGATACCCATAATGTAAAAATCGCCGACAATAAGATGCTGCGCATAGCAGACATCGGCACGATCATAATTGAAGAGCAAATCAGCCAGGAAATGCACAATGTGCTTCTAGTACCGGAACTGAAAAGAAATTTGTGTTCGATTCCAACAATTAACGACAAAGAATTCTTGTTCTACAGCTCCCCTAAAACTACATGCGAAGTGCGTGACAAAAACGGCGGTGTCGTAGCACGCGGCGAGAGGTACGGAAAGTTATTCAAAATGCTGTAAAACTGTGGCATGAGAGACTTGAATTCATAAATGTGCGCGCAGTGATTAACACCAGCAAAGTGCTTGGCGATAAATATTTTGAACTTGAGAAACAAAGCGATTCTTTCTTAGAAACGTGCGTAATTGGTCAGGAAACCCGCAAGCCGCACGCATTGTCAGACCACAACAGCAATTTTAAACCAAAGCAAGAAATTCAAGACGTCGGATATGAAGATAATCATCAACAAGATGTTGATATTATTGCTCCCGATCAACAAATTGTTGATGAAGTGGGAGATAATGAGCAAAACGGCGGGCAACAAGAAGAGAATCAGCGCAACGACAACCAACAGCAACCAGCACACGCTGTGCTAATGACTTACCGAAAAGCCAAGTCACTCCCAGACGTCGAAAAATGAAAGAAAGCTGTGCGAGAAGAGATGGACGCCCTGCAAGAAAATGACACATGGAGCGTCGTCACGCTACCCAAAGAAAAACGTGTAATCGGCTGTAAATGGGTGTTTGCGGTCAAGAAAAACTCGGTCGATAACAGCGATTGATCTTGAAAAGAATTACTAGTCCATTAGAGTCCTCCTGGCAATTGCAGCAAAAAAAGACTAGGAGATTGCTAAATTCAACGTAAAAACAGCATTTTTACACAGCGATCTCCAAGAAAAAATCTATCTGAAGCTGCTAGAAGGATACGCCATCGAGAAGGAAGAATGGGTTTCAAAGCTCCAGAAATGTCTGTACGGCTTAAAGCAGTCCCCATGCTGCTGGGATGAGAAATTTGTCGGCTTTTTGACAAATTTAATTTTCAAAACCATGGAAAGTGATAAATGTGTGTATTTACCGGTACAGTGAAGGACTTTAAAGTGTTTTTTGCCCTTTATGTGGATGACCGAGTAGCCAAAAAGGTTTCTAGTGGAACGCATCAACGGAAACTAGCTTAGCTCCGTGTACGTGTTAAGTTTTGTTTAATAAATGCATTGTTTTGGAAGCGTCTGCTAATTATTTTAACAAAATATTCTACTTTTTTCTTGACAATTTGGTGAAAGATAATATCCAACAAAATAATTGACAATTTGGTGTTTTTACCAATTTAATATAAATCCTCTATCTAAAAGTTAGTTTTTACCACTTTTCTGATCAGAATTTCAACAAATCATTGATCTACAAAATTGACCGACAGTTTACCGTTAAAATATAGGATACAAGTCAAATGTGAGCCAAGTTTGGGCATTTCACAAGCTTAAAGTCTGGACACTATAAAATGTTAAATATTGCGTCAATTTTCTCCCACAATCCAACGGTTTTCATTTTTTAAATCAGAAACTATGCATTTTGCAAATAAACCGAAACAAGCTTTTCGTTCTCTGCTGAATCTAGAATTAGAAAATTATTTTTGCCTGAAGAAAAACCATTGACGTACACAGTTTTTCTGCTTAGAATTTTTCAAATGTTAAATGTAGCATTTATTTTCTCTGACAATCCAAGGGTATTCATTTTTTTAAACACAAACTATGCATTTGTGCAAAAAACCCCAAAGAGCTTTTAAGAAAAAAGTTTTCATTTGCAGAAAAACCATTGGCCTGCCCCATTTTCCTGTCTAGAAACAACCAAATGTAAAGTAAAGCGTTAATTTTCTCGGACAATCCGACGGGATTCATTTTTTTAATGATTATAATCCCAAAAATTGAAACTAAATTGGCGTTCGTAATATTAGCACACAAAAGTTGCCTCTATTAAATGAAGCTGACATCAACTTCCTTTCTGATCTCGGATTCGAGTAGCAGTTGAAAATACATCTGTTGCAAACCTGGTGGAAGCAAAACAGCGCTTTGAAACCTCACACTTAAAAAATCTCAAAAATGGAAGAAAAGTGGGTGAAACTCATTCGGCGATCGCAATGTTAATAAAGAAAAGTTGACTCTAGTGAATGATGCTCAAAGCATTATTCTTCCTAATCCCGGGTTACAATCATTATTATTTTTTAATCTCTTTCAAACCTGGAGGAAGCAAAACAGAATCTTAAAATCTCTCATTTAAAAACCTCCCAAAAATTGACCAAAAGAGAGACTGAATTGGCGGTCGTAGTATTAACAGAGAAAACTTGCCTCTATTAAAGATAATGAAAGCAGCCTTGTTCTTAATCTCGAGTTATAGATACGATTTTCTTTAAATCGGTTGCAAACCTGCAGGAAGCCAAACAGCACCTTGAAAGGTCACACTTAAAAAACTGCCACAAAGTGAGTAAAAGTGAGACTAAATTGGCGATCGCAGTGTTAATAGAGAAAAGGTGTCTCCATAGAATGATTCTTAAAGCAACCTTCAAATCTGCATTTTTGCAAAAAACCCAAGTGATTTTTTGTTTCCATTTGCCAGTAGATTGAGAACGTCAATTTTGTTTGCAGAAAAACCATTAGGGTGCAACTTTTTTCCGTCTGAAAATTATCAAACGTATAATATACCGTTAATTATCTGGGACAATCCAACGATTTTCATTTTTTTGATCAGAAACTATCAGAGAACATTAGAGCTGTAGAAATCATGTGTCGTTTTCCTTAAATTACGCAAGGAGATTTACTAATAACTTAATAGTTTTCAATATTTCGTTTTAGTTTAAATAAATAAAATAGCAACGTTTTTTTTTCTTGACAATTTGGTGAAAGATAGTAATATCCTATAACAAAATTGATGATTTTACCACATTTTACTCTTTAACTCTGCCTGCGGTTCTGATGGGTGAATTGAGTAGCTCATTGGGCCGTAGCCGGTCTCAAGCCCGGGTAAAAGAGGAGGGTTAGGCATGGGGGTTAACAACCCCATTCTGTGAAAAGCCAAATTGTTGAGAGTCAAGCACCTAAGCCTTTTCTCGTTCAATTTGCGACAAAAATCTCTTGCCTTTTTCTCGTATCGGGCGCCGTTTTGATATTTCGTTAAAATACTCAGCTCCGTTCGCAGGAGAATAAAAAAAAACTCAAACAAAAATGCAAGTTTAACGCCCTGTACATCGACAACCGTCAACTTCTGGACTAAGGTAAGTTGTGTTAAATCATCATATTTTTCATCCTGTATGATAAGACGTCAATTTAGCTATCAACTTACCAAGAGCTGAATCGTCAGTTATTAAAGACAATATTGGACACTCGTCCTGGTTGAGGTCCACGGGCAGCTCTTCACCTTGTCCAGTGATGCTATTCGAAATCAGCAAATATTTCTTATCATAGTCCACTATGTCTTCTAGGTCTCCGCGCACGAGCCTAAAATAAAATGGAAATATAATATTTACAATTATAATGATATATTAAGTAGCCATTGTGCCTAAAAATTACTTTTTTTGTAAGTAAGAGTATTTTGCTTCAAAACATTATCTTAAACAAAACAGGCGTCAATCTTTTATTCCAAATGGAATGCATGCTCTTCATATCATTCTCATAAATCAATCAGTCAAGGAAGTACCACAAACCGTTCTTTATTGAGAAATAAAACTGTTTCTCAATTCGCCTTGATCAATGATAATTCGCCAGCCAACTTACATTAGTCCGTAGCTAAGGGGTTTCTAACAATAGATTTTAATTTCGGGTCCTAAAACTTATTGTTGGGTAGTTTGCCTCCAAAAAATTGTCGTTTTAATTAGACAAATTGAGAAACAGTTTTATTTCTCCATTAAGAATGACTTCTTAATCAAAACTCAATCAAGAAAATACTAGCAAACGGGTAAGTTTAAGAAATCGTTCTTTATTGAGAAACAAAACTGTGTCTCAGTTCGTCTTGATCAATGATGATTCGTAAGGTATGTAACTTGCATTTGGATGAGAATGGAGAAATAAAAATGTTTCTCAATTAATTTAATTAATTAAATAAACAATTTTTTTTGAGACAAAATACCCAACAAAACATTTTTGACAACAAATTTAAAGTCTTTGGTTGAACAATTCTAAATTTCGGACTAGAGTAAGTTCCCTAATAAACTATCATTGATCAAGACGAATTGAGAAACCGTTTTATTTCTCAATAAAGATCGATTATAAGGTAATCCGTTTAATGAGACTTTCTTGATCACGCTTTGATAAAATAGTCGTTCTTTGTAGAGAAAGAAAACTGTTTCTCTAACTGCCTTAAAAAAAACATAATTTTTCGATGCAAAAAACTCAACAAAAAGATTTTGGAAAAAAATTGTGGAAGTCTATTGTTAGAAACTAATTCTAAAATCTTGGAAATGATGGCCAAAATCAAACTTTTCCAAGAGCAGTATTTTTCTTCGAAATGATCAGAAGTCTTAAAAACCTTTATATAAATTTAAAAGGAGTTAAACGTCCCCCAGTTAAGGCAGCACTGATGCTATTAAAAACTGTTTCATTCATTACGTGGCTGTCTATTACAGTACGATATGGACACATATGCAAATTACATGAACGGCTTGAAAATCATCATACAAAAACTGATTTTTTTCAAATTTGGTCACCCTGTATCTCTGTTTGGAAAGTTTTTAAATAAAAGTGTACTTTATTTTTTATGTTCAATCACCCCTTAGAATTAACGACATGAAGTACCTGGTATAAAGTCAAGCTTTAGAGACCATTTTGTGTAATGGAAAAATTTTAATCTTTATATCGAGCTTATCATGGATCATGTAAGTTTTCCTGACCATGGCCAATGTTAAACTAAACTATTTTCCTGCGTTTCAGTCATTTATTTTGCCCTTGTCCCAAAATTTATTCAGACTAACTGAGGATGGTGAAAAAACACCGAAACGTTTCAAAAAATGAATGACTTTAGTTTATCATGCACACAAGAAATTGGTTATTTTTGAACATCAAAATCCCTTTATTTACTTTATCGTTAAGCGAGTTTTCAAAATTCTTTTGATTAAATAATTAAATAAATTAATAAAATAAATAAATAAAAATTGTGTTAAATTTAACACAATTTTGAGACATCCTGTATGTTACTCTAATTTTTATTAATTTGGCACCAAACTGCATCCATTAGTAGCAACAACGTAGATTTTGGTTTCGAAATTCCAAATGAATATTGAGAATTTAATCTTGAAAAAAATATGTTTATTTTTACAAAACACCAAATATCAAATGATATTTCTCAAGCAAGAGATTCTCTCAAGAAAGCATTTCTCTCTCTTTAAGCAAGATAAACCTTAATAATGCATGGAATAAGAGCTCACAATTTATTGCTATCGCAGACATTAATGGCATAATAATGAGCAGGATATTTTAAGTATTTAAAAAAATGTTACTTGCGTTGCATCTAGCCACTGGCACACCCTGTATTTTACAAAATACTTGTCAAAAGTACGTCCGGGAGGCAGGCACTTGTCCATGAATCGATAAGCATTTACAATGAATTTGCATTTAGATTTTACGATAAATCCGAAAATAGCCAAAAAATTGTGTTTTCTTGATCCGATCAGGAGCCGGCGCAGTGCCGGCTCATAAAAAATCAGATGACTTTTTTTAGATGCTTTGGGTAAAATTAGGGCCTCGGAAAGCTTAGTTTTAGCTTTTTAACTATTTAAATGAGTTCATGAATTACAACTCACCAAACAATGAGTTGTAACTCACTAACTCACAATGCAGCTACAACTCAATACAGTGTTACCCATCCTACTCACTAATGATCCAGCCTGCATATACGATCTTAACTAAGCAAGCGAATAAATAAATAATAAAGACAAAACACTCACCTAGGTAAATCATCACATTCTGTCCTGTTTTGCACATTTGATTCCTGAATGGTCTCTTTGGTAGTGGTTATTAATTGAATATCTTCACTTGAACTATCGTTCTTCATGCTTGATCGCAAGACTCTCTTTGACTGAGAGCTCAAGTTAGAAAAATCGCGTCTCTGCCTTGGTTTTCTCTGTTTTGGCGATTGAAACACATGTTCAGTCCCCGAAAGTTCCTGGCTAGAATCGCCAGATAATTGTTCAAATTTGAGGGTTTTCTGCGTCCTTTCCCGTAGCCTTTTAGACGGCTGTGAGTGACGGCCTTCAATCGCGTTAGAAGTGGACACTAAGAATCGAGTTTCTCGTTTTGCATGTGTAAAATCGGCAGTTGGATTTGAAAAGGGATTTATGGATTCTGACATGCCAAAGGATCGTTTCCTCTTTTGGCGTATGCTTCCATTCAAGGCCTTACACGGTGTTTCTTCGGACGATAATGGCTTTTTATGAACTGGCTGTGTGTCAGGCTTTTGAGTCAAACTAAATTTACCATTATCCAAACACTGATTGAAGTGCAAATTTTCCGTTTTGGTAGGTGCAGTTGGAGTTATCGACTTGGTTTCCTTGCGACTTCGTGTTTTACTGCTGTGTGCCACATAAGAATTAGCTGCTAAGGGAGATTTTAAATTGCTTTTAGTAGTTTGCACCGAACTGGTGCCCGCTTGAGACACACGCTTAATGCACTTAACGTTTTCTTTGGTTTCTGCACAAGCCACTCTAGTTTCCAATGATGGTGCAGTGATTCGACCATCATTAACACGAACTTCAAATGAGTGTTCATCCTTCGAGTTCGCCACAATTTGAATTTTCATGTCAACTTTATTGCTGCTTTTAATCACCTCTTCAATCGCTTTAATTACATGGTCTTTCAATGCGGTGATATCAACATTATTTAGATCGCTATTCTGGATGTTAATGGTGGTCTGCCCATTACGAGGGTGACGGTTAAGGGAAGCGGATCTATCGACAGCCTCCAAGTATTCAGTTGAAGTATTAATCTCCTCCAATTGGGTTTTACGTCGTATTTCTTCCGGATTGAATGCGAAGAGACTATCGGGGTTCCAAAAAGGGGTTATTACTTCGTGGGTGTCGATCAGCCATGGTTCATTGACATGGTTCAGATTCACACAACATAGATCTTGT
This sequence comes from Dendroctonus valens, assembly GCA_024550625.1. Classification (NCBI taxonomy): domain Eukaryota; kingdom Metazoa; phylum Arthropoda; class Insecta; order Coleoptera; family Curculionidae; genus Dendroctonus; species Dendroctonus valens. Next base: position 1,481,956 of record JAJTJO010000098.1, read on the forward strand.
GGATTTGCCGAACGAACATCCAATTTGGATTTTTCCCATCCCTTGAACATCACCATTGCTTCGGAATAAATGGGATCATCCGGCAGGGCGAAGCTTTCACAACAACGCCCTGAATAGTCCTTTTTCTTAAACCTGTAGAACTTGTGATTGGGCGACGTCTCTGTGTAACTGGACGGTTTATGCGAGACCGGTTCACGTTTAACAGTAACATCTTTCAGATTTTCGTTTTTATATTTAAAGCCGCTATAATTTCTATTATTGTGGAGCAGCACGGACGTCACATTGATTTGGATCTGGGGCATGATTCAAGTTCCTAAAATTTACAAGAAATATTGCACTGTCAATTATCTGGGAGAAGTGTAGATATTAGGGACGTAAGGAGGCCCGGACACCTGCTTTGAGGGATAACATGCAAGTTGTAGGGCTTGTTTTTCCAGTGAAAACTTACCTTTAGCACGCCAAGGTTCTCGCGACAAAATAAAGTCTAGGTGTGATTACTAAATATTCCCTTATCGGGGGTTAGGGTTGCTGGTTTCATTAAGAAAACACTTTCATTATTAAATAAAAATCATCCACTCATAAGCCTCCACAAAACACTCACAGCAGACACACACAGACTGGCTTGAAGTTTGTCCTGCTAACGTCAAAATTTCCCGCTTAAACGACGCGATTGAAGTTTGCTGCCATTACATTTGATCTCTATTCCGTTCGAGAATCACAAGGATTTGTGTCGTCACAATCTCGGGCGCTCGATTTCGGTGTAACTTATTTTCTACTCATTATTTAAGCAACATTTCTTGAGCAATTGTTGATTTTTTAACTAAAAACGTCGCTTTCGGTTGTATTTTTATATATTTATGAGTTTGGTATCTTACTAATGTAGGTGTAAATAAAATTTATACCTATTGTCTGTCTCAAGCTTTTTGGCAGTGACGCAATAGTGGTCGTTCTTTTTCTATTATTTTTCCACCGAGCGAGACGGAAATTTGATGTTATTAACGTATCTCTTGCATCAAAGATAGATTTTCTATTTGTGTGGGCCAACAACGGTTCATTCTGATAATATTTTCACCACCGTCGTTTAGATCTTATCTGAGTTTATAATTTTTTTCCTCCATTTTTAATTTTTTATATATTTTATTCCTTTATATTATATATAATTTAACTGCAGGTTTGCCACCTCGAAAAAATCACACTCGAATACTCACAGTTACCGTCAAGTACTGTATAGATGAGGCAAATTAATAACGAAACTGAAGAAAGTGCTTTATTTCTTGGATATTCTGCTGGAAATGTAACCTCAAGTGCAAATCACTTCAGGCAAACTACAGTTCATTTGCCCCTATTTTCAGAGTTCCTCATTTTTTCTTCCATTTTCTTCACGATTTAACTGCAGGTTAACTGCAGTTTAACTTCACGATTTTACTACAATTTTCCATAATTAAGAAGCAACAGGTATTTACGTATGTTAATGAGGCAGATTACCTTGAAAAACATTGTTGCCATCCTTCTGTTATAGTTTTTTGCAAATATCTCAGTTTTTGATAACAATTAATTTTTTTACTATTTGTCCTGTCCTCCTCAAACACCCAGAATGTCCCCAGAGGAAATCCCCAGAGGAATGACGCCAATTTTGAATCACCTTGTATGTAATCTCTTCAAAACGCCTTTAAATCATCTCTTCCAGTCGTCTATGGGCCGTTGATGGACCATGATGCACCATGTTGCGTTTCGTCCCGGGCCTTCGTATTAGACTCGTCAGTAAGGCTTTTTAGAGAGAAAAATAAAATTTCTACACTTCTCATTCATTTTTCAACCATGGAAATTAAAGATAGTTTTTAAAACTTCTAAAAAACCGTGCAATAATAAGCTTACTTCAGTTTTGGCTTGAAATTTCATTTCATCACTGTCATTTGTAACATGTCATTTCAAACTAATAGGTAGCAACAATTACAGATACAAAGTGATGATAATAGTAATAGATAAATAGTATAATTGACTGAAACCCAGGAAATTGTTGTTGAATTGAATTAAAATGCAGTCAGGAAAATGTACACAATGAATAACAATAATATCTGTTTCAACGAAAATACACTTTTTCAAATCGCCGAGATCAAACGTTGCAGCTGGCAACCACGCAATTTGACAGAAAATGTTTGGAACATTTTGGAAATTTTAAATATGGCGTCTTAAATAATTATTTTGAATTAAGTCTTAAATAATGACGTCACTGCTAAATAGCTAGGGACAAACTATTCTAATTTTATTCGGATGTGGAATTTTGAAAAAACTTTCCATTTTCGAAAGGTATAGGGGGCATTTTACCTTTGATAAGCGACGCCTTGTGCAAACCAGATAATTACCCTTAATGCAGTTGCTAATTTTTCTTAGCTTCTATGCCACAAAACAAATAGTTTTCAGGAGAATTTCTGGTTATTTATCATTTTTCTTTCTAAAAATCATTATGTTGCAGATTTGGTCTGGGGATCTGCGCATTATAAATTGGGTTTAGTGCCAGCGTAGTCATTAAAAAAAGTCTCCGATTTATTGGCGATCACCGATTGTTGTTATAACACAGTTTATAGCAGTTTTAAAAACTTTTATTTTTTCTTGTTCGTAAATTAAACTTTTATCAATAGTATTGCTTGATGTAAGTGTAGAAGTTTTGTTTGTCTCTATAAAATACCAATTCACTTTTAACGAGATTAAATCAAATCAAATCAAATGAAAATATGCTTTATTGCCACAGGAAAATTTACAAATTTTATGGAAAAGGCGTGTAAAACAATATACTACAAAATATAGCACATCTAAGGACAGCGTTTTCACTTTCACTTTCATTCGATATCACGAATCACAATCTGGTAACTCAGCAATAATACCGTTAACTAAAGCGCTGAAAATTGGAGATTTTGTAGCGACTTCTCTAGGGTATTTTTCTTCGCAATAAGCGTAAATCAAGCCCCAAACACGATTTTGAAAGCATTGAGCTATGCAACACTGCAAACCATATCCTCATATAGCTTTCCATTTTTGAACTATTGCGTATTAAAAATCAAGGAAAATCTGCCTAGTTACATGCATTTTAAATGGGAACAGCTGTTCACTTAACCAAAGTGAGTACCATGTGACGCCATGCGCACGAAAATCGAATTTTGGACCGATGAATATCCTACCTTGAATTCATTGTATCACGAGTCCTATCCAAGGAAATGCTAAAATCCCTTTGTTTGCCCTCCATTAACTATTTGACAGCTGTAAACTCACCTAGTTTGGATTGACCTAGTCCTAAGAAAAGTATTGCGCAGCTCGGCAACGCTATTTTTGTTGTGTGATTAATATTTCAAAATGTGTTTGCAGTCAGAGTAAAGTTTATTGTTCAACTGATCCATTTTTATTGTACCTCGCGTATATATATATATATATATATATATATATATATATATATATATATATATATATATATATATATATATATATAATATTTATTGTATTTCGCGTTTGAATAAAAGCAAAAAAATACAAATTAATATAACCGCGCTACCGCGAAAACGACAAATTTCCCAACATCAGCGACTAAATCTGACAACGTCCCATCATCTGACGGCCACTGTCATCTGTCATCCCCGTCGACAATTATTGTTTATCGTAGGCATAGGTGTGTTGTGTAGTGTGCAATTAAGTACTGTAAATTATGTTTATTTAGTGCTGTTGGTGACTGTTTTTCTTTTGGGTTACTTTAGGTAAGTCCTATCATATTTAGGAGAATAGTAAGCAAAAAATCTCTTGGTGACATTGACCTTGTAATCTAATTTTCATGGTACATTATAGATGCTGGTTTTTTTGCCATTGTTATTGTTGTTTGAAATTCATGAAATTATTAAAAAATTACTCGCGCCTGCAAGAGACAGTTAAAGGCAAACCTTGGAAACCATGCAGGGAACCATCATTTGAGTTACTCATCGACATAAATTTCGTTTTAAAATTCGCTTTTAGCACTCCTAAGTAGGAATACTATCTACAAAGTAAAGCATGTATTTTATCACTTTATTTGCTTTGTTTAGTTGCGATCAAAGATCAAAAAGTTTATACAAGTCGAATGAAAGTAGATTAACTGAAGCTCCGCAAGGGAACTATTTTATTTTATTAAAATGTCCTAAAGTTGACAACTAACGTTTAATCTATCCAGTGGAGTTATTTGCATTAATTTGTAAGGCTGTATCAGAGTCAAATTGACGATTCTAAGACATGGAAACCACACTCAGTATGAGAAAGTGTTGCTATCTGACATCTACGTATTTTTCCCACATATGTATTCAGGGTGAGTCAGTTTATAGTAGCAGGATTTTAATATCATATAAACCTATATTGAAAACTGCTTCGTTTTTGAGATACAGGGTGGCAGAGTTAACATTTTATTTGAATTTTTTAAAAATAATTCACGCAAATCTGAAGATAATGTAGTAAAATTCCCAATTCTAGGTCTTATCTCAATACCATAGCCAATGGTGTCCAAGTTTTCGTCAAATTTACATGGCACCTATTTGTAATTTTTAAATAATACATTTTTGTGCGTACCCGTATCAGCCTGATTTAAAAATAACATCATCCCTTCATATTTACGAAATAAAGGTATTCTGGTTTGAAGTTGCTAACAGTAACTGTTAGGGAGCTTTTCCAAAAAACTTTTTAATTGCAAATCAATCACAACAAAGTAACAAACTTACATTAAACAATTTTAGATTTCTAAAGTAAATGCTCAATGATTGGATGTGGTATTGCGACGAGTCCCAGAATATAGAATTGCATTTCAATATCTTAAGATTTGCGGGAATTATTAAAAAAAAAATAAAATAAAATGTCAGCTTTGCCTCCCTGTATTTCAAAAACGAAGCCGTTTTCAGTATATGTTTGTATGATGTTGTTGGCCGTTAAAATCCTTCCACAATAAACTGACTCATCCGGTATAGGGACACTTGAATAAAGTTATTTTTATGTCTCAGAAATCTTCAAATATACTCTTATGTAACTGTGTAACTAAAGGATGTAGAGACCAGACCTCACAACCGCTCTATACGTTTTTAATATTTTCATTTAAAATTATCTTTGTTTTGAACGATTTTTGGTAAATATCTAGATCATCCCCTTTGTCTTACAAGACCAACCAGACAATCCCGCTTCCGTTTCCCTACATTAACGCTACTCGAACACTTACAAACGCAACTGACTAGTGGACAATAAAATAATCTCTTCTTGCCACTGAAATTTTATTTAATAATATCGTTAACCTAGAATAAGAGAATTTTCATATTTGTTTTTTATTTAGATTAAGACTACATGTATTAAACAAGGGCAGAAAGACCGATAGGTCGATAGCCTTTTTTAGAAATAAAGATGTTTACTACTACTACTATCTAGATCATCAGACTCTTGCGTTTGCACTTAAGATGCTCTTCTTACAGAAAATTCCTTTACCCATAACATGTCCTAATGGGTTTTTTTCGCGAAAATGCGTTTTTCAGTCATTTTTCACTCATAGAATTTTTTTTCTTTTCCATATACAGGGTTACTCATTAGTGCGTCAAAGTCCGATATCTCAGTAAATATGAAGTTGGCAAGGAAATGTTTGCTACGAAAGTTATTGGTGTTTAAGAGGCCTCTCTCTCCAGTGGTTGCTCGGTTTCGAGCGTCGTGACTATTCATGGTACAAGCCTTCGCCATGCTTGCATATCCTCTACGGTTCTCATTACTTCTGTTATTGACATATTTGTAAGGTCCTTGATTTGGTCTATGAATCTTACAGGAGATCTGCCTCTCGTTCTTTTGCCGTCCACCTTCCTCTGGATCACAATTTTTTCCATCCCATCCTTCCGTATCACATGACCGAAATATTTGAGTATGCGTCTCTGGATTATTGGGAGGAACCTTTCATGATCTCGAATATTTAGTTCCCTGCGTATGGAGATATTTGTTCTATGAGCTGTCCAAGGGATCCACAACATCCTGCGGTAGCATATCATTTCAAACGCTTCTATTCTCTTGCGGCATGCTGCGTTCAACGTCCAAGATTCTGACCCATAGGTTGCGATGGAGAATATCAGCGCTTTGAGAAGTCTCATCTTGGTCATTTTTCGGATATTGTGGTCTTTCCAGATTTTAACTAGTCTGCCCAAAGCTTCTTTTGCCATTCCAATTATTCTCCTGATTTCTGGTTCAGAGCCCCCTTGTTGGTTATTTTTGCGCCGAGATAAATGACAGTGTCATTGGTTTCATGTCGTGGATGAGTCGAAGTGGCTTTGGGATTGGCTGAGGTCTGTCCACTAACAGACTAACAGCTTCTACACGTTAAAGTATTTCAAACATTTCCTGTTCGTTTTGTGACAGAACTATAGTGTCATCCGCATATCGTAGGTTTGACACGTTTTTCCGCCAATAGAGACTCCGCCCTCCCAGTTTTCTAGAGCCTTTCTAATAATTCATTCTCCGTATATGTTGAAGAGAATTGGGGATAGAATGCAGCCTTGTCTGACGCCTTTTACGATGCTGAAGTGTGTTGAGGGTTTTCCTTCGATTTGTACGTATGCTCTATTCTTGTCGTACAGGGATTTTATGATATATATGAGATGTTTCGGGACCCCCATCTCACACAGGATGCTCCATAGTCGTGTCCCCATTGTACGGTGTCAAAGCCTTTGGTGTAGGCAAGGAAACAAAACATAACCGGTACGTTGTACTCATATGCTTTTTCTATAATTTGTCGTAAGTTCATAAGTTGGTCTCGGGTTCCACCGCCCGGCACAAACCCTGCTTGTTCTGGGGGGATCTGAGGAAGAAGGTTCTCTAATCGTTCCTGTATGATTTGCAAGAAAACTTTACTGGCATGGCTAATCAATGCGATGGTTCTGTAGTTGCCATATTTATCTTTAGCTCTTTATATGTATAGCTAGTTTTTATGTATAGGGATGTAGACTGATTCTGTCCATCTTTCGGGCCATTTGTGCCTTTGTTGCCTCTGCTTTTCAGCATTTCAGCGACGATGTTGTCAGATCCAGCAGATTTGTGGTTGTTAAGCTTGCTCAGAGCGGCTTCTACTTCGGATTTTAGTATAGGAGTTTCGCGTTGCTGGATGTTTTCATCATCGCCGCTCTGCGCATTCTCTTCTGAGGCCATCAGATTCTCGCCAAATGCCATCATCAATGCTCTTGATTTTAAGCTCTTTCCTCTCGTTTATAAGATTCCATGTTGGTGGAGTTATCCATGGTTTTTTGGGATGGTCGTTCCTATCTGTATCAGTTAGCGCGGCCGCACTTTTACAGGCTTGTTCAATCTCTGTCCAGAGGTCATATTAGCATCCATACGCTCTGCTTTTTCTTGTGTGATAGTTGTCGAAGCTCCCTCGATTTTGTGATTGAATGGGGGGTTGTTGCCTATATTCCAAAGGTTGGGTTTAGGTGGTCGTTGTCGATCCTAGCGCAGCTTTAAACAAAACTCTGCGACCAGTGCGTTGTGATCACTACCACAGTCCAAACCGGGGTAAGTTTTTATATCTCTAATCGAGCTTTTCCATCTACTCTTTATTAATAAATAGTCGATCTGATTGCGTGTGTGTCCATCTGGTGATCTCCATGTGTACAATCTCCTGACATGGTGTTGAAAGTAGGAGTTAGCGATTGATAGCTGATTCTCTGCACAAAATTCGACTACCATCTCCCCACGTTCATTTCTTGCTCCCGTTCCATACTGCCCTACGACTGATCATAGGTGTGAGTCGGCTTTTGTTTCTCTAATTTTGGCATTAAAATCACCCAGAATTATTAAGAGCTCCCTGTTTGGAACCTTCAAGAGTGTCTGGGAGAGTGATCCATAGAAGTTGTCGATGTCGTCCTGAGACGATGTAGATGTGGGGGCATATGTTTGGATAAGGTTTAGATTTACTGGCTGCGCCTTTATTTTGACGGTGATGATACGGTCGCTGACTGGTTTAAGAGGTGCGCATTTTAAAACTATTACAATATAGGGGGTGCGTCATAAAAGTGTGGTGGTAATTAACAATGGTTTTCGTATATTAAATCGCAGCTTATATTAATTGTCTGCTGCTGGGTCCACAATTTTGGGGCTTCAAGAGGACCTAATAAGCTACGTGAACGCCACAAACCGCCCAATGAACCTCCCAACTTTGCATTTGTTCAATCACTTCTAATCAACCCTCACTAGCTCACTTATTTCATATTATTATTCGATTATTTTAAAATCCGTGTTTTAAACCATTTACAATTTTTTAAAATTTCAACGGTGTCTTGCCTATTGAGTTGAAATGGACCATTCTCCAAAATTGTTATTATTCTTATTCTCTTTGGGCGGAAAGACCGATAGGTCGACAGCCTTTTCTAAGAAATAAATATGTTTACTACTGCTACTAAAATATAATTCGTCCCCTTTTGAAATGGCTCTTGTTTAAAACCATTCTTTTTCAAAAAATACTGCTTAGTTTTCTTCAAGTTTTTGAAATCTGATCATAAAGTATTATAAATCTCTATGGATCTTATTTCTTTCCGCAAGCGAATATAATATTAGACAAATTATACATTTTTATCTAATGCTGGTATTAAACTACGCATTCCCAATTTATTGGCGAATAAATTGGGTCAATTATCTAAGGTCATCAGATATGAGCGTAAAGCGTGGGATCGGGCTGCAATCGCTAAATCGTACAATTTATTGTCGACTTGGTCAGGAACGTAAGAGTTTTCTTCAATAATTTTTGCCAGTTTTGTCGGTTCTTCCGGAGGCGATTTTCCTCTTTAACTTGAATGCTATGCAGATTGTGTATTTTTGAAAAGTGTTCAAACCATCTCTTGCTTGCACTAAATTCTCTAGTAGATGGAGTTTGTGGCTTTTATTTTAAAGAGCTGAAAATGCCAAGTGCTTTGTATTATCGAATTAGAATCTACCAGTACTTTTTTAAGTATTGTCTCTACCTAAATTACTAGAGCTTTTTATAGTGATTCTATTAAATCATCTCGATATGTGTACTTTTTCGCCTGGCTACACTTTTTCGAATGTAATCTTCCATTCCATATTCTTCTGTTAAGGATTTTCAACATTCAGTTCAGATTTTAGTTTGCCAAAAATTAAAAATTTTTTCCCGACACTGATTGTTTTCATTTCCTTGGGTTTTCTTTTGGTTGACATTATAGGCCTCTCATAAAGATGAAGTACGAAATAATTTTTTTGAACTAAAAAATCTGCCTTTTTTTCACTTTTTATTAGAATTCAATCAGAAAAAATGAACCCTAGCATTTGCAATTAAAGCCTTGAGAAACAGTGCGATTGATAACTTTGAGCGGGCTTTTAAAATAGTTAATAGTTAAAACCGTGTAAAAGCAGAATGTAATTTGGGTACCGTGTAAATTGATGGACTGGTGTTGTTGACATTGTCACATTTCGGTCTTTTTCAGTAGATTAGATATTAAAGTAAACCGAGTAGATCAAGAGTTGGAAAGACTTAAAAAGTACTCGTTGGAAAGATAACGTTTTCGCAGATATCTGCTTTATTGGAGTACTACTTATTCAATGTAAAGAACGTTCATCTTTTTATTGGGTGCGTCAGTGCATGTTTATCACTTTAGACCGGGAATGGTTAATGGAAAATTCGTTTATCGATAAATACCTGGTAATTTATCTGTTTGGCAGAGAGCGAAGAGTCTGATTGTATATTTTTAAATCAAGTGTGAAATTGAGAAAAATGACGAATTTAATTGTGCTGATTTTTATGCAGTAAATACTTGAAGGTAGGAGAAATTTTGTCGACTTAAAAAATAACATTGCCATTCTTCATCACCACCTTCTTCTTCCAATGCATATCCACTAAAGAATGTTTGCTCTAGCATTTTCCATTGCTCTTTATTCCCTGCGGTGTGTATTCACTACTCTACAGGCGACCAAATTTCGATGTCTTAAATCGATCTAGTTTTTTGTGATAAACAATGGCGAAAATCTAAATTGTCTGTTGTCTTTTGTTTTCGAGCTATATGCAAAAACTCGATTTTGTCCATGGTCGTCCCATGAACATGGCTGGTTTACTTGATGAATTATGAAAAAATGATTTGCACGTTTTACAGACACTTTTTTTAGTTGAACAATAGATAATATTAGAATACATTTTTAATATCGTCATTTATTTTTTATTTATATCACATTTATGTTAATTTAAATATAAATCATATATGGCTATGGCCTAGGTAAATAGAAAATTCTTTTCCGGTTACAACGATATGTATCATGTGAGGTCAATAGAGAGTTATTGGAAATTATAAATACTGTCATGCAGTAATAAAGTTAATCCTTATTTTAATACTACATTAGCTTTATTTCTCTAGCGAAATTATAGTTATTGGGATGTTTAGTTCACTGCTTTCAACATTAAAAGGGTCTAGCCTAACTTTACAGAATTAAATTAACTTTACGTTGTTGTCTTTGTATTGTTTACCATTTTATTGGATTTTGAACGCTGTTTGAGCATTTCCGATTGGACTCGTCTGTTTCGTATATGTCGATGGTCGACCAGAGGGATGATGGGTGACAGGGTGGCGATGCGGACAAGATAACCAAGAGGCGATGAGGCAACACGGGCGAACAGAAACGACGCTTTTTCATACACATGTGCACTTGATCAATAATAAAGACCCAAACAATTGTTGCTATTGATGGAATACTGGTTTCAATCTTAACACACGAAACATCGTCAGTATGACTGAGGTAGACCATGCCTTAGACGCCGGAATGTGGGTTGTTTATTGTTGGATATATTTGAAGCGAGAAGGCGTAGATCTTATGCGATGGGATATTTGGCTGCCGCCTATGAAGTGGTGGATGAAGTTCGCCCCAAAATAACCTGCAAGAGAACGTTACAACTGTCAACTGCCAGTTTAAGGTAGAAGTAAAGCTGTACAGTATCCCTGTACAATAAGCACAGAGCAGTATCCTTATTTTTAGACTCAATTGCGCCGGCGTATGTGTCCAAATACCACTAACTTTATTACTGCTTGTCCTTATTGACCATCCAATAACTCTAATTCTGCAGTTTTATATTACTTTAACAAATTTTTCTCTGCAAGTGGGCTGTGATCTGACTTGTTATTGACATTTGTGACTGTTGAGTTTTACTCTCATATTACTATATCTGTCATTCTGCCTATAAATTATGCCATAAATATAAGTGTCTTATGAGAATTATGAAAAGTTTGATGTTAGAATGTTTTATTCAAAGTAATTACATTTCTCAAGCATCAAGTGAAACATATCTTAATCGATATCCCGAAAGTCGCCTCATTTATTAAATCGAGAAGAAAAACATACAAAATTGAAGATGAAGAAGTTACAGTGAATGTTTTAAATTTCCTCTAAAGACGGTAGCATAGCTGTCGAAACGCTCGTCAGGTACTAACATAAAGTTTCGACAAGGATGGTAAAACGTTAATGATTTAATATAAAAGAAGACATAAATATAAGCCGAAGAAATCTTCAACTCTATCCATCGGATTCTGAACGACGTGTGGAATTTTGGATTTGGTACTTTTAAAAAACTCGAGAGAATTCCTTTTCTCAAAAAAAAAATTAGACCGATGAATCGTATGTGAGTGGTGTGGAAATTTTTAATAGACACATTAAACATTGGTGATCTACCAAACCGTGGCGTAAATTCGTAGTGGGTTTAGTGTGTAATGTGCCTTAATTAACAATCGCATTTTAGCTTATCAAATTTATAAAGAAAAATTATTCAAACGTACTACAGACTCCTAGACCATCATATAATACAAGAATTTTTAGATAATTTACAATTAAACCAACGTCGCAGTTTATTTTACTAGTAAAATGGTCCACCACCTTACAATTCTAGGATTTCTTAAATTTTAATTTTCTAGATTTCTTAAATTTGAATTTGGGCAACTTGTGGTTAGGGACAAACAGATCTGTAATTTCGCCTCCAGGTTCGCCAGACTTGACTACATTGAATTTTTTTAGGGAGATATTTTAAAGACAATTTATACAAATACACTGAATAATACTCTGAACGGACTGAGAGATGATGAACTGTTTTTCAATTGCACGATTGCCTTGACGTATCGAAAATCCTTGAAATTGTCCATGATTTGTTTTTTTTGTTTCTGGAAATGGGTTTTTAAACTTTTTGGATTTTTAAACGGGGTTATCCAATGGGTCCGGCAAATAGGCCTTTTTGCCATTCTCCCTCCATCCATCCCCTTCTTACCACTCCTGATTTTCGCCACCCAGGCGTCCCATCTCTTTGACAAAGTTAATTATCCGTCTCCACTCCAAGGAAGACAATTCGATGCGGGAGAGTGTGAAGGCCCCAAGGAGGCGCCTCCTAGTAGACGACCAGCGATGGCAGACAGATTCAACATTGTGGACAAACGGGGCTATCACCAATTCCTAGTAGGTGTAGGTGTCTGTTTAGACCACAGGGACCTGTCATGATCCCAACCAAAGTTCTCAGGGCCCAGCGACTCCTTGGCATCAACCATTTGGATGTTGCCTTGGGGTTCCAATCAACTCTTTGGCTTGTATACGCCCTTCCGCCTTTCTCCACATCTGTGTGGTGCCACTAAGAGCCCAGTCATTTAGAGCGCTTGTTACCTGTCGGTTACTTAACACCCTATGTGAGCTTCGGGAGTTATTGGGATCTCAGAAGATCCGAGCCTTGCCAATGCATCGGCCCGTTTGTTTTCCGTGAACCACATGTGTGCCGAAATCCACACCCGGTTTACTTGTTTCAGTTCTGCCACTTTGTTCAGGGCATCCCAGCAATCCTGGATCAGTCTACTGCCCATCTTAACACTTGAGAATGCCTTGAGGGCAGCCTGTCTGTCGGAGTAGATCCCGATTACTCCCTCTGGTCCTTCTGTAACTTCCGTATCTGTGGCCACCTCGAGGATTGCATATAATTCCGCCCGAAACACTGTTGTCCAGCTCCCCAGCGAAAAGGACATGCCTTGTAGCGCTGCATTCTACCCTCTGCAGCGGCCTCCCTGCGTATCCACAATATTTGGAAGACGAAATTAACGGTTGGAGAATGAAGGGAAAGCGCAAAGACTCGGCACAGGCTGGACACAAGCGGAAATGGCGATTTGGAAAAGGGCGAGAAGGATGTAATGTGTGGAATATGTGTAATTGATGTGCTGTCCTTTCCTTTCCCCCCGCTAGTTGGAGGTGGATGGCCAAGGGACAGGGCTTGGTGTCCCCCCGGACAGTGGTTTTTACTTGATAGTGGGTGTGCTTAACGCAAAAAGTGGATGTTGGGGTATGCCGAAAGGCGGTAACCTGGGAGAGATGCTGATAGACATGTCCCTGGCGCGGTCGGTTTCCCCATCAGTTTTACCGCTTTTATAAGCTCTGAAGTCTCGCTCCATCATCCAAGAAAAATTTGCCAGATCTCTTAGATCAAGGTCCGTTACAATTTGTTCAGGAACCACAGGTCTGAAGATGTCCTCGTTTTCCAATACACTCCTGAAACCAGGGGGGACAACTGGGAACTCCCTTGACCGACGACTTATTGTCTTAAAGTTTATTAAATCTGATTATTCTTTTAAGTTCATTAAATCTGATTCTGATATGATGAATCTGATTATTCTGATCACGGTTCCCAGGGAAAAGGGGAGGTTGCCGTGTACCTCAGAGCCTTGTACCACTCTGGGCGATTGCTATCATCATCGGAAATAAAGCGGAGGAGTAGGACAAGGGATAACTCTGGGAACCTATGCTGGAACGAATAGTCACTGAATTATTATATGTTCAAAAAATAAAAAAACACAGCCAACCGGGGTCTGGCTAATATAAAATTGGTACTCGACACAACGGACAAGTAGAACAATTTTTTAAATTAGTTTTCACTTGTAAAAAGTTATCAAAATGTATGAATTAGCGATGGGCTATCAGCCGGGGCCTGATTTAATCAGAAACTCTCCCGAAGTTACCGAAAAGTATCGCTGACTAGTCCTGTGACCAACGACCCTCTTTTGCACCCGCTGTGCAGGCTCCTTTAAACCCGTCGGGAGGGAGATCCCCACTAATCTGCGAGAAAAACCGAATCCTCTGAAAGTTACGCCAAGGAAAAGACAAACGACAACAAACACCGTAGTCGGTAATTCCTCGTCTTCTCGGCATTTCTGGGTTTCACCGAACCGGTTTTTTCCCGGCGTCTCGATCGATTGTCTGTAAATGCCCGCAGCAAGTGGCGTCATGCACGACACCTTTTTGACAATTAAGAGAGGCTGCATTTAAAATCCGCAGTAAAATGGAAAAATAGAAAAACGAAAAGAAGAAAAATGAAAACATTAAATTGACAATATTTCGAAAACTAAACATTTTTCGAATAGACAAACTGACCCTTATTTTTAATACTAAATAAGATAAACTTATCAAAATTGGGGACATCATTTGAAAACTTTAATTTTTACGGTTTTTTTTAAATATCAAATTCAGATATACAGTGTAATTCAAAATTGGCGTCATTCCTCTGGGGGTGTTGTCTAGGGAGCGTTTTAGGAGTACAGGAAAAACAGTAAAAGAAATAATTGTTATTGAAAACTGAGATATTTGCAACAAGCTCGATTAGAAGGATGGCAACCATGTTTTTCAAGGTAGGCAGATGCCTAATTAACATTACATAAAGACCTGTTGCTTCGTAATTATTTAAAACTCCAGTAACCATGGAAAAATACAGAAAGTGGCATTAAAATAGGTTAGGACAATCGGTAAATTCAACAGATTCGTTAAATGTAGGAACGAACTTTTTCGAAATGTCAATATTGTCAACGATAAATTGTTCTTTATTGTCATCTTAACCTCGCATTGGTTTGTTTACAAATAAACATACATATCCGCCTTTAACTCCAAACAAGTTAGTGCCTGTGTAATCACCTTATTGTGCACTATTCTCGAGCAGCTTCTCGTATTCTGTTAATTAGCTCCTGCTCGATTTGTACCGGTGTTCAGTAGACCAGAGGTTTAATGTGTCCTTGTGTTCTGTGTATTTTACATACGCGGTAGGAATGTAGGCCCTTCCTTGGTATTTATGTGGTACCTGGGAAAGTGTCAGTTGTTGTGCAATGCTCTGAGTACCCCTGGAAGACTCTGCTGCAATTATCTCCAATACCTGTTTACCTGTGTCTCGAACCCGAACACCTATTGTCCACTATCTTCCTGCAGCCAATCTTCCAGTGTCTCTAGTCCTTTGGTGGCGTAAGTTTTGAATCACCCCGAATAGTAAACGTAACAGTAGACGTTATACTTTTATGTGAACATGCCGGGTTGTGCTGTAGCTAAATGTGGAAACTTTAATAAGAAAACAAAAGATTAGATTTCCAAAAACCGGCGAATTTAAATTATTATTAATTAACTAATTCTTAAATAACAAAATTTTTAAAAAAATATAATACATTTTTTAAATTATAAAAATTTGTGAGAAATATATTTGAGAGAAGAAAACAAAACACTTCTAAATTTCGTTGAAATTAAATGCTATTCTAAATGTATAAGTGCATTAGCAGAAATTGCTGAAAAGCGTTTGGCCAGCCTTAATTTCTTAAGTTGTTTGAATATTATAAAATATTTATTACAATTTAAAGTTTGGTTGCTGTTTTTATAAATATATATTTTTTTTCGTTTCAGGTAAGTGGACAACTGGCGCTTTTCATGCTAGCCGATAAATTTACTACCAAAAATGCAGCGGAATAAACGCAAGTATAAAAAATAACTTTTGTTGGAACAAGTTTGAGGATACTTTTAAAAATGTTTTAAAATTCGTCCTTATTTTCTCCAGAGTGTTTAATAATTACACTTGTTCTCGTTATTAAAAATAGTAAAAATAGTTAAAATATATTTATTATAAGCGAAAAATATATCATCTACTGCTAGCAAAAACAGTATAAATCCTGTTAAACGGCTAATACAGTCGCATTCACCAGCCTTCAAGAACCGTTACATTATTCAAACACCAAGAATTAAGCAAATTGAATAACAACCCATAAATTATTTTAACTAAATCATATAGAATGAAAGTAAGCAAAGTTTCCATAAAAAAAATTAGGAAAGTCGCAAACATTTTTCCAGAAAATCGGGTCCTACCTGCTTAAGCGTTAACAATAAAAATAAGTTGGTTAGTTAGGATTTCGGTCTGTTCTACATTGTGACTGAAAAATTGCGTTATTTATGTTTAGTGCTATTTTGAAGAGTACAAACGGAGTGTAGAGGAAAAACTGTTTATCCTTCAAATATATTAGGTCGTCAAGGTGCAGTTTTAACTTTTTAATAAGTTTTATTTTATTCTTGGCAATTGGGAGCATAAAAAATAGCCAACTTTTAAAAAATGATTTCGGCCTCGACCGGTGAACTGTTAAGACGCGCTGTGTACTGTGAGTGCTAGTGCTTGCTTATCTAAAATTCCATCGAAGTGGTACAATAACAATAACTACAAAACGAAATAGTAAGAATCTTTCACCTATAATGGAACACTTCGGTATTCGTCAAAACAACCAGGCTATCAACAAGACTATTAATTGGTAAACTACTAACTCCTTCGAGCCATGAGTGAAACCAATAAAAATCCTGAAGCTCTGCAACTGGAAATCATCGAACGTGAATACGGCTTGCTAAGCCCCAATTCTCCAGATAGGACACAACATAATATCCCAATTACCCGTTAACAATAACGAGAAGCAGCGGTAAAGACGAATGGCAAATGGTAAAAAGACCCAACAACTCTCGACAATCACTAAGTCCCTCAGAAGATCCCGTTACACTTACTCAAAGCAACCGATTTTCACTCCTAGCAAACTACAACAACAAAAGTATGGACATGGATATGGCAGAAGATATGAACGTATCACAAAGCAATGCTAAACAAACTCCTAAGTAACCCCTGTATTTGTGCCAGATATACAGGACATGAACTAACTTCTGCTAAAACTTCGGGAAATTGGCTTAGTTCCAGGAATTACCTATTAAACGGTAAACTACGATAAACGGGTTCAATAACAGCGAAGTTAAAGTAAATTGTGATACAGTAGAGAATTACAGAAAACTCGTTAAATACTTGAAAGAGAAAAACAAGAAAGAGCATTCAGAGTGGTAATTCGTAATATACATCCCTCAACCTTGGAAGAAGATATCAAGCTGGAACTGGAGCTTCTTGGGCACAAAGTTCGGAACGTCTTCAACATACCAAACAGATCAAACAAGACCCGACAACCGCTCTTTTTCATCGACCTGGAACCTAACGACAACAATCACAAAATTTACAATATCAGGCTTCTGCTGAATGCCTCCGTAATAATAGAACTGCCCAGGAAATCTCGAAACATGGTCCAGTGCACTAGATCTCAGCGCTATGAGCATACAAAAACGTACTGCAACAGACCGCACCGCTGAGTCAAATGCTCTGCTGACCATGACACTTCGAGGTGCAATAAAAGCAAGTATACCTCTGCCATATGTGTGCTATGTGATGGGGCACACCCAGCAAACTATAAAGGCTGCATAGTCTACAAAGAAATCAACAGGAACAACAAAATACAAAAATCAACATTTACCGAAATTCGCACAACGATACCCCAAGAAGCAAACCATCAATCGACCCAACGAAATAATCATATGCCACAACCAACTTCCGCTGTCTTAAAAACGCGCTCATATGCTCATGCAACTTCTAATCCTAGTCCAAATTGCACTTCTGAAAACCCAACACACGCGACAATACGTTTATTCGTCAAACTTGAAAGTTTAATCACAAAACAAGCTCAGCAACTAGGTACGTTGCTCAACCTCTTAACAACTCTGATCGCGCAACTGTCCAAAAATGCAGCTTAATTCCTTAAACTTAGTCCTTTGGAATGCGAACGGTCTGGCACAACATCGCCAGGAGATCGAAGTCTTCCTAAAAGTAAACAACGTCGACGTCACGCTAACCTCAGAAACGCACTTCACCTCCAGAACACAATTCAAAATTAATGGGTATTATATCTACGATACAAAGCATCCCAATGGAAAAGCACACGGTGGGTCGGCCATCATTATTAAAAATAAGATAAAACACTTTCAACTAGAAGAATTCCAGAAAGATTTCCTACAAGCTACCAATGTAAGGATCGAAAGCACAAATGATTCTCTTACAGTTTCAGCAGTGTATTGCCCGCCCAAACACACTATGTTACCAACCCAATTGGGTAAAAAAATTGTTGTAGGATTTGTTGTTCAAGATTGGTGACCACCCGACGAAGAGCATTTTTTAACTGTAAAAAATAATCATTACGATACCCTGTCCACTGGTGAACCCACCTACTGGCCAACAGACCCTCAGAAAATTCCTGATCTGTTGGATTACTTCATCACATCTGGAATCTCAAATAAATATACTCTGATCAAATCCAATTTCGACTTAACATCAGACCACTCTTCTGTTGTTCTTACGCTGAGTCCACAAATGATTTAAAAAAAAAGGAAAAATTCAGCTGTATAGCTATAAAACAAATTGGACGAAGTTCACCGAATCAATTGAAGATAATATACAGATCAGACAAAGTCTAAAAACGCAAGATAACATCGACAGTGCCACAGAATACTTGATCCAGTTAATATACGAGGCGGCTTTAAAATCAACTCCCACTACTCCTACTAATACAAATTTCACTTGCATATATCCACAAGAAATTATGCAAAATATTAAAATAAAAAAAACCTAGGGATGAAATGGCAGAATAGCCACCATCCAGAGGATAAAAGAAACCTAAACAATGCAACAAAATGCTTGAAAACACTTCTCCTAAAAAGAAAGAATGATACTTTTAACGATTACTTAACTAATCTATCAACCTCACGAACTTCTGATTACTCGCTGTGAAGAGCTACAAAAACTTTCACAGACCACAGACTCACAACGCCCCATTAGATCCAACCTTGGCTGGGCGAGGAGTGAACAGGCAAAAGTTAACGCATTTGGTGACCACCTAGCAAGAATATTTCAACCCAATTCAATATATCATACCCGGATGCAGAAAATAATATATTGCACAAAAAAATAAGCTCCTTTTTAACCGTCCCCTTGCCAATGTCTAAACCGATCAAACAATTTTCGCCAGCAGAACTGCAGGAAGGAATAAACGATCTCCGAAACGGCAAAGCTCCAGGATACGACCTACTCACAGCCGAAATCCTAAAACACTTTGGAAAGAAGGCACTAACCTTTACGACGACTTTGTTCAACTGCATTCTGAGAACCCTTTTACTTTTAATTGATTAGGGCTTTTACCCCAATCAATGGAAGTTTGCTGAAACTATCATGATTCGTAAACCTGGGAAACTAACAGATCTAGCACCTTCCTACAGACCTATCAGCCTGCTCCCAATTCTCTCAAAGGTGTTTGAAAAACTATTGCTCAAAAGGATGAATACATTTATTGCCAACCGAACCCTCTTACCAGAGCACCAGTTCGGTTTTTGTCAACACCACTCCACAATCGAACAGACGCACCGGGTCGTGAACAAAATAACTGAAGCTTTAGAAACCAAAAAGTTCTGCTCTGCTAACTTCTTGGACATTAGCCACGCATTTGACAAGGTTTGGCATGGACTGCTGTACAAAGTAAAGAACAGCCTACCCGAGTTTTTTGTCTTGCTGAAGAGCTACCTAAACAACCGCACTTTTCGGGTCAAAGTCGGTGAAGCACATTCTCAAATTTTTGACATCGAATCTGGAGTACCACAGGGCTCGGTCCTAGGACCAAATTGTACAGGGTGGGCCACTAAGAGAGGTGCTCGGCCGTATCTCACAAACCATTAGTCGTATTGATTTCAGGTAAAAAATAATATGAATAAAGAGACCACGGGAAATTGCTGGAAATGACTTTCAAGTTCGCAAAATGGCCGATAGAGGGAGAAATTGCAACAGTAAATTTTAAATACGGATTTTTTGAGGTTTCAGATAAGCTAAGGTATGTTGAGAATACTTTAGTCCTATTCCTGAGAGAATTTGACTTATTTTTTGTTGGAGTCACATTCTTCTAGCTAGTCAAATAAAGTGGTGGGGGAAGGCCAAATAATAGTTCAAAAATTTATTGATAGCTCCGTGTTTGCTTAACAAAATTCAACGCTTAAATTTCAGTTGAAAAGCTTTTTATTTACCTTAACACCTGCTGTAAAATATTCGACCATATGATTGCCACTTTGGCCGCCAGAGGGCTTGTTATAAAAGGTCGTCAAACTTTTTCGTTTTTCTTAAATTTTTTAAATGGAATGATATATAATTTTTTTTGCTGCTTAGAAAGAGGATAAAAAATGAAGCAAAATAGTGAAAACCGCACACCGATATATTTATTGCAACCGAGGATATAAACAATTTGACAATAAGAAGATATTATAATAACACATGGCAATTATTGATCCTGATAAGAACCGATTGCTATATTTCACGCATTATGAGTATTCCTGGGGATGAAATACACCCTTGGGATTAAAATCTGCTTAGATGCTCAAAATGTTTTCCGTCATTTCAAGCGATGCATTGCTCCAGCTTGTTTCTCGTAGATAAAACAGCATTCTCTATTTTTGCGACAAGAATGTGATGAATTGCACCCTTAATTTCGCTTATTAGGTCCTGTTTGGAAGTTGGTCTGGTTTGGTAAACAATCTCTTTTATCAAAAGAGATAGACTTTCGAGGCCATTCCTTGAAACAAGTGGGTTTTTTGGGTTCTTAGGCCGTCGTTCGGTAGAATTTCTTCTTGACGTTTCGCAAGCACGTGTGGCTTGCATCTTCAGAAGTGGTTTGCTTGAACGCTTACACTGTTCTGAGCGTTCAAGCAAACCACTTCTGAAGATGCAAGCCACACGTGCTTGCGAAACGTCAAGAAGAAATTCTACCGAACGACGGCCTAAAAACCCGAAAAACCCACTTGTTTCAATCTCTTTTATTCTCCCCCACAAATAAAAGTCCATACACCTAAGATCGGGTGACCTAGCTGGCCACGGGAATAAACTGCCTCGTCGCGATAAGCGTTATCTAAAAATTGACGGACATTTACGGAGAAATGAGCAGGGCCCCGTCTTATTGAAAAAACATGTTTACTCGCTTTCGCAACGGTATGTCTTCTAAAAGTAATGGTAGTTAGTTTTGTAAGATGTCTAAATACATATTTCCATTTAGCTTCTGTTCAAATATAAATGGACCAATAATTTGTCCCTCAATTGACACTAAATAGACCTTGATGATCAACTTCCTGCTGAAGATTGTCAAACTAATGCATTTGTTATTACGAATACTTGACGTTAAAACGGTATAAACTGTATTCACTATAACATTAGCTATACCTTCGGTTGCGAAAAATTTATCGATATGCGGTTTTCACTATTTTGTTTCATTTGTCGTTCTCTTTCTAAGCAGCTTAAATATTATATATCATTACATTTAAAAAATTGAAGGAAAACGACAAAGTTTGACGACCTTTGATAACGCGCACTCTCGCGGCGAAAGAGGCAATCATGAGGGCGAATATTTTATAGCATGAGTTAAAGTAAATAAAGATAATTTTGTTAAGCCAATACGGAGCTATCCATAACGTTTTGAACCAATATTTGACTTTCCCTCACCACTTTATTTGACTGGCTAGAACAATAACACTCCGACAAAAAATAAGTGAAATTCTGTCAAGAACAGAATGAAAGTATTTCCAATCTACCTTAGTCTGTCCTAAACCGCTTAAAATCAGTATTTAAAATTTACTGGTGAAATTTCGTCCTCTAGCGGCCATTTTGCGAACTTGTAAGTAATTTCCAGCAATTTCTCTTGGTCACTTTACTCATATATTTTTTTACCCGAAATCGATACGACTAATAGTTTGTGAGATACGGCCGACCACCTCTCTTAGTGGCCCACCCTGTACACACTATATACAGCAGATCTACCACTCAGTGATGACGTAATGATCACTACATATGCTGATGATACAGCTTTACTAGTATCAGACGATGATCCGAACAAGGCAACCTACACCTTACAAATAGAAATACATAAGCTGAAAAAATGGCTCTCAACATGGCGAATTAAAGTTAATGAAGCAAAGTCTACACACATCACATTTACATTAAGAAAACAACTTGTCCCCCAATATCTCTAAATGGGCAACAGATTCCCCAGAAAGAACATGTTAAGTTTCTGGGACTGCACCTCGATCGTCGACTTACCTGGAACAAGCATATTTAAACCAAGAGAACCGAGCTCAACCATCGGCTCAACAAAATGTATTGGCTAATCGGACATCGCTCACCGTTATCGCTCGAAAATAAAATACTGACCTACAAAACAATATTGAAACCAATATGGACATGCCGCCTACAACTTTGGGGCTCTGCCTGCCAATCCAACTTGGAAATCCTCCAGGGATCTAGACCATACAGGACATGCCTACTCAGCTGTGGAGAAACAATGTGCTTGGGCAGTGATTTTGAGGACAGTTGGTTTAGCGCCCCATTTGCTATTTGTTAGTTTTCTCAGGATGTTATTTCTTGCGGCCGCTTTGTAACGAGTCTTTTCACAATGATGCCTATATGTAAGTGATCTATCGAGGATTTCTCCGAGATATATTGGCTTCTCGGTATGTTCAAGGGTGACACCATTCCAAACGACGTTAAGCTTTCTTTTAGCCTGACGTGAGCGAAGGTGGAGTGCACAAATCTGAGTTTTAAGAGAGTTCTCCTCGTAGCAGGCTGACATAGTGGCTAATGTGCCCTCCAGCTTTGCCTACACCTCCTCAAAGGTCCTTCCCCGCGCTGCTACACCAGCGTCATCAGCGTATAGAAAAAGTGTCGTGTCTTCAGGTGTGGGTTGGTCGTTTGTGTATATGTGTAAATAAGATCGGCGCAAGGACGCTTCCCTGGGCAAGACCATTTTTTTGATTCCTCCATCGGCATTTTTTTTCCTTGTAGGGTCACATGCAATTGTCGGTTTTGCTGTAAGGACTCTATCGTTTTTAATAATTGATAGTCTTTAGTAGTTTCGCAGATCTTGGCCAGTAACTTACGGTGGTTTACTGTGTCGTACACAGCGCTTCGGTCTACCAAGACAAGCCCAGTAATAAGCTTTTCTTCGAAGCCCTCTTCAATGTGCTCAGTGAGAGCAAGGATTTGATTAGTACAAGATTTGCCTTGTCTGAACCCAGCTTGTTGGGGGATAATCCTTGAGTCCACGAGGTCGCCGATGCGGGTCAAGATCAACCTTTGGTAGAGCTTGAAGGGGTGACAGAGCAGAGAGATCGGCCGATAGCTCTTTGGCGAATCAGGATCTTTTCCTGGTTTCAGAAGCGGTACTTTGGCCTTTTTCCATGCTTTAGGTATTTTCAATTTTTTTCGGCAGGCATTAAAGAGTTCCAGCACCCATTCTTTGGCACTTAAACCGAAGTGGCTGGTTTCTGTATCGATGCTACGCTGCATTTGAACTTTTTGGCTTTTCTTGGTGGGTTTTCCGTTTAGAAGTAGTTGGTGTGCGACTTGGTTGGCTGTTACTTTACATGGTTCTTTACTCTCCGTTGGATAACAATCAAGCTTTTTAATCAGATTCCATGCCATTTTGCTGCTTCTTGACATATCCATTCTTTCCAGGGTTTCAAGCCATTTATTTTGCCTTGATTCACTTAGTGCGGTCATGAGATTTGTGCCGCACGCTATAATCTGCTCGTTGAAAGGATCTTTTGAGAATAGCTTTTCATATTCGGCTAAGATGTATTTATCACCATTGGAAAGTCCTGGAACAAAATTCTGCATGCAGCCTCTTGGGATGTGATTTTTTGAAACCCTCTGAAGAGCAGCTACAAAATTATTGTAGTTGTCGGGTGTAGGAATGATGTTGTTGACAGTCTCATCTAATTCTTTGGTGAAATCTGACCAACTAGCTTTTTTGAAGTTAAATCTTCTTCGAAAGGGTATTTTGGATGTCCTTACTGCAGGGAATATTTGGCTACCGATGGGCCTGTGTTGGGTTCTGGGGAGAGCTTCGTAGACGTTTTTAACACAGCAATCCTGTATGTTGTCGCTAACAAAACAATTGTCGGGGTTGTAGCCGAGTTTCCAAATTTTGCTCATAAAGAAGCAGGGTAGCTGCGAATCGTGGAGGAGAGACAAGTTGTTTGCCTCCATCCATTCCTCTAGCAGTTGACCGTTGTTGTCGGTTTTGTTGCATCCCCACTTGATACTGTGGCAGTTGAAATCGCCGATTACAAATTGTGTCTTTTGTCTGCCGAAGCTCTCTGGCATGGCGAAGTTCAGGTTTGTGCCCGGGGGGGGTGATAGACTGACGTTACCGTAAATGTTCCGCATTCTATGGTCGTCAGACTCTCGGTGCCGTCTGACACTGTTTTACTTGTAGAGGTCAGTGACATGTCAGGTTTTATAAAGATTGCACTACCATGTTTGTTATGTGGTGCCTCAATGGTCAAGCGCATTCCGATTATTTCCGGCCTCGGAGATGTCTGGTCTCGATGTGTTTCCTGTATACACAGCACATCCCAATTGTGGGTCTGACATAATTCCGTTATAATGTCCTGTTTGTTTTTGGTGATTCCCTCAACGTTAAGGCTATCAAGTGTCAGAGTGGGCTCTGAAAAGTGCCTTTTGTTTTTAGTTTTCTGCATTGGTGATTTCCGGTGATGGAAGGATTGGCCGTTGTCCTTTCGGACAACGTTTCCAGGGGGCGCCGGCATTCTCTATGTTTGCATTTTAGAAAATACACTCGTGGAGGCTCCTTCCTTGTTCTCCCACCTTTAATGAAGAAACGGTGTTTGCCTTAAAGCAAAAATCGCCGATAATTTTTTGCAAGAAAATGTGTATTAAATATTATATGGTTTCTCGGTTTAAAATTCTGGTTTCACAAAGATGAAAAGGGAATCATTTTCATCAACGGGCAAAACTGTGAAATGACCAACAAATGAGGCATGTTTTTTTCTTTCATTAATGATAATTTGCGTATTATAGCATATTATTAATTGTTACAACCTTTAAGATTTATTTCAATCTTTGAAATAAAACACTCGCTGAGGCAATGTACAGAAACATATCTAATACTTAAATCCTTGTAAATAAAATATGTCTTGTGTTACTTCACTTTCCATTATGCAGATATAAAAAGGATGATAATGGCCCATAAAATCCATTTTACAGTTCCAGCTATCATTTTAATGTTATTTACCATAATCGCAATACTTTGCTTTGCTAAAATTAACTCTAATCTCTATAGTTAGAGTATTTTCAATATCTCCAGATTTGTTTCCTTCTAGTAAAGCAACAGCCCATTAAATGTATTTAATGGGTGAAAATAACACCAAATGGCATATTTATTTAACTCATTTGAGTAATACTCTTTAGCGCCTCGTAAATTTTCAACCGTATTAGAACGTATTTTTAAAACGTGCGCCACAGGTGCGTGGAACTGTTGATATTTATTGCAGAAAATGGTTGTAATTTCCCGTTATGTTTATGTTATGTTAGACGATTTAATGGTTTTTAATGAAAACTTTGGATTTAGTTGAGAGGAAATGAATTAAAAAAACTAGCTAATTTATTAAATGGAATTTAATAATACAGTAACCCTAACTTCGACAATGACAACTGGAACTTGATCAACGACTGGTACTTGAACTATTTTAACAACTCACCAAACTATGCCTGCACACTGATCACAGACACAGAGTACGATGAAGCCCTAGCGCACATCAAGAACACTGCACCGGGGAAAGATAAAATTAAGGCAAAAGTCTTGAAAAGCCTAACTCAAGAAACACACAAACTGATCCTAACTGAATTGAACAACTGCATCACAAATGGCAGAATCCCAGAAACATGGAAAAACGGCTTAATAATCCCTATACCCAAAAATGGACTGGACAATACACAACCGAGCAACTACAGACCAATTACACTGCTTCCAGTACTAGGCAAGATTTTTGAATGCATAATGAAGCAGCGGCTTGACAAAGTGATTGGAAAATATATACCTACCTACCAATTTGGTTTCAAACAGCATCACTCGACTGTTCATCCGCTCTTTATTTTGGCCAAAAATATACAAACTACCCACTTAACTGACAGAAAGACAGCTTGCCTGTTTATGGACATTAACAAGGCTTTTGACAGTGTCTGGCATAGAGGCTTACTATACAAACTATACAAACTACACACACCAACATATCTACTATACACCATAAAGAACTTACTAGAAAACAGACAACTACAAGTACGAATTGACAAAACACTGTCATTTTCTTTTTCCCCTGAACAAGGGCTCCCTCAAGGATCCCCGCTCTCACCGTTTCTCTACAATATATACTGCCATGACATATACAATTACAACTTACCAGACAAAAATCAAATCGACAGATCGGCAAACATATTACAATACGCAGACGACACGGCACTTATTGTACATGACAAAACTACTGAGAGAGCAGCGCAAAGACTCCAAACACTAACAAACAACACAATGACATGGTTTTATAAATGGAGACTAACACCAAACGCGTCAAAAAAACCAACTTCTGCTCACAAACCACAGACTCAACGCTGATTCCCCTACAATAACAGCAGACGGCCAAACGACACAACCAAAAAACGACGTAAAATACCTTGGAATCACAATCGACCACAAACTTAAATTCACTAAACACATACGAAACATCAGGGCAGAAACAATAAAGAGAACAAAACACTTCCGATCACTAACCTACAAAGACAGAGGAATTAGCACAAACACCGCCACCAAAATATATAAAGCTATTTGTAGACCCTTGCTAGACTTTGGACATGTACTCATGACCAAAGGAACAGAAAGGACAAAACGTTATACACAAACAACAGAGCAAATTGCACTAAGACTAATAACACGAATAAGACACCCCCAAAACCCACTACACAACCCCCCCACCCAACTACTATACGAACGCACAAACATGACAAAGATCTCGGAAAGACTCATACAGCTACAGACAAAATGGACAAACAACCCCTACAACTGGACCATACTGAATCCCCTTTGTCTTAC
This sequence comes from Dendroctonus valens, assembly GCA_024550625.1. Classification (NCBI taxonomy): domain Eukaryota; kingdom Metazoa; phylum Arthropoda; class Insecta; order Coleoptera; family Curculionidae; genus Dendroctonus; species Dendroctonus valens. The sequence continues at coordinate 1,509,051 of JAJTJO010000098.1, forward strand.
AAGACCAACCAGACAATCCCGCTTCCGTTTCCCTACATTAACGCTACTCGAACACTTACAAACGCAACGGACTAGTGGACAATAAAATAATTTCTTCTTGCCACTGAAATCTCATTTATTTAATAACATTGTTAACCTAGAATGGGAGAATTTTCATATTTGTTTTTTATTTAGATTGGGACTGCATGTATTAAACAAGGGCAGAAATACCGATAGGTCGATAGCCTTTTTTAGAAATAAAGATGTTTACTACTACTATTGTTGACCTAGAATAGGAGAATTTTCATATTGGTTTTTTATCTAGATTAAGACTGCATGTATTAAACAAGGGCAGAAAGACCGATAGTTCGATAGCCTTTTTTAGAAATAAAGATGTTTACTACTACTACTAATACAGTATTTTGCGTTTATTTTCTCAACACATATCAGTCACAAACCACTTCATTCAGGTATTGTGGTTTTTCTAACGTAGTTTTCTCCGGAAGGCAAACTCACAATCGTTATACAACGGAAAGTTGCTTTGCACTCTTCAGATGACACTGAAGGTTGTACCATGACCTCATCCCCTTTCTAGAATCAAATCAATTTCTAAATGCTCTTTTTCTTTGCTGAGATTTCGCGGAAAAAAGTTCTATTTTCTACTGCAAACTTTCAAATCAAATAAGTATTTCTAATGCTGCCATACAGATTAAGTTAAGACCCAAACTCATTGTCCTGATCATTAAAGATTGACGGTATACGTTACTTAAATTTTTTTAAACAAGGTTTAACCAGTTTAATTAAGAAGTTGTCCAAAACTTACCTGCCAATCCGCTGGGGTAGCTACTTTATATTTATCACATAGTTGCAAGGAGTCCAAAACTCTGAGTATTTCACTGGAAAAAGAGTTTATTTACTGAAATTTAAAAGGCTGTGTGGTAGAAAATCGAAGGAATCTAAATCAATGCAATGAAATGATGTAAAGTAAGTTTCTTACTCAAAATTTCTTCCAGTGGTAGCAGGATATAATAGGGAAAATCTCATCTTTTTCTTAGGGTCGATAATAAAAACAGCCCTAGCAGTTAGAGGTAACCCATTAGCGTCCTTTCCATCGGGGTCAATCATTTGCAGATCAACTGCAATTTCCCTGTCCTCATCAGCAATAATCGGGTACGGAAATTCCCGATTACCAGAAAGGGCATATGCCCTGATGTCTGTGGTCCACTTTAAATGGGACTCGACTGAGTCGCAAGACAAAGCTATAACTTTGCAGTTTCTTTTGGAAAATTCATGTTTTAGCTGCACAACTCGTGCCAGCTCTGTAGTGCACACCGGTGAAAAATCTGCTGGATGAGAAAACATAATGCCCCATCTGAAAGAGAATCAAGTCACCAGTTTCATTATATTTTGAAATTTGAATATAAAACTTGTTTCGGGCGTCAAGCAGAGCTTCTTCAACGAGTAAACTTACGAATCTTGAAACCAGTCGTGAAGCTTCATGTCTCCATACGTGGTATTAACAGCAAAGTTTGGAAATGTATCACCTAATTTAATACTCATTTTTTGAAATTGTTCAGCAGGTAAACCAGATATACAGAAACAATTACATTTAGCGTCGGAACCGGCTGTCACGTGTTATGAGATGTTCAGCTTCTCAAATACGTTCCGTAATTGGTTGCCAATATCATGTGTGCTGCAAAAAGTGCAGTTATTTTAAGTTTGAGATGGGCGGGGCGGCATTGAAAAAATAATTAAATATACAGTATGTTCTTCAACAAACAAAAAGTTAAGGCAAAAATATAAAAAAAAAATAACTATTTGTTCAAGAAATTAGTACAAAGTACTGCAATGGCAAAACATTTCTTTTACATGTACAGGGTGTTTTTGAGTTTTTCATTCTTGTTATATCAAATTTGTGTTGTATGGAAAAAGTGGTAAAAGATGTTATCAAGATTTAAATTAAAAAATATATTGGTTCGGAATTTTAAATGTACAGAGTGATTGTTGAAAACTGGCTAGCTAATTTTTTTCTTTTCAAATTTTGAACACGTCAAAGATATTCGACAAAAGCGATCTTAATTTGCTTAGGTTCAGTTTTGGAAAAGTTAGATTTTGAGGCAAGAAGCAAAACTTAAGAAAATAATTGTTAAACATACAAATCGCAAACTCGGTCGTATTCATCTGAATTACTTCTAAAAGGCGCATCAGGCATAGAGTAAAGTAGTCGGTCGTGGAATACTGTTTTGTTTTTTGGAAAAATAAAAATGAAAACTTTAACTTTATTATGCGTCTTGTGGAATATAGATAGATTGAAGTGTTATAAACAAAAAACAGAAATAATAAGTTATTGTAAAAGAAAAATGATGTTTGAAAAACTAATTAACAAAAATTGCACTTTTTTCTAGCTGAAAAATGGGTGGGTGAAAAATATGTGGAATACCAATATACACTAATGTGGAATAGGTTTAATATTAGACTTGATTTTCAAATAGTTTAAGTTTTTTAAGTAAACAAAGATTATTGGAAAATAACATACATTTATTTTATTACATTATAAAATACAAAAAAAAAACAATAAATGAACATCAACATTAGTAATAAGAAGAGGAACTTAGAACAAAAATCAGATCATCACATGTATGGGTCTTTTTCGGCACCTGCACATTCTTCGTGTGCCCAGCATTTGCACATGGCACACACAACCCATATTTCTATATTTAGTAATATTATAATAATACAGGGTGTCCCACCGGGAACCGCCGCGATCGATATCTGGCAAACTATAATTAGGAGAAATTTGAAAATTGGACAGTATACGTAGGTCATTGGGGGCAAGCGATCAAAAATATTTTCAAGATCGCCGCACTTCCGGTTATACCGGAAGTAGGTATCAACTTGCTTATTATAAATGGAACACCCTAAATACTATTACGTTTTTGAGTTCTATTCCAAATTATAAACATATTTCATGTACAATATCATATACCTAAGTCTAATCGTTTTTCAGATATTTAAAATTTTATGTAAAAAATGACAGTTGCAGCCACTTGAATAATCATTCATTTTTCTTATAAGGAAATATGTACAACTTAATTTGACTCGCATTTCCTGTTGAAAACGACTTACTTTAATGGAATTTCGACAACATTTTCATAACTATTAATACAAAGTGTTAAGAAAATAAGTTTGAAAATGACGTTGAGAAAACCGTCCAAAATCATTTTTTTTCCTAGTTGGGTATATTTTCCTGACTGTACTTTAATCACTTCAAAATATTCCTGGGTTTCAGTCAATTTTATTGTTTATCATTCAAAATGTTACAAATACGTTTCGGTATCTTTCTCCACCATCATCAGTTTGTGTGTCTAGATCTTTCTACCTTCACATTTGACTGGACATTCCAATGTCCAGAATGTTCAGTCAAATGTGAAGGTAGAAACATCTAGACACACAAACACAAACTGATGATGGTGGAGAAAGACACCGAAACGTATTTGTAACATTTTGAATGATAAACAATAAAATTGACTGAAACCCATTCCAATGTCCAGAATGTCCAGTCAAATGTGAAGGTAGAAACATCTAGACACAAGAAGAATGACAAACCGTTTTTAAAAACTAACTTTATTTCTAATTATTACAACTGTACTGTAGCGTGGTTGTACTCTTACTGACTTTAACATGATTTTACTGTTTGAGAAAGACAAGACATGATACTTGGAAATGGTGATCAGCGGTATTCCGTGGCTGCTGATACAGCGGAATCCATGGGGACTGTCACATAACTCCTCCCTCCAAAGATTCGACTCCATCGTCTACGAGGGTAGGTGGACCTCTTGAAGTTGTATTTCAGATGACTGGGGGCGGTTTGGACAATAACGATACTTTTGTTTAGACAAGTACAGTCCAAAGCCTATAATTAACATAAACAAACATATTAGTGTCCAAAAGCTAGGAAATTCTGATGCTTCGCTGAAGAATAATTTCGGCTCGTTCTGTTGAAATTCTTGTTGAAGTGTGTAGAGTTCGTCCAGGTTCACATTGTGGATATGCTGGCTTAGGTTGAGAGTGACTGGAACGCTTGCTTCTATATTGATATCAGGAAAGAGCACTGGTTGACTGTGGTGATTGGTTCGTTTTTGTTGACTTCTTATCACATCCTGATTGATAATAATTTGGCAATTATATGGGATTTCGATCAAGTAGGATCCTGATAGTTTCTCGATTTCATGTTGGTTTTGGAAAATCTGCTGCACGGTTGTTTCTTGGGGTAGAAGGGCTATCCAATTGTTACTGATATCTAGTTGCCTTGTGATTGGTTGGCTGATTGTCGTCGTTATCAATTGACAGCTAGACATATTTTGTTTTGATTCCAATAATTGAACCACGCATGGGTTTTGGTTACTAATTGCTTCTAGTTCAGATTCATCGCATATAAAATACTGGTCGACTGGTACTTTTTGACATTCCTGACCACGATATGCATAGTGCAATGTATTTTTTAATAGAAACTTAGCGCGCGGTATTTATTACAGCCTTAAATTGACTCTTTTCTCCAGTTGGGATTGAATAGATATGGTAATAGCTAAATTGCATAGGGTATGTTAGAGGAATTTTCAACAGATACGTTATTTTATTATTTAATACAAAACATTCCAGACGTATTAATTTCTGATATATTGAGACAGTTTGCAAATTTACTTCAATTGGCATATTTTGTGATCCAACATCAACCGTAACTTTTAGCAATTCTTCATAAAGATTTCTCATTTTTATAATACTTGGGTGTAAAATTTTTATTTTTGCAAAGGTAATAGAATTTTCAATGTCTTGCAATATGGAGTCGATTACTTCATAAGTATTGATCATTTGATTCAAAGTGTCTTTTATTATTGCAGAATTTTCTCTTTGGGTGCTCTTTTGAATCATCATTCCTATTTGACTGAGTTTCGAATCTAAAAGCTTTTCATTGTGATTTACTTCTTGAATAGTTTTGTTGAATTGCTTGATAAGGCTTAAGGATAAGGAGTTTTGTTTTAATATGGCATGGTCGATTTGTTTTTGGTTATTTTGTAATTTTGTGATTACTTTTTCATATCTTTCGCCGTCAGAAGCATCTAAATTACCAGTTATGGTTTTGAATATTGAACCAATACCATTAATTAGGCCTCGCTTAAATCTATTAGGGTGAGGGATTATTTCTTCTAACTTAGTTTCTACTCTGGTTTGTGTTAAATGTAAAATCTTAAAGAAGTTTGAAGCATCAAATTAATATTGTTCGTGACTGCTTATCAACTGGGATAATTTTGCTGCTTTTGTGTGAAGTTTATTAGTTTCAACAATTATTGGGTTTAAATCGTAAAAGTGAATCAACGTATAAGTAGATTGTTGCAATTTTGCAAGTCCTAATTTCAAAGGAATTACGCCTGCATTATTTTCTAATTTTCTCAGGGAAATTTTATCATGATATCCCATTGCAAGTAGCAGAAGTCTGAAACAAAATAAATGCTATTCAGAATCTTTATTGAAACTGTATCGTTTTCTAAGAGGACGTTTTAGATTGCTAAGGTGGATTTTTTCGTGAGAATCAGTATTTCCTGTTTTACGTTTTGTGTTAATAGAAATTAATTTGCTCGGTTTTGCGAATTTGTCAGCGGTTTTCTGCCGTACGTGCTTTTTCGCATAGACTTCTTCGTTAGTATTGAATAGATACGGTGTTTCTCTAGTTTCGTTGAGCTTGTTAATAATTTTGGTTTTAGAAGTAACGAGCTTTTCATTTATTTGTTGATACAAAATTTTGGTTTTATTCTTATGATCAGATACGTAGTCATTTATTAGCAATTGATCCAGATTGATGTCAAATGGGTTATCTTCTGTAATGTGACCATTAATTATGTCTATTGGTTTCAATTTTGTTGCAGAATGTATGGAATTATTATATGCCAATATTATTAAAAATAAATAAATCATTTTTTGACTAATAGGGGTGTTTTTGAAATTTTGATTATTTAATAAGCGAATGTGCTCTGAAAGAGTTGAGTGTAATCTTTCAATGGTACCATTTGATTGAGGGTGGTGAGGAGAGCAAAAGTGGATATTTACCTTATGTAGTTGAAGGAGTTCGGTAACTATAGAATTTTTAAATTCTGTACCATTATCTACTACAACTTGATTTGGAATCTTATGATGCGAGAAATAAAATAAAAGATTATCTGCGATTTCTGTCGATGACAGAGATTTTAATGGATAAGCTTGGGCATATTTCGAAAAACTGTCAATAATGGTTAAAAATTTAGTTTGTTCCAGGGTATACGTATCTAAATGAATTATTTCAAAAGGCCTTGTTGCAGTTGGTGTAATATTATATTGCATTTTAATAGGCTTTCGGTCGTATTTACTTCTTTGACAAATTTCACAGTCATTGATATAAGTTTGAATCGATTTTCTTAAATCTGGCCAATAATATTTTACTTTAATCTTATTCATTGTTTCATCAATTCCTCGATGGTTTGATTTTGATTCGTGATAATTGTTTATAATGTCCTTAATGTCATTTTTATCCGATACATCCACTAATTTATGTAAACATCGTTTCAATTTTAGAGATGGCCATTTGAATGTTTTCCTAATTACTTCAGAAAAAGGTTGATAAATGTCGGGGTCTTCGAAATATATATAATATAGTTTATCAGATACAACATATTCTCTAATAAAATTAATAACATCGTGATCAAAATTATCTTTCGAAATTTGTGAAGTTATCCTTCTTTTATTTCCGAACAAAATGTGAACTTTCGGTTTAGCGGGTGAATGCAAAACGTAGTGAATTATAATTTGATTAGAGCCGTAATTAACAGCTGTATCTAAAATGGGAATGCCGACTATAGGATTTTCGTCTGCATTTGAATGAACTGTTACATCATCGTCACCTGGAATTCTCAAGGGTTCGTCGTCCACTTGAACTAGTGTTGATATTTGATCTATATCATCGTTATCGCGCTGGTTACATACATTCGAAGTTGAAGGTTGTGTCTCCAAAGATGCTGCGTTATGGGATTGTAAATTTAGATGTTTACTTGCGGTTTCATTAACAAATCCGTCTAAGTCGAAAGAATCGTTTGTTTCTTTTGTATGAATTTCAATCCGGGATAGCGCATCAGCGTTGGTATTAAGTTTACCTTTTTTATAAATTATTTCATAGTCAAATTCTTGTAACTTAATTCTCCATCTTACTAATTTAGAACTAGGATCCTTTAAGGAAAATAACCATTGCAATGGCTTATGGTCAGTTATGATGTTGAACTTTTTGCCAAATAAGTAGGGACGGAAATATTTGCTAGCCCAAACTATACACAGACATTCCTTTTCGATAGTTGAGTAATTTCTTTCAGAATCGTTTAAGGTTCTGGATCCATATGCCACTGGCAAGTCTTGACCAATGGGTCCTTGACTAAGAACACAGCCCAATGCAACATTACTTGCATCACAGGTTAAGTTAAACGGTTTGTTAAAGTTTGGATATTGTAGAATGGGTTCGTTAATTAACAAATTCTTGCAAAGATTGAAGCAGTTTACAAATTCGTTAGTATGTTCTATTTTTGCACCTTTTTTTAGACACTTTGTTAGTGGTTTAGTAAGCTTAGCAAAATTATTTATGAAGCATCTATAATATCCAAGAAGACCTAAAAATCCTTTAATTTCTTTGGTAGATTTAGGAATGGGATATTCTTTGATAGCTTTGATTTTATCAGGATTAGGTTTCACTCCATCTGGCGTGACAACATGGTCTAAATAAGCAACTTCTTTCTTCAAAAATTCAGATTTATCTGGTTGAATTTTGAAATTTGTAGCTCTTAAATGTTCGAAAACTTCTGTTAATTTTTCAATGTGTTCTTGAAGAGAACTAGAAAATATTATATCATCTAGATATACTGCACACTTTTCGTTAGTAATTCCCTTTAGAATATTATCCATACAACGCTGAAATGAAGCAGGAGCATTTTTGAGCCCAAAGGGCATTCGCAAGAACTCGTAATGCCCACTATCGGTACTGAAAGCGGTTTTTGGAATATCAGTTTCATTCATTTCGATTTGATGGAACCCGCTCGCGAGATCCAGCGTAGTAAAATATTGGCATCGCCCTAACTTGTCTAGCAATTCGGTGATATTAGGAAGGGGCCATTTTTGATCGATGGTTTTGTTGTTCAATCCACGAAAATCGATAACAACTCGCCATTTGGGAGTTCCTGATGCATCTATTTTTTTTGGCACCACCCAGATTGGGGACGACCATGGGGATTCGCTTTGCCGGATTATATTTTGCTGTAACATTTTGTTAATTTGTCGTTGTACTTCCTGTTTGTGAATATAGGGATATCTATAAGTTTTACTATATATTGGAATTTCATCTGAAGTTCTAATATGATGTTTAACTGTGCTTGTAAAGGTGAGAGGTGTGCCCTCGCGATAAAATATATCTGAGTACTTCCTACAAAGGGATAAAATTGAGTCTTTTTCTTCACGATTCATATGGTGTGTGCGAATTAAGGACGGGTCGAATTTTGGATTTTTTGGGGTGTCATCGAAATTATTAAAATCTATATTTTGAAGATCAACCCTGGACAATTTTTCTACATTTAAGGGTTGAGAGAAATCTAAAATTATTGGATCGCAAGTATTGTTTAAAATAGATGTTAAAGCTAGTCCATTTCGGGCAATTGTTAGGCTCTCAGGTATTTCGCAATTGTGAATTATTTGATAAAGAATAATGATTTCTCCGTTATCGATGGAAGTTCTAACTTCAATAATTTGTTCACAACGTGGGGAAATGCTGATACTATTGATTTCCGATTTAGTTTTGTGAAACGAAAGTTTAATCTTAGTGAAAGGTGTGGTTAGACATCCTGTACCAAAATTTAAATTAGCATGAAGTAATTTTAAATTATCAAGTCCAATTAAACCATCAAAAACATTGTGAAATTTAAACAAATAAAATTTCAATTTTGTTGGTTTGGGCAACTGAAAGATATTCGATGCAGGTATCATAACACTATATTGATGAGATGAATTTTGGAAAACGGTAGAAACTATGAATGGGTCAGTTTTTACAAAGTCTGGGTATAAATTGAATGCTAACTCAGGGTTTATAAAAGATTTAGTGGATCCAGTGTCAATTAAGAATTTGATATTATGTTCGGGAAAAATTATGTATGGGAGTTCACTGGAACTACTTGTGTTCAAGGAAATTACTTGTGTCATTTCTCTGAAATTTCCTGAAGAGTTTTCCGAAAATTTTTGGTCTTCATTTTCATTGACATCTTGAGCTGATATTTCATTGAAATCAGTTTGCCAAGTTAGAAGATATTCTGGTTGCATAGTATATTCGGAATTTTCATAGAACTCATTTGGATATTCATAACTTGAGTTTTCAAATTCTGTATTTGCATAATCGGTTTCTGCGTTGTATAGTTCTTCAAACGCAAATTTTGGTTGATATTGTTGAGATGGTTCCGCGGTTTTATTAGGTCCGTAAGATTGCTTAGTACACAAACTCATTGGAGTGGGTTTGGAAAATTGACGATTTGGATCAGGTTTGAAAACGTTTTGTTGAACTGGTGGTTTACCGAAAACTTGCGAATTAGTAAACGGTCTTGGAGGTCTATAATTAGGATTTTAATTTTAATTTTTGGTTTAAAGTGGGACGCATTTGTTGGTTGAAATGGTTAAATTGAGGTCTTTGAAGTGACATATTTGGTTGGAAGTGATTATTAGTACTAAATTGACGATTATTAATATTTGACTTAAGTTCAGGAGGTTTTGCATTATTATATTGAAGATATTTAACGTTTTCTTCATGTATGACCAATTGAATGGCATCGGTCAGAGAATTTGGTCTCATACACCTAATTACTGTGCCTAAAGGTTCTCTGATAAAAACGCCCGGATAAAAACGTTTCAAGTGTAATTTTTTGATAGAGGTCACGTTTTACAGCTGCAGCGGCTGCTGTTTCATGAGCATCAACATAACTACACACCAAATTTAATAATTCTAGACATTTATCGTAAAATTTCTGAGCCGTTTCGTGTGGAAGTTGTTTAAGCATGACCAAGTCTCTGTTTAAACAACTTTCATCTCGCTCATCTGCAAAATTTATATTTAGCGATTCTTTTACTTCAGCCCAAGTTAAAACACCTTGAATATTAATAACCAATCTTGCATTTCCAGTTAATTTGCCAATTAGTGAATTTAGTAAATAAACATTTTGAAAATTATTTGGATTGGTAGCGTCATAAAAGTTAGAAATAATCGACTCACATATAGCCAAATATCTGTTTAGTTCTGTAGGGTTACCGTCAAATGTCGGTACACAACTTAAGTATTCTGGTTTGAAAGACATGCTCAAAGTTTTATTAAAATTACTTATATTATTATTATTATTACTTGTTGATACTTCCTGATTGGGTAAAGAACTAGAGTCAGAGCCAACTGAAGGGTTTATACTCAAATTATTCAATTGAGCTAATAAATCTTCAACGGACATAAATGTAATATTTATGATAAATTGCACTTACATAACTAGGAGGACGGCTTTGGTCATTCTTCCTTTGCCTATCAGAAGATTTTGAAATTCAGCAATGTTTAGTCTGAAAACAAATAGATCTTCTGGCGAAAAAGACGATTTGGTTCTTTTCCCAATTTTCTTTGTGGAGGTTGGTTTCTGGCAATTCCTCGATGGAATGGGTTTTCTGATTGTTGAGAAGCCACTCTGCTCAAGACGACACGATTTCCGCAAAGTCAATTTGTTCGATCGATAGTTCAATCGGTACCCGAATTTGATAGCACGATGCAATCAATCAGCAACGTTATCAATACTATCGATCCTACCGACTGCGCCAGTTAACTGTTTGAAGAATGACAAACCGTTTTTAAAAACTAACTTTATTTCTAATATTACAACTGTACTGTAGCGTGGTTGTACTCTGACTGACTTTAACATGATTTTACTGTTTGAGAAAGACAAGACATGATGATACTTGGAAATGGTGATCAGCGGTATTCCGTGGCTGCTGATACAGCGGAATCCATGGGGACTGTCACATAACTCACACAAACTGATGATGGTGGAGAAAGACACCAAAACGTATTTGTAACATTTTGAATGATAAACAATAAAATTGACTGAAACCCAGGAATATTTTGAAATTTTTTTTACCCCCATTTTTGATAATTTAGTAATATAACTTTATAATAATATAACTAAGGTATAAAGATAATGATATAACTTTATCACATTCTCCTACGTTTAAATAATCTTCGCTTGTATAATTTATATAGCGTCTTGACTATTAATTATTTCCAAAAGGTAACTGACAGCTGTAAGCAATCCTTTGGGATTTGGTTGCATTAAAAATGGCCACTTTCGTCGTAGCAACTAAGAGTGACAGTATTTAAAATAAGATGCGATAAAATAGCCATATGAAAATATTAAATTGGCAATATTTCGAAAACTAAACTCTTTTGGAATAAACAACTTTACACAAACTCACCCTTAATTTTAACACTAAATAAGATAAAATTATCAAAAATGGGGGTTTCCATTCAAAAAATGATTTTGGGCGGTTTTCTCAACGTCATTTTGAAACTTATTTTTTTAACACTTTGTATTAAAATTTATCAAAATTTTGTCGAAATTCCATTAAAGTAAATACTTTTTAACAGCAAATGCGATTCAAATTAAGTAGCACATATTCTCTTATAGGAAAAATGAATAATTATTCGAGTGGCTGCAACTGTCATTTTTTTACAGAAAATTTCAAATATATCAAAAATGGTTAGACTTAGGTATATGATATTGTACATGAAATATATTTAGAATTTGGAGTAGAATTCAGAAATGTAATAATATATAGGGTGTCCCATTTAAAATAAGCAAGTTGATACCTACTTCCGGTATAACCGGAAGTGTGGCCATCTTGAAAATATTTTAGATCGCTTGCCCCCAATGACTTACGTATACTGTCCACTTTTCACATTTTTCTGATTATAGTTTGCCAGATATCCATCGCGGCGGTTCCCGGTGGGACACCCGGTATAATATGCGCAAATACATTGAAATAGGCAAGTTCTGTATATTTTCATATTGTAAATACTCATTTAAGCCTCAATTCGATGTCTTTGCGCTTTGATTTTTTGATTTTTGTAATAAAAGAAGCTTTAAGCTTTATAAGCTTATTAATGATTCTAGTACAGAATATTCGCCAAGGAAAACTACCAAAAACCTGAAAACACCAATCATGCATGCACCCCCAATCAGAAATGCAGACAGGAGCCGGGCTAAAAACAATGAGCAAAAAGCCAGAAGATTTGCAGAACATCTTGAGGAAATATTTCAACCTAATGCAGTAGATAACTCTGAAACATTGCCGTGTATTGGCAGAAGTGATCATGATTCCAAAACCTGGAAAACCACCCCATGAAGCAATGTCATATCGTCCAATATCACTACTACCAGTTATGTCCAAACTATTTGAAGAACTTCTATTGAAAAGACTAAAATCAATAATTGAAGCTCAACAGATTAGCCCGGATCATCAGTTCGGTTTCAGGAATCAACACTGTACAATTGATCAAGTCCATAGAATCGTCAATATTATAGAAAACTCGCTAGAAGAGAATAAAGTTTGCTCAGCTATATTCCTGGATGTTGCACAGGATTTCGATAAAGTCTGGCATGAAGGCTTGATCCATAAACTTGAAAAGTTGCTTCCGCTTCAATACTCACAAATATTGAAATCTTACGTAACTGAGCGGTACTTCAGAATAAGACAAGACAATGTTTACTCTGACCTAAAGGAAATTCAAGCAGGTGTTCCACAGGGCAGTGTATTGGGATCAATATTTTATCTACTATACACATGGGATCTGCCTTCAGTATGTTCTGTTGAAGAAGATAAAACAGTACACGAATCCAAGCGGCTCACATTAGTCAATGTCAGTGTGAGTGTGGTTGAAGGAGAATTGCGTCAAGCTACTGTTGCTGATCAAAATGTTGTTGCCACATTCGCTGATGACACTGCAATCCTAGCGATAGGCGACAGCAATATGCAATCTACTGAAAAACTCTAAGCAGCTATAGATGAGGTTCAACGTTGGACCTTGAAATGGCGCATCAAATTAAATGAAAAGAAATCGGTCCATATCGACTTCACCAACAAACGAATATAATACAAACCAGTATACATTAATGACAAGATTGATTTAGCTGTATTCTAAATATCTAGGCAGCTAAATATCTAGGCATAAACCTCGAAACAAAACTCAGGTGGAAACCACACGTCAATAAGAAACAGGAATAATTGAATCTGAAACTCAGTTCTCACAGTGTATAACAAGCTATTGTTATATAATCAAGTCCTCAAGCCAGTGTGGACTTATGGTGAGCCACTTTGGGCTGCACCAAACAGAGCAATAGAACCATCATCCAACGCTTCCAGAATAAAGTACTTCGTAGTATCGTTGATGCACCATGATATATAAGAAATTAAAATCGACATAAAGACTTGGGTGTAGAAACAGTAGATAACGTCTCAAAAAGCATGCACAGAATCATGAACAGCGATTCCATCGGCATGTAAATCCTGAGGCACTCAAGGTCCTGGATAATTTGGAAATCCAGAGAAGACTCAAAAGAACTAAACCATTCGAACTGGTTTAGAAGGCAAGAATTGTGAGAGAGTACATGTAGTATTGCAGACAAAGTGACTACCAGAGGATGTGTGTGCTTTGCATTTTTAAATATAGTAGATTAAGTTAAAGACAAAAGGCTTATTAGTATACTGTACTAGATTGTTATAACAATACAAAAAAAAAAAGAATAGAAAGAAGACAAGAAAAACGTTCAGTAGAATGTTCACAACTCTTCGAATATGAAGCACGTTCCTGAAACCGGCTAGAAAAATAGAAGTTGCACCAAGAAATAATGAAAAGTCCTTCGATTCGTTGAGGATAATCCTGATACTAAAAGAACAATTTATGCTCTTACTAAACACTGCGAACGTGAAACGTGACTGAGAACGACGCATTGCTAAAAAATGATCTGCATCCATTTCATTAATAACCGGTACAAGAGCTTGTCCCTTCGGATCTTCCCCAAAAAGCTCGCACTTACGAATAGTGGAACACTAATTTGAGTATTCTTTCTAGATCCCTTGTCTGGACCAAGCTACATTTACAAAAGATGTAAAGAAAATTTCCACAGAGATCATATGCGGTCAACCGAAAACCCTCATGCTTTGTGAGAAACTCATTATCAAAAAAGATTCCCCATAAACTTTAAGGTTGGAATAATTCATAATGAAGTTCTTTTACCACATTGCTTTGATGGAAATTTTCGAACTGTGTGATTATGACTTCATGCAAAATCTTCATTTCCAAAAATGTTACTTATAGCTCCCTTGATAGCCACTAATTTGTATTCGAAATCGACCTTCAAATAAGTAGTTCAGGTCTTTAATGGCCCATTTAGAGAAATTTACAAGCAGCTATAAATTATTATCATTATTTAGTCCAGAACCCACTCAGGATAACCAATATTAGAGTTGTAGCTTTTGAACTAAAGGTTAAATTACCGAAAAAGCAACCAACTTGAACGATTTGAACTAAAAAAGTAGAGGCCGTAGACCTAAATTGCCTGGAATTGTCTATGCATGTCAATTAATACCGCATGGGTATAGATTTTAGATTTCTATCGAGGTAAATTGATGTTCGAAGTAGGCCTGGGTAACACTGTGTCGTGTCTGGTCGTATGACACTTTTGCGATGATGCCGCTCTGTGCGTCTGTCTGCCCCAACACCTCGCCTCAAACGTGGGCACACAGCATCATCGCAAAAGTATCACACGACATGACACAGTGTTACCCAGGCCTAGTTCGAAGCGATTTTTACGTAGGATTATCAGATTGGTTTATTCTTATCCGGGAGGCCGCTGAATATCGTGATCTGGGATGCTCTGGCAGATCAAGATACTGAAAATGTTAACATCAGGGTTTTCATTTTTAAGATTTTAAATTAAGTGGCACCAGTCACGAGGAAGAAATCTGCATATGAAAAATGCAATAGAATGGAATTGTTGATATGAAATATGCAGCATATGAAACAAGTAAATTACTGAAAGAAAAATTATTAATCAACTCCAACAAGTTTTAACACTCATAAATTCTTTGCTGTAAAATTGTTTGTAAATTTTTATTATCACATTTTATATTTGTTCTGTGTGTTTTATAATTAAGGCAGATTAAATATAAGGTTGGGAGTAAATCCACAATACTCCAGGTACACTTGCACCAAATTGAAATTAGTGGCATATGTATGTTTAAATCTATTTGTGAAACAACAGTGAACATTATTATGCAAATCACTCTAATGTTCTGAAAATCGGTATTAGTAATGCTTTTAGACATGGCAACTTTTCTAACCGTGATTTATCAAGTATTTGATTGTCTCTTCATTGTGATGCATTTTTAGAAAAGCTTCAACTCCTGGAGTTTCATTCGCGATTCAAAAATCATTCAAATCCTCGGAGTCTAGTAAATGGGCTTGTATTATTTGACAAGTGATATGCTGTTCCCTCTTTCTGTATTGATTTTAAGAAAAAAATGCTTCAAATAATTTGATACTCAACTAAAATGACTATCTAGATCCAAGCAAAATATAATCAGATTTTTTGAACTTACATATTGCATTTAGGTATTCTAGTTTTTTTTCTAAATTCTCATCTTTTCTTTAAGTAAACTTTTCTAATTGATATTAAGTTTTTGTCCACAAATTAATAATGTGATGTGCCTATCGGGTCTTACTAGAGTAAATTTATCTGAATGTGTGAATGAATGTGTGTTCTCTCTTAATAAATAAGTTTGAATGGACATTTGCCGCGAATATAATATAGGATCATTACAATAATAGACAATATATGTTTATTCTTTATTATTTATATTACGTTTTCCGATAGGATTTATGTCAAAAAACCTATTATTTTCATCTCTATTGCTTGGCCTACAGTCAGACGGGATGAGATATAACTCATCAACTCACAGAGCGGAAACAACTCAAAAGCGCAACTCAACTCAGTGCTACAGAAGCGATTTGATTGGTTTGTGACATTTTTCTTGCTCAAAAAGGGCTTGTAACACTTACAACTTGCAAATAATTCAACATTATGATTAACACTAGATAAGTATTATATTTTGCCCTCGAAAACAATGTGTTGGATTGAAACCTCCAAAGTGAGCTGTTTTTTTCTAATGGAATAAAACACTCAAAAGCGGTTTTTATTTGGGACGGTCGCCACTCGAAAAATAAAAATTAACTGTTGTTTTTGCAAAACTTGCCCCTCAAGTAAAAAAACATACAGATATTAAGATACATCCTCACCATGAACGTAAGCCACGATCTTGTTAGGTTTCAAATTTTCATCAATTTTGTTAGCTTTAATAAAACATTGGTTTTTAAATAGGACATTTTTCGAACAAGATCCATAATTCTGTTCATTTTCTTTAAGATTATGGGAATACAGTATTGTCGCGTGTCGAAACAAAACAATGTCCATAATGCATCAATCGGAAGGAAAAGTCGATACATGCAACTTTAAATCTCAACCATTAAATGCTCTTGACCTAGTTTGATCTATATGGGATACTGCTTTGACAAATAAAACCGCTCTAGAACGGACTTTTTATTTGAAATTCAATTTTTATGAGATTTTCGACTCAAGTACCTGCACATTTTAAATAGAATGCACATTGCATAAAGAATCCACAGAAAACTGTTTTTTATTACAGCTCTAAGTAACCATTTAAAGTAATGAGCTTTAGGTAATAAAACAGGTTTTAAATTGGTTGAATAATGGTTATTTTATGAATAACTGCACTTTTTTTTTATTTTTATGCTCGAGCTGAATGTAACAGTATTACTTAGGCTAAACTAACTTATTATGTGATGTACAGGGCGTCCCAATTTTTATAATTCTGTTTTAATATTGTTGTGCTATTAGTGTCTACGACAAAAATAAACCCGAGTTCTATTAAGAACTTGCTAGAGTACAGTACGGTTTCTCAGATATTTAGGATTTCGAAAAAATTAAGAACGTTTCGGGAAATATTAAATTCTCAATATTTATTTAGAATTTTTAAATTAAATTCTTTCTCTGGCTCAATCGGCCCAGTTTTGTGACAAATTAATACAATTTAGATTATAGATCGAGATTTCCTCATTAGTTATCCTCTCCAACCTTGATTTCCCTGCTGCTCTACTCCAGAATTGCATCTCCAAAGTTTCCACGTTTTGCATCCATACAGCAATGTACTCTTAAATATGGAGTTGTATAGGAGGTGTTTCCTTTCTCGGGAAATACATGTTGACCATAAGATGGAGTTTAGGCAGCCGATCACTTTGTTACCTTTTATGATGCGTTGTTCTATTTTTTTCTGTGTACAGCCTCCAGTCTCAATTGTTGTTGCAAGATATACGTATTCGGTGCATGCTCCTATTGTTTCGTCTTCTTCTGGGTGTTGGTCACCTCGGACGTTTCCGATGCACAAATATTTTGTTTTCGATCGATTCACCGACAGTCCCCATTCTTGGTACTCTTGTCGTGAATTCCAGGTCCTCCTTGTCCTGCGCTATAACAACCTGGTCATCTGCAAAATGTAAAGAATACAGCGTTGTATCTGCATTCATGGTTATTCCCATTCCGCTGCAAGCTCTTCTCCACTTCCTTAGTGTTTCATTGAGGTATTTCTTAAACAATGTGGGGACAGACAGCAGCCTTGCCTCAAACCTTTTGTAACTGGAAAACTTTCTGATAATTCACCATTTAGTTTAACCTTTGATGTTGTTTGATCATAAATTTGTTTTACATCTGTTATTAAAGTATAACTTAACCTGGATCTCTCCATTACTTGCCATAGTTTTTGTACGGGAACGGCGTCATCTGCCTTCGTAAGATCAACAAACAGAAGGTACACCTCTCCGTTTCTTGCTACTTTCTTCTCGGTTAGTTGGGTCAGACTGAAGATATGATCTATGTATGAGCGACCCGCTCGAAATCATGCCTGTTCTTCAACTTCTTGGTGTTCGTATTCTTCTTCTAGTAGTAAACATCTTTATTTCTAAAAAAGGCTATCGACCTATCGGTCTTTCTGCCCTTCTTCTTCTATTAAGCTTTGGATGACTTTTTCATAGAGACGGCTCATGGTGCTGGTAACGGAGACACCTATAGTTCGAACATTCATCTCTCCTTCCCTTCCTGTGGATGGGAGTAATCCAGACTTTTTTCTACACTAGAGGTACTCCCTCTCCATTCATGTATCTAGTAGAGAGTTCTTGAATGTGTTTGATGAGTTTTTGCGTCCCCCAATCAGTTCTGCGGGTATTCCTTCTGGTCCGCTGGCCTTGTTATACTTCATTGACTTGACTACTTTCCACATCCTTTCCTCGTTAGTTTCTACTCGTGGGTCCTCTACTCGGTATGTTTTTGGATATGCTGCCAGATATGTTGCTCTATCTTCTTTAAGTTCTTGTGAGTAGTGTTGGTGCCATTTATTCATCTGTATAGGCTGAAAGTTTATTCTATTTACGGTGTCAGTATTTAATGTTCTGATTAGTTTCCAAGCTTCAGACGATCTAGTTCCCCCTATGAAGTTGTCGATCTCTACATTTCCTTTCCCATGTGTCGTTTTTATTCGGGTTTATCATGTTTTTAAACTTTGCCTGTTCTCCTTTGTAAGTGATTTTATCATCTGTATTTTGTGTATTAAGCCATTTATGATATTCCTGCTGTTTTGTGTCTCTCTGTTGCTGTAGCTCTTCATTCCAGGTCAGGTTGTTATTATGTTTCTTATACCGGCGGGTATTATCTATGCCTAGTGCTTCGTTGGCTGCTGATTTTAAGGCTTCCATAACATGTGTATATAGGTCGACGGCCTGACGTGTTAGATATTCATTATCCAGCTTTTGATCCAAGCGGCTTTGGTATAGGTGTCTAATACTATGTTCATGAAGGCCTTTGATGTTGCATTTATCCCGATTCACACTTTCCTGGTTTTGTGTGTTATTGGATATGTTAAACGGGACATGGAGTCTGGAGGCCAAGAGATAATGATCCGTACCACATTCTATTCCTCTATACGCCCTTGTGTCTAGTACTTGCCATTTCGTATTTTGTTTGACTATTACATAATCAATGATTGACTTTAGTCCTTTGGTGTGTTGGTGCCAAGTGTATTTGTGGATGTTCTTGTGTTCATAGAACCCATTTAGTATTTTTAAATTGTGTTGTTCGCATATTTCAATTAATCTTCTGCCATTGTTATTTAGGACCTCTTCACCAAACTTCCCAATGATGTTACTGTATGTTCTGATCCCGATTCGTGCGTTCAGATCTCCGAGCACCATATATTCGCGTTGGTCTCCTAGGTTAGAAAGTATCTCGTCCAGCTGGTCATAAACGTCATCTTTCTCTAATTGAAGCGCATCTTCATTGGGGCCATACGCCGTTATTATAGATACTCTGTGTCCATAGATATTCAGATTTGCAGTTATGATTCCTTGAATGTGTCCCAGTTGGTCAGGTTCTTATAGTATTTCTTGTTTATCAGCAGTGAAACGCCCTTAAACACATTTTTGTCCCTTTGAACTCCGCTGTATATGTGCATGTAATCCGCTGTCTGTTCCACTCCGTTTCCCTTCCTTTTTGTTTCTGTAAGTGCAGCTATGTCTATATTCATCTGTTGCATTACCTTCACAACATCTTCTGATTTGCCTCTTAATCCATGTCCCTTCCAGGTTCTAATAATCATTACGTTATTCCGTTGCCATGGTTGTTTCCGATATGGAATATTAATACACTATTAAAATCAATTAAAACGTACAATGATTAAAGCGTCAATGGTGCGCCGGTGCATTGTGTTGGCGGTCCAAGCCATTCCACCGGCGCTGCGCCGGCTCTTGAAAATTCCCATTACCGTTACCCATCTCTAATACAAGAGGTCAAAGTTATTTTTTTAATGGCCTTTTTCAAATAACTCTCGCACAACTTGGAGTTTTCCACTAAAATTAGGTATTCGGGGGTTTTCGGGGGTGATAAATTTGACTAGCAAGTCCAGCAAGTTTGAAGCCAGCTCATAGAGGGCGCAACCTGCAGCAAATGCTTCACTTAAAAATCGCCCTACGTTTTTTCTGATAATGTAAAATGACAACTGACACTCGATTATCTTAAAAAAAACTGACAGTAAACAAATTTTGTCCATGGCTCACTTTAAAAATGTAATTTTACGACAATATTAGGGATCCAATTTGAGATGGTACAAAAAATCAGTAGATGTTTCAATGTGGAATATCTCGAAAATGTTGAGAGATATCGACTTGAAGCAAGTACACATTTTTTGTTTCGGAATGGTCGGAGAACAAGATATCGCCAATCGAGACCATTGCGGCTAGAGGGCGCTCTAGGAACTACAAGCACGTACTAAGAAATTTGGATTCTTCGATCTAAAAACCCCCAAACTTAAAATTTTTTGGTAGTAGGAAAACTGGTTAAGAAGCTATTAAAAAAAGACGATAATTTTATTTACACTTTGGCACCCTGTACCTTGGAAGCTTTTAATTTTCGGATAAGACAAATTTAATATTTTTGCGTAAACAACATGTCAGTGAATTTTGTCACGGTAAATGCAGACGATCCTATATAACAAACGAGGAGGAACTGAAATTATGGAAAACTATAACAATGTTTATGTCATTTACAATGTTGCCACACATGAAAATACACATGAAAATACACTGAAGAAATTATGTAGTAGAATTTTGAGCTAATTAGTAGTACGTCCTTGAGGAAAGTGGACTTGCACCATTTTCAAAGTAATTATATTTGTAACCTCATTAACTACGAAAATTTCTAATTATGAAAACAATGAAAATTTTAACAGAATTTTGTGGAAAAAGCTTACAAATGAAAGGTTAGTTGAAAGGGATTTTTGTCAAAGTGGACTTACATCGCTTGCAAAGAAAACGACTCATTCATAATATGAACATTTTATTAAATATAACTTTTTCGTATATTTCTTTTTCCTGACTGTACTTTTAATTCATTCCAATATATTCCTGGGTTTTTCAGTCAATTTTATTGTCACTAATTATGGTGTTATGTGATGAGCCCTGCGTTTCGTCCCGGGTCTACTTATTGGACTCGTCAGTAAGGCTTTAGGTAGACCCTGCCTTATACGCCAGACATCGGTTCTACGTGTTCGGACGTAAATGAAGCGAGCCGGTATAGATCTTCTGCGGTGAGATATTGGCAACCCGTGTTGCCGATTAGCATTAGATTGAAAACCACTCGTTCCATTCTGCTTTTTTTCTCCCAAGCATCTATATCTTTTTCGTATATTTCTTTTTCCTGACTGTACTTTTAATTCATTCCAATATATTCCTGGGTTTTTCAGTCAATTTTATTGACTGAAAAACCAATATCTGAAAAATCAAATCCAAAGTCAATTTTATTGACTGACAATATCTCACCGCAGAAGATCTATACCGGCTCGGTTCATTTACGTCCGAACACGTAGAACCGATGTCTGGCGTATAAGGCAGGGTCTACCTAAAGCCTTACTGACGAGTCCAATAGGTAGACCCGGGACGAAACGCAGGGCTCATCACATAACACCATAATTAGTGACAATAAAATTGACTGAAAAACCCAGGAATATATTGGAATGAATTAAAAGTACAGTCAGGAAAAAGAAATATACGAAAAAGATATAGATGCTTGGGAGAAAAAAAGCAGAATGGAACGAGTGGTTTTCAATCTAATGCTAATCGGCAACACGGGTTGCCAATATCTGACTAAATATAACATCATCTCTGTATGAAAATCGCATCAATATTTAATATTAATATCAATCATTGCAAGCAATTACAAGTGGCCTCAGTTCAGCTTGCATGCGGATATCGAATATTTTCCTCTAGTAGTTTTATAAATTGCAACCTACTAAGTGACTAAAGAGCATCATATTCTTGTTCTGGCGCATTTTCCTTTGTAGCACACAAATTTGATATCGACGGTACTACACATGTTGGATATTTTTGCATTATATATATTTTCAAACATCGCTATGTATAAAATGTGTAGTAGTAATATTTCGACTTGTTCTAGTTCTGAATGCGAATTGTGATGGAACCCGAACCGTTGGGCAAGCTTCCTGAGCCGGTGGTACTAGTAGAGGCGCTAAACCGTTGGGGCGACGCTCCATCTGCGCAGCATGCCTCCGTCATTATTCCCAGTGGGGAAGTTAGAGGCGTATATGCTTCTCCTTTTCCTTGTGATGACAGTATTAATCATAAGTTGATACTGTGGTGAGTGGGGGAGTTTTTGATATGAAAACAACCATAGTACTTATTCTATTACCATTCTAGGGATGGCGATATTTCAAGCCTCGAAGTGGATGCAATAGTTAATTCGACGAATGAATCGATGAACGACATTAATCCTGCAAGCCTCAGCATATTCAGAAGAGCTGGACCTCGATTGCGAGAAGAAATTAAAGCTGATGTAAAAGGTAAAACCAATAAAAAAAATGCTTTGACTGATGTCATGCAAATTTTAAAAAATGTTTTAGTTTACTTAACGTTTGGGCAATGAGTGAGCAAATTTTATTCCCTTTTTCACCATACTCGTTTAAATTGCTATTTAGAGTAAGTTTTATTTTATTATTTATCCTAAACGCCCTCGCCTCGCAAATCGTCTCAGCTCTTTTTTTTTGCGATCCAATTGAACTTGAGAAGGAACTGAGACACTTGGAGAGGGCGTTTAGGATAAATGGGTACAATAATCAGGAGATAAGGAGAATACTCAGGCCAAGAATTTCCTATCAAAATGACACAAAAGTGAAAGGA
Source organism: Dendroctonus valens (assembly GCA_024550625.1). NCBI lineage: Eukaryota > Metazoa > Arthropoda > Insecta > Coleoptera > Curculionidae > Dendroctonus > Dendroctonus valens. The sequence goes on from JAJTJO010000098.1 coordinate 1,531,975, forward strand.
ACCGTGGAGAAACAGGACTTCGCGTGCCTCCCCTACATACACCGACAGAATTGGCAGGATGTTGCAGAAATATAACATAAAAACGGTCTTCAAGCCAACAAAAACAATCAAGGAGAGTCTAAGATCGGGCAAGGACTAAAGGAATCCTCTATCAACATCTGGAGCCTGCAGGATTCCATGCAGCTTGTGGCGCAGTCTACATTGGCACAACTAAGCGAAGCGTCAACACCAGAATCGCGGAACACAAGAGAAGCTGCAGATTGGGACAGACAGAGAAGTCGGCTGTAGCTGAGCACGCTCTGGCGGATGGACACCAAATCCTTTTTCATGAAGCAGACGTTTTACACCCAACCCAACACTTCTTTCCACGAATCACGAGGGAAGCCATTGAAATATTCAAACACCCGGACAACTTTAATAGGAAGGAGAAAGTAAGTGCGCTCAACCACAACTGGAAGCGAGCACTACTCTCCACGTTAGCTGCGCCTAGGCGCCAACCATCCGCCCCCACCACCAGTTTAGGAAGATATAATATAAGGATAGAGCAGTCTTTTCGGTTAGAAAACCAGTCATCGTCGAGAGGCACGGGAGACAGCTTCGACCGTTACATCATCGCCTTTGAGAATGTTCACTGTCGATGTGAACGACACGTCAGGAAGTAATTCCAATGGACCACGGCTTTGAACCCGGAAAACTTTTCAACTGTAGAACAGTTGTTTTTATGGCTGTTGCAGGTATCCTTTCTGAACTGTTGAAACAGACGTGATCGGTTTCACTTTTTTCACACAAAACTTCACTTTGAGATCGTGATCGCACTTAAATCGTCTGGATTTTCACTGGTGATCGATTTTTCTACAAAAACTTGTAAAATGTAAGCTCACTGGAAGGATGCTTCTGACTGCGCCAATTTTTGTTTTTGGATTGTAAAACAGTTATTTTTAAAAACTTATTTTACAAAACCAGAGATGCTCGACTGTTGTAGGTATTCTTTCTGAACTGATGAAACTAGAGATGGGTAACTCAGTGAAATTTCAAGAGCCGGCGCAGTATCGGCGGAATGGCTTGCTGCGCCAACCCAACGCACCGGCGCAGTTTATGTTGCAGTAAACTCATTTATATATTACGCCGTACGCCAGACGGTAAATCGATAAATGTGCTGTCGTATAGACATGCGTCGTGGGCTTTGCGTGTACGCCGTGCTGCCGGCAGCGGGTTCCATCTCTTTTTCTTTGGTTTTACTGAAGAGAGACAAACATCTGTCCTGTTGTTTTAATGAATGGAACAAATGAAGTCGCAAAATATTTTCTTCTTGTACAGACTAAGCAGCATCCGGTATTATACACATTTTCTAGTCAATGGAAATATTAAACATGTGACACTCAGATTGTCTAACGCGTGCGGCATTATGATGATTGCCCAAAGTAGTGCCTAAGCATTTCGCACATTGTCGGATTTCGTACGTTGCCGATAACATATTTATAACATGTAATGAGGGTTTGAAAATCAAATAAAACGTGGGGCTCTCTGTGGCTTCTAAATTCAACAATCGCACGGGCGGCATTACAGGTGACAATAAAAAATTACATGTAGCAAAAACTTCATAAAATGTTTAATTTTCAATAAAAACAAAATATATCAACGAAGAAGAATAAACAACTATTTTGACTACAACATACTCAGCCGGTTTCGAAGTGGCCTCCTTGCGCATATCGGCAGAGCACCAAACGCTTGCACCCAGCACCTCTTCTGGCGACAATCGATCCCATTCCCGACGCAGCGACTCCGAAATTTTGTGACGTGTAGCACAGGCCCTGGTCTCCAAAATAGAGCGCACACTGTAGTCTATCGGATTGAGATCTGGCGAGTAGGGCGGCCACTCCACCGACGAGATGAGATTCGGAAAATGGGTCTGGCACCAGTTCTGAGTCACTTTCGCCTTGTCGGCCGGAGCGGAGTGCTGTTGGAACGTCCAATACGCATCGCCAAAGTGCTGCTGGTTTACGGAAGTACGACGGCTTCGAGGATGTCACGACGGTAGACGTCCTTGTTGATTTTGACCCCCTTTTCCACGAAACCGAAGGGGGTCTTGCCGCTGGCTTAAATTCCGCACCAAAACATAACGGCCGCAGGATTTTGTCGTTGTCCGACGTGCCGGGGGCCTCCGCGGACACATTGCTATTGTTCTGGTGATTATGGGCTTGTTCAGCAGTGAACAGCTTCTCATCTGTGAAGAGGATTTTGTCCCACTGAAGGGGAGCGTGGCGACGAAGGAATCGTTTGAGTCTTTCAAGCCGTACGCGCTTGTTGTCGTCGGTGAGGAGCTCTTCTTTTTGGAGCTTGTAGGGCTTGAGATCGAGATCCTCTTTGGCTATTTGGCGAATTGATTCCCGATTGATACCAGTCTCACGCGCGATTTTTCTCATGGAGTCCCTCGGATTTTGCCTGGCAAGTTCTCAGGCGAGCTCCCGGTTCTTGACGAACCGTCGCTTTCTGCCACTTCCTGGACGGCGACCAGTATGGCCGAGCTCTTCAAATTGCTTGATGGTTCGTCGGACGTTAGAATTGTCGATGACGAGCGTTCGCACAATATCGATCGGACGCTTTTTCAACTCATGTAACGCCAATATTTTTTCTCTTTGGTTTTACATCTTAATAAAGTAGCTTAAAAGTGGGGAATACAATTGAAACAGAACGTATATGTAGCATTTTTAACGAATAATCGAATAAAAACTATAAAAACTTTCAAACTTAATAAACATTCATGTTACATTCGTGAATATTTGGTTGTTTTTTATTGTCACCCGATATAATTACATAACACGTAATTCGTTTCGCATATTTTCCTGACTGTACTTTAATTCATTCCAATATATTCCTGGGTTTCAGTCAATTTTACTGTTTATTATTTAAAATGTTACAAAAACGTTTCGGTGTCTTTCTCCACCATCATCAGTTTGTCTAAAATATACATTTACAATCATCATCAATTAAATAAAAAACTCTAACCAAATTTCACACATTAAAATACAATTACATACATATTAAAAAGTATATTAAGAACATTGGCTTTCAGGTGATGAGTCAGGACAAACATATCCGGGAAAAGACTAGAATCTATTGTCTAGAGATTCAAACTTCAACCTCAACTTACGTGTATAGTTCCTAACATGGCAAACACTCAACTGGTTACTGAATTTTCCATATTTTATTCGATATCAGGCGAGCGAAACAAAAAAACCGTTTATATTACGGTTTTTTCTTTTTTTTGTGCTTTTCAGGAATGCTTGGCAATTCTTCAATATCAGATGTTTATATTTCATTTACCTGGTCCAATCAGTTCATTTATGCGATTATCTAATTAGTGTATGGTATACGTAGCTCAGATTGTCTGTATCTGATCTGAAATTTATTGCATTTTGATGTTTCTTAATTTGTATCATTTCATGGATTCTTCTCTTATTATAGTTGTCTTCATTGACCAATATTTGCGTGTTATCGAAATCAAAATCATGCAACTTTTGTTGTGCATGTTGTGCTAATGCTGTTGCATTTTCGTTAACCTTTCTTAAGCTGTACTTATGTTCGTATACTCTTTTCTTTAAATATTGCCCTGTTTGTCCTAAGTATGTGCTGTCACAGTTCAAACAGTCAATCTTGTATATTACGTTTGGTGTGTCCAATTTATCGCTTCTGCTGTAGCAGAGAAAATTAAAAACAACTTGGCAAAAGAATGTTTTACAAAATTTAAGCCTAGAAGCGATAAATTGGACACACCAAACGTAATATACAAGATTGACTGTTTGAACTGTGACAGCACATACTTAGGACAAACAGGGCAATATTTAAAGAAAAGAGTATACGAACATAAGTACAGCTTAAGAAAGGTTAACGAAAATGCAACAGCATTAGCACAACATGCACAACAAAAGTTGCATGATTTTGATTTCGATAACACGCAAATATTGGTCAATGAAGACAACTATAATAAGAGAAGAATCCATGAAATGATACAAATTAAGAAACATCAAAATGCAATAAATTTCAGATCAGATACAGACAATCTGAGCTATGTATACCATACACTAATTAGATAATCGCATAAATGAACTGATTGGACCAGGTAAATGAAATATAAACATCTGATATTGAAGAATTGCCAAGCATTCCTGAAAAGCACAAAAAAAAGAAAAAACCGTAATATAAACGGTTTTTTTGTTTCGCTCGCCTGATATCGAATAAAATATGGAAAATTCAGTAACCAGTTGAGTGTTTGCCATGTTAGGAACTATACACGTAAGTTGAGGTTGAAGTTTGAATCTCTAGACAATAGATTCTAGTCTTTTCCCGGATATGTTTGTCCTGACTCATCACCTGAAAGCCAATGTTCTTAATATACTTTTTAATATGTATGTAATTGTATTTTAATGTGTGAAATTTGGTTAGAGTTTTTTATTTAATTGATGATGATTGTAAATGTATATTTTAGACAAACTGATGATGGTGGAGAAAGACACCGAAACGTTTTTGTAACATTTTAAATAATAAACAGTAAAATTGACTGAAACCCAGGAATATATTGAAATAACACGTAATATAATCTCTAGCGACAATGCCAAGAATCATATCGTGACTACCATAAAACAAGACTTGGATTACTAGTAGGTGACTAGCAGGCCTTCACGACCTTGCAATCCAAAGCCTGCCATCTGGAATGAGGTTAATTGTTACAACCAGGGTTGGTGCTGCCACTTGTTTGTTTGTGGATGATGTGTGCCACAAGCGTAATAGCCTAATAAAAGGTGTGGCGCAGTCAGACGGGATGAGTTATAGCTCATTAACTCACAGAGCGACGACAACGCAAAAGCGCAACTCAACTCAGTGTTACCCATGCCAAGATAATACAGACGTGTTGATTATCGGTTTCACGTTCTTAGATTAATTTCATAATTATATGTTTACTTTGTTACATTTTGATACTGTCTTTTCATTACCTATAAATTTAATTAAATTGTATTAAAGGCCATTCTTTTTTTCAAAAAAATAATTCACTCGGTTTTGTTGTAATTTTATAAACAAACAGAGGGCTTGAAAAGTAGCCCATGATTTATATTTTGATTTTCAAGTTTTCTCCCATTTAAAAAGTTGATTTTCCTAAGAAAATTGTACATTTTAAATGCCATATTAAGGCTGAAATCTATGTGTTGTTGCCAAACTTTAACCATTTTCATAATCATTTTTCAAAATAAAAATTAATTTTTGCGTATTTTATGAATTTGGACCTTTGGTTCATAAAGGGTGTTCCATTGAAAACGCCAGGTTTGAGTTTTAAATGCAACATAACATTAATTCGAAAGATTTGTTGAAAAATCACGTACATGAAGTTATGATTTGAATAAGACCTCGGACAAATGACCGCACCGAAATCCCTCTCACAGAAGTGCTTTTTAATGAAATTTTCAAATCCCGTTGCACAAAATTTTGCGGTATTTCAGTAAAGCCACATACGTTTTTTTTTATTTTAATCGTTGTGGGTTCGTCATATAAACTTGTGACTTTAAAAAACCCCAAAGAAAAAAGTCCAAAGGCGTTAAGTTACATGATCTGGGCGGCCAATCCCGATCTCCAAAACGAGAAATATCACGGCCAGGAAATTGACTCGTTCAGAACTTTAACAGTTTATCTGGCGTATGACATGTTGAAACCACATGCTGTTGAGATCCATATTTTTGCAATTTTGATGCAAAAATTTGTTAACATTTCACGATTTACGAGATCAAGATGAAAATAGGATTCGACACTAAAGATTATTTTAGATAAAAAATCACCATCCAATTCCAGCACATAATAATGGGAATGAGTTCAGGTTGGGTCTCGAGATAATAGCGACTATCGGGACGGCTATAAATATTAAAAGTCAATGACCTTTGCCCAAATTATATAAGAATATTTGAATTAACAAGAGAATCGAGCGATTGGGGTTCACTGAACTTTTTACGAATTTTCCTCTAATTCATTCATAGGAATTTGAAAAGTCGATTTTTTTCTACCTGGCATCCAGTTCTATGTTAATGTGTGGACTTTGCCATGTAGTTTACATTTTATTGAAGAACATGGCAATTCAGAATTCAATATCCTTAAACACTAACTTTAACTCTTTTGCATTTGAACATAACACATTTAATGTTTTCAGAATGTGGAACGGGAGAAGCTAAGGTAACCCAAGGCCATTCTTTGCCAGCCCGCTACATTATACATACGGTGGGGCCCAAGTACAACATGAAATATCAGACAGCTTCCGAGAATACACTGCATATGTGCTATAGGTGTTTAAATATTTGTTATTACAATAAAAAAATGCAATCTATGAACTACTTTTGATTTATTATCAGCTCAATGTCAATAATACATTACTCGTTTTTTAGGAATACACTGCAGAAAGCGAAAGAAATGGGTCTACACTCGATAGCGATACCGGTTATAAATTCTTTAAAACGAAATTATCCTCCAGACCAGGGAGCTCATGTAGCGTTACGTAAGTTTGTCATTATTTTTTACTATTTATAAACAAGTTTAGACGTATACGAGTGAGGAAAACTTTCAATCAAACACAGATAAAAGCAGATATTGTCGCATTTTCCAGTCACACTGAAAGCAGCACTCATCAACAATCATTGAAACTGTTTTGGGTTTGATAGAAACAAGCAATAACACCACCAGGGACTGAAAACTATTTGCATATTTGGAGCAGATTTTCCTTAATTTCAAACTTGCATTGCTGTTGTTCTATAAACTTTGTCCATTTCTAGAGATAACATTCATTTTACCATTCGATGAAAACTGATATTGAAGTGAGGTTACACAGTGAAAAAGTGCGGTTCTGTAATAAAACTTATTTCATGGACGCATTAAATAGTTTAAACTATGGGTGTCTTCTCAATAGTATACGTACAATTTTGCAGATTATCTTGAAATTCAGTTTTGTAAAACTTTATTTTAAAAATAATGCAATAAACGACGACAATCTTAGAGTTTTGCATAGAGACTATCTTGTGTATGTCTGAAAGTCGATCTTATGATTCAATAATCATTTCTGCTGTGGCTTCTTTTATAATTAAATAATGATAAGCCAGTATAAACGATAGTGCGACTTATTTTAATAGTACGAGTATAGTCGTATAATCGGCATAAATGTCCATATAAGGAAAACTTTATTTATCAACGTTTATTTAATTCAAGAACTAATAACACTGGTCTACAAAAAGAACATTTTTTTATGTAACATGATTAACTTTTAGTAATTCCTATGAAACTTTTACCTTCTGAATCCGAAAATGACACTGAAAACCCTGTACCACTGGGTTTTTTGTTACAGAGACTGGCAAGAGTGTGGTCAGAATAAGAAAACTAACTCCTCCAACTAAATCTAGCACACAGAAATTGTTTTGTCTTTTAAAAATTTTAATGGCATTAAAGAATTTAAAAAATATGTACAGGGTGGGTCACTAAGAGAGGTGCTCGGCCGTATCTCACAAACTATTAGTCGTATCGATTTCGAGTAAAAAAATATTTGAGTAAAATGACCAAGAGAAATTTATTTTTCTATTTAAATTGATGATAACTGTAAATATATATTTTAGACAAACTGATGATGGTGGAGAAAGACACCGAAACGTATTTGTAACATTTTAAATAATAAACAATAAAATTGACTGAAACCCAGGAAATTTTTTGAAATAAATTGAAGTACAGTCAGGAAAATATACACAACAATGATTAAATATATTTCAACAGGCGATAATTGTTAGTTTTACATTTTGCCGATTCTGCAACTTACGAACACTGAGAAGACCTGGATCAAGAAACCCAATATTTATTTTTTAATTGGAAATATCAAAAACGTTTCTATTTATTACAACAAGGAGAAACCGTAATGTGTGTTCTGAGCCCAATTTTTGAGAAAGGAAAAATGACACTACATTTTTTCCATTAAATTGTTTATAAGAACTCTCTATTATGGCCGCCGTAAAATAGAATTCATTCCTGACGTTTCGCAAGCACGAGTGGCTTGCATCTCCAGAGGTGGTTTGCTTGAGAGCTTACACTGTACTGATCATCGGGCGCAGTCCGTATTTATGCACCGGTCGTGGTGACGTGGCCTGTGCCGCATTCTGTTTGTTTTTATGCTCCGGTGTAGTAAATTCTTCTTCTTGTCCTGTGCCGTTACCTTTCCTTGCTGTTTTTGCGTTGGTGAGTGCCGGAAACCATATCCGGTTTAGCGCCATTGTCTCTTTTTTGTTAAAATTGTCGCTGTGCTTGTGTATTTCGATGGCTTCTCGTATTAGTCCGGGGCGATAGCCTGTTGTTGTGGCTAGGACTTCAGTTTCTGCAGATCTGATGCTGTGCACTCCCTCGCTGAGGGCATGTTCTGCCAGTGCCGTCTTTTCCACATGTCCCAATCTGCAATTTCGTCGATGTTCTTCGATCCTCGTCTTAACCGATCTCTTCGTGGTTCCTATGTAGACGCTTCTACAGGAGTATGGGATTCGGTAGCTACTTGCAGTGGCGAGGGAAGGTCTTCTGTCCGTAACCGACCTTACACATTCCTGGATCTTTGCCGTGGGCTTGTCGATCGTTTTTATGTTATGTTTCCCTAGGATCTTCTCAATTCTGTCCGTAGCTCTGGGAATGAAAGGCAGAAAGGTCCTTTGAGTGGTTTCACTCTTTTCGGCACGGTGCACTCTTGCTGCTCTTTTGATGTCAATATGAGAGTATCCGTTTTGAAGGAAAGCCCTTTCTAAATGCTGTAATTCCGCTGATAGCTGCTGTGGTCCACATATTTTCCTGGCTCTATCCGTGAGAGTTTTGATGATTCTTTGTTTTTGACTCGGGTGATGACTGGATAGCTTCTGGAGGTGTCTGTCCGTGTGGTGGCTTTTCGATATACCCGATGGTCCAATTGGATCCTGTTTCTAGATACCAAGACATCTAGGAAAGCCAACTGTTGGTTTTGTTCAACTTCCATGGTAAATTGTACCTCTGGATATTGTTTGTTCAGGTGGTCGAGGAACTTGTCCAGGTTATGGCGTCCATGTCTCCATATTATGAACGTGTCATCGACAAATCGATTCCAGATCGTCGGTTTAAAGGGTGCGGTTCTCAAAGCTGTTTCCTCGAATTTCTCCATGAAGACATTAGCTACAACCGGGCTGAGTGGGCTTCCCATGGCTACTCCTTCCTTTTGTTCGCAGAAGTCTCCATTCCACAGGAAGTAGGTGCCTTTTAGACAAGCTTTGAAGAGATTTGCGGTACTCTCCTCAAATAGCTCCGACAGTAGTTCTATGGATTCGTCCACAGTGAAACGACATCGAAACTGACTAGCATGTCCGTTGGTCCCAGTCTCAGATCCTTGTCTCCGAAGGACTTGGGCGGTTTCCAGGCGTATTTCATTTGCTGCTTGTTCCGGAAGTCCTAGCAGCGCCGCTTCGGTGCCAGAGATGATCACCTACCTCTGTTGGAATCATTTTCGGACTGATGGCAAAGTTTCCTCCTTTGGACAAGACAGATTGCGCCTCAGGTATTTAAGTATGACTGCTGAAATTAACCACAGTTCGTGCTGGGTTCAGGCCTGCTGTGGTTTGAGTTGTTCTCTTTAATTTTAGTTTTTCCAATTTTTCAAACTTTGCTTTTGCCTCTGCGTGGCTCTCTCCATTTCACTTTGCATGCTGTTGTAAGAGATGGCATCGACCTTATTCCAGTCAGATTCCCAGTTTATAAAAAATGTTTAGCAGTTTGTTGTCCTTTGCTGCAAGTTTGCTTCCCACATTGTGTATTCTTTCCCTTGGAAATGACTTTTCAGTTCTGTTGTAGATTCTGTGTGCTTGTGTGGTTTTTAGAGGTCTTTTGCACCTTAGGAAACCAGGTATGATATTGGCATCCCTGCAGCGGATTAGAAAAGCAATTGAAAAAAGGAGTTGTGCTTTCCGTTTTCGCATCTTGCTCAGGTGCTGGTGTAACATCGATATTTCCTTCCCGTAGAGGCGTTTTATACATAGAGTTAGGCTTTAGAGGCCATTCCTTGAAACTGCTGAATTTTTCAGGATGTGAATGGGCCGTAATTCCCCAAATGCTCAGTAACGCCTTGGCAAAGTTCTTCCATGGTAACGTGAGTTCGATCATATGGTTTTATTTAAAAAAAGTCCATAAGATAAAATCTAAGGGAATTAAATCCGGCGAATGAGATGGCCACCGATTTGGTTCATTGGCACCTTCTTAAAATCACAAGAGCAGTTTTTCTTGAAACACTTTATAATTTAATGACTTATAACCTTTTGAAACCCTAAGAAACACTTTTGCACAGTTCTTTAGCTGTTAATTCAGTTATTTCCAGTTATCATTAAAAAGTAAAGACAGTCCGATAGCTTTCAGTTTCCTGTTGAGAGTTTTTCTGGCAGACTGACGCTGTTAAAGATATGCACAAACGAAGACTGTTCACTCTGAAACCCCCAGAAACACTTTTGAACACTACTTCCGCTGCTAACTCAGGTATTTCCAGTGATCAATGAAAAGTAAAGCGACAGTCCGTTAGTGCTTTCACTTTGCTCTAGACACTTTTTCTGGCAGATTATCGCTCTAAAAGATATGAGCAAACGAAGACTGTTCTCTTTTGAGACCCCGAGAAAAACTTTTGCGCTGCTCTTCAGCTCCTAACTCAGTTATTGCCAGTGATCATTGAAAACTAAAACGAAAGTTTGGTAGTCCTTTTCGTAGGCTTTCGCTTTGCTGTTGATACTTTCTGGCAGGCTGTCGCTGTTAAAGATACGGACAAACGAAGATTGTTCTCTCTTGAAACCCTCAGAAACATTTTTGCGTATTTCTGCAGCTACTAACTTATTTATTTCCAGTGTTCATTGAATAATAAAAAACAACCCGATAGTCAATTTCATTTTGCTGTAAAAAGTATTGCAGTTTTCGTTCCAATAGCAATCAAAATACATTTATTTTGATTCGAATTTGATTTTTCTCTTCCACCGCCATTTTCGGATGCCCAAAAATGTCGAGTTTGCCTATTATACGCTCCTTGCTGACAACACTTCGATTCTTCAGCCCAGACAATAATCAGTACTTTATAATATGTCGCCGAATTTCCACCAAAGTGGCAAATCTCTGTCGGTGAACTCCCAATTTGGTGGCGATGGCGGGTTAAGATTAGAAAAAAACAAATGTGTCTAGAAACATTCAAGTACAAACAAAGGTAGAGTTGGAAAATGTTAGAAATTTACTGAACTGTATCACCGTGACAACGGTTTGACAGACAGCGGGGACAATATGGCGTCCTTTATTCTCTTATCGAAAAGTAGTGAAATTTAATAAGTGAAAAGTGGTCGAAAACCACATTTGCACTAAAAACACCATCAAGAAAACTCGTTAGAACAGAGATTTTCTATGAGGTGATCGTATTTTTAACCGCGCGGACCAGGGCCTGATTTGCGAAAGTATTAACAAATTTCGGGCCGAAGCGGTAAACCTGCAAGTTACTTACGTAACGAAAGTATGTGGCTTCAGCCAACTAATCGAGTCACTAAACAAACGAAATTCAATTACAACAAATATTATTGCGAGCTTCTGGATGCCGCAAAATTGTCTTACCGAACACGAAGAAAGGCGCAAAGAGTTGACGACAAAGGGTTGAAGAAATAGCTGGCAGAACAAAGTAAATTAAAAAGCTATAGAAACTTTGACGAAAAAAATTAGATTAAGGATTAAAATAACTGAAATAATCGCAAAAATTAGAAAACTTCCTCGTTATTTGCAATGCACTCTTAACAATCTTTTTCGAAAGGATTTTAAGGCATTCAAGATGTGTAAATATGTTATTCATTCCCAGAAGAAGAATACCTGGAGGTGTTAGATCCGGTGATCGTGGTGCCAGCCTTATAGGTCCATGTCTTCTTATCCAACGGTTTCTAAAGTGGGGTGTAATCTTGTTGAAATTAACCTCTATTACTTAATTTCAAGGAACATCATCGAGGATATCGAAAGTGTTTGACTGGAGTATGTCCGGATATCTATCTACATTAAAATTTTCTTCTTCAAAACAGCGATACATCGAGGCATGGATAACTCAGTGAATTTTCAGGAGTTGGCGCAGTGCTGCGCAATTGGGTTGGTGCGCCAACCCAACTCACCGGCGCAGTAACTCACCGGTGCAGTTCCATTGCAGTCACCTACTTATTCCAGTTTCGGTTCTCGTAAAGCTTAGCTTTAGCTTACCGGTTAAATTTAAATGAGTTACTGAGTTATAATTCATCAAGCAATGAGTTATAACTCACAATACAGCAACAACTCAAAAGCGCAACTCAACACAGCGTTATCCATGCCTAGATACACCAGTTTATTTTGAAACAAAAAACAACTTATATTTTTAATAGTAGACGTAGAATTTTGTTTCTAAAATAACAAAGATATTTTGGAGAACAAAATTAAGTTCTAATAAATTGTGTTCTTAGGACGCGATTCACATTTACCGTTCACCATCTAACATCCGCATATCTCAAATTCAAAGCTATAAAGGAATAATAACCCACCAAAAGGGCTAAACGCTTCTAAAGAAGTTTTCACTTGACTAAATGTTGAGCTTCTACTATGCCAAGCTATCACAGGATACTATAATAATGTTAAAGATAAAAACGAATAATCAACATCTCTTCCAAAAAAGCATAATTCTATTTTCTTGCAATCTGTAGCATTTTAATTAGCAACGCAAAAATGTATTGTATATTTTTTATATTTTGGTAGTAAAATTTCGACACTGTTGTGTGCGACCAGAGTTACAATGGACGGGTTGTACTCACTCTTCACCTTCAAACATGCTTAGCATTCCACTAACACAAACTAACTCAACTCAAATCAATCAATTTATTCACATCCTAATTCGTTTAATACACACATAAAGTGATCATTAGTTAAACTTTTTGTATGTTTTTTTATTTAGATGTACTTATTTTGCGAACGTTACCATTTTAACGTTTTATTTTCCAATTCCAGGTACTGTGCGTCGCTTCCTTGAACGACATGGCAACTCGCTTGACACTGTGATATTTGTTGTTGACAAAGTAGATTTAGGTATTTACGAAGTTCTGTTACCTTTGTACTTTCCCCGATCTAAGCAAGAAGAAGACGCAGCTAGGTGAGTTTCATTGTGCTAGACCAGGGCAACAATGTGTTATGTGGAGCGTTTGTGTTGATGCCGCTCTGTGCGTCAACTGTCATACCTGTGGACCAACAGCTTGAATGACACTTAAATATAACCTCATTCAAGATGGCAGACTTCGGATTGCAAGTCCGAGAGCCGCGCGCAGTCACTATATGATTCCCGATAACCAAAACTAGTTTGGGCTCAAAATACTTATCTACTGATGAATTATTATGTATCTCTGTTGGGTATCGGTTCAGTGTTAGCACAGACTGAAGCACTGACTAAATAAAAAAAAATGGAATAATCGTAAACTAAAATGTTATATCAACGATTTCCGACACCTGATAAATCATCCAGATATTCTGATGTTTTCTCCGAAAATTCGCTTGTGAGACAACTAGGCTTTACAAGAAGAAATACTATTGCGATTTTATTTATTCCACTCATTAAAAGAACGCAACCGGCGTGTGTCATAGTCCCTCATAAGTACATCCAAAGAAAAAGACATTGAACGCTCTGTACCGCTTAAAAGCCCTTGCGTCATGGCACAAGCGGTGCAGCGAACTTACGAACCACTACACATCACGTAACACAGCATCCTCTGTTACCTCCCAACACATTTATTTTATCGTATTTTAACTGTAAATTTACTGCGCCACAAAAAGCGTTGACGCGTTGTACTGTCGTGACAAGCCGTATTGGTATGCGTGCGTTAACACTCGAAATCCACGGTGTTACCCAGGCCTACATTGTGCATCAGTTCTAGAGTATCTTTGTGAAATGTAAAAAGATTCGTGTACTCAACTGTGAAATTATTGCAAAAAAATCTTTGAAATATCCAATTTACATTACGTAATTTCTTATAATTAAAATAAAAAAATGTATTTAATCTTATAAGGGAATGAAATCTGCAAACTATTTGGAAATCGTCTTCGTTTTCCGCAACTAGCACTGCATCATCGGCATAGCACAGGATTGTAATATTGCGGTCACCCATTTTGTATTCCTCTAGTCCACGCGCTTGCTTTATTATTTCGTCCATAATTATCTTGGAACAGATGTGGTCTTAGTGAGTCACCCTGTCGTATTCCCTTTTCTGTGTGCAGGGATTGGATCAGTGAGTTCTCCATCGATCTTGGCTTGGATATTGTTGGCACTGTATACATTCTCTATCCCTGTACTAATCATCACACTCACCATGTATATTGATTTTAGATTGACTAGGGAATTACTCCGGAATTAATTTTGATATTGACTGCCATGTTGGTATTTACTAGAGGTTTGAAATCAGGTGGTTTCCCGTGGCCTTCCTGATCCCCCTGAAGTTCATGTTCGCTATTTGAATACTTTATGGAATAATCAGAAGTACCCTTCAAATACCTGAGAATGCGTTTCGCGCAATTCCAATGGTTTTTATCGTAATTGTTGTTAAATTGACTCAGATAACTTAAGCTATAACTAATATCAGGTCTTGTTAAGACAGATAGATACGTGAGGCTGCCTATTAAATTTTGATAAGGATATTTATTCTTATCATCATCAGTTAAAGTAACCTTTTTCAAAGTTAACTTAGCCTCCATAGGTGTCTGAGCAGACTTAGCCTCCATCATATTAAATTGATGAAGTAATTTAAATATATATTTCTTTTGATTCAGCACAATGTTATTTCTCTTATCAAAAAACAAACTCATTCCTAGGCATTCCTTGACTCTTGCCAAATCCTATATCTTAAATTTAAGCTTTAGTTCTCTTTTTAGTTGAATGGTTTCATTAATATCATTTGAAAACACGAAGAAATCATCTACAAATATTGATATTGTCAAAGAATTAGCTAACCTCTTTATGTAAATACATGGCTCATACGGTGATTGAACATATTTTAACTCGCATAAAACATTATGAACATTTCCATTCCAAACTCGTGACGACTGTTTTAGTCCGTAAATAGCCTTTTTTTATCTTAAAACCTTATTACCATTTACTGTCATGCCTTCAGGCACTTGCATATACAAACATTCTTTTAATTGACCGTTTAGAAAAGCAGTTTTCACATCGAGGTATGTTATTTCCAAGTTCAATTTAGCTGCTAGAACATATAACACTCTTAAACTTGAGAAATGTATGACGGGCGCAAAAGTTTCATCATAGTCCACACCAGGTCGCTGAACAAAACCTTTGGTGACCAACCGCGCACGATAGCGAATCTTACCTTCACCACGCCCGGCACTATCGGTGAATCGTCATTTGGTGGGTTCAGTTATTCGTGAATTGCTTGTTTCCAGATTTTAGCGTCTGGTCCTGCAAATGCTTCCTCTATAGTATCTGGATCATTTTGATACTCATCAGGAATTTTGTAGGAGGTCATGTATTTCACAAAATCTTCGTAACATTTAGGTTTTCTTTCCCTCTCAGACTTTCTCACATTTTGGTCACCAACCACGTCTTCCTCAGGAATATAGTCGGAGTCCTCTTCTTGCCCGATGTCGGAAATTTCAGTCTCAAATTCAGTCTCACTAATGGATATATTTTCTTCCTCGATTGAATGTGATTCTTCTGACTCCAGCGAATTGTCTTTATTCACTGACATGTCTGTAAGCTTATCGCCTTCTCTCTGCTGTCTCGTTTCTTCCAGTATTATCTTCTCTGATTCATTGCAGATATTAGTACATCTCTGATTATAACTTCACCTTTTTCAACATCATACAGTCTATAACCTTTTGTCTGCTCGTCGTATCCAACAAAAATCGTTTCTTTAGACCGCTTGTCCCATTTACGTGTCAAATTCTTTGGCATGTGCATCATAGCTTGACTACCAAAGATTCGCAGATGTTCTATATTTGGTTTAGAATTGTACCATGTTTCAAATGGAGTCTTCTCAACCCCTGTTGCAATAGACCTATTCCGCAAGTACATAGCACAATGAACAGCTTCTGCCCAAAACTCAGTTAAGGTTAGCATCATAAAACATACATCTCGCTTTCTCCACCAAAGATCTATTGAGCCTCTCCGCCTGAACACTTCTGCATAGATCCACAAAGATCAGTGTGTATGGCCCCTAGTAAAGACGAAGCTCTGTTCCCAACATGCTTGAAAGGTAATTTTGTTTGCTTACCTTCGCAACATGTTATACAGTTTTTCAAATCAAACTTCGTTGCATCTTGATAGGACATGCCATCCAGCGATCCATTCGCCATTTTATGGAGATATGCGGAATTGAAATGGCCTAGTCTCGTGTACCATGTCTGAACCGTTGCTAAAACTGCGACAGGTGTGCTGCCTGTATCAAATTCTCTGCAGGTGTATTCAATTTGTACAGACCATCTTGCAGATCAGCCGTTACAATTAATTCATTTAGTGCAGAGTATACTTTACAAATATTGCTCTCAAATCTGACTGTATTACCACTTTTAATGATCTGGCTAACCGACCATAAGTTGGTTGTTAGTCCTGCAACACACATAACGTTCTTAACGGTAACATCTAAACACTGCGAATCTACTAATGTTTTCAATTCTACATCGCCTATATATTTAATATGGAGCTTTTCTTTGTTAGCTACCATAATCTCGGGTAAATCGGGATTAGCCCCGTTTATTACCCAATCTTCGTTTGCGGTAAAGTGACAACTGGCTCCCGAACCGATGTACCAATCTTTTCGGCTAAAGTTACCGCTGGAAAACACAACATTAAATAAGTGTTTATTCTTTTGTTGCATACCTGTGCATGAAAGTGCCCTTTTTTTTTAAATGCCAGAAGTTTATGTTTTTTTCAGAACTTAACATGTTTACATTCTTATTTCTCTCTGATTTGCCAACATTTCTTCTGTCAGACTTCCAGAAATGTCCATGTGGTGCCCTGTTTTGGTTGTAGCTTGATCTATTGACTGAAAACACCATACCGTTACTGTTAACTTCACTCTCCATATCAAGCAATCTCATCTTGACAGAATCTGTGGTTATTTTCTGGTCACTGTTCTCCAGCGCCTTTACCATCGGTTGATATGTTTCGGTTAAACCTGCTAGCATAATGGATGCCAAAAGTTCATCTCCAATGTCCAAGCCCGTGCCACTAAGTTTTTGTCCAATGTCCACGATTTTATTCACATAAATTGTCATTGAGTCCGATTCATCTAATCGAGTCGACATTAAACTTATTAATAAACAGATTTTTCGCGTTTGTACCGAATCTTGAAACAGTCTTTTCAGTTTATTCCACAATTCCACGGTCGTTGTTGTTTCTTTAATTTGCACATATAACGATGAGTCAATTGTTAGAATTATTTTTGCTTTTGCTTTCGCATCGTGATCTTCGACCACTTCACTGATGCATTTTGACAAACCTTCTAACACTAGAAAATTTTCAATCGCAAAAGACCATTCTGCGAAGTTCTCGCGGCTCTTTAACTTCGGCACATTTACTATAAAATTCGATGCCATTTCAACTTGAATTCAGTTGCGAAAAGAAACGTTTCATTCAATTCTACAGATACCCACACTACGATTGTACGTCTGTGCCCATAACCTGTTACCATGAAACACACAGTTGAAGGGTTAACAAACAACTAACTTCTTTATTCGCAAAGTGCCACTCTACATTGAGAATGCGCCACTTACATGGTAGGCAACTTAAACTGAAATATTTGGTTCAATTCAATAGTTTTTTAACATTTACAAGGGGTAACTCCTTTCCCTCCTCCTTCCTCCGGGCTTGGGACCCATCAAACATCGGCGGAGTTCATAGTTTTTGCGCGAACAAATTATTTCTCTTCTCTTGCCAACTGACAATTTTGGCGATTTTCGATGGCAAAAGAATCACTTTTACCCATTACAATAGCTTTCGCCACGCACCTTTCTGACTCGGTAACTAGCGAGTTTCTTTGATAAATCGTTTCGGACGTTTTGTCAACATTTTCAAAGCCGTACGAGCATCGAAGTTTTTTTTCTCCGCATCAATCTTCTCGAGCATCGAAGTTTTCCGAACAAAATTTTCTTCATCCCGTGTGGAACGCTGACAGCTTGACTGTTTGTCACTCACTGTCAGCTGACTGTTTTGACAACATTTTCAAAGCCGTTTTTTTTCAAAACCTTACACTTTTTCCGGCTAGTTTCCACGAGGATCAAGAAAAATAGGATACGGTACGCGAGACGAAAGTCGAAGGCCCGCCACTGCGTGCATGACGCCCTCGACTTCAAGCAGTGGCGGAACTTCGACTTTCATCTCTTGTACCGTAATATACGATTTTACTATCATAGTAGAATAATAATTGTTGGATATTGAGCTCTTTTTTTTATAGGTACCAATTACCCAGCGACGTTGGGGGTGCGGATGGGGAACCCATTATGGCAGATCGTCAAATTAGAATAATTGACAATCCCCAGCATGCACTACACGGTAAGTGTCATGAACCTACATTTTATTTTCAGTTAGATGATCTTACCTTCCTGCGTCCTATTAACAGTTGGTTATTTTTAAAGGACATGCATTTGTTTTCTTTCTTGATGACGTCACATACGTGATGATAAAACTTGTAATGACATTATGTTTGCACAGCCTTCTTTGCAAATAAAAAAGGTTTAAATAAATGTCGTGCGGAAAATATTACCGGTCATAAAAATGTATATCACTCGAAAGGCTCAAGATAAACAGACAATTAAATATTCAAATTATTTAGAAGACATGAGGTTAGAACATCGTATACTTTTTTTCAGCCTGCGTTACCCGATATTGCCCGCAGAATCATGTTTTACTTTGCCTTAGAAAACACAAAGTTATTTAAACACCCTGTACAATATGTATATTTCATTTTTTATTTTACCCATGAATAGAGCTAAGATTCCATTATTTTTTTATAATCGGAACACCGACTGATAAAATATTCAGTGTTTATAGGATTGCTCATCAGTGCGTCAAAGTGCAAAATTTCAATTTGCAATATTAATTTTCGAGGGAAATGTGTTTGACGACAGTTTTTGGTGTTTAGGAGGTGCGCATTATAAAATATCCGTCGTCCGATATACGGGGTGCGTCATAAACGTGTGGTGGTATTCAACTATGATTTTTTTTTAGTGGGACCTCCCGTTTTTTGCCATTTTCATATTCATCGCCGAATTTGATTGTAACTTTATTTCAGATATTCTATCTTTAAAAAAATCGACAGCTTTGACAGCTGTTGGATTCTGCAGAAATATGTGCTGTACTCTAACCGCTACGAATTTGGATATCGGTCTTCTGGGAGTCCAAGAGTATCTAATAAGCAACGTGCGCTGAAATATTTTAATTTTTAAAAGGTTGCCACAAACCGCTCAATTAGCCTCCAAAGTAGGTAGATTTTAAGCTTCAATAGCAAATAAAATTTCCCATTTTTTTTTTCAATTTTCGGATTTATCGCCAAATTTTAGAGCCAGTTTATGTAAGGCGTCCTCACCTTAAAGCTGGATTTATAAACTCTGCAGTTGGTGCCGTTCGTCCTTCGTGCAGTTGCCATGCCGTTGCCCACAGAACACCTCTGAACAAGAGTTACAAATACTTAAACACTCGTGATCGCTTATGCGCGCCCTCTGCAAGACGTTTACACTAAGTTAAAAAGAAGCGGGAATTTTGAATGATCAGGTTTCAATATGATTGTAATTTCTATCAATTTGTTATTTCTTGCAAGGTACATGTGTACCAAGCTACATTAAAAATCCCTGAACTAACAGAGACCTTGAATATAATGTAGCGATGGCAAATACACACCTTATACTGACCTAGAAAGGAAATGGGACCATGTTGGTATATGTTGATGTTATTAGAAGAAAAACACACTCATAAGTAATAAACTTATTTATAATAACAGAAGAAAAACACTAGAAATGATAAACAAATGTATAACAGAAATTCGAATAACGCACTAAAAATGATAAACCTATTTATAAAAACAGAAATAAAATATGCTGTTGGTTGATTATTTAATTAATCCCCGATGTGGAAGGAAAGGCAGAGCAAAACTGTATTAATGAACTTAACTTAGACGAAGATGTTGCACGTGTATACTTAAGGCTACGAACATGGAATAGATATATATCGCCACACCCATGCCAAAAAGACAACATGATCTAGTGGATGGCTATCGCGCATCATTTATACGTTTATATTTACAACACTCCCCCCTAAACGTATAAAAAAAACGTAATTTAATCCTAAACCTTTTACACAAAATTTATGTTCGATAGAAGTAGTGTTCTTACTGGATGGGTATTTGTCATCTCAAATTTGGACAGGATTGACAGTATATACTGAGATCGGTTTAATTTGATCACCCGATGCTCTCTATCTCTTTCCACTTTAATACCCAACATGTAAGAAATTGGCCCCAAATCCTTTACCTTGAAGCAATCTCTAAGTTCCTTTGCAGCTTCCATATCATTATAGAATACGAAGAAATCGTCTACGTATACCGCAATATACAGGGTGATTCAAAAGTGGCGTCATTCCTCTGGGGGTGTTTTGGGAGTACAGGAAAAATAGCAAAAAAAATTAATTCTTATCAAAAACTGAGATATTTGCCAAAAACTAGATCAGAATTACGGCAACGATGCTTTTCAAGGTAATCTGCCTAATTAACATTACGTCAATACCTGTTACTTCTTAATTATAGAAAATTGTAGTAACCACGGATAAACACAAAATAAAGAAAGAGAAAGCAATAGAAATATTTTGAGGTCAGGATAACGCTGTCAATTTTCCGTCAGTGCTGCCATCCTTTTTGGGGCAGATGAGTGATATACCTAAACTCGCCTCACATGTAAACAAACATCTCCTGTGTAAGGTTATGTATCAATGATTAATATTAATCAAATAACATACAATTAAGTTGTTAAATCACAAAAGGTTGACGAAGTTCTGCCCGTTTAACTCCAGACATGTTTGTTCCCCAATCACTCTTCTCGTATTATTCGGTTAATAAATTAATAAACTCCTGCTCAATTTGTACGGTGTTCGGAAGATCAGAGATTTAATGTGTCCTTGCGTCCTGTGTATCTTACATACATGATAGGAATGTGGCCCTTCCTCTGGGAGTTATAGGGACAATTATCCGGTGCCTGGGAAAGTGTCAGTGGTTGTGCGATGCTCCGAGCACTCCTGGAAGGCTCTGCTGCAATTATCTCCAATACCTGTGCCTCTGTGTCTGGAACCCGAGCACCTCTAGATCGTCCACAATCTGCGTCAATTCCTGGAGCCAATCGTCCAGTGTCTCTGGCCCTTTGCTGGTGTAAGGTCTTACACCTTCTGCTATGTTAGTGTGGCATTTTCCCATAACTAATCACATCTCCGCAAATTCGATGTTGGTGTACATTTTGTGAAAGGAGCTTCAAAGTAAGTCACAGATTAACAAATGCTTGTTATTATTGACAAAGGCTATCTACCTGTAACTATCTGTTAAGGACAGAAAACATCATGGCCGCTTTGACTTTTCATCAAAAAATTGTAGAAGAGGTCTTTTTTAAAATCAAAAATCTTCGTAATTTGACGCAAAGATCGTAATTTTTCTTTTCGAACGGTTAAGTATTCCAAAAGGCTACCAAGCAAACATGGTACTATTTTATAATAATACTTAATAACAAAGTTGAAATTCGATTTTCAACTGTTATCTTCTAGAAATTTTCGAAATAAATTTTTTCAATATTTCTCTCGTACTCTCCAAGTGAGCCCCTATAACCCCTTAAAAGGAATGACGCCACTTTTGAATCACCCTGTATACAACTTTATCGACATTTTGTTTGGAGAAAATGCATGGCTCACTTTGGTTTCTTTCGTAACCCATGATATTCAGAACATCTACTACCTTGCTGTTCCAGACTCTTGAAGATTGCTTGCGTCCATATAGTGCTTTCTTTAGGCGACACTCTTTACCTTCCCATTCACCTTCAAGAAACCCCTGTGGAGGCGACAGGTAGATTTCTTCCGCAAGATCACCATGAAGGAAGCCTGTCTCTACATCGACATTGTCAATCTCCAGGTCCATTGCGGTAGCAATTGCAAATAAAACTCTTAATTTACTATGTCTGACCACCGGCGAGTAAATCTGGGTAAATCCCTAAGCGACAAGCCTGGCTTTGTATTGTGTTACCTCGTTCTCTGAGTTTCTTTTGATTTTGTAAACCCATTTGCTTCGGACAATATTTACATGCTTTGTAGGTTTATTTACCAGTTCCCAGACATTACAGTCCAAGTAACTGCAACTCCTTGTTCATAGCCGACTTCCATTACTCTTTTTTATCACCTAGAACAACTTCCCTGTATCCCTGTTCTTCTATGACACTTTGAAATGTTATAAATTCGGGAAATTATGTTTGCTTCCTTACTCTTCTCGGGTACAGTCTAGATGGACCTATTTCATCTTTCTCCAATGAAGGTGTTTCTACATTTTCAACATTTGGTTGTTGAAATTCTCCTGTATTCTCTCCCAGTAGAGTGATTGTGTGCTCCTGCGTCATCCCGTCACGAGGTTGATCACTAAGTGTAGCTGGAGGTGTTTCTATAAAAATAACATCTCTAGATACAACTGTTTTTTGGTTTATAGGATCAAACAATCGATTTGCTTTGCTATTCTCACAAGACACCAGAAAGGTGCATTTCTTACTCTTTCTACGTGTGCATATGCTTCGCATCCGAAAACCCTGAGATACTTATGATCTGGTTTACGACCGTACCAAGCTTCAAAAGGAGTTTTTCCTAAGATCTTCTTTGTGGGAGAGCGGTTGATTAAATGAACAGCTGTATTGGCTGCCTCGGCCCACATTCTCTTATCTGACTGTCTTCCATCATTGATTTGACCTTTTCCATGATGGTTCGATTGTAGCGCTCGGCCACCCCATTTTACTGTGGTGTATATGGGGCTGTCAGATGATTACAATTTCCTTGCGCTTGAAAAGTTGTTTGATATCTTTATTACAGTATTCATAGCAAAAGTGTTACACGAGACAGACACGACACAGTGTTGCCCAGGCCTAAACCGAACTCAATCCCTCCATATACACTGAATAGGCAATCAAACCAAACCACATCCTTCATGGAACAATCTTTCCAGCAGAGCAAATGTCTTCACTCATCACACGAGCTGTGTTAAAATTCAACGACACAATTACCTTGGCTTTATGGAATGCAAACGGACTGGCCCAACATCGTCAGGAAGTAGACTTATTCATTAGAACAAACAGTATTGATATCCTTATGGTGTCCGAGACACACTTTACTGGCCGGACTTATTTTCATATTCCTGGTTACAACATATACGACACCAAACACCCAGACTTAACCACGGTGACTGCAATTGTTACAAGAAAAGGAATAAAACATCGCGAACCAGATAAAGTAGATGAATATCACCTCCAAGCTACCAGTATACAAATAAACATGGAAAACGGACCCATAGTAATATCAGCAGTATATTGCCCACCTCGATACAACATCACCACAGAAGCATTTGAACGATACTTACACTAGATCACAAATACATATCAGGTGGTGATTACAATGCCAAACACACCCGATGAGGCTCTCGACAACTGTACCCCATTAAGCACTGGCGAACCAACATATTGGCCTACTACTGATGTCAATAAGACTCTAGACTTCTTGGACTTTTTTATCACAAAATGTATTTCTAGTAATTATATATCTCTTCAATCTTGTTTGGACTTCAGTTCTGATCACACTCCAGTCACTCTCACTATTAGTTCTAAAGTAATCTACAGTAGTCCACACAGTACACACATACAGACTGGAACTTCTATGGGAAATATGCAGATGCTAATATAAATCGGCATGTTGCACTGAAATGCTAAAGTTGAAGTACAAGAGGCAACCGAAAAACTAACTAGGTTACTTCATGAAGCTGCATACAGTGCAACACCCTCCAACACAAAACACAACAACCAAAATGATATTCACTACCCTAGAGAAATAATGGCACTTTTAGGAAAGAAAAGAAGAGCAAAAAGAAAATGACAGGAAACTCTCTGCCCAGATGATAAAAAAGTCTTTAACAAGCTTGGAAAAACCCTCAAATGCTTATTGCGGGAACGACAAAATGAGACTTTCCAAACTCGACTTTTGTTCTGACAAAACGACAAAACAACGGCCGAGCACCATATATATATGGCCTGCCAAAGCTTCACAAAGCAGGCCACTCATTGAGACCGATAATTAGCAACATAAATGCCCCAACTTTCCAATTATCTAAATATCTGTCATCTGTGTTGAGTAATATATTGGGAAAGTCACAATATCACGTTAGGGACTCATGGAGTTTCTGTGAATTTATAAAAAAGCAGAAAATACCTGAGAACCATCGCATAATATCACTTGATGTGGTATCGTTATACACAAACATCCCGGTAGATTGCTCAATACAGTGCATAAGGGGTAGATGGTCTGAAATAAGGGAGCACACATCATTACCCGAAAATGAATTTATTGGGGCGGTAGAGCTGTGCCTTAAGTCCACGTATTTCCGGTACGAGGACAATTTCTATTCGCAAATATATGGAGTAGCTATGGGGTCCCCCATAGCTGCAACAATTGCAAACCTTGTAATGGAAAGTCTGGTAGAAAAACTAATACCTGATTTGAATTTTAAGTGTGGATTTTTTAAAAGATACGTAGATGACTGCATAATGTGTCTGCCAAACCAAAAAGTTCAATACATACTAGATAAATTTAATGCATTCCATGAGACCATTAAATTCACCATTGAGGAAGACACAAACAAATCAATAAACTTTTTGGATATGACGGTTATATATGACGGTAATGGGGAAATAAAAACAAACTGGTACACAAAGGATGTGTGGTCTGGTAGATACTTGAATTACCAATCATATGCACCTATACAATATAAAAAAAGTGTTGTAACAGATCTTACTGATATAGCGATTAAATTGGGAAATTATAGATACAGAACAAAAAATCTTGAATAAATAAAAAAGATACTAATAATGAACAACTATCCCAAAGCTTTCTTCGAACCAATTATAAAACAAAGAATTAATAAAATCTACAATTAAAATAAATGGAACAACATAAATAATATAAATAAGAAAAAGGAAGGTGAAATCAAGTATGTATCATTACCGTACAAACCAGAAATCAACACAAAAATAAAAAATGTTTTAAAACCACATAATATTACTATAGCGGAAAAAACTAAAAACAACTTGGCAAAAGAATGTTTTACAAAATTTAAACCTAAAAGCGATAAGTTGGACATACCTAACGTAATATACAAGATTGACTGTTTGAACTGTGACGACACATACATAGGTCAAACAGGGCAATATTTAAAGAAAAGAATATACGAACATAAATATAGCTTAAGAAAGGTTAACGAAAATGGAACAGCATTAGCACAACATGCACAACAAAAGTTACATAGTTTTGATTTCGATAACACAAAAATATTAATCAATGAAAACAACTATAATAAGAGAAGAATCCATGAAATGATACAGATTAAAAAACATCAGAATGCAATGAATTTCAGATCAGACACAGACAATCTTAGCTCTGTGTATCATACACTAATTAAATGATCGCATGCATGAACTGATTGGTACCAAGTAAATGAAATATAAACACCTGATATTGAGGAATTGCAAAGCAATTCCTAGAATGCAAAGAAAAGGCGAAAGATAAACAGTTTTTTTTTGTTTCGCTCGTTTGATATCGAGTAAAATATGGAATTTCAGTGACCAGTCAAATGTGAAGGTAGAAACAACTATACGCGTAAGTTAAATTTAAATCTCTAAACAATAGATTCTAGTCTTTTCCCAGACAAGTTTGTCCTGACTCATCACCTGAAAACCAATGTTCTTGATGTACTTTTTAATATGTGTGTGATTTGTATTTTAATATGTGAATTTTGGTGAAAGTTTTCTATTTAAATTGATGATAACTGTAAATATATATTTTAGACAAACTGATGATGGTGGAGAAAGACACCGAAACGTATTTGTGACATTTGAAATAATAAACAATAAAATTGACTGAAACCCAGGAAATTTTTTTTAAATAAATTGAAGTACAGTCAGGAAAATATACACAACACTGTATCATAATGTTTTTCGCATATCTTCATTTAACATGTTTGAGTGCCAGTAAAACATCTCGCAAAGTAATCAAGGTGGAATTCACTAAGAAACCTCCAGTTTATCAGACGGTGTTAAAGCTAATCTAAATAACTGTTTAATTATGTTTTGTAGTCGAAGATTAAACCATTAATTTTATCTTAAAAGAAAACACATTCCTGGAAGTTGCGCGTCAACATTGTTTCGGTAAAGGCATAATCAACTTCCATTATGATTCGGCTAAGTGTTATTTTGTGGTAGCGTGTGCTAACTAACTTCATCACAACAGACGGATGTAAAACAACACTTTTTCTGGTTTATTTGACATGATTAATGAGGCCTTTGACGATTTTTGTAAGTTAGTTTTTAATTCATTTGATTTGTAAGCTTTGATCATTACTGTAATTTATTTAAATCGATTTTAATTTCGAAGCATAATTAGGTTCAAGAGTATTTTTCTTTCGGTGTTCTAACACGGTTTGCTTTGAAAAATTCACACCAATAAACACGAAATCGTTCATTATTCCATTTCAGCGGATGACGAAACTCTTTCGATGTCTCCTCATCTGGAGATCAGCCTGGGCGATGTTAGCACATTTGCTCAAATGCAACCTGATGCTGATCGACAAAGACTTCTTGGTGAGAGGCCCATTACTGATCCCATTGCTCATGCCATCATCCAGGAACTGGAGCATCAAGAAAGGTAAGTTCGATTTGATTGACCGAAACCAGAGATCAACGGGTCAACAATAAATAATTGCTTTGAAAGCCACGATCTGTTTAAAGAATTGTCGGAAGATCACCGTTCAGTTTGCTGCCTTTGTAACTGATTAATGTACAATCATTCTTTTGATTTTTCCCCTAGAGCGAAATTCGAAGAAAAAAATCGGGTGAAAATATTTAAAATTAGTAACAACGTCATTGCGTGCCTTGGAATTTGAATAACTTATGTGTGCTTCAATTATCCGGCGACAAGAAAACTGATAAAATCTTAAATGTTATCGGGCTTAAACACTTTTTGCAGGTAACATCGTTTTGCACTAAACCATTCTATTATTTAAATTCTTTTTTAAGCTTTCTATTAGTTAACTTACATTCAATAGACACGGCAATGTTCTTCTGGTGTTATTTACGACGTTTTGAAGAGTACAATTTTAAAACTGACTACAAATGTAAATACCGACCTAACGGATCTTTTGTCATTGCAAAGGGTGTTCCAACAAGAACGACTGTTTTGAATTGCGCGCCATTTGTAGTGTCATAATTTGACATTTAAAAAAAGGCCGTTCGTTAGTAGACAGCAGGAGGTTAAGTACAATGGAGCGGTTCAATACACAACAATGAATTCTCATTGTGAAAAATTATTATCAAAGTGGTGGAAGTTTTGCAGCCACAGTTCGCAAAATGCGTCTAAATATGGGCCATCGGAATGCTCCAACTCAAGTCACTGTGGGAAAATTAATTAAGATATTTCAGCAAACTGGATCTGTTAAAGAAGTGAAAACAGAAACATGCGTTCGTCCTGGTCGCTCGGCTGAAAACATCGCAGCACTACGTGCAAATGTTGAGGAAGGAAATTGATGTTTCCACCACAACTTTGCATCGAATTTTAACAAAAGATTTGAAGCTTCGTGCGTACAAAGTTGAATTGGCTCAAGAGCGAAAGCCGGAAGACCATGGGCAACGAAGACCCTTTGTTGATTGAATTTTGGAACAACGACAATTGGACGGTGATTTTTCAGCGAAAATCATCTTTAGTGACGAGGCCCATTTTCATCTTGACGGATTCGTTAATCGACAAAATTGTCGCATTCAGAAACAGATGTATCCAAAAAGAGCCACTGTTTGGTGTGCATTGTGGACTGGAGGCATCATCGGACTATTTTTCTTCGAAAATGCAGTTGGTCAAGCATTAACCGTGAGTGGTGTTCGATATCGTGAAATGTTGACTAACTTTTTTGTGCCAAAATTACAAAATATGGAGCTTAACAGCATGTGGTTTCAACAGGACGGTGCAACATGCCATACAGCCAGAGAAACTGTTACGAGTCATTTCTTGGTCGTGTTATTTCTCGTTTTGGAGATCGGCATTGGCCGCCCAGATCATGCGATTTAACATGTAAAACGCCTTTGGACTTTTTTCTTTGGGGTTTTTTAAAGTCACAAGTTTATGTGAACAAACCAACAACGATTGAAGCCTTAAAAGATGAAATTCAACGCTGTATCTTTGATATGCCGCAAAATGTATGCGCAACAGTCCTTGAAAAGAGCACGTCTGTGCCAGCAAAGCCGAGGCGGTCATTTGTCCGATGTCTTATTCCATGGTATCCTCAAATTAGCCCTCAAATGGAATGTCGCCCATTTTGAATCACCCTGTGTATTTATGCAAAAAAAATGCTGTAGCAGTTGCCTTCTTTGAGAAGACCTTAAATATGTAAAATCTTCTGCGTGATTGACATGCGAACTAGTGTGTGGTTTATTTGTAAGGATATTAATTCTTCTTGGTAAGTGAAAGTAGCTGAAGAATGGTATGCGCCGATTTTCCTTGATCTCGAATTTTTGAAGGAATCTCGCATCAAGTAATGCTTTGAGGAAGGGCGACTTTTTTCACCAAAAAAAATTTGTTTAACATCAAACTGCGATATGAGCTCCCCACATTCATATAAATGATGAAAACTAATGTTCAGAAGTGAGGTTATGAAGTGAAGTTGCGCAGTTCTGTGTAAAAGTCTTGTAATTCGAGTACACCTTAAGATGGATGCACGAATTTATATCATAGTTTTGGCAAGTAAAATTTGAAACTTTGAATTCTAACCCAGTAACCATTGTGCCGAATTTATAATTATTTCATTAAAAAGATCTTTTTTTGTTTCATTTTGGATATAATTTTTACTTGCTGCTTTTCGTTACGATCACATACATAGATTGGTGCATGTAACAAAAAAATTACACCTCTTTATGTAGGGTAAGTCCGACCAGCGGGTTAGCCCGACCACTTGCCATACCTCAAAATGTATCTAACAGATAGCGTTCTTACATTTACATCAGATGCAGCATTATATTTTACTTTTTGTATATTCTTTTTCCTGACTGTACTTTAATTCATTCCAATGTATTCCTGGGTTTTCAGTCAATTTTATTGTCACTAATTATGGTGTTATGTGATGAGCCCTGCGTTTCGTCCCGGGTCTACCTATTGGACTCGTCAGTAAGGCTTAGGTAGACCCTGCCTTATACGCTAGACATCGGTCATACGTGTTCAGACGTAAATGAACCGAGCCGGTGTAGATCTTCTGCGGTGAGATGTTGGCAACCCGTGTTGCCGATGCTGCCACTCGCTCCATTCTGCTTTTTTTCCCAAGCATCTATATCTTTTTGTATATTCTTTTTCCTGACTGTACTTTAATTCATTCCAATGTATTCCTGGGTTTTCAGTCAATTTTATTGTCACTAATTATGGTGTTATGTGATGAGCCCTGCGTTTCGTCCCGGGTCTACCTATTGGACTCGTCAGTAAGGCTTAGGTAGACCCTGCCTTATACGCCAGACATCGGTCATACGTGTTCATTCCTAAGCCTTACTGACGAGTCCAATAGGTAGACCCGGGACGAAACGCAGGGCTCATCACATAACACCATAATTAGTGACAATAAAATTGACTGAAAACCCAGGAATACATTGGAATGAATTAAAGTACAGTCAGGAAAAAGAATATACAAAAAGATATAGATGCTTGGGAAAAAAAGCAGAATGGAGCGAGTGGCAGCATCGGCAACACGGGTTGCCAACATCTCACCGCAGAAGATCTACACCGGCTCGGTTCATTTACGTCTGAACACGTATGACCGATGTCTGGCGTATAAGGCAGGGTCTACCTAAGCCTTACTGACGAGTCCAATAGGTAGACCCGGGACGAAACGCAGGGCTCATCACATAACACCATAATTAGTGACAATAAAATTGACTGAAAACCCAGGAATACATTGGAATTATATTTTACGCAAATGCTATACAGAATCGCATCAGTTTGAGCTTGCATTTCGAAAAGAGTGATAATTCGTGGTTGAAGATGGAATGTGGATAATAATAATAATAATAATAGAATGAACTCTGCTCTCTTTGGTTAACGTTTCTGACACCTCAGCGGATTTCTTGTTCTGGCACTTAACTGTAACATTAGGAATTCCCTCGATCGGCGCCGTTGGTCTCTTCGGACACTTCATGCTCCAAGACATGTGGTCTTCTGCATTGAATGTGCATTCTGTATATTCGTCCTAAAAATTGCCCCGCGCGGTCAGTCATAAATCTTCCGTATGTTTCCAGATCTCCTGTGATTAGTCGCATCATCAACGTAGATGCTCCTCTTTGCCGAGAGATGATTCTCTTGCAAAAACGAATTTTTAGTTGCATTTTCTGTATATGGTGTAGGAACAACTCGTCGGTGATGTCCACGTCAACGCATGTCGCCACCACTGAGTAGGATGGGGTGAACTGTCGGGTGGTGTATGATTGAATTTGCGATGTTCTCTTCATAATTAGTTTTGATTAAAATGTTGGTTTCTTGTTTGAAAATGATGTCTTTGTTGTCAGTTGTATTCTTGTGAGTGTGGTGGCTGCAGCTACAGTAAATATATATAGAAATGTTGGGTGTTTGAGTTGGGAGCGTAGTTGTAGGTTTTGATTGGTGTTGTTGTCATTGCCATTTTTGCGTTTGATGTTGCTCTAGTTGAGCTTTTCTCCAGCGCAGGTCTTTTTGCCTCCTGAGTTGGTGTCGTAGGTGTTGGGGTGGTAGGGGTAGGGTTATTTTTTCTTCCCCTTTTTTTTGATTTTGGTTTTTTAAACATTCTGGGAGGCCAAGTCCGAATCGGAGTCCTCCGAGCTCCCAGGAAATATATTTTATTTTGTAGAACGCTGTTATTTTACTCCACCTGGGTTAGCTTGTTCGCAGCAAATTCTTTTAATTCCTTTCCGGTACAAAAAGATGTTCACAGATTGTCCGCGCCACACATGTCTATACTGTATAGAGGTTGCTATAGGTATAGAAAAACCTTCTAAATGGTAGAGATTTTAAGTAGAGACTCTTATTTATCGCTGAATTCTCTGCAATTTTGGCACATTTTTGAATGATCTTTACCTCTAACGTTCCACCAGAAAAAAAATTGCCACTGAAAGAACCTTCTGAATGAAAAGGGTTTGTTTCGCCAACAAGTCTTCATTAATACAGGGTGATTCAAAATTGGCCTCATTCCTCTAGGGGTCTTATTTGGGGGTGTTCTAGGAATACAGGAAAAATAATAAAAAAATTAATTGTTGTTCAAAACTGAGATATTGGCAAAAAACTAGATCAGAAGGATGGCAACAATGTTTTTCAAGGTAATCTGCCTCATTAACATTACGTAAATACCCGATGCTTCTTAATTATTGAAAACTTTAGTGACCATGCGTAAACACAAACCAAAAAAAGGGAAAGTAAAATAAATATTTTGAGGTTAGGATAACGCTGTCACTTTGCCGTCAGTGCTGCCAACCTTTTTGGGGGCAGATGAGTGATATACCTAAACTCGCCACAGACGTAAGCAAAAACATCCTGTGTAAGGTTATGTTATGACGCCAATTTTGTATCACCCTGTATATTGAAAATCGTCTTTTTTATTGGTGACATATTTTGCAAGATTATATTTTCTTCTGTTATAGATGTACTGCAAATACAAAAAATAAATAGGAAAAGGGTCTGATTAGAAAACTTTCTCTCTTTCTCTCTCTCTCATCGGTTTGTGAAATTTTAAAGGTAAATCTTCTGATATAACGTTAAGTGCACCAAGCTATTTTAACACATTTTTGGATGATCTTTACGTCCGTCTTTCTCCTATTTAGGAAACTTAATTTTATATGCTTGAATTTTTTCGTCGAATTAGAAAACTGGCCACCTTCATCTCTATGTAGAATTTTTGAAAATAGTTAATTTTATTTAAAGTGGCGAATTTTAGGATTATTTTTACGTCTCACTTTCTATTATTGAGGAAGCTTAATTTTTTACGTCTAGAAAACCTTCTAAATGAAAAAGCGTATAGTTAGGAAACTCCCCGCCTTCATCGCTTTGTAGAATTTTTGAAAGTAGGTTATTTAATGGTGAATTCACTGCAAATTGGACCATTTTGCGATCATTTTTGCATCTGACGTTCCACCAAACTTGTTTTACTTGCTTCATTAAGTGGTATGGCCGTTATTCTTCTAACTCGTCTTTAGTGATAAATTTTTGAAATGAAAGTAAAACCGCACTTACACTCTTCAAATGTAAAAATGTTGGCGAAAATCGAGAAAATTCTTGATAAAATTCTTTTATACACTGTTCTTAGAGCAACATTTTTGCGATTAAATATGGTAAACATGAACTTTATAGTTAATGCGAGTCTTGAGTTAAAAAAAAATGTTTGCAAACGAGATGTAAGGCACTTTGCAATTACAACCTTCAAACTTGAAAATGTCGAAGCATGTCGATAGTGCATGCTTTTCTCTCGAAAATGGCGTGAAGCTTATTCTACTCCTTCATCTCAATCTTGACTGACAAATTTTGAAAAAATATTTGCAAATGAATTGAAAGCAAATTTCCAATTACAATCTTCAAACTTGGTTTCCAGCTTTCTTGATACAATTAAATTTATTAATGGCGAACATCAATCTTCTAATTTGCCCCAGTCCTTGGTGATATATTTTTGAAGGAAATCTTACAAATGAAATGAAAGGAAAATGGCCAATTACAATCTTCAAATTTGAAAATAACGGCAAAAATCGAGAAAATTCTTGAGTAAATCCTGTTCTACACTGTGCTAAGAGAAACATTTTCGCTACTAAATATCGTAAACAGGACCTTTCTTGGTCTTCTCAATCAAAGTTAAAAATTGAAAAAATGTTGGAAATAGCAGCAAGCAGATTTGCATTTACAATCTTCAAACATGAAAATGTTGGCAAAAATCGAGTATTAAAATTTCTAAAACTGAAAGATCCTTCACATCAGTATGTTCATTTCGCAATATCAAAAATTTGAATTTTTGGTCATTAATTTTCGACAAAAATTTGCAAATGTGATGAAATAAAATTGGCATGTACAAGTTTCCCTTTTGTAAAATTTGATAAGAATCAAACAAATTTCGATCTATCGACAAAAGTAAGCTAAAAATAGAGCTTAGGTTTAAATGGTTTGTTTGGATATTTCCATTTTGATTAAAGAAAAATTAAATATCGGAAACGTAACCTTTCTACGTCCTCTTAATCTTGAGTTAAATTTAATAGAAAATTTTTGCAAACGAGATGGAAGGCAATTTGCAATTACAACCTTCAAACTTGAAAATGTTAAGGTAACTTGCTAGTTGCAAGCCCGATAGAGCGTATTTTTCTCTATAAACAGAGTGGACATCCAGTCTGCTGTTTCGTCTTGATTTTCAGGTACAAATTTCAAAAACTCTTTGCAAACGGGTTAGAAGCAAATTTGCAATTACAAACGTCAAACTCGAAAATGTTGGCAAAAATCGGAACATTTCATGAGTGAATGTGCCCCCAAAAAGGTTGGCAGCACTGACGGCAAAGTGACAGCGTTATCCTAACCTCAAAATATTTCTTTTACTTTCCCTTTTTTTGGTTTGTGTTTACGCATGGTCACTAAAGCTCCCAGCTTTCCTTATTAAATGGTGTAAACATCAATCTTCTGACTGGTCCTAGTCTTTTTTCTTCTTCTAGCCGTTTTCTATCCTTTGGATATAGGCCTCTCTCATATTTTTCCAGTTTTTCCTGTTCTGTGCCACTTGGTACCAGTTAAGTCCGGTTGTTCTTTTAATGTCATTATACCATCATTGTTGTGGTCGGCCGGTGCTTCTTTACTCCTCCTCCCAAGGCCTCCATCTTGTTTTTCCGCTCCAATTGGTTGTATTTCGGGCAAAATGTCCGGCCCAGTTCCATTTAAGACCACCTATTCGCCTCGCTATATCTTCTTTGTTTGTTGTTTTGTTTAGTTCGGCATTTCCATTTCAGCCGTTCTCTATCCATTGGATATAGTCATTTTTGACAACGTATCCCTGCTCTGCGCGACTTGGTACCAGTTTAACCCGACGAATTTCTTCAATTCATCGTACCACCTCTGCTGCGGTCTTCCAGCACTTCTTCGCTCTCCCCAGGGTCTCCATATGGTGATGTACCCACTCCAGTTTTATTTGTGTCTGGCGACATGTCCTGCCCAATGCCACTTTAGAGAGCTAGTTCTTTGTATGACGTCTGTTACCTGCGTTTTTTCTCTTATCCATTTGTTGGTTTTGTGGTCCTTTAGTGTTATACCTAGTAATATTCGTTCTATGGCTCTTTGATGCACTCTTAGTTTGTTAGAGGTTTTCTTTGTCAATACGCAAGTTTCAGATCCGTATGTCACAACTGGGAGGATATACTCGTTATATATTTTTGTTTTTAAAATCATTGGTATCTTCGTATTAAGGATGTATTTCAGTCCTCCGTATCCGGCCCATCCCAGTCTAATTTCTCTGTTGACCTCGATTTCTTGGTTTTGCTTGCCGAGTGTTATTGTTTATCCAAGGTATATGTATGATGTCGTCTTGTTTACTATTTGTCCGTATATCGATATTGTCCTTCCTGCTTCTTGTGTGTTGGTCATGAATTGTGTTTTTGTGTTGTTCATGAATAATCCAATCTTAGCTGCTTCTTCTTGTAGTCCTTCCATCATCTTGGTAAGTTCTTGCTCATCCTTTCCGAATATAACTACATCATCAGCGAATCTGAGGTTGTTAACGTTTTCTCCCTGAATGTTAATTCCTTTATTGCTCCATTCTAGTTTTTTGAAGGTGTCCTCTAAGACCAGAGTGAACAGCTTCGGCGAGATTACATGCCCCTGCCTGACTCCTCTTTTGGTATTTATTTTATTTGTAGGGTCGTGAATCCTTAAACTCATCCCGACGTCTTCATCCTCATGGCTACTTGTTGGTGCATAGATTTGAACGACTTTGATTGTTATATTGGAGTTAATCTTAAGTGTTATGTATATTACTCTTTTTGATATGGCTTTAAGTATTTGAAGATTTGGGGAAACTCGTTTGTTGATAATGAAACCCACACCACCCATACTATTGTCTTCACTTCCTTTGTAAAATGGGATATGTCCTGGTCTTAGTCTAATGTATTCCTCACCTCTTCTCCTTGTTTCTGATATTCAAAGAATATCCCAGTTTATTCTGTCCAGTTCGTATTCTAGTTCCGTTAGCCTTTCCTCGTTTCCAACTGACCTAACGTTATAAGTTGCAATGTGAAGTTGACAGTCTTCTTTAACCGAGGGATTCTTAGCACCCCCTCTATGACATTATAGTCGACGGTCTGACCGCCGCCTTGGCCAGGGTCATTCGAGCCGCTGGGGACGGGGCGGCTTTTGTTTTTGGTGTGCCTTCTTATGACATGGGGTTTAGCCGTAAAACACCACGTCGGCCAGGCGTCTTGGTGAGTGTTGGTTCAGCTGCCCCTAACCTGGGAACCATCGCTGTTTGCAGCCGTTCACTCTGGGTCAGACGCTGCAGATTTTGCCTGTTGTCCCGCGGGGCGTATTTGATTTCCGCCCTACCACCCATATCTGGGAAGGATACCCCTAACCGCCACCCGGGGACGCGCTCTCTAGTTGTTACAGGCTCTCCCGAGAGAGTCCTAGTCTTTAATGATATATTTTTGAAAGGCATCTCTCAAATGGAAGAAAATTCGTCATTACAATCTTCAAATTGGAAAATGGTGGCGACAATCTAGAAAATTATTCAATAAATCCTCTTCTACACTGTGTATTTTCCAAAATTTTCCCTTTTAAATATCGAAAACACGAACTTTCTAGCTCTTCTGAGTCCAGTAAATTTTTTTAAATCGTTTTAGTAAACGAGATGGAAAACATTTGCAATTTCAACCTTCAAACTTGAAAATGTTAAGGTAAATTGTTAGTTGCAAGCCCGATAGAGCGTATTTTTCTGTATAAACAGAGTGGACATCCAGTCTGCTGTTTCGTCTTGATTTTCAGGTACAAATTTCAAAAAATCTTTGCAAACGTGTTAGAAGCAAATTTGCAATTATAGACGTCAATTTTCAAGTAGAAAATGTTAAGGTAAATCGTTATTTGCAAGCCCGATAGAGCATAGTTTTCTCTCTAAAACAGCCAGATGTTTCATCTCAATCTAGAGTAACAAGTTAAAAAAATCTATGCAAATGTGTTGCAAGTACAATTTTCAAACCTTCATGTACCGTCTTAAAACTCCATTATTTCGTTCTATTCCTTTATTACAATTTCAGTAAGTTTTGCATTATTAAATCAGCGTGTCGGGGACAATAGAGCATGGCGACTTACCCTAGTTCAACATCCTGGCTGTCGCGTTCGAACTCTAGAAGCGTTTCGATTTTATTATCCCTTGAAAGTTGACCTGGTTTCTTCGTTCGGTACGGATCACGTCTCGTCTTGGTTGATTTATCCGACTTTCCATACGAGAATGGGTGATGTGGTAGTTGAGAACAGCTATGTCCCGGAAAAGCGTCCTTTGAACGTGCCTTTTAAAAATGCGTTCTATCTCTGGATGAGAAAGGCCAAGTGAGTTCAACCGATACTTTAAACTGTATTATTGACAATCGTTTAGGAAATGTGGAAGATCGCTTTAAAAATTGAGGGTGAAGCACGTAATTGTTACTATTAGAATTATATTAATCAGCAATATAGTGATTAGCCCTTTTAGACATTTTTTATTTTTTAAAAATATTTAGAAAAAATTTTATATCCTTTTTTAATCGCAATTAGTTAAATGGGAGTTGTAGTTTTAAGGATTTAAATATTTTTTGGCATTAGCATTTAATGGAATAAAAAATCCAATCATCTTTGCTTGTGATGAAAATGATACACTTCGAAATTCGAAGTTTCTTGTTGCATTACGTTTCGCTCTTTTTATCTTTCTTCTCTTCTGATCTTACATTTTTTTACTTTGTTTGTTTGGATCCATTTTTACTTCTGTGGTAAACGAGTTAAACAAAGGCGCATCTGCATATTTGTCAACTTTATATAAAAATTCGTCGTCAGTGAAAAACGACAAATCTTTGCAGCTGATATTCCCAATATCAAACTTTAATAATTTTTCATCCGTTTATCTTTACCTGTTTCTTTTTGCTTTTTTTTCAAACGTACCCCTTTCTCTGGTAACCTCAATCAGTTCTGTTTCCGTCTTTATGTTGTCTTTTTTTTATTCTTCTTCTTTTATGCTAATGAAGTGGCATGACATTTGTTGTACAAGAAAATTGTATTCCTGCATTTAAATTGTTTTTAGTGACTGAACTGTACTTCTGGATGATTAACATGTTCATCGATATTATTTATTGATTCTCCAAATTCTAATTGTCTTGTTGCATGCTTAATTTTTCCTTCTTCTGCTGATTGTTGTAAAACCAGCGCTTTCAATTTTATTATTTTGCAATTTGTAGAAATCGATGCAAACAAAGCATCGATTTCTACTTCTGTGATAAGCGAGTTAAGCAAAGGCGCATTTGTAGATTTCTGACCTTTCATTTCGCCATCACCGAACATTTCGTCATCAGAAAACTCGCAAAATCTTTGCAGTAGATATTCCCAATATCAAACTTTAAGCTTGATTTCTAAACTCTGCAGTTGATGCCGTTTGTCGTTCGCAGTTGCGGCAGTTCGAGAAAAATATATACGGACGCGCACGTATCAATTTATATTGATAGGTACGCGCGTGTATTTCCGGCGTTGCGTGTAGTTGGTCGTTTCCATTACGTTCCATGCCGCTGCGAATTAAGCAAATTTCATTTCATCAGCGACTGTCGTTCGTGCAGTTGGCGATTAACCAATGAGAGAAAGAGTTTGATATCACGTGAGTGACATTTGTCAAAACGAGGCCTTGTTTTGTTTATGTTTTTGGCAAGATGGCAGATCACTCTTTTGACGCTTTTTCTTCAATGGCAAATATGAAGCTAAAATAAACTTAAAAGCAAAAATCTTTCGTCGAGACAATCTCGATATTTTGATATTAAAATAGTTGTATATGGGCTTACAATCTGTCGATCTGACCAATCAAATTCCAATGTCGGCAACTGCGCACTGTACAATATAAACCATGAAAACGAGACCAACAGCAACGGCAACGGCATCGCAACTGCACAAACGACGATTTGCTCTTTGTTTCAAAAGCACCCTTTTCTCTGGTAACTTTCTTCAGTTATCTTTCCTTCTTTCTGTTTTCCTTCTTTTGCTTCGAGTTCATTATTTTTCTTTCATGCAAATGAAGCGACACGACTTAAAACAATTTATACATTTAGCCACCGGGTTTGATAAAGTTTTGATTTGTTGTACAAGAAAAACAGATTCCTGCTTTTAAATTATTGTTAGTGATTGAACTTATGAATTATCAACGTGTGCATCGGTGTTATGTTTCTTGTTGTATGCTTTATTTTTTCTTGTTCTGCTGATGGGTGTAAAATCAGAGTTTTCATTTTTAAAATTTTGTTTGTTTTGATCGTTTTCTACTTCTGTGTTAAGCGAGTTTAGCAAAGGCGAATCTGCATATTTTTCATCTTTATATAAAATTTAAAAGAAAGCAGTAAAACACGCAAAATCATTGCAGCATGTATTTTCAATATGAAACTTTAATACATTTTTATGCTTTTTTCTCTCGGTTTCAAAAGCGCCTAGGTAATTTTCTTTAGTTCTCTTTCCCCTTTTTTGTTTTTTTCCTTCGAGTTAATTAATTTTCTTTAATACAAATGAAGTTACAAGACCTAAAACTTCTCATACATTTAACTCCGGGCTTCGATAAAGTAATATTTGTTGTACAAGAAAATTCAATAATTGTTCCGAGGAAGGGCTGCATTTCTACCATGTAGATACATGTAAGATACACAGGACACATTAAATCTTCGATTTTCCGAACACCGGTACAAATTGAGCAGAAGTTAATTAACCGAAACTGGTCAAAATATGAGCCCAGACTGCTGCGAATAGTGCCCAATAAAGTGATGTGACACGGGCACAACCATGTTTGGAGTTAAACGGGCAGAACTTCGTCAACCTCTTGTGATTTAACAACTTAATTGTATTTTATTTGATCAATATTAATCATTGATACATAACCTTACACAGAAGGTTTTTGGTTACGTATGTGGCGAGTTTATGTATATCCCTCATCTGCCCCAAAAAGGTTGGCAGCACTGACTGCAAAGTGGCAACGTTATCCTAATCTCAAAACATTCCTTTTACTTTACCTTTCTTTGTTTTGTGTTTACCCATGGTTACTAAAGTTTGCAATAATTAAGAAGCAACAGGTATCTACGTCATGTTAATCAGGCAGATTACCTTGGAAAACATTGTTGTCATCCTTCTGATCTAGTTTTTTGCAAATATCTCAGTTTTTTTTAACAATTAATCGTTTTTACTATTTTTTCTGTACTCCTAAAACACCCCCAGAGGAATGAGGCCAATTTTAAATCACCCTGCTTAGTTGCATTGTAAAACTGGTTATTTTTATGCTTTTTCTCTACTTATTTGACTTTGCTTTTTTTGAAAAGCGTCTTTTTCTCTGGTAACTTTCTTTAGTTCTCTTTCCTTCTTTCTGAATTCTTTCGCTGCGCTGATAATACTGCTTTAATAAGAGTTTAATTTAGTAAGAAACATGTTTTGGTTTGAACCTAGCGCTATTTATTTTATTTTGCAACTACTCGATTTTGTAAACATTTTGATTTCAACAATAATTATTGTGTATATTTTCCTGACTGTATTTCAATTTAATCCAAAAGAAATTCCTGGATTCCAGTCAATATTAGTGTTTATTGTTAAAAAAAAAATTTTACAAATACGTTTCGGTGTCTTTCTCCACAATCATCAGTTTGTCTGTATGAATTTTGGTACGATGGCCAGATTCTTGCATCTGGTTAGGAAGTTTTTTCTCTTCCTCTTGCCAATTTTGCTTGTAATCTCCTATATCTCCCCTTTAACTTGTCTTCATCCATCAGATCTATCCCGCTTTTGTTCCCAAGCATCTCAATTATTGTACAATAATTACATTGACATATAGGATCTTCGATTTAAGAGCCTCAAATTTAAGAGATTTTGTCTGTATTGGCAGAATTCTGTGATAAATTTTTAAAATTATAAACATTAAAATAATTAATAAAGATGATGAAATTACCTTTAGGAACATCAGTTTCAACATTTAAAAGAAACGTTTTCTATTTGTTATCTCATTTAAAAGTGTTTGCGATTTTGAAACTAAATCGGTAGTAGTCACCGATTGTGACCTTTTTTGAGAATTATTTTTTATGAGTACATTAATTAAGTGCTTGCTTACGAGCTAACAGTTATCTTTTCTGGATTATCAAAGGCTCACTCTGTATTGATGGGAAACAATACAACATTAAATAGGAAAATCAATAGCAAATGGCTGCGAATACAAAAGGGATCGGAAAGTAAAGGCAAGGTCACACGTGAACAAGCCTGCTCTTTAAATACGTTTTATGTCTGCATTTTTTTCCGGTTCAATTTCAAATGTCCCTCGTGGTGGGGCGAAAATAGAATCAGCTCAATTGACTTGTGTATATAAAATTAATAATAACTGTTCTAATGCGGGCACGCACAATACGGTTTTAATATACATGGTAGCTCGTAAAACTCCTACAATACAAGACGGAAAATTTCGAAAATTACATTAATACACAAGGGCAGAAAGACCGATAGGTCGATAGCCTTTTATTAGTAATAAAGATGTTTACTACTACTACTACTACTACTACTACTACATTAATACACTGCGGCGTATCTTACTTTGGACTGTGAATATTTTCTTGAACGATTTTTGGAACGAATCTATATAATAGCTCTATTCTAGGACTTAATTTAAGTTGGAAGATTAACATATAAAATGATATAAACTTATTGCACATAATGTTTAAATATTGTCATGTTTTCTTGGTCAAAGTTATCGAAAAAAGTACACGCTGTTATAAGGAGCTATAATCGTCTGTTTATCTTGAGCCATTTGAGTGACCGGTCACATTTTCCACACAAAATGTATTTAAACCGAAGAAGGCTGAGCAAACAAAATTTTCATTACAAGCTTAAAGCTGACAATCTCTGTTTATTGTGTGACGTATCTAACTCCCCATAAAGAAACAAGGCAAAAACCAATATCGTTAGGCGTGAAAACGAGAATACTGTTGTGACGAGCGGGGAAAGCAGGCCGTAGCGGCAACGCAACCAAAGCCGATGGTTCTAGACAGCCCGTGACCGCTTTGGACTAGAGAATCTTCCGGAATTGACAGAAGGTTCGAGTGTTTGTCAACGGCTATATAAAGCAAGCGCGATGATCCCTAGGAGTTAGTTAGTGATCGAGGCATAGAACTATCGAGCTATTGAATTAATGCTAAATAGTAGGGCGAATTTTTACTAGCGGATTATTGCTGGTTATAATTCAGGCGGTGTTCATTAAATTGTTTTCATAGACAGAGCGAGTTACTGGAATCTTTCGAACCCCGAAAACGTAGAAATACTTTATCCTCTCAAACAAAACTTTAACAACTGAAGTAACAGAGCAGAGAGTAAGTAGACCAGTTGTAATAAAATGTTGTTTGCACAGCATTTTTGACAGAAATTTTCTTTGCAAATGAAAAAAAGTTGATGTCAATTTTGCGCGCAAAATGACGGGTCATGAAAAAATTAATATCTCGTGAATGACTCGGAATGAACAGGCGATTAAAGATCCAAATTACTCAGAAGACATAAGGATATAACATCGCATACTTTTTTCTCTTTCGGCTTCTCCATATTGCCCGCAGAAATATTTAAACTTTAACCAAGAAAACATGACAGTATTTAAACGCCATGTACAATGTGTTTTTTTTTAAATTTTTTCGTTTATCTTATAACTTAATTTTTGTACAATAATAGAGCTATGATTCGATAAAAAAATTATGAGAAAATATTCACAGTTAAAAAATAGGGTTTCCAATACATAGGTAACAATACCGTAATATTGGGTTACTAAGGAAAATTGATACGAGCTATTATTCCAATTAACCCAAAAAACTTAAAATAAATGCTCAAAATGGCCCCATATTGGTACTCGTGCAGATTCCTGGCATCTTACCATCTGATGGAAAAATCTAGTGGATTTAAATCCGGCAAGCGTGGTGGTCATTAAACAGGTGCTAGATGCCCAATCATTTTACGAGGAAACATTTTGTTTAGGTGTTTTCATATCACTAATGCGTATTGTGGGGACAATTTCGTTTCGTC
Source organism: Dendroctonus valens (assembly GCA_024550625.1). Classification (NCBI taxonomy): domain Eukaryota; kingdom Metazoa; phylum Arthropoda; class Insecta; order Coleoptera; family Curculionidae; genus Dendroctonus; species Dendroctonus valens. The sequence continues at coordinate 1,574,585 of JAJTJO010000098.1, forward strand.
TTCAAGTAATAATGCAGATGATTTTGCAAAAGTTGCAAATAACTTATTTTTATTAATTATTATCTCTGAAGACATGTGATTTGGATGCTCTTCATATGTAAACCGTGAAAGTTGTGTGTTCTCAAAAAATCACTTCGCTTGCACGAAGACTCATCTGTCCGAAAAAAGCAACAAAAAAGTTGGATCTGGACACAGTTTTGGTAACATTGGTCTAAAAATTAAAAATTCTATTGAATGTTGTCTGCTAGAAGGAGGCTGATGTACAATAAAGACTGCCTGAAACAATTTTTTTTCTTCAATTTGCGTATATGCAGAATACTACTTTTCAGGTGTTCCATTCAATTAAGAAATACGTTCAAAACCTGTTACTGGAATTATAAAACTATATCACGTCCCGATGTATGTTATTCCTATTAAGATCTTTAATAGGAACGAAAGGAAAATTCACTTAGGTTTTGATGCCTTCCCGAGTCTTTTTAACGTCTATGATTGAAATTATCAAAGTATTCACATCGCTATCGACTCGGTATTCGCTACTTTACGTCTCCAACACCTCTACTTTCTAGTAAAAAAAACTCTCAGGATGAGCGTTACGGGCTCGCGAGAGATCAAAATATTGAGTGGAACAAGGCAGGGCCTATAGTTTCTTGTATTGGAAAGAGAGAAAGGACCTTTGTGCAGAGTGTTATAACCCAACGTCATCGAATTAGTTAACTTTCAATTAAAAACCTCGATGAAAAAATGCTCTCTAAAGAACCTCTAAACTTTTATATGTTTTAGAACACAACTACTAAAAAACCGGTAGTTTTTTCTCCGTCGGGCGCAATATAATTTAAATAGTGTTCTTTTGACACTTCTTGTCTTACTAATAGAAAACGCAAATTTTTAATTAATTTCAGCTACCGCTCAATGCTACTGACTGCGCCAATTATAAAACTTTTGTTAGCAATATCGTTTTAAAACAGTTTATTTCTACTTATCGGTATTCCAATATATTCCTGGGTTTCAGTCAATTTTACTGTTTATTATTTAAAATGTTACAAAAACGTTTCGGTGTCTTTCTCCACCATCATCAGTTTGTCTAAAATATACATTTACAATCATCATCAATTAAATAAAAAACTCTAACCAAATTTCACACATTAAAATACAATTACATACACATTAAAAAGTATATTAAGAACATTGGCTTTCAGGTGATGAGTCAGGACAAACATATCCGGGAAAAGACTAGAATCTATTGTCTAGAGATTCAAACCTCAACCTCAACTTACGTGTATAGTTCCTAACATGGCAAACACTCAACTGGTTACTGAATTTTCCATATTTTATTCGATATCAGGTGAGCGAAACAAAAAAACCGTTTATATTACGGTTTTTTCTTTTTTTTTGGTTTTCAGGAATGCTTGGCAATTCTTCAATATCAGATGTTTATACTTCATTTACCTGGTCCAATCAGTTCATTTATGCGATTATTTAATTAGTGTATGGTATACATAGCTCAGATTGTCTGTATCTGATCTGAAATTTATTGCATTTTGATGTTTCTTAATTTGTATCATTTCATGGTTCAAGACAACTATAATAAGAGAAGAATCCATGAAATGATACAAATTAAGAAACATCAGAATGCAATAAATTTCAGATCAGATACAGACAATCTTAGCTCTGTGTATCATACGCTAATTAGATGATCGCATGTATGAACTGATTGGACCAAGTAAATGAAATGTAAACAGCTGATATTGAAAAATTGCCAAGCAATTCCTAGAATGCAAAGAAAAGACGAAAGATAAACAGTTTTTTTTTGTTTCGCTCGCTTGATATCGAATAAAATATGGAACATTCAGTGACCAGTCAAATGTGAAGTTGGTAGCAACTATATACGTAAGTCAAATTTAGATCTCTAAACAATAGATTCTAGTCTTTTCCCGAACATGTTTATCCCGACTCATCACCTGAGAACAAAGGTCCCAAATTGTACTTTTTAATATGTGTGTGATTTGAATTTTAATAGGTTAATTTTGTGAATGTGTTTTTTTATTTTTAATTAAATTGATAATAAATGTAAAATGTATATTTTAGACAAACTGATGATGGTGGAGAAAGACACCGAAACGTTTTTGTAACATTTTAAATAATAAACAGTAAAATTGACTGAAACCCAGGAATATATTGGAATGAATTAAAATACAGTCAGGAAAACTTATCGGTATTGTAGAAATGATTTGACTTTTGAATAATTGTAAAAAATATTTGTTTTAACTACAAATTCGGTGGTTTTTGTAGGGATTATGTTGAAAAAGTAACACCAGCATCAACATGATTGCTAATTTATTAAATATGAAGTAAAAATACATACATCAAACGAATAAAAAAAATGAAACGTTGCTGCATTTGCTGTCGACGGCCGGCCATTTTTTTAAATGTCAAATGATGAAGTTACAATTGGCGCGAAATTCAAAACCCGCGCTCTGATTGGAATGCGCTTTAGTTTGCCTAATGACAATTGAACGACTTTTAAATATTGTTTAGTAGCAAAAATGAAAGTGCATCTTCAAGAAAAATACTTTTTTGTCATTTTCTTGTACTATCTAATCTGGTTCTGTTTACCACCTCGCCATCTGTACGCGTGGAAGTCTCCAGCAGACAAATCAAACAACATAGTGCCTACCCAGATAGACTATGTCCTTATCAGCAGACGTTTTGGAACCTCTATCACCATATATGGAGTTTCTGTGAATTTATAAGAAAGCAGAAAATACCTGAGAACCATCGCATAATATCACTTGATGTGGTATCTTTATACACAAACATCCCGGTAGATTGCTCAATACAGTGCATAAGGGGTAGATGGTCTGAAATAATGGAGCACACATTATTACCCGAAAATGAATTTATTGGGGCGGTAGAGCTGTGCCTTAAGTCCACTTACTTCCAGTACGATGGCAATTTCTATTCACAAATATATGGAGTAGCTATGGGGTCTCCCATAGCTGCAACAACTGCAAACCTCGTGATGGAAAGTCTGGAAGAAAAACTAATACCGGAATTGAATTTTGAGTGTGGATTCTTTAAAAGATACGTGGATGACTCCATAATCTGCCTGCCAAACCAAAAAGTTCAATACACATTAGATAAATTTAATGCATTCCATGAGACCATTAAATTCACCATTGAGGAAGACAAAAACAAATCGATAAACTTTTTGGATATGACTGTTATATATGACGGTAATGGGGAAATAAAAACAAACTGGTACTCAAAGGATGTGTGGTCGGGTAGATACTTGAATTACCAATCATATGCACCTATACAATATAAAAAAAGTGTTGTAACAGCTCTTACTGATAGAGAGATTAAATTGGCACATTGTAGATATAGATCAAAAAATCTTGAAAAAATAAAAAGGGTACTAATAATGAACAACTATCCCAAAGAATTCTTCGAAGCAATTATAAAACAAAGAATCAATAAAATATACAATGCAAATAAATGCAACAACATAAATAATATAAAATAGAAAAAAGAGGGTGAAATCAAGTATGTATCATTACCACACATACCAGAAATCAACACAAAAAGAAAAAATGTTTTAAAACAGCATAATATTACTATAGCGGAAAAAACTAAAAACAACTTGGCAAAAGAGTGTTTCACAAAATTTAAGCCTAGAAGCGATAAGTTGGACACACCTAACGTGATACAAGATTGACTGTTTGGACTGTGACAACACTTATATAGGACAAACAGGGCAATATTTAAAGAAAAGAATATACGAACATAAGTATAGCTTAAGAAAGGTTAGCGAAAATGCAACAGCATTAGCACAACATGCACAACAAAAGTTGCATGATTTTGATTTCGATAACACACAAATATTGATCAATGAGGACAACTATAATAAGAGAAGAATCCATGAAATGATACAAATTAAGAAACATCAGAATGCAATAAATTTCAGATCAGATACAGACAATCTTAGCTCTGTGTATCATACGCTAATTAGATGATCGCATGTATGAACTGATTGGACCAAGTAAATGAAATGTAAACAGCTGATATTGAAAAATTGCCAAGCAATTCCTAGAATGCAAAGAAAAGACGAAAGATAAACAGTTTTTTTTTGTTTCGCTCGCTTGATATCGAATAAAATATGGAACATTCAGTGACCAGTCAAATGTGAAGTTGGTAGCAACTATATACGTAAGTCAAATTTAGATCTCTAAACAATAGATTCTAGTCTTTTCCCGAACATGTTTATCCCGACTCATCACCTGAGAACAAAGGTCCCAAATTGTACTTTTTAATATGTGTGTGATTTGAATTTTAATAGGTTAATTTTGTGAATGTGTTTTTTTATTTTTAATTAAATTGATAATAAATGTAAAATGTATATTTTAGACAAACTGATGATGGTGGAGAAAGACACCGAAACGTATTTGTAACATTTTAAATAATAAGCAGTAAGATTGACTGAAAGCCAGGAAATTTTGAAATAAATTGAAGTACAGTCAGGAAAATATACACAACAATGAATAGATTAGAATAGCGAAAAATGAATGACTGAAGCATGAATGTGAAATTATTGAGGAATTGCGGACCCTACACGATTATTTCAATTTACATAAAAACCCGAAAGAAACAACATGAACATACCGAAAAAGAAACTTCTCTATAATAACAAATGAGAAAAGCGAAATCGCATGTGACGTCAATACGCGGAAAATAATATTGGAAAACTATATTAGAGACCTGTTCTCAGATGAAAGGATTCTTAACCAAGATAAGGAGGATGATCTAGTAGGACCCTCAATAACAGAATCAGAAATAGAAGGGGCCATCCGCACATTGAAAACAACAAAGCACCTGGTCCCGATGAGATGCCCGCAGAGCTCATAAAACTACTCGATGATAGAGGCATAGTCTTCAGTAACTCTTTAACAAAATATATGAAACCGGCCAGTACCCCGATCAATGGCTGACATCAACCTTCATTCCCTTGCCAAAAAGGAACAACACAAGGAAATGCGCAGATCACGGGCTTATCAGTCTTATGAGTCATTCCTTAAAACTATTCCTCCAAATAATACATCAGAAAATATTCAGAAACTGTGAGCAAAACATCAGTGACTCACAATTCGGATTTAGACAAGACCTGGGCACTCGAGAAGCACTAGTGGCAACGCAGGTACTGGTACAAAACTGCCACTGTACTGGATATGGACAGGGATGTCCGCTGCATTGAAAATCTCTATCTGAATCAATCTGCTCACATAAAGATCGATGGAGAACAAAGTAATAAGGTTGAAATCTGCAGAGTCCGACAGGGATGTGTGCTTTCGCCACTGCTATTCAATTTGTACTCCGAGAATATCTTCCAGGAAGCACTTGAGAATATTGAAAAGGGTATTAAAGTCAATGGAACATGGATTAATAACATTCGCTATGCGGATGATACAGTCTTGCTTGCTGACAATATGTGCCACCTCCAACATCTTGTCAACGTAGTAGGAGGGCACAGTAAGAGAATGGGCCTAAGAATAAACGTCAATAAAACAAAATACATTATTGTTACTCGTCAACCAGACATGTTAAGAAACGTGGGACTAACATCACAGCGGGTGAACAAATTTAAATACCTTGGAGTATGGCTCACTGAAGAATGGACATCTGACCTGGAAATTAGATGTCTTCTAGTGAGCGCCCGCAACACATTCATGCAATTCAAATCCATCTTCACAAATACGGACATGGAAAATGTTGTCGATTTAATTCCATTAAAGTAAGTCCTTTTCAACAGGAATGCAACCTTTCCTTATAAAGAAAAATTAATAATTATTCGAGAGGCTGCAACTCAAATTTTTTACATAAAATTTGAAAAATATCAAAAACGGTTAGACCTAGATATAGGACGTTATATTTACATGAAATATATTTAGAATTTGGAGTAGAATTCAAAAATGTAACAACATATAGGGTGTTCCGTTTAGCAAGTTGATACCTACTTCCGGTATAACCGGAAGTGTGGCCATCTTGGAAATATTTTAGATCGCTTGCCCCCAATGACTTCGGTATATTGTTCAATTTTCTGCTAATTATAGTTTGCCAGATGTCCATCGGGGCGGTTCCCGGTGGGACACTCAGTATTCTTAAAATGTCACATTCTTAATCTCTAACGTGTGGAATTTACGGAAAACTACGCAACATTTTGTTTAATCTTCAACTCCAACCATTAATTAGTGCAATATAAACGTAACACCAATAAAACTGTATTAGCAAGTGTTAAATTATTGTTCTATGTGGCGCACATGTGTATGCTCTGTTTAAGACGTTAATTATAAAGCTTTTAATTTGCTTAATAGCTAAGATAAGTCCAGATTATAATCGTTGCATATTTCGAATTAAACGCATTTTGCGGCTGTTTTCTTTTAAAAAATTCAATTTGAAAATATATGTTTCATAACGATTTAAGCAATCAGCCAGTTTCGGTTTGAAAAATAATTCTTCAAAATTTCAGTATTATAAAGGGTTTTTTTAGAGGTATAGAACTTTGAAAAGGAATAAAACAAGGATGAATTTTAAAAGTTGACATGAAATTGACTTTATTCAAAAGATAATCTTTTGGCATTATAATTTAAATATGATTTCTTGCATATGACCGCCACGGCTGGCTCGGACGTAATCTAATCTCGAGGTACAATTTTCAATCACTTTTTCCAATATTTGTATGCCGTATATCGGCCATAACGCGGCGAATGTTGTCCTCCAAGTGTTCGATCGTCCACATATCCTTCACAGAAAATAGTCTAGCGGGGTTAAATCGCACGATCTTGGAAGCCAATTCACGGGTCCAAAACGTAAAATTATGCGGTTACCAAACGTTTCCTTCAGTTAATCAATTGTGGCACGAGCTGTGTGACATGAAACCACAGCTTTTGCACATCATATTCGTTCAATTGAGAAACGAAAAAGTCAGTAATCATGGCTCTATAGCTGTCACCATTAACTGTAACGTTCTGGGCAGCATCGTTTTTAAAGAAATACGGACCAATGATTCCACCAGCCCATAAAGCACACCAAACATTCAGTTTTTCTGGATGAAATGGTGTCTTAATATACACTTGAGGATCATATTCACTCCAAATACGGCAGTTTTGTTTACTGATGTAGCCATTCAACCAAAAGTGAGCTTCATCGCTAAACAAAATTCTCTTATGAAAATCGGAATCTACGCCTTGTTAGGTGATCGTGTGGCTTCAATTCTTCACGAGTTGGATTTTGTAAGCTCCCAAACCAAGATCTTTCCGCAAAATCTTCCATAAAGTGGATGGACACATATCCAATTCCTGTGCACGATGGCGGATAGACTGATTCGGATCTTCCTCTGCGCTACACTCTACAGCAGCAATGGCTTTTTCTGTACACACTGTTCGACGTCTCTGTGGATGCGTATTATCATTTAGAGTAAACGTGGTGCGAAAACGGTCCATAGTTAGTCGAATTAATTGCTCTGATGAACGATTATGTTGACCGTAAAATGGAAGTAGTGCGCGATACGTATTTCGAATAGAACCATTATTTTTAAAATAAATTTGCACAATTTGGAAGCGTTGTTCAGGGGTCCGTCTATTCATGTTGAATTGCCAAACCAAATTAAACTCAAATCACTTGACAGCTGACAAAATGGCCGCCAGTTAAAACATTGTTGCCAACTTAAAGTTCTATACCTCTAAAAAAAACACCCTTTATTATGACAGGGTGATTCAAAATCGGTGACGTGATTCCTCTGGGACTGTTTAGGGAGGTCATACATTTTATGTAAAAGATATTTACGTGAAACTGAAATATTTGCAAAAAACTAAAAAATAAATTAGACAACAATGTTTTCATTCATTTAATGAAGCAGAAATAACTGTTGCTTTGTACGTTAATAAAGAAAAGTGCACAACAGGTGAAAATCAGGAACATACTTAAGAACACTTAAGCAGCAAATTTTCCATCTCTTTAATAGAGCTTTTGACCCTTATGTATCTACAAATTATCACAGAAGAATTCCTATGCAAGCAAAAAGTTTACAAGCGTTCTGACAGTTCTTCAGAATCTGGAGCAACAGAATGTTCACATGAAAGTTTCGTTTTCTGTGCAACTACAATGTTTTTGTAAAAAAATAGAGCTTTAGTCCTTCTAGAACTATAACCGTATGTACAATTTTTCTAAAGTTTCCACCGTTCCAATTCGACGTGTTTTTTCGCGAGAACCAAAAAATATTTTCCATGGCTGCGTTAGTGGTTGTTCCTCTGTGTCACAATTTTATAGATCACATATTTGCCAACATGCATTTGATAATTGTCACCAAATTCAATGGGATGCTTAAAGTTCTCCAAAATTCGTATGTAATTTTATTTAGCCATTTTTCTTAAAAAAAAGATTAAAGTCAAGGTCAAAAAATTTGTTCTTTATTGTGAAACAGGAGCATTCATTATCAATCTGTAATAAAAGACGTAAGGAAATTCTGGCTTAAAAGAGGAAAACGATTGAGGCGACTCACGATACCCAAAAAGGTGTTTATAGCTATTTTTAATGATTCAATGTCCCGGGGAAAATCAAAATTTTTTTGAGGCCGGTACAATGCTTAGTAATTTTGGTGGCCAGCTAAGGCATGAATGTTGGCCCTTATAATAAATGTTAATAATTAATTTAAGACCGTCCCCCAAATAGCGGATTGGAATTTTTTCAGATAGAGTGGACATTACTGGTCAAAGAAAATGTGCTTTTCTTTAGTACCGTCCCAGGTTATAGTTTTAACGTTTGGTTTGCTCTAATTGGTTCAACAATTGTTGGAAAATATGACCGAAAGGCAACTTTTTTGTTGGCCTGAATTGTTTACGAGGAAGGCAGTAGCCATCGAAAATAATGAATTTTGCGATAGAGTTTAGCCAAAAATCATGTTTGAAAACAGAAATGCGAATACTGCACCTCACATGTGAAAACATGAACGTGGCATTCGAGAAAAGTTCATAAACTTGTTCAACTGACGGATTTTATCAATTTACAATGAGAGAACGAGGGCCGTTCGATAAGTACTTAGCCTCACCTCCCGATGGCGCCACTATCGCAAGACAAAATTACTATCGTGTAGTACATTCTCGTAGACGGCTACTGTCAAAATTTCAGCCGAATCGGAGTCGTAGTTTTGTTTTGACGACGTGTGGAAGCTTGCGTGTCTCGGATTTCAGAAAAATGGAAAAAGAGGAATATCGGTCGGTGATCCGATTTTTGTTTCTGGAAGGAAAATCACGAAGCGAAATCAAAGAGCGCTTGGAAGCGGTGTACAGTGACTCTTCTCCTTCGATGGCGACTGTCACAAATTGGTTTAATGAGTTTCAACGTGGTTGTACGTCGGTTTTTGATGAGCTACGCCCAGGTGCCTCGAAAAGGGCTACCACGGAGGATAACATTACAAAAATCCACGATCTCGTCTTGGCAGACCGCCGATTGAAGGTGCGCGAGATAGCTGAAACAGTAGACATCTCAAAAGACCGCGTGAGTATACATATGCTGCACGAAATTTTGGGTATAAAAATGCTGTTTGCTCACTCACATTTTTTCTTAAGATGCGCAGACTGAATTTGTTGACTTGTTGTCTAGCAACCTCTTCCGAATCAAGGCTGCATAGCATTTTCAACTGTCAAGCGACAATTATAATGCGGCCTTAAATCGAGATATTGTTACAATTACATCGTTTTTTTTTGTGATTATAAAAAATATGCGAATACATTTTGCTTTTTCATATCACTTAATCGTAAAATATAAAATTAAGACAAACAATGTAGCAATTTTTTATTTTTTTTTGTAAATTTTGTCGGAAATTAAATTTTTTTTTGTTTTTCAATTTTTTGAAATATTTTTTTTTCGGCTATTCAATTAAAAAACTGTTTACTAACTCTCATAACAACTTCACGGTTATAATAGGAAAAACAGCTTATAAACTCCTTTCAAAACAACAGTAGTATAAAATTAGGTTTTTGCCGCATGTGAAAATTTTCTGTATTTAAACCATCTACGTCTTCTTGAATATGAGCATTTTCATGCAGTTTTCGGTAAAAAATCAAACAACAAATCAAAAAATCATTTGGCAGCACTGCTATCGGTTTTACTACAAACTTCCAAATTGAGAAATATTTTATCGCTATGAAATACATTTAACATTTTTTTAAGGCCTCACCTAATAAGGTCAATCAACTAATAAGTTGATCCATTAACTAACAATTTTTCTTAGTGGTGTTTCTGTGGGAGGTGCAGTTTTCGCCAATTTTACGTGCATTAAAGCTTGTCATTGTCATTTTTTCATTAGAAAACTGGGCGCGCCGTCTTAGTTTACATACCTATCATGCCGATGCATAAAATTTTGCAGCAGTTGCCAAATTTCCCGCTTTGGAGGAAATACCATATTGCCTTTATAAAAAAAACAATTACTAACTTTATAAAAAACTTTAAAAACCATTTAAACAAAAATTTCATTTTTCTTGGAAAACGCATATTTCACAAAAAAAAACGCAAAAAACGCTGACTATTTAAAAAAATTAAATAATATAAAAATTAACCAAAAACTGATGGTGTTTTTGTCGGAAAAACGTTTCTGAAAAGCATCACTAAGAACACTGACTATAAAAAAACAGTCACTAACCAAATAAAGCGAGATGTTATGTTCAAAAAATGCAATTTCCAAGAAACACCACTCAGAACACTGACGTTATAATAAAACAATTACCAATAAAAAAAGCGAGTTATTATGGTGGAAAAACACATTTTTACAAGAAACTCCACTTAAAACACTGACGATAAAAAAGTAAAAACAGTTTCTGACCAAAAGAAGCTAGTTTTTATGTTGAAAAAAGTCATTTTCACAAGAAACGTCACTGAAAACACTGACTTTATAGAAAAACACTTATGACTAACCAAATAAAGCGAAGTTTTCATGCGTGGTGTTTCTTCGAAAAATTAGTTTTTATTTTTTTACATTTAAACTATCTTTTATTTTTATTTAAAATATCTTTCAAAAATAATTAATAATTAATTAAGCGAAGCTTTCTCGTTGGAATAATGAATTTTTCCAAGAAACACCACTGAAAACACTGACTGTATTTTTATAAAAATTACCAAAAAAAGCGAATTAGTTATATCGGAAAACCACATTTTGCAAGAAACTGCATTAAGAACACTGACTATATTAAAAAACAGTTATTTACCAAATAAAGCGAAGTTTTCATGTTTTTTTTTCAAGGTTTTTGAAAAAATTTGTTTCTATTTTTTTTTAGTTTAATCTAGCTTTACTTTTTGTCTAAATTATCTATTTAAAAAATTACTAATCAAAGAAGTTTTTATGTTGGAAAACTGAATTTTCCCAAGAAACGCCACCGAAGAAGCACAGAAGCACACTGACTTAAAAAAAATCAATTACCAACCCAAAAAGGGAGTTTTTATGTTGGAAAACGCATTGTCCCAAGAACACTAATGATTTTATTTAAAAAAAGTAAAAACAATTACTAACCAAAAAATGAAAAAAAATTACATCGGAAAAGTGAATTTCCCAAGAAACACCACCAAAAACACTGACTTTATTGAAGAAAGTTAAGGTTTTGTGTTGGAAAAACACTTTTTCCCTAGAAACACCACTATGAACACTGACTAAAAAAGTCTATTACTAACCAAAAAAGGCCAGATTTTATGTTGGAAAAACGTATTTTCCAAGAAACACCAAACAGAACATTGGCTTAATAGGAAAAATAAAACCAAATACTAAGCAAAAAATTATAGTTTTTATGTTGGAAAAACGAATTTTCCCAAGAAACACTACTAAAAACATTGACTTTATAAAAAAATTAAGGCAATTGAAAACAAAAATCACCAATAAGAGTGATATTTTGTGATAAAAACGGATTTTTATAAGAAAAACCACTAAAACACTGAGTAAAAACACAATTACTAATCAAATAAAGCGAAATTTTCAGGTTGTGTGATGCTTCTTCGGAAAATAAGTTTTTATTTTTTTTATATAAATTTATATTTTTATATTCCAATATGAAAAATGCGTTTTTCCAAGAAAAACCATTAAAAACTGACAAAAAAAAATCCTTACCAAATAAAGGGAAGTTTTCATGTTGTTTGGTGTTTCTTGGAATTTTTTTAAAAATTTAAACTAGCTTTTATTTTTATTTAAACCGTCTTAAAAAATAACTAATAAAAAAGCGAATCTTTCATGTTGGAATAAAGTATTTTTCCGAGAAACACCAGAAAACATCTATTTAAAAATGTTCTAACAAAGAAAGGCGAGTTTTATGTTGAACATACGCATTTTTACAATAAACGCCATTAAGACCAGAGACTTGATACACAAGCAATCAATAACCAAATAAAGCGAAGTTCTCACGCTGTGTGATATTTTTTGGAAAATGAGTTTTTGTTTTTTACATTTAAACTCTTACTTTTATTTAAACTATCTTTCAAAAAAAAATAATTATAGAAAAGCGAAGCTTTCATGTTGGAATAAAGCATTTTTCCAAGAAACACCAGTGAAAACACTGACTTTATTTTGGAAAATTCTAACACAAAAAGGCGAGTTTTTTATGTTAGAAAGGCGCATTTTCACAAGAAATACCACTAAGAACACTGTCTATAAAAAAGCAATTACTATAAATTACTAAATAATGCGAATGTTTCATGTTATGTGATGTTTTTTGGAAGAATTAGTTTTTGTTTATTGAAATTACAACTATCTATTATTTTTATTTAAACTCAAAAAAAAAATTGAAAGTCCAAAATAATTAATAATTAAAAATCGAAGCTTTTAAGTTAAAAAAAAAACGAATTTCTCAAGAAACAGCACTAAGGGCACTGACTGCAAAAAAATATAAAAAACAATTACTGGCAAAAAAACGCAAACCTTTAACGTTGAAAAATCGCATTTTCCCAAAAAGCCTAATAACACCGACATATTAATTACTAACCAAAAGAAGCGAGTTTTTATGTTGGAAAAACGCATTTTTCGAAGAAACACCATTAAAAACACTGCTAAGTTACCATAAAAGCTAAGTTTTTATGTTGGAAAACTGCATTTTTCCAAAAACACCAGTAAGCACATTGACTTTAAAAAAATCAATTACTAACCAAAAAAATATAGTTTTTATTTTGGAAAACGCATTTTGCCAAGAATCATCACAAAGAACACTGACTATCAAAAAAAGTAAAAACAATTACTAACCAAAAAATGCGAAGTTTTTATGGCGGAAAAGCCAACTTTCCAAGAACCACCACTGAAAACATTGGCTTTATAAAAAAACTATTACTAACCAAAAAAGCATAAGTTTTTGTGTTGAAAAAACACTTTTTTCCAAGAAACACCATAAAGGAACGTTGTTAGTAATAAATATCTAATCAACTTCTGCTGTATTGTGGGTAGGTCGCCTTCTTAGAAACTTTATCTAATTTAAAGTATTTTTTAAATGCTTGTAAGTTACCAATAGCAATTCATTCTATAATAATTAAATGCTCATAGTTTGCTTTACGTACCTACTTGTCTCTACCAAGCTAGTTTCTGACCACAAAGTTTTTTTCAGGTCATTTAAATGTGTGTATTTGTTTTGTTAAACATTGATTGTAAAGTAAAAATGTGTCCATTCTGTTACCTAAACAATTTTTACTGATGGCGAATTCTTTTTTTTTTCTTCAGATGACCTTATGCATGAAATTTCTTACTCTGTCAACGTGACTCTTTTGCTAAGAAAAATGGAAGTGCTGAAAACTTCAGTAATTAAATGTTTTAAATAACAAAAAAATAAATAAATCTTTTAAATTTATTTTGGGAAACTACAATTAGAGACCAATAGTGATAGGAAACGAAAAAAAATCGATGCAATATTTTTACTTTAGTAAAAACAAAAGAAAGAAATAGTTTTTTTCTGCTTCAATAATTATAACTATTTTTATTTGTTCTGTTACTAGTTGCTTCGAGCTATAATTTTCCAATTTTATGCTTGTAAGGTAGGCAGTAAAAAAGTTGTAGAAAGAATAGAAAATTTTTTAGTAAAAATAAAAAATCTGAAATAATTTGTGGTTAAAATTTTGTAAAAAAAATTGCAAAAAATAAACCCTGTATGCGTAACAATAGAAATTACTATGCAAACAGTGTTTATTTTGCAAATGCACGTTGGTATAAGAATACGTAAAATGAGGATATAAATAGAGAGATCATCATTAACAATTCCAGATTAAATGAGTTGTAAAAATCCTCAATTCGCAAGTTCACCGGTAAATACGCACCAAAATGTTGATTCTTAAAACACTTAATGAGACGTAAACTCATTTTCCACTATGATAACGAGTTTAAAAACAGTATCTTGATTGCGCACAACTCATAACATTTCCCGGCTTTTCTAAATGGCAGTTGGCATCGGTTCGACCCGCAGTCACTTGTTGCCCTGATTCGAGATTGTTTCACGCAAACTATCAAAGCCACACGTTCTCCACACATTTTCACCGATAAATCAGTTTTCAGTCGTTTAAACTGGTGGTTTAGCAGTCATGTCAGTGGAAACGCAATATCCAACGATACTGTCTAGTGTGGTCAGTTTTTTGGGCCTGAATTCCACTGAGGCCAGTCTGCCATTTGATGAAGATAGGTAATTGATATCCATATATTTTCCATAAATTTCATTAAAAGCAGTAAATAAATAGGAACTAATGCATCGATGTGAATTAATTTGCGGACTGCAGGTAAAACTTTATCATGCTCTCAAAGTCAATTGGTTTCCGGCCTCGAAAGTATCACTTTACAGACACGCATTTTTAACTCGGTCCATGATATGGGTTAGAGTGATTTTTTGCTAAAAGCAAATTTTCCAGCGATTCAATTAGTTCCTCCGTGTTTTTTTGTTATCAAAATTTGCAACGATCCGATTAGTTCGGCAATTATTGTTTGGTTACAATCAATAAAATTTCAAGTCAACTTAAAACAATGATTTTTTAAATTAAACTTAGCTGTCAGTTGATATTGAAAAGTTTTTTTTTCTTTTACCCTACTGTTTTTCATTTCCAGAAAAAGTTTCTTTAACATTATTTAGGCAAATTTTTTTTTATCATGTTCTAATATTTCCATTCAAGATGTCCCATGAATATAGGGCGCAAAACTCGAAATAGATCATTATATACCTAGGTCGAGAAGTCAGCTTTTATATCCCGATCACGTTTATATAATGTTTATATAATATTATATAATGTGCGAGGTATATAGTAGCCTTCTCGACCGAAGTATATATAGATTTTTTTACTACTAACGCGGATAATTGCCTGAATTGATTTAATTAGATTTTGAATATCCCATAAAATTTCTGACGTGTTGCAATATTGGATAGCCTGACATTCAGTTTTGAAACTGCCGCAATATATACAGGGTGAGTTTTTTTCGATGACCAGTACAGGGATCTTCGGAACTAGAGCAGTTACAAAGAAGGTCAAATGGACAAAGAATTGTAGTTTTGCATGCTCTATTCGAACCCAAGTTAATTTTCTTAAAATTTGACAGCTGTCAAGAGATATTTGGGAAAAACTTATTTATGGTAAATTTTTAAATTACTCCTAGTTCCGTTGATATTAATTTGACAGGAAAACGTTAAATAGAAAACTTGTAGGAAATTGATTTCCAAACAAAATGGCATAAGACATTTCTCCAAAATAACTGTCATTTTTGACATATGACACAACCATACTTGATTATTACTTTACCGAATAGAGCATTTCATTACAATTTCTGTGATATATCACATCGTTAGGTTTTTTTCCAAAATAAAGTGTCTGCGAACAATTTATACTTTTTCAATTTAGTTGATCGAAGTTAGCCATGGAAAATAGTATAAGACATACAGCATTGTTTCCATAGTGACAAATAATAACAGTATGCTTCAGTGTCTATTTTGACAACTACGTTAAAGTTGGCAATAACTTTATTATGAATAAGACGGCTGCTCATTTAAAGTGTTTATTATAAAAACCAAATCATACCAATAATAATTAAAATTTAACTCTAGAAACTTTAATTTTTATTGTAAAACATTTACAAAAAGTCCACCATTATTATCAATGCAAATATTGCAACGCTTTAAAACTGAATAAGTTGCTTTTCTTGCGGAGCGACCATCAATATTCTCAAATGCTCTAACAACAGCTTCGTTAAGTGCATTTAAATTGGAATATTTGCTTTTGTAAACTGTGTTTTTTACTGCTCCCCACAAAAAGAAATCCAAAGGTGAAAGATCCGGTGATCGAGGTGGCCATAAACAGGGCCGTTTCGTCCAATCCAAGCCCCACGAAATGTTACGTCCAGGTGATTCCGCACTTGTGAAAACTTATGCGCAGGAGCGCCATCATGTTGAAAGCATTGCACATTACGCCATGTTTCTAAATCTAAGTCGTCCAAAATAAAATCCAGGTTATTGCGAAGGAATTGAAGATACCGACTCCCATTTAACGTGCCTTCAAAAATAAATGGTCCAAGAATTTTTGAGCCTACCATTCCGCTCCAAACGTTAAACCCAAATTTAATTTGTGGTCTCCTTTGCTCAACGTGGTGGGGATTTGTTTGATTCCAAAGATGTTCATTGTGTCGATTAAACATACCAAAATTTGTAAATCGAGTTTCATCGGTCCACAATATTTCATAAGGGAATTGGATGTCTTGTTGGCATTTGTTTCGGAACCATGTACAAAAATTCACACGCAGCTTCTCATCCCCTGGATGTAAGGTTTGGGATACTGATAATTTATACGGATGGAATTTGTGTTTTTTTAAAACCCTCATCACGGTGCTTTGGGAAGTCCCCCCCTTTGAAGTCTGTGAATCCTGGCTTACAATGGCCAATACATTAACCTGCACAGCTTCATTTATTACTTTATCTTCATTTTTTGGCTGCGTAAAACTTCCATAAGTGCCCAAATTTTCGTATAATCGCTTGAATGTTTTCAAGGACGGTTGACGACGTTCAAAATATCTCTCAAAATAGTAATCAGAGGCTCGTTCAGCATTTTTATCATATGTAATGTTCTGATGCGATTCCTCGGGCCCAGTCCGTATGTATGCACCGGTCGCGATGACGTGGTTTGTGATGACGTGGCCTGTGTCATCGGAGCTTGCGCATTCTGTTGGCTGTTGCTATCCTCCGGTGTACAGGATTCTCTCTCCTGTCCTGAGCTGTTGCTTTTTCTTGCTGTTTTTGCGTTGGTGAGTGCTGGAAACCATATCCTGTTCAGCACCATTGTCTCTTCTTTTCTGTTGAAATTGTCGTCGTGTTTGTAGATTTCAATGGCTTCTCGTATTAGTCGGGGGCGATACCCTGTTGTCGTGGCCAGGACCTGTGCCTCTCCGAAATAGATGTTGTGTGTTCCATCGCTGAGGGCATGTTCCGCCACTGCCGACTTCTCCACATGGCCAAGTTTGCAATTCCGTCGATGTTCTTCTAATCTTGTCGCACCGATCTCTTGGTAGTTCCTATGTATACGCTTCCACAGGAGCATGGAATCCGGTAGATTCCCGCAGTTGCTAGGTGAGGTCTTTTGTCTTTAACTGACCCTAGATATTCTCGGATCTTTGTTGTGGGCTTGTAGACCGTTCTTATGTTGTGTTTCCTCAAAAATTTCCTTTTCTTATAAAAAAATATGTGGACCACAACATCTAACAACGGAACTACAGCACTTGGAAAAAGCTTTTCTTCAGAACGGATATTCCCAGTTGGACATCAAAAAAGCTGTAGGAGTGGGACGTGCTGAAAAAAGTGAGTCCACTCGGAAAGCTTTCCTGCCCTATGTTCCCAGGGTTACGGACAGAATTGGGAGGCTCTTGAGGAAACACAACATAAGAACGGTCTACAAGCCCACAACAAAGATCCGAGAATATCTAGGGTCAGTTAAAGACAAAAGACCTCACCTAGCAACTGCGGGAATCTACCGGATTCCATGCTCCTGTGGAAGCGTATACATAGGAACTACCAAGAGATCGGTTGCGACAAGATTAGAAGAACATCGACGGAATTGCAAACTTGGACATGTGGAGAAGTCGGCAGTGGCGGAACATGCCCTCAGCGATGGAACACACAACATCTATTTCGGAGAGGGACAGGTCCTGGCCACGACAACAGGGTATCGCCCCCGACTAATACGAGAAGCCATTGAAATCTACAAACACGACGACAATTTCAACAGAAAAGAAGAGACAATGGTGCTGAACAGGATATGGTTTCCAGCACTCACCAACGCAAAAACAGCAAGAAAAAGCAACAGCTCAGGACAGGAGAGAGAATCCTGTACACCGGAGGATAGCAACAGCCAACAGAATGCGCAAGCTCCGATGACACAGGCCACGTCATCACAAACCACGTCATCGCGACCGGTGCATAAATACGGACTGCGCCCGAGGAATCGCATCAGAACAGTGTAAGCGTTCAAGTAAACCACTTCTGAAGATGCAAGCCACTCGTGCTTGCGAAACGTCAAGAAGAAATTCTACCGAACGACGGCCTAAAAACCCGAAAAACCCACTTGTTTCAAGGAATGGCCTCGAAAGTCTATCTGTTTTGATAGCAATATTTTATTTCGGTTCTGCTTGTAAGGCTTGAAAGAAATTACTCTACACTTTAGAAGCAACTGAAAATAATCATTTACCCTACTGCAAATGAATATAAAATTATTTCTGTGTTCTGGTGAGTCGCGGTGCCACTATTAATGCGCCGAAAAACCCACTTGTTTAAAGTATAAATTGTTCGCAGATACTTTATTTTCGAAAAAAACCTAACGATGTGATATATCACGGAAATTGTAATGAAATGCTCTATTCGGTAAAGTAATAATCAAGTATGGTGCCATTTAAAAAAACTCAAATTTGTGTCGTATGTCAAAAATTACAGTTATTTTGGAAAAATGTCTTATGCCATTTTGTTTGGATTTTAATTTCCCACAAGTTTTCTATTTAATGTTTTCCTGTCAAATTAATATCAACGGAACTAGGAGTACTTTAAAAATTTACCATAAGTAAGTTTTTCCCAAATATCTCTTGACATATGTCAAATTTTAGAAAAATAAAATTGGTATCGAGTAGAGCATGCAAAACTACAATTCTTTGTCCATTTGACCTTCTTTGTAACTGCTCTAGTTCCGAAGATTCCTGTACTGTTCATCGAAAAAAACTCACCCTGTATATATATCGGTCTCCAGAAAACAGATAAAAGTTCTATGAAAAACTTCTGGAAAAGCGAAAAATTAGTGAATCTTAAAGTTACAGTGATTTAGAAGTGGAAATGGATGGAATCTCACTTGACATTAGAGAGGTGAGCAAACTAAACATGATGAAAAACTTAGACATCTTTCATTCACACCTAGAGACTTTTTTATTATTTTATTTGACCTAGGGAGAGAAATACGACTTCTCACTAGGGAAATGGAGTAAATAATGGTCACTTCTTAGGTTAGTAGTATAAAAAATACATTTACGACTGTTCCGAAAATTTCAGGTCATGCTAAAGCGGATCTGCTCTATGCCTTCAAGTATTTTTTTTTAATTCCGGTTTTACCAGAAGTAGACGCCAGGTTGGAGCTCAACCATGGGGATCTGGGTAACCATATAAGATTCGAGATTGGTTAAATTGGGGCAAAGTTGCGCAATCTAGAGTTCAGCAAAATGCTCTTTGAAAATTTAAAAATGTCTGCTTCTTCCGGAGATCGCCGGAAAAACCGAAATTCTAAAATTTTTTTTTCCTTAGCTTATTTGGCGCGGAAATTTAAAATGAATAGTAGTTCATCATTGCAACTTTTTCTCTTCTACAACGTTGCGATGTTGTATTTACAATCCGACTTATGGATTCTCGACAACAATCATCAATTGTGTTTTTTTATGAGTGCCATCTTGGATTTTTACATGTTTGAATTCAGCTTTTTCTTCTGATTTTATGCTGTATCACATATTAAGGTTCAGTCTTGTAAAGGGTGTTCAAATAAGAACGACGGATTTAAATTTTAAATAAAACAGATATTTGTGGCATAAGTTTGAAACATTTATGAAAAATGAAATACACATTATGAGGTTATGAATGGAATACGACATCGCAGAAATGACCGCCTCGGCTTTGCTGGCACAGACGTGCTCGTTTCATAAAATTTTCAAGGACTGTTGCCCATAAATTTTGCGGTATTTCAGATATACAGCGCTGAATTTCATCTTTTGATCATCATCATCTTTCTTTTGAGGCTTCAATCGTTGTTGGTTTGTACACATAAACTTGAAACTAAGAAACCCCAAAGAAAAAAGTCTAAAGGCGTTAAATCGCATGATCTGGGCAGCCAATGCCGATCTCCAAAACGAGAAATAACACGACCAGGAAATGACTCGTGCAATAATTCAACAGTTTCTCTGGCTGTATGGCATGTTGCACCGTCCTGTTGAAACCACATGCTGTTGAGATCCATATTTTGCAATTTGGCACAAAAAGTTAGTTAACATTTCACGGTAACGAACACAACTCACGGTTGATGCTTGACCAACTGCATTTTCGAAGAAAAATGGTCCGATGATGCCTCCAGCCCACAATGCACACCAAATAGTGACTCTTTTTGGATGCATCTGTTTCTCAACGATCACTCGATCACTCGTGGATTTTCGGAACTTCAAATGCGACAATTTTGTCGATTAACGAAGCGATCAAAATGAAAATGGGACTCGTCAGCAAAGATGATTTTCGTCCAATTGTCGTTGTTCCAAAATCCAATCAACAAAGGCTCTTCGTTGCCTGGTTGGTCTTCCGGCTTTAGCTCTTGAGCCAATTCAACTTTGTACGCATGAAGCTTTAAACCTTTTGTTAAAATTCGATGCACAGTGGGTGTGGAAACACCAATTCCGATCCAATCTTCATTTCCGAGGTTTTAAAATTGGAATTAGTTTCAGCATTACAATTTGAAACCACAAAATCAAACATTCTAATACAATTAGCCATTCTGAAAGTAAAACTGCCAAAGTCTCTGATTTGTTATTATATATACAGGGTGTTTGGTAAGTAGATGCATTCCTTGCAGGAGGTGATAGTGCAAGTAATTTTGGATATTTTTCGTTAATAGACGATGTCTCTAAAACACTTGGTTTCCGATGTACAGGGTGTTAAAGTTTTAATTAAAAAAAAGTTATTTATTAATCTTGCGGAAACCGCTTGGAATATATTAGTGAATTTTTACAGGCTTAGGCACTTGACAACAATACATGTTATGTGATAAAACTTTGTTTTAGCTTCGCCAGTGGCGTGGGCACAGGCACGTCTGTAGATAATTCTAAATAAAAAAATGTTACGCCACTGATTTTTCTAAAACATAAATATTATTTTTCAAGTTCCTGTTCAATTTGGATGAGAAAAGGTCTCTTGACTTTTCTTGTACAACGCACCGTTTTTGAGTAAAAAAATGAAAATCGATTTATTGCATAGCTTAATCGGGTTGTAATTAAGTCGGGTTTGGTATAAAAACAGCAAAAATTGTGCAGATAGATTGTATCAGTTTTATTATTGTTGTGTATATTTTCCTGACTGTATTTCAGTTTAATCCAAAAAAAATTCCTGGGAGGAATTTATTTTGGATCAATTTTATTACAAAAATTATTACTAGCCGCAGTTGACATCAGTCTTAGACTTTCTTCATTTGTTTTTACATATTAGATTACTTTACTTGTGAATTAAAATTTAACTTATTCTTAGTATTGAATGAGTACCAAGCTTGCTACTCTACGGAAAAAAATATGTTATTCATTAATTTTAAACAGTAACTACTTAAGAGCTTGCTCAAAATGAAGTCCCCTTCTTCTAACGCTTTCTTATTTCTATCCGGGTTACCCTGGCCGAAAATGTCTAAGTGTCATAGCGGCATCTGTAATGCGCTGTATTAATTCCTCCCGTGTACATATTTCTCCGGCATAAACCAACTTTTTCATCCTGCCCCATACCTGGAAGTCTAACGGAGTTAGATATGGGCTTCTAGCAGACCATGATATGGGGCCTCCTCTCCCCATCCATCGATTCGGAAAACGCTGATTTCTCTGAAGGTTCTCCCTTACAGTTTGCCGATAATGTGCATGACATCCGTCATACTGGAAGATCAGGTTCTGACGAATATTTAGCGGCACATTTTCTAGTAGTGGTCGCAGGTGATTAATTAGAAAGTCTTCGTATCTTTGTCCATTTAAAATATCTGGCAGAAAATGTGGCCCGATTATTTGATCGTTTATTACACCACACCAAACATTAGCACTGAACCGTCTTTGGGAATTACGGTTCGACGTTTAACGGGGATTTTCCTCGGCCCAGTAATGAGCATTATGGTAATTGGTAATCCCCTCTCGATTAAAATTTCATTCATCGGTCCCCAAAATTCTACTGAAAAAAGTTGAGTCCTCCATATCGGCGTTTAACGTAAATCGGCAAAAGCCCATTCACTTTAAAGGATCTTCTTCAAGCAAGTCTTGAACCGGTGTATAATGATAGGGATGGGGCAGAAAGACCGATATGTCGATAGCCTTTTTTAGAAATAAAGATGTTTACTACTACTACTGATAGGGATGTAGTTTCTCTTTGTTCAATATCGCCGGAACTTGCCACTGTGACACTATAAGACGCATAGTCGTGACGGGTACGCTCGTCGTCAGATCTTGTTGAAAAACCCTAAGAATGGCATCTTTCTCATTAGGGCCGTAACGTGCTGGAGCTCTTACATGAGTTTGTCTGCCTTGTACTTTTCCTGACACACTGACCCTTCGATAGGTGTTTGAAAAGACACTGATATTTGGAAGACGCCTGTTTGGAGATCGACGCTGATATTAGCGTGGCACTTTAGCACTATTACCGTCGCAAAGTTCATAAATGTAAAGAATATCTGCGTATTCAGCATTCCCGGCTGAAAATGCGAAAGACGTTTTAAGCTGTGTAGGCACATGGATAATAAAGTTGTTTGAATAGGTGAAAGGTTTGAATAAAGAATGTTGAACTTCTGTATTGTCATTCTCTATTGGCTGGGGTGCCTGAATTTCCTATTATTCCGCCCGTTCTTTCTTTATTAAAGCCTCCTCCAGGCTCCTAACATGCTTCTTTTCCTAGATTTTTATTCCGAAAGAAAACCTTGATTTCACTACCAAACAAGACAAAAAAAAAACGAATTTAAAATTGTTTGAATCGTTACGATACGTTGGTTTGAAACTCTGTTGTGCCGAGTCCTTCGGGCACGACACTGGATTAAGAGCAAAAAACACTGTTTTTACGTGTAATTTGACGCAAAAAGTAGGTGACAACTAAAGTTACTCAGACACAACTATAAATTTGGCAATCGGTGACAAAAACTAGTGCAGAGCCAACTTTTTAATAAAAACCCGATTACGCTGTGCAATAAAACGATTTTAATTTGTTTAAACGGGACGTAGTAGAAAAAAATGTCAAGACACCTTTTCTCTTCCAAATTGAACAGGAATTGGAATCATTATGTTTATTGTTTGCAAAATCAGTGGCGTAACATTTTCTTATTTAAAATTATATACAGACGTGCCTGTGCCCACGCCACTGGAAAAGCTAGGAACAAATTTTTTATTACAAAACATGTATTGTTGTTAAGCGCCTAAGCCTGTAATATGTCATTAAAATGTTCCAAGCGGTTTCCGCAATGTAAATAAATAACATTTTTTAAATTAAAACTTTAACACCCTGTAGATCGGTAACTAAGCGTTTTCTGAACATGTTCTATTAACGAAATATGTCCAAAATTACTTGCACTATCACCCCCTGCAAGGAATGCATCTATTTATCAAACACATCAATATACAGGTATATTGATCATTTAAATTTTACCTGTTGTCTGTAGTGTTTATATTTATTTGTTACAGATACGAGAAATTATTGCGACGATCGAAAACTGAAGATTTAACAGAAGTATCGGGCATTGGATGCTTGTATCAATCTGGAGTTGATCGATTAGGACGACCAGTTGTGGTTTTTATTGGAAAATGGTTTCCGTATAACAAAATCAGTCTTGACAAGGTAAGTCGTCATATGCAAATAAATCCAGCTACTGTTAAATTGAGGCTATTAAGCAATTAGGAATAATACTGTTAATTATCGTATTTTAAAATTATGACTTGGCTAATTGCGCAATAATGTAATTAAAATCAGAAGTAAGAACAGCAAGTGGAAAAAGACATTTGCAGGTTTAGTATATACAGGGTGATTCAACATTGGCGTCATTCCTTTTAAGGGGTTATAGGAGCTCACTTGGAGAGTAGGAGAAAAAAATTGAAAAACATTTTTTCGAAAATTTCTAGAAGATATCAACAGTTGAAAATCGAATTTCAACTTTGTTATTAAGTATTATTTTAAAGTAGTCCCATGTTTGCTTGGTAGCCTTTTGGAATACTCAACCATTCGAAAAAAAAATTACGATCTTTGCTTCAAATTTCGAAAATTTTTGATTTTAAAAAAGACCTTCTATAATTTTTTGATGAAAAGTCAAAGCGGCAATGATGTATTTTGTCATTAACAGATAGTTACAGGTAGATGGCCTTTGTCAATAATAACAAGTATTTGTCATACTGTGACTTACTTTGAAGCTCCTTTCACAAAATGTACATCAACATCGAATTTGCGAACATGTGATTAGTTATGGGAAAATGCCACAGTAACATAGCAGAAGGTGTAAGAACTTTTTGCGGAAAAATTTGGAGAAAATCAAACTAGCAAAGTTATATAATATTAAGCATTATCACATTATTGTTCCAAAGACTATCAGCTTAAGGTCACCGTAAAAAGGCGAACAGATTTCGCGTGATCCACATGAAATACGGCTTTTATTGCAATTATCTTGGAACAACAATGCGGGTAATAATCGCAGATAAGTTTTAATTTTTTTTCTAAGTGTAACTAATGCGTTCAAGGTGTCGGTTCATTAAACCGAACAGATTAATATTGATTGATTATTAAGAAATTGCTCATTAGTTGCACCATTCACATTGAAAGAATGTGACGATTTAGCCTGATGATTGATTTTTCAACCCAAATGAAATAATCATTCGAATATATCTTCGATCGTTTTGGATCATTCCAGTGCACTTTTGGCAAAAATTTGGCGGGTACTGCTCGCGTCCCCGAAAAATTCATGACATTTTCGCTTTCTATAGAATATAATGAGGTTTTCCAGCGCAAAAATATGGATGAATCCATAATGATTTAAAAAAGTTGATCAGCAATAAACCGCAGAAAAATGGGAAAAAACTTCTAAACTGAACAGGTGTTATACATAGAGTTAGGGTTTTTAGGCCGTCGTAAAATAGAATTTCTTCCTGAGGTTTCGCAAGCACGAGTGGCTTGCACCTTCAGGTGGTTTGCTTGGGAGTTTACACTGTACTGATGCGGTTCCTCGGGCGCAGTCCGTATTTATGCACCGGTTGTGATGACTTGGTTTTCTTCTTTTTCATTCTGTTGTTTGTTGTTATGCTCCGGTGTAGTAGATTCTTCTTCTCGTCTTGTGTCGTTACCTTTTCTTGCCGTTTTTGCTTTGGTGAGCGCCGGAAACCATACCCGGTTTAGCGCCATTGTCTCTTTTATTCTGTTAAAATTGTCGGTGTGTTTGTGTATTTCGATGGCTTCTGGTATTAGTCGGTGGCGATAGCCTGTTGTTGTGGCTAGGGCTTCAGTTTCTGCAAATCTAATGCTGTGCACTCCCTCGCTGAGGGCATGTTCCGCTACTGCCGATTTTTGAACATGTCCCAATCTGCAATTTCGTCGATGTTCTTCGATCCTCGTCTTAACCGATCTCTTCCTGGTTCCTATGTAGACTCTTCCACAGGAGCATGGGCTTCGGCAGATACCTGCAGTGGCGAGGGAAGGTCTTCTGTCCTTAACCGACCTTAGACTGGATCTTTGTCGTGAGCTTGTAGATCGTTTTTATGTTGTTGCCCTAGGATCTTCCCAATTATGTCCGTAACTCTGGGAATGAAAGGCAGAAAGGCCCTTTGAGTGGTTTCACTCTTTTCGGCACGGTCCACCCTTACTGCTCTTTTGATGTCAATATGAGAGTATCCGTTTTGAAGGAAAGCCCTTTCTAAATGCTGTAGTTCCGCTGATAGTTGCTGTGGTCCACATATTTTCCTGGCTTTATCCGTGAGAGTCTTGATGATTCCTTGTTTTGGCTCGGGCGATGGCTGGAGAGCTTGTGGAGGTATCTGGCCGTGTGGGTGGCTTTTCGATATACCCGATGGTCCAATTGGTTCCCTTTCCTAGATACCAATACATCCAGGAAAGTCAACGGTTGGTTTTGTTCAACTTCCATGGTAAATTGTATCTCTGGATGTTGTTTGTTTAGGTGGTCAAGGAACTGGTCCAGGTTATCGTGTCCGTGTCTCCATATCACGAACCTGTCATCGACAAATCGATACCAGATGGTTGGTTTAAAGGGTGCGGTTCTCAAAGCTGTTTCCTCGAACTTCTTTATGAAGGCATTTGTTCCACACGGGCGGAGTGAGTTTTCCAAGACGACTCATTCCTTTTGTTCGTAGAAGTCTCCATTCTACAGGAAGTAGGTGCCTTTTAGACAAGCTTTGAAGAGATTTGCGGTACTCTTTTGAAATAGCTCCGACACTAGTTCTAGGGATTCGTCCACGGGTACTTTTGTGATCAGTGAAACGACATCGAAACTGACTAGCATGTCCGTTGCTTCCAGTCTGAGATCCTTGATTTTGCTAATAAACTGTTTAGACTGTGGATCCTATATGTGGCTGCAGAAGAGAGGCTAGATATTTTGCCACATCGTATGTTGGCGATCCCGGGGCACTGACAATAGGTCTAAGTGGGACTCCTTCCTTGTGAATATTAGGTAGGCAAAGTTTGCTCCCTTGGTATGACTCCTGTGATTAACCACAGTTCGTGTTGTGTCCAGGCCTGGTGTGGTTTCAGTTGTTCTCTTTAATTTTAATTTTTCAAACTTTTCCTTTTGCCTCTGTGTGGCTCTCTCTAGTTCTCTTTGCATGCTGTTATAAGAGATGGCGTCAACCTTATTCCAGTCAGATTGACATGATACGACCATCATTTTTTTACTATTTTTCCTGTGCTCCTAAAACACCCCTAGAGGAATGACGGCAATTTTGAATCACCCTGTAGACTGATTTATTAACAAGGGGAAATCTAGAGTTTGGAAACTTCCACAGGCCAAATATAACCAATTATGTAAATCAACATTATCGCAAGCCTGCCTTATCCGGAAGTTGAAATTTTTATTATGTATTTAACTATTGTTGTGAAATAAAAGTCGTAATTTTAATTCGTTTTTTAATATATGGGTTATCGAAATTTTGTTACGTCAGGTTTTTTTTTGATTAGGAATGTGATATATTGCAATTTCTGCTTTCGTGTTCTCGTGAAAAATCGAATTTTATCGACACAAATAATTTGTTGATGTTTGAAGAAGTGTTATTAGCGATTTTTGTCAAATTTGGTCGAGATCCATTTCATTTAAAAAGAGCCATATTGTTGTTATTGCAACATTTCCAAATCGTTGGATTGGCCGTGGGATCCGATGGATAGTTATTTGTGTTGGCCCTCCAGAAGTCCGGATTTGTATGCTCTGGATTTTTCTATTTCCATTTACAAAGAGAAGAATTGCCGCAAATAATGCGTTAGCGGCCATCGAAGTCAGAGGCAATCCGAAGGTGTTGGTTGAGACTTAAAGTTCTCTCACGAAACACACTTTAATAGTATATTACGGTACAAGAGACAAAAGTCGAAGTTCCGCCACTGCTTTAAGCGTCATGCACGCAGTGGCGGGCTTTCTATTTTCGTCTCGCATACCGTATACTATTTTTCTTGATCCTCGGAGGAAACTAGCCGGGAAAATTATAAGCTTTTGAAAAAAACGGCTTTAAAAATGTGGTCGAAACAGCCAGCTGACAGTTAGTGACAAACAGTCAAGGTGTCAGCGTGCGTGGCGAAAGTTATTACTTTCCACACGGGATGAAGAAAATTTTGTTCGGCGCGTTGATTTCGATGCTCGTTCGGCTTTGAAAAAGTTGACAAAATGTCCGAAATATTTTATCAACGAAACTCGACGCTACCGAGTCAGAAAGGTGCTTGGCGAAAGTTATTGTAATGGATAAAAGTGATGCTTACGCCATCGAAAACAGTGGCGAAAGTACGTAATTTCCACCAGGGGATCAAGAAAATAATTATTTTCTTTATTTTATTATTGAAAATATTACCTAATTTTACTGCATTTTTAGTTTTGTGTTCGTCAAATCCATTTTTCGGGAAAATGAAGCAAAATAACGATATGAAACAAGAATACTTCATTCATTTATGTAGAAATGCGTACTATTTTAGTTTTTAAACTAAATTTTATGTTATATGTACAGGGTGTCCATTTTTCGACACTTTTACGAAATCTCCGTAAGTGTTGGTGCCAGCCAAAAAGTAGTATGGGTGTCATGTGCTCTTTTTAGGTCAAACTTAAAATGGAGAAAATTAAATATATGAATTTCAAAATGACCGTATATTTTCTTAGTTAAACGAGATACAGATAAATGTTTTATGTAAAAGTTTGTTTATAATGATTGTTGGATAATCTGCCATTTTCACAAGGAGTATACGGGGTCAGATAAAAAAGTAATCGGACCTAAAGTCATAGTTTTTAAATGGAACACATGTTTGTAAACTTGTATATTTTATACTAAAATGGTAGCATTTTGAATTCACTTTTCAATAACAATGATAATTTCATTTTCATTTTGTTGAATTGCTTATATCTTTGGTTAGACAACATATTTCTACATGCGGTTTTTGGCTATTTTATACCATTGTTTGTCCTCTTTCTAGTTGAAGAATTACATATCATTCCAATCAAAAATCGCAAAGTCGACCTTTGCACCCTCTCGCGGCAAAGAAAACTATCACAGTGGTAAATATTTTACAGCAGTAGTTTGGACAATAGAGAGAAGAAGAACCGCTTTTTAACTTTTGATTGGTTAAGCTCCTCCGGAGATATTGCTAACTTTTTAAAGCAATATTTGGGCTTCGCCCCACACTTTATGTTTGGTTTGGCCCTCTAGCAGTCGTTTTGCGAACTTGACAACTTGTCTTAGTTGCCTGTCCTGTACAGGGGGAAAAGTTTTCAACCTAAATGTCAGTAAAATGTTTACAATGTTTCGCCTAATATGAGCTGCGCAGAAAATGTAACCTGGGTCCTATTCGCCGTCTAAAACCTAAAACCAAACATCACAAAATGTTAAGTTTTTGACCCAGATATTCTCAGAATAATGACAATTTCTGTGTAACAAACAAAATTTCTCGATAACAATTAAGTTTAAAAAGTTTTTTTTTTCGGTTGCTCATTCATAAATGCGTAAAATACAGAACAGGTTTTGGGCTGTGTCACAAGCAAGCACTCCCAAGATCGGTTTCGGACCTATTAGCTCTGGTCAGTCAACGAAACAACAGCATTTGTTCACTGTGCAATTGATTTTCTTAATTTTTTACATTATTTCGTCTCGTTTCAGGCTCTTCTTTATCTAATTTACCTTTTGGACCCAATAGTAAGAGGCGATTATGTGATTGTGTACTTCCACACCCTCACCTCCAGCAGCAACTACCCTTCGTTTTCGTGGTTGAGGGAGGTGTACAATGTGCTGCCCTACAAATACAAGAAGAATTTGAAGGCGTTTTATGTAGTCCACCCTACATTTTGGACAAAGGCATGTTTTTTAAGGCTCTACATTTTAACATCCATGAAAGTTAAATATTCGAACACAAATTTGATTGTAACGAGTAAGAGTTAATCATTCCTTTTTTCTATTGCAGATGGTCACATGGTGGTTTACCACGTTTATGGCTCCAGCTATTAAGCAAAAGGTTCACAGTTTACCTGGGGTGGAATACCTTTATTCAGTTATGCCGCCTGATCAGCTAGAAATACCCGCATTTATTACCGAATTTGATATGACTGTAAGTATAAAAAATATTTTTATATATATTTTTTTATTTATATTTTTTTCAAAAACCGTAAGAGATATCGAAAAAACTAGGTATTCTGTTTTTGTAGGGAATTTTTGTCCGACAAAAATGGGTCTATCTAACTGCTTGATCATATTTCCAAGTTTAGTAACACTGTTTTGTACTTGTTATAAAAGTAAATTTTGACCGTACCTGTACAATAACAGGATAACTGAACAATAACAGGGTTTCAGATAAATTATCAGATCATTGTTGATCATCAATTTCGGGACAACCTGTATATGAATTTATTATCTTCTTCTTTTTCGGGAATCTTTATTCCCGGAAAGAGACATTTTGTTTTAGTTGCCTCTGTCATGGGTACACAGTTGTTGACAGGTCAGCCAGCTATGACAAAGGCGGTCCTATATTAAAATGTCATGACTGCAGCAACCGCGACTTGACAAGTTTGAGACATCAAAACATCACAAAACTCGAGTTGTCAAGTTTGACACATCGAAATGGCACAAAACGCG
This sequence comes from Dendroctonus valens, assembly GCA_024550625.1. Taxonomy (NCBI): domain Eukaryota; kingdom Metazoa; phylum Arthropoda; class Insecta; order Coleoptera; family Curculionidae; genus Dendroctonus; species Dendroctonus valens. The sequence goes on from JAJTJO010000098.1 coordinate 1,605,153, forward strand.
ACTTGACAAGATTGAGTCATCGACACCGCACAAAACGCGACTTGTCAAGTTTGAGACATCGTCAAGGCACAAAACGCGTCTTAACAAGCTTGAGTCATCGAAAGAGCACAAAACGCGACTTGTCAAGTTTGAGTCATCGTGACTGTTGACTAGTTTTAATTGTCTCTGTCATGGGTACACAGTTGTTGACTGCTCAGCCAGCTATGACAAAGGCGGTCCTATCTTAAAATGTCAATCTCGCAACGTTGTATTCAAGGCTTTTTATCGCTTTATTTCCTTTTAAATGTTTTCGATATTCGAATAAGGCGGCTCTTCGGATTATGGTTTGCATCAATGCGTCAACATAGTCAGTTTCGTTTTATACTTAAGAACCTTTGGAATATTGAATAGTTATACACGTAGTGCTTTTAAATATTTGAAATGTTTAAAAACACCATTTACAAAAATATACATTTGAAACCAGACCAATGACAATTAAATTAAAGAATTATACAAAGTGTCCAAACGTAATAAACTAAAACAACGTGGCAGATTGCTGGGATAAAAATATGATGATTTAACACAACTTATCTTAGTCCAAAAGTTGGCGATTGTCGACATCCATCAAGAACAAATATAAATCTGCCATCAGATTTTCAAATGCACTTTTGCTGGTAGATCGTTCTCTAATAAATTTCGCATCGACATAAAATGATAACGATCCATATTTTCTCGTTGTAAAGTCCAAAAAACTTCCTTACGCCAATTGCAGTTTCTATTCGTCTGGTCTTCTTTTTGGACTTTTAGAGAGACTTTTAGACTTTTTTAGACACGTGGAAAAAATTTTCAATTCTCAGATTTAAATGTTTACTATATCTCTTACTAAACGCTCAATTTCGTACTTGTCCCCGATTGGTAGCTTCTATTTTTTTCAAAAGTGCGCGCTTTTTATTTGGAACGTTCATTTTTAGACCAGCCTTTAAACAGCAGGAAAAAATCGGCAACTGCTGCGATTTTAATTAAAATTTCCCAATTCTCAGACACACTTTATCTTGTGAAACTTTCAGGTTCGTACTTGTCCCAAGTTAGGTACGCATTTTTTTTAAGAAGAAGCTATTAAGCTAAAACCGTTCATGTTTAGACCCGCGTTTAAACAGCAGGAAAAAATCGGCATCTGGTGCGATTTTAATTAAAATTTCTCAATTCTCAGACACACTTTATCTTGTGATGCTTTCAAGTTCGTACTTGTCTCAAGTTAGTAGTTACGCATATTTTTCAAGAAGAAGCGATTAAGCTAAACCCGTTCATGTTTAGAACAGCGTTTAAACAGCAGGAAAAAATCGACATCTAGTTGAATTCTCTGGAAAATTCTAAATTATCCGACTCACGTAATCTCGTCAATCCTTCAAGTTCGTGCTTGCTCCAAATTAGCAGTTATAATTTTTTCAAGGACAGCGCAGCGCTCTTTTGGTTGAAAACGTTAATATTGAGCCACGCGTTGAAACAGCAGGAAAAAATGTGCATCTAATACCATTTCAATGAAAAATTTACTATTCTGAGATGCAAGCGTCTAAAGTTTCTTGCCAAACTTTCAAGTTCGAACTTGTCCCAGATTATTAGATACAAATGTTTTCAAGAGAGTGCACTTTTTGCTGAAATCGTTTATTTTTAATCCCACGTTTAAGCAGCAGGAAAAAATCAGCATCCAACGCGATTTTAATGGAAGTTTCTCGATTCTCAGACTCAAGTGTCTACTCAATTTTGCGAATCTTTCAAGTTTGTACTTGCTCCAGAATAGTAGTTATTAATTATTTCAAGAGAGCGCACTTTTGTCTGGAACCGTTCATTTTGAGACCCGCCTTTTAACAGCAGAAAAAAATCTGAATCTAGTGCGATTTCAATGAAGATTTTTCTGTTCTCAGACGTCTAATCTATCTTGCAAAACTCTCAAGTTAGTACTTATTCCAGATTAGCAGTCTCGAATTTTTGTCAGAAAAGTGCGGTTTTGGATCAAATTTGTTATTTTTGCATCGGGGTTTAGGCAGCAGGAAAAAATCAGCATTCAATGCGATTTTATTGAAAATTTTTCAGTTCTCAGATTCAATTCACTGATATTTATTGCGAAACCTGCAAGCTCGTACTTGTCCCAGATTAGTAGTTGCGATTTTTTTCAGGAAAGCGCGCTTTTGGCGGTAACCGTTCATTTTCAGACCAGCGTTTAAACAGGGGGAAAAATCTATATCTAGTGTGATTTCACTGAAAATTTCTCAGGGCTGAGACATACCCTGCTAGACTTTGACGTTCGTACTTGTCGCAGGTTACGAATTTTTTTAGAAGAGTGCGTTTTTGAAAAAAAATGTTCATTTTAAATCCCGCGTTTAAACAACATCCAAACAAAAAACAGCATCCAGTGCGATATCAGTCAAAATTTCGTAATTTTCCTACTCAAGTGTCCACGATCTCTTGCAAAACTTTCAATTTTGTACTTATCCCAGATTAGTGGTTACCAATATTTTTTAGAAGAGCTTACTTTTGACTGAAACGGTTCATTTTAAGACCCACGTTTAAACAGACGGCAAAAAACAAAATCCAGTGCAATTTCTATCTTCTTCCCCTGCTTTAAGTACCATCTTCGTTGTGAAGGTTGGCAATCATCAAGGCCATACGTATTCGTGATACTGCTGATCGGAATAGCTGATTTGTGGTGCAGTTGAACCAGTCTCGCAAATTTCGCAACCAAGAATGGCGTCTTCTCCCCACACTTCTCCGTCCCTGTATTTTTCCTTGCATTATGAGTCGCAGTAAGTGGTATTTTTCTCCCCTCATCACATGTCCCCAATATTGCAGGTTGCGTTTCTTTGCCGTATGAACAATCCCTCTATCCTTTCTCATTCTTCTCATGACTTCCACATTCGTTATTCTGTCGGTCCATTTTATCTTCAGCATTCTGCGGTATACCCATAGATCGATTGCCTCCAACCTTTTCATTTCTGTCCCCTTAAGGGTCCATGCCTCTGCTCCATAGAACAGTACCGATAGCACATAGCATCTCACCAGCCTGATCTTTAAATCTAGGCTGAGGTCACTGCTGCAAAACACCCTTTTCATTTTCATAAATGTTGCTCTCGCCTGTACTATTCTGGTTTTGATTTCTTCAGTGCACTCGTTGTTTTAATTTACAATGCTACCTGGATATTTATACCTCTTAACTCTTTCTATGGCTTGGTTATTTACCATGATTTGGGCGTTGTTTTGGATAATGTCATGAACTTAGTCTTTTTTACATTCAGCGACAGTCCGAATTCTTCGCCAGTGTTATTTACTTTGTCTAGCAACACCTGTAAATCCTCCAGACCAGTAGCCATCAGAATAGTATTTGGAATAGACAGATAGTATTTGGAATAGAATGGACAGAATAGACTTTTTGACAGAAGTCCAACCAGCCCTTCAGGATAACGAAATGGAAAGACAGACCGCTGTTTTCGTAGAACGGAAGTATCCTATACCACCCTCGATTTTGCATTCCTATATAACAATCCCGTCGGAGATACAATCGTGTCTTCGGGGACTGCCTAGCCGAAAAGCCCACAGGACTGGACTTCCCACAGGACTGGAAAAACGCTTCCCACAGGACTGAAAAAATTCCTATCTTAAAGCCGGGCAAAAACCCAACTGATCCCGCCCCTTATAGGCAAATCTCTCTCCTAAACTCCCTCGGAAAATTAACCGAGAAGGTTATCCTATCGAGACTACAGGCAGCAGCCGAGCTTCGAAGTTTAATCCCGGATGAGCAGTTTGGCTTTCGACCAAGACACAACCCAACGCTGCAGACTGCTAGGATCGCAACGGATGTCTATGCAGCATTTAATAAGCTTCAAAGTACGGTAATGCTGCTTCTCGATATGGAAAGGGCCTTTGACACAGTTTGGCACACAGGCCTGCTGTACAAGTTGTTTGCCGTACATTCACTGCCACTCTACCTTGTTTCCCTTATAGCGTCTTACCTAAAAAATCATCTTACCTTTGTCCTTCGGCGTTTTTCCATCAGATTTAGAATATTTGACGTCATCCATTCCTGTTTTTTCTCTTTTTTTACTTTGGTTAGGATTTTCCTGCTGGGTTCCATTAATGCACCCTTTACTTGTTCCTAATTTTTGGTTATTTTGGTTGTCATTGATCTTATCTTTCAATTTTTGTCTTGGTTCTTTAGCCCAGAGCCCTCTATATGGTTTGTTGTTGGCGTGAACGTTGTGTTGGCGTGTTGTCTTTTGTTTTTTCAGTTTTATTAGAAAGCGAGCTATTAGAGGGTTGGGGTCCGATGAGACATCTGCTCCTGGATAGGTCTTTGCTGATTAGATTGCATTTCTCACTCTGAGTTATCCTGTCGAGATTTCCACGTGTATAGTCGACGGTTTGGTAGCTTGAAAAAGGTGTTCGACATAGTAAAGTCATTTTCTTGACAGAATTCTAGTAATCGATCGCCTTTGTCGTTTCTTTCACCAAGGCCATATTCGCCTCCATATCTATCAAGCTTACCTTTGCCAATCTTCGAATTAAAGTCTCCCAATAATATCGTTACAACTGATGATTTTAAGGATTCTATGATATTATTCACTTCGTTGTAGAATTCCTCAATATATTTGAATTAGGTTTAATCTACAGTGGTTCATCTGAAGTTGAAGGAGTTTCGCGCGATCTGATATAGAGGTAAAGTTGATTACTGCCTTGTTAACTTCTGTAGTCACCATGATTGCGACTCCGTATCTATGGTGGTCATCTTCGCTTCCCGAGAATTATATGGTGCCATTATTCGTCGATTGTTGCCCAGAACTTGGCCATTTTGTGTCGCTGATCCCTAAGACGTCTGGATCTAATCTTTCCATTTCTTGGATAACGAACGTTCCATGTTCCAATTTTCATCGCTGACCCGGGGATTCTTCGCACCCTCTGGACATCTAAGACCTGCCGGGGACCGAGGGCCATTTGTATTTCGTTTTCAGTCATGATAATTGTACGAGAGATATCCTTGTCGAATCTTTAATGTAGTGGTTTCTCGTTGCCTTCTACATCTTAATGCCGTTGGCCACTTCATTGTGGTTCATCCGCCTTTGAGGCCGATTTCTCAACCTCAAGACAATAGGTTGCCCTACCACTTACTGCCTACTACACAATTAGTTATAATAACTGGCGAGTTCAATGCAAAGCTCGGACAACGAAAAGAAGGAGATCCATTAAATATTGGAAATTTTGGTTTGCGGCGTCGAAATGAAAGAGCTGAGAAACTGATAGAATACGTACAAAGCGAACAACTATACTGCCTGAGCGTATTCTTTAAAAAACAATCCCAGAGAAGATGGACATGGAAAAGTCCGCACGGTTGCACAAGAAACGTGATCGATTTTATCCTTACAAACAAGAAAACAGCTTGCAAAAAGGTGTCCGTACTTAATAAGTTTGACACAGGCAGCGACCATAGATTAGTAAGAGCCACCTTCCAAATAAACCTAAGAAAAGAAAGGAAAAACATGGTAAAGGGGCCAAAAAACAAAGTACCTACTTTAGACATTATCAAGCAAAATCAAGAACAAATTCAGAAAACACTAAAATATAAACTGGAGCCATCAGACTCTCTGAAAACGATGGATATAGACCAATTAAATGAAAAGATCGTGACTAGTATACATACTGCTACTAAAAAGATTCTATTCCAAAAACAATTAACAAACAAATTCAGTTCCAATACATTAATAAAACTGCTCGAGGAAAGGAGAACCATAGAAAGAAACTCACAAGAATATAAAGAGCTAACAAAGAAAATAAAAAAAGAGACTCAAAAGGATGTAATAATGCGGAGTTAAAAAACAACACCATAGAAGAAAATAGAGGTATGAAGGTACTAAAATACAAATTGTCGCAAGGGATGACTAAAATAATAAAACTGCGAGATAAATTGGGCAATCTTGCCACAGAAAAGGAAGACATAGCGAAAGTAGTAGAACAATTTTATACAGACCTTTACTCGGCCACCCTGCCAAACCCAATCAAAGAAAAAAGACAAAATCTAAACATAGGCTCCGAGGAAATTCCAGAAATAACTCAAAGCGAATTAGAAATGGCCTTAAAACAAATGAAAAACAACAAATGTCCAGGGGAAGACGGAATAACTACTGAAATCCTAAAAATAGCAGGGAGCGGGCTTTGGGAAGCAATAAAAACTTTACTTAATAAGTGCATCGAAGAACAGAGGATACCCAAACACTGACAAAGAAGCGAGGTAATCCTTCTTCTTAAAAAAGGCGATCGCAAGCTGATCTTGATAATTACAGACCAATAAGCATATTCTGCCAGCCAGTGGAGCAGGCCGGCTTCCGCAAAGGCTGCAGCACGACCGACTATATACAAACTCTCCGTTTGTTGATTGGAAAGGAAAACGAATACAACATCAATATCCATTTAGCGTTTGTCGACTACAAGAAAGCTTTCGACTCAGTGGATCAATGAGCAATTATGCATTCCTTAGATAACGCCAGGGTAGACTCAAGATATACAGGACTCCTCAAATCTATATACGAAACATCAGTACTAGTAGTTAAATTAGATGAAGATCTGAAAACATAACAATCAAAAGTAAAAAAAGGAGTAAGACAAGGCGATACCATCTCACCTGAATTATTTACGTTGGCGTTAGAAGACGTGTTCAATAGTGTAAACTGGGAAGGGAACTGAATTAGAATTGACGGCGAATATCTCCACCCCCTGCGTTTTGCGGACGACGTGGTTCTAATAATAAAAACAACTATACCATGCCTCCCAAAAATAGGACTCGAGGACAAGATCACAAAAACAAAAATTCTCGGCACGCAAAACATTCAACTTTCAATCGGAGGGAAAGAAATCGAAAATGTAGACGAGTATATATACCTGGGGCATAAACTCAAAATTAATAAAGAAAATCAAAAAGCAGAAATACCGCGGAGAATAGGTCAAAGTTGGGCTGCATTAAAAAAACTAGGATTTATACTCAAGAACAGGGAAGGGAACTGAATAAATTCCCTATGAACTGAATAGTCCCTATGAACTTAAAAAGGAAAGTGTACGATAGCTGCATACTTCCAGTAAACACTTACGGGCTGGAAACAATGAGCCTCACAAAAAACAGCGTACATCGCCTGCAATGCTCGCAGCGAGCTATGGAAGGACAAATGCTGGGGGTCAGTTTGAGAGATCATATGAGGAACCAAGAGATTAGAAGAAGAACCAGAATAACGAATATAACCGAGAGAATGGCCAGATTGAAGTGGCAATGGGCAGGACACGTGTCCCGGATCGATAGCAGTAGATGGACATATAGAGTATTGCATACTATACAATGAAGAGATGGGTTGACGATATTAAAACCGCAGCGGGAAGAAACTGGACACAGAAAGCGCAGGATAGAGATATCTGGAAAAAAAACTTGAAGAGAACTATCTCCAGCAGTGGAGAAACTACGGTTTATGAAGAACAGAAGATGAAGACCACTTACTAGTTCTTCCACCCGCAGCTGTTGACCAGTAAGTGTTGAACTGCTTATACCGGCAGTCACTCGGTCTCCATTTCCTCGTCAGTCAAATAACAGGTTGTACCATACAATTGTGAAGAGAGGCTATTTGTTCGCATCATTCACCACACACCCCGAAAAATTTCGATTTCTATCGAAACTACTCAATTTTCAGACTCTCAAGTATCTGACCTATTGTTACCACTCAAACCTGTTTTAAACAGGTTGGAAAATGAACGGTTCAATAGCTGAAAAAATCAACATCCAGTGCATTTTCAATCAATATTTCTCTCATTTTCAGGGTTAAGGGTTTACTATATTTTGCGACGCACTCAAGTTCGTATTTGTCCTAGATTAGTCTTTAAGATTTTTTTTCAGGAGAGCGCGTTTTTTACTGAATTGAAACCGTTCATTTTTATTCCTGCGTGTAAACAGCTGAAAAAAATTCTGCATGTTGTGTGATTTTAATGATAATTGCTCAATTGTCCCAAGGATCTACCGAAGCTGGTGAAACTTTCAAGTGCATGCTTGTCCCAGATTAGTGGTTACGATGTTTTTCAGGAGAGCGCGCTGTTGGTTGTGCCCGTTAATTTTTAGACCCGCGATTAAATTCAGGGAATTCAGTACTTTTCTATAGTGGTAATGAACAAAACGCCCACGCTTTCGGAACAGGTTTTGCACTCAAGAAATCTCTGCTGAACGCAGTTTTAAGATTCGAGCCACTTGGCGACAGGATGTGCTATATTAGGATAAAAGGCACTTTTTCAACTAGTTGCTTATATCGGTGCATGCACCAACGGAAAACAAAGATGAGGGTGTAAAAGATCTGTTTTAAGACACTTTGGAGAGGAAACTAGCCCAAACAAGACGACACTCGTCCTGCGAGATTTCAATGCGAACATTGGACAAGAAGAGGCGTTAAGACCTCATGTGGGCATGCACAGCCTGTACAATGCATCCAACGGCAACGGTCTAAGAGTGGCAGATCTTGCAGCATCAAGTTTCCATATGTTAATAAAGTACACTATGTTTGAACACAAAGATATACACAAAATGACATGGGTATCTAATGATGGTGTAACCAGGAATATCTGCAGCAGAGAATAAGCGAACCAATCGTCTCTCTCCTCATTGGGATACAGAAAAGCCTCAGCAGACAGAGATAAGAGCACAGTATCAGGTAGAACTAGAGTGACTTATCAGAGAAAATACGACCACCACATACAATACTGATATGGATACGCATGGGAAGTTTATATCAGGAACAATTACAGAATCAGCTAGAAAGGTGGTAGGGGAGAAACCCAGGAGACAACACAAAAACCACTGGTATCATCAAGATTGTGAAGATGCTATGGAGAAGAGAAATACTGTTAGACTCAAAATGCTAAAAAGTCCTACAGACGAGAACAGGAAAAGATACAAACGACTGAGAACCCTAGGAAAGAAACTGTTAAAAAGAAAAAAGAGAGAATGGCAAGACAGATAATTAATTGCACTAGAAGAAGATGGAAAAAATAACACAAGAATATTCTACCAAAAACTTCGCTCCACAAAAGCAGGATTCAGACCCAAGACCGACAATACCTTAAAGAAGGAAAGTAGGGATCTAATAACTGACAAAGTAGAAATATTGGAAACGTGGAAAAACTATTCTCGCATCATCTGCTTAATAGAGGAACTGGTGAAGAGGAGGAAGCACTGGATCTGCTGGCTGCGGAACAACCCAATGATCTCCCTTCGAAAGAGGAAATTACAAAAGCAATAAAGAATTTAAAAAATAATAAAGCCCCTGGCGGAGACCTAATCACAGCAGAACTTCTTAAATTCGGTGGCGATACTATCATAACACAGCTGTAAAACCTCACTAAAACCATATGGGGAAGAAGCTATTCCTTATGACTGAAAGAGAATATTTTGATACCGATCCACAAAAAAGGCGATAGGGCGGTCTGCAAAAATTACAGCGGGATAGCACTAATCAACGTAGCAAAAAGTCCTATCGAACGTAATTCTTCTAAGGCTAACCTCCTTCACCGAAAAAATATTGGGCGACTGCCAGTGCGGTTTCAGAGCAAATAGGTCAGCAACAGACCAGCTGTTTACCATTAGGCAATTGCTAGAGAAGAGTTGGGAATTCAATCAAAACCTCCACCAGTTATTTATAGATTTCCAACAGGCATACGACAGCGTAAAAAGGGTGAAAATATTGCGTGCAATGGCTGAGTTTGGCATCCCACCTAAGCTGATCAGAGTAACCAGAGCTTGTGCTGAGGGTTCTAAGTGCAGAATAAAGATTGGTGATTACCTCTCAGATGTATTTCAGGTGAACATAGGTCTTAAACAGGGAGACGCACTATCACCCACGCTTTTTAATATCGGATTGGAGAAAGTAGTAAGAGAAGCCAAAATCGAAACCCAGCTATTCGGGGCTGTGGATCAAACTTGCTGCTAGCATATGCCGACGACATAGACGCGGTGAGCATAAGTGTCATAAAAGCAAAAGAACTATTTTACAAAATCGAAGAAGAAGCGGCATATATGGGGCTTAAAGTCAACGAGGCCAAAAGAAAATACCTGCATGTCTCAAGACCAGGCAGAGCTAGGGTAGGAGAAAATGTGACTATGGACACATACAACTTTGAAAATGTAAAATAATTCAAATACTTAGGGTCAACAATCACATTCGACAACGACATGAGTGAAGAAATCAGAGAAAAACAGTCAAGGGTAAAGTAAAGTCAGCCAACAGGTGCTTATACGCCCTAAAGGATATACTAGGGTCCAAATACGTGACTAGGAGAACGAAAATCGAAACGAAATGAGGAACTCATTCGAAGATTCGAGAGAAAAGTGCTGTGGAAAATTTTCGGACCCACCAAAAACCAGGATACACGGAGCTACCGAATCAAAACAAATACAGAACTAAAACAAGTATACAATCAGACAGAAGTGATTAACCTCATAGAGGCGCTAAGGTTCAGATGGGCAGGGCACGTACGAAAACAGCCAGAGGATAGAATATTCCGCTTAATATGGGACAGAGGAAGGATGTCGACCACTTATAAGACCGAGATTAAGGTGGCGTGATAATATAGCGTCGGACCTCCAGAAAATGGGTATCGGGAATGGTCTAGAAGTTATGGAAGACCGAGGCAGTAGATTAAATAGCACTTTCTTCTATAATGATCCTTCATTTATAAAGAAATTGATCAATTAAGAACGTTATCGGCTCGTAGAAGGCGTAGCCATTTTAAAAGTTAAACGAATAATTTTTTAAAACAAATTGTTTTTTCACTTTTTGGCCAATGTTATTAATTGATTCCAATGTATTCCTGGGTTTCAGTCAATTTTATTGTTTATTATTTAAAATGTTACAAATTTTGTTTGTGTTTTTGTAACATTTTAAATAATAAACAATAAAATTGACTGAAACCCAGGAATACATTGGAATGAATTAAAGTACAGTCAGGAAAAGAATATACAAAACGAAGTTATTAATTGAGACGTGCCTACTAATTGAGTTTAAATTATTTTCAGATCAATGGCTTGAGATATTTTCAACCAGGTGCTCCAACATAAGAACACACCAGTGTCTAAACTACTGCATAAATTTAATATTAGTTCACACACAGGTGATAAGATGCAATATTACTTGAATTAAAGGAAATTAACAACCAATTTAGTGCTAATAAAAGTGTGTGCCAATGCTAAAGTGGTATACCTAGAGTTACGTAATATATAGTGCCCTATTTTTCAAATAGATAAGAAATGTTATGTTTGTGAATTTAATAAAACGCAGTTCATTGTTAACCCGTAGGATTAATTAATATTTTTTGGGGATTTGATTGGGGTCTTTTATCCGTTTTCTTATTACTATAGTTTTATATATGTTGTAATGTATTTTAAACATTTGCAATCGACAACTTTACCTGGATTTTTGCGTTGATATTTTTAGCTACTTATTTTTTAAGTTATGCAGTCGTTTGTTTCGATGTTTTGTTTTCCAGTAATTAAGGCTGTTTTTCATTAATAAAATATCAACGCTAAGGGAGTTGTTTTAAGATTGTATTTTATTAGTAACTTTTCTTTATGATTAACTAGATATTTTTGTCTATGTAAATAAGTAAATTAAGTTAATTTTAGCACGCGTTTAAGCTTAAATAATTAATTTTACCGCCACATGTAGAGTCTTTTAAAAGCCCTGAAAACAATTATCCTGCATTTTGTTTAAGACATATTTCTTCGACATGGAGCTTTTAAAAGACGCTGTATATACACGCAGCATCTGATCTAATTAAAAAAAGTGATAGTGATTTGCATAATTGAAGAATTTAAGGATTTGAAACGCAAACATGTTAAAATTTATATTTTGATAGTCGAGCAAAATGCAATGACCAAATAATGTTCATAAAATATTTTACCATTAGAATAAATATTATATTAACTCATCTTCTATTAGTTGACTCACAGAAAAGACGGAGAATTCTAATGATGTGTAATACATTAAAATGCATTGGAGATTTTATAAATTAAACATGCCTGTTCTATCTATTGAAACTAATAAATTGTCATTATATTTTGCGTTTAATTAGTACATGGAATGCTTTATACTTGGTTGGTACCCACAAATTTCATGTAGGATAGTTTTTTGTGCAGCAGAAAGGGGAGCCCACCCTTGTATCAGCCAAGGTGGGGGGTTGTCCTATCATTCAGCGAAAAATCTACCAGCTGCCTACTGGATAGGACCGATACTCCCGAAATAAAGGCCCGGATGCTCTGACGTCACAAAGACCAATTCGCTGTGTAAGTAGAACAAGCTCATTTAGCACATGGTTCCATGTTCAATTCTTCTAATTGTTTTTCTTCACGTAGCACTACAACCCTATGTGGATCTGCAAGCACTATTTGCCTCCATCGACTTCTATCTAGCATTGTTTCCTGTTCATTTTCAATGCCCATTTTCCGCATATCCGATAGAACATTGCTCCTCCATCTCATTTTAGGTCTTCCCGGTGGTCTTCTGCTCGTCGGTGCTTCCTGCCATGCAACTCCGCGTTTGTACTTATTCGACATTGCCCTGAACTAAGTATTTTTCGCTCAAATATTCGCAGGACGTCTTCGTTTGCTTTGGTTAAGGTCCACGCTTCTCATCCGTATATGACTACCGGTCTTATAGTAGCATGGTACAATTTTAGGTTTGAGGATCGCGACATTATTCTCGATTGGTACAGTTCTCTTGGTGCATAATAGCAACTATTACCGCTCTGTATGCGGGCCTTCATTTCTTTCTTCATGTTGTTGTCTGCTGTGATGACTACGCCGAAGTATTTGAATTCTGAGACCCGTTCAAAATTGTAGGTGTCAATGGTTACATTTTGCCCTCGTCGATCTCTTCCCTCTCTCCGGGAATTAAACATGTATTTTGTTTTGTCTTCATTAATACGTAATCCTACTGTGGCTGCCGCCTTTTCTATTTTTCCAAACAACTCTTTAATTTCAATGGTTGTTTTACTGACAAGATCTATATCATCTGCAAATGCCAGTATCAGGTTTGATTCACTGCTTGAAAAAACGTCTACGTCAATGTTAGCCCGTTTGATCGCTGCGTACAAAAAGACATTGAACACCACAAAGTTTTCTGACATGTTGTACTCAACTTTAAGACAGCACCGGCTACCCACCATGCACACTTTTGTAATATTGATTATTTTCTTTGGGATTCCACATTCTGCCATGGCTGCCCATGCATGGTCTCTTAACACGCCATATACCTGCAGTTTATGGAGGTCCTTATAAAATTCCCAGTGTTTTTCAAGGATTTGGCGAATAGTGAAGATTTGATCCATCGTTGACCTGTCCGGTCTAAAGCCGCACTGATAATCATCTATTGATTATTCCGCGTGTGGTGTTATGCGGATTAGACTCACGTTTGCAAGCACTTTATATGCGGTGTTGATGAGATATATCCCTCTGTAGTTTTTGCATACCTGATAGCTTCTTTTTTTATGTAAGGGTATAAGTATAATAACACTCTGTTTCCATTCTTTCCGGTAACGTTTCGCTGTCCCATATTAGTACAATTAACTCATGCATCCTTTGATAGAGTACCTCCTATTTTCAGGCATTCAGAGGGGATATTATCATTTCCTGACGCTTTGTTGTTTTTAGGCGTTGTATGGCCTTTCGTCACTTCTAGTGTTGGTTTCTCGGTTTCTATTTCGGCGGTTAAATACACCGGTATATTTGTTGTGTCGTCCATTGTTACATTGAGGAGTTTCTTTCCATGTTTTTAATACCTCTGTAGTGCCGGAGCCGGTATTATAATACTTGTTTGCGGTTTAAAGCACATTTTAATTCGAGATGTTTCTTTAAAGAATGCCCTGCTGTTGTTATGTCTTCCACTCTCTTCGATGTCTTGTAGTTGTTTCTTCTGATGTTCTCTCTTTTTTTCCCTAATGAGTTTTCTTGCTCAACGTCTTGCATTGTTAAAGTTATCTATGTACTCTGTGAAGTACCCCTGTGAAGGGTCCTGAAATATTTCAGCCCTAGCGCGGTGTCTTTGGTTCTGTACGTTCTCACATTCCGTATCGTACCAGTTATTTTTCTTTGTTCTTTCGCGCTTTCCGATAGTTATCTCCATTGTCCCCAGAATAATCCTCTGTATAACATTCCACATTGTGTTGGCCGTACTCTTACACGTTTCTGGTATATCCCGAAATTTTTGTTGCAAATTTAGACTTGTAGTAAGCGAGGGCTTCCTCTTCCTTGATTTTATCCGTGTCTTATTTAGCTGTCTTATTTGCCTGTTATGGACCTGTCTTCTATTTCTTGACCATTATTCTAATAATATTTTGAGCATGGTAATGCATAATCTCAAGTTCTGTTTTTACAAAAAATTATTCAATTGTGAATATAAATAACTTTTAAAGAATTTTTTTTTAAAATACGGAACCAGTGCGGATATCCCAGTACTGGACATGGCATTTTCATGTCGGTCCATTAGTAGATCCACCAATAGTGAACACCACTTAAAGCAGCATAAAACAACGTGAACAATGGATAAAGAATTTATTTGATTCCAATGGCATGAATAAAAACTCCAATGTATTCCTGGGTTTTCAGTCAATTTTATTGTCACTAATTATGGTGTTATGTGATGAGCCCTGCGTTTCGTCCCGGGTCTACCTATTGGACTCGTCAGTAAGGCTTAGGTAGACCCTGCCTTATACGCCGGACATCGGTTATACGCGTTCGGACGTAAATGGACCGAGCCGGTGTAGATCTTGTGCGGTGAGATGTTGGCAACCCGTGTTGCCGATGCTGCCACTCGTTCCATTCTGCTTTTTTTCCCAAGCATCTATCTTCGTTTTTGTATATTCTTTTTCCTGACTGTACTTTAATTCATTCCAATGTATTCCTGGGTTTTCAGTCAATTTTATTGTCACTAATTATGGTGTTATGTGATGAGCCCTGCGTTTCGTCCCGGGTCTACCTATTGGACTCGTCAATAAGGCTTAGGTAGACCCTGCCTTATACGCCGGACATCGGTTATACGCACAAGATCTACACCGGCTCGGTTCATTTACGTCCGAACGCGTATAACCGATGTCCGGCGTATAAGGCAGGGTCTACCTAAGCCTTACTGACGAGTCCAATAGGTAGACCCGGGACGAAACGCAGGGCTCATCACATAACACCATAATTAGTGACAATAAAATAGACTGAAAACCCAGGAATACATTGGAATGAATTAAAGTACAGTCAGGAAAAAGAATATCAATAAAAACTTTATTTAAAGTTTTTCTTTAATATTATTACTTACATATTTTTTTAACGTTTAATTGACTTTAAAAATGTATCTAAATCGTTCCCCTTTCATCAATATTTCTGGGCTTGAGACACCGCCGAGAATTTGATTGAAAGTTATATTTGAATCATCTTTTTCATCTACCATAAATTCCTTGTTAAACGTACCGACTCTTTTTATACCCATAACTTGTATCAAGTCATCAACTAATTCATCCAAATTTTCTACTACGCATAAGTAAACAAATTCAGTTGTATTTCGCTTCCCCCCATAAATTTCACTAATACGAAATCACCCTCTTTTAAATTATCATTATTCTCTCTCTCTGGGTGCCGTGCCTGTCTTTAGGCGTGAGCTATCCCCATGACAATCTCACGGAATCTTCCTCTATCCTCTGCTGCTCGGAACAGCTGCTCCACTCCCAGTCCAGTCCAAGTTCTTATGTTTCGCAGCCATGATAGCTTTTTGCGGCCTATCCATCTTCTGCCCTCAATCTTTCCCTGGATAACCAGGCGAGGAATGTGATATTTGGTACCTCGCATTATATGTCCAAAGTAGCGGATTTTTCTTGTTTTTATGGTATTTAGGAGTTCCCAATTTTTGTCTAGCTGTCCGAGAACTTCCTCATTGCTGGTGTGTGTAGTCCAATAAATTGTCAGGATTCTCCGGTAACACCACATTTCAAAGACTTGTATTTTATTTATGGTGTCGTTCTTAAGTGTCCATGTCTCACATCCGTACAGAAGAATGCTCCATATGTAACCTCGAAGTGTTCTTAGGCGCGTTTGTACTGAAAGGTTTCTGTTGGTAAGAGTGGTCTTCCATTTACCAAGCGCCCAGCGTACCATTTCAATTCTTACTCTTACCTCTTCGTCACATGTTATTTCATTGTTCAGCCAGCTGCCCAAATATCTGAAGTGTCTTACTTGCTCGCTATTGTGTCCATTGATTGTGACCGGAATTGGTTCTATCTTTATTTTACCCATTGCCATCCACTTCGTTTTTTTCATGTTTATGTTAATACCCCATCTTCGTCCAGTTTCGTACACCCTATTCAGCAGCATCTGCAAGTCATCCATAGATTCTGCAATGACGGCGGTGTCATCTGCGTACCTTATGTTGTTTATAATTTCGCCTCCTATCTTTGCTCCCTCTGTCCTACCATATAAGGCCCCGTAAAATGTGTATGTTTTCGGAGTAGAGGTTGAAGAACATGGGCGACAAAACACACCCCTGTCTTACACCGCGTCTTATTGCTATATCGTCAGTAACGCTGTCCTCCAACCTGACTGCAGCCGTCTAGTTGTAATACAGATTTATCAAAAGACGCATATCATAATAGTTCAATCAGAAAAGGACATCGCGTGTCCCCAGTCCGCTACGAAATCCAAATTGTTCCCGGCCAATGCCCCTATAACACACTGAATAGACTCTACTGAGTATTATCTTTAAGAGTATTTTCAAAGTGTGTCTCATTAGGCTTGTTGGCGCGCAGAGAGCACTTTTCCGAAGGTGCTAGTTTTGGGCTTTATGAACGTACTAGTTTGGCGTCCTGTCATTGTCACTATTATGGCTGTTGTGTCACCTATTAAAGTTGTAATTTTTGATAATCAATAAAAATCAGCAATCATCCAACTCATTATTAATTAAAATTCAAACATAAATACCAGCAATAATCCTCAGCGCACTAAAAACACAAAGGTGTGCAAACAAGGCTAATCATTCGGAAGTCAATACACCTGCTTACCTTGTTGTTTTTGGGCAAGGCAATGAAAATCGATTTCTGCAACTCGTTTGGCCGTTTTCCGGTCTGGTAGATTTGGTTGAAGAATGCCGTGAGAACAAGAACAGTTACACTTTCATCATCAATAAATTTTATCAACTCAGTAGGAATTCCATCGGGGCCGGAGGCTTTTCATGCTTTTGATTGTTATATAGCTTTCTCGAATTCGGATTTAAGAATGCTTGGGCCGTACAAATAGTCAACTAACAGACCCTATAGTCAACTATAGTCAACTAACATTACAACAACAACTTCCCTATAGTCAACTAACAGACTCTCCGGCGCTTCGCGGGATTCACTGTCAAACAGTTGTTGCATATATTGTTACCACTCTATACTTTGATCCTCCTTTGTTAGTAGTGCCTTTCCCGTTAGTGTTATACAGCACTGTTGTGTTTTTTCTTCTGTATATGCCAGAATGTTCTTTTAGTTTTTTATGTAAATTAAAGTCATGATCAATCAAAGTTTCATCAATCATTAACATTTCTAATATCTTCCATTTTTTCTTCATTAGGGTGACTATCATTAACTTCCTCCATTTCAGAATCATTGACTTCGTTCACTGAAACCAGATAACACTTTTGAAGTGATAACTTCTTATGGGACGGGGTAAATCCATTGGAGTTCGATGATGGCACCACCGTTACGTCTGGTCCCAGCATGCGGTCTCTTGGTTTCTCTCTCGCACGCAACGGCGACCCAGCTGAGACCAATGATTAGTCTTGGCCAAAACTTCCATCAAATACTACTTATTCTTAGTCGAGATTTTAATGTTGATTTTTGTTCTGGTTGAGCCCTAAATTTAATATCATGTCTTGAATCTAAGTTGCTAGGCATGGATATCACTGAGTTGAGTTGCGCTTTTGAGTTGTTGCCGCTCTGTGACATTGTGACAGACTCATCTCGTCTGACAGCGCCGCACCTTTTACTACGCTATTACGCTTGTGGCGGACTTCATCCATAAACTCACAGGTGGCAGCACCAACCCTGGTTGCAACCTCATCAAGATGGTAGATTTCGGATTGCCAGTTTGTGAAGGCCTGGTAGGCACCATATGATTCCTGGTGTTAGAGCCCTCTATGATTCACCACTGTCAAGAATCAGCCCTCCACCTCTGCCGAGTCAATCGTTTTTTGTTTTTAAAAAATCCCGTTAGTGGGTGAGTAGGTTAAGGGTCATAAGAAGAGTAAGGCCCATATGCGCATAGCGATTGGGTCCTTCGTGTTGATACCACGCCTTTTTTTTTGGCGAATATAGTAGAGTTCAGTTGTTCGTATGTTGGGAGTGTTTTTGTCTGTTTATTAAAGGAGCAAAGCAAATTTAGCTTTTTATTTCGAACCGGGTTGTGGAGTTAAGACGGGTGGTTTTATCGGACACCACATAATTAGTGGCGACCGTGACAGTGCTGAAGCAGACATCTCCCTGGCCGAACTGGAAAATTGACTCAGACAAGAAACTCTTCTGAAGGGGTAGTTTTTGTGTTGCTACAACTCTAGAAGTCATAAATACACCGGGCCGCCCTGTTACTAGGCGAACGTGTCTTCCAAGCGTTTTGTCTATTTTATTAGCAGTTATTTTATTGTATTGTCAAAATGTATTATCAAAAATAAGATCAGGAGAGTTAGGCGCATTGCTTTTACAAAGAAAGCAAATGAGCTGGATAAGTTGTTGGGTGAAGAGAGTGAAGATGTTCCCGAAATCATAGTAACTTGGGAGCTTTTTCAAAGCAATTATGACACCCTTGAAGTTGTTGATGATGAATTAAATGACATCATGATAGAAGATGATGTCTCGGAGGCGGAATTGTTGATAGAAATGGAGCGCTGTGAGGAGTACACGAAGAAATATTTGCGCTTGCAGTGAGTTGCTTGAAGTGACCACATCTGGGGAGCTGGAGAGCGTTAATTCTTCAGTTGAACAGAACCTGTCAGGTAAGCGCAAATTTAAATTGCCGAATATTGAATTTAACGTGTTCGATGGAAACATCAAGGAATATCTGCCATTTTGGTCGCAGGTCGATAACGTGCACGCCGATCCGGACATTGATCCCGTAGACAAAATTCAGTATTTAGTGCAGGCCACTGTCCCAGGAAGCTGTGTGACCAGATTTCCGTAACCGTTGTCTTCCCTGCCGAGCTCATTTGTCGCCCAAAGTCGCAACAGCTGTGGCGACAATCGCGACAGTGTTGAAACGTTGCGGCAACACCGCGTAACACGTTACTGGCGACCCTTAGTATGCTTATAACTAAAGCGCGGAATATATGCAGTTAAATTCAATCAAAATATGCGCATATATATGCATAATTTTTATTCCAAATATGCAATTATATGCATTTATTTGGCCAAATATGTAATGGTATGCATTTATTTAACATGTGAAATTACTTTTAAAAACATACAAACATTGATTTGATGGAAAATATTTATTTCTTGAAAAAGTCAAGGAAAGCGAAGATATAAAATACATTAAAACAGAATTATAAAAACATTTTAATTTGAAATTGTATAGTAGGAATTTATAATTAAATACTTTTCAAAGTTTTCCAATAAAAATGATTGCCTCCTGTCAGTAAATATATGTTTATATACAGAAAAGGTTCTTTCAACATCTACCGATGTAATAGGACAGTATTGCAATTTGGGTAGCAAGCTATAAAGCCAAGGTGTAATTGCGTTGGATGATTTACCAACAAAAATACTGTTTACTGACTCTAAAGATTTGAAACCTTCATTCTTTTCTATAGTAGCATCTATTTTTTTTGTAACTTTAACACCTATATCTCCGGGAACCTTTTTACATTGAGCGGAAAATGCTTGAACAAAATTAATAGCTTCACTTAAACTTAAATTCCTACTTTCTAATAAAACTATTATATCTGGTATAAAACTAAAATTAATTTTAATAAAAACAAGTTGCTTGGCTACATCCGCATTTTTCACCATTAATTGACTTTGCACTACACACTGCGAGTTGTCCTCTATATCTAAAATTAATTCCTTAATAGCTTCGAAATGTTCTGCGTAGAATATCGCGGCTTTAATCCATGTTCCCCACCGGGTAATTACGGGTTCCGGAGGTAAACTTACGCCTGGCAATCGCTCCTTATATAGCTGCACTCTTAGAGGTGCCTTTAAAAATACTTTTTTTACATGTGAAATTAGTTTATTTACCAACGGATATTCAGTTCTGATCGTTTCTGCAACTCTGTTTATTCCATCTAGAAGACAAGTGACATGCACCATACTAGGATAAAATATTTTTAAGTTTTGGCCCACTTTTACCATATAAGGTGCTGCATCAGACAAAAACACCAAAAACTTTTCTGCTGGGATTGCATTTGGCAAGAAAAATTCTGATAACGATGATTGAATAAAACGGGTTACTGTCATATTGTTAGTTTTGTCTAACTCTTTTGAAGAAATTAAATAGGCTTTACTCGGATTATCTTCTTGTAAGGCTCCAATCATAAGATGTGCGATATATCGACCACAAGCATCCGTGCTTTCATCAACAGTAATATAAAAGGTATGATTGTCCAGAGCAACTCTAATTTCCTGTATTACCGTTTTATATACTATATTCACATTCTTCTTTCTTATGGTAGATTCGTCAGGGATGTTTTTGTTACAATATTTTTGTAAAAATTCTTTGAATTGGGTATTTTGAAGCTTTTTTAAGGGAATATTCGCCGCGACTAAAGCTTTGCATAAGTCTTGATGAAACACCTCCGTTTCGCTTCTTGTTTTGTCTCCGACATTTTGAAATGTTGTTTTCACAGACTGCTGAACGGGACCAGATTTTATCTTTTGCAACTTGGCTTTATGCATAGATGTTTTCAAATGTTGATCCACTTGGAACTTCTTTTCATCAGACAATCTGTGACAAAAAATCATTTAAGTTCTGGTGAGTGGTTCAAAGAAAAAATAATTGAAGTTACAAACTACATGTTAATCGATAAAGGATAAAAAGTTGAGATCTGAAAGTTTTGCTCGAACTTTTACAGCTGGTTTTTTTAACTATCTCAAAATTTATGTTTTGAAAACTAAACCAGTAGCGATTATAAAATTATAGGTATAATACTTACGATTTTCCCACAAGCTTTGCAAAATACTTTATCTCCACTAAGCTCCAACTCACAAAAATTTTTAATCCACGAAAAAGTTTTCGGGGCTTTAGACATTTTGAAATCAAATAAATATTCTCAAAACACTGCTTTCACAATAAATTATATTGACAAACTGAACTAAACAGTCGACGGCGTCTTTGTTTTTCATAGACATCGGACACCGCGTCCGAATACAAAGATGTCGGTACTTAAAAGACGACGCGCTGGTTCTTTATTGACGCTTCAAAAACGTAATATTTGGCCGATTTGAGACGTTTTAGGGCTTTTCAACTCGAGACATTCCAGGGTAGTGAATAAATGATATGCACTAAAAGGCAGGTAAACTTATAAATTTAGTGCCTACTTTACACCCGCCTATGGAATTTCGATAATATTTCATTAAGATGAAAAGAAAAATCTTCAAACATGCACAAATATACAGATTTTTTAGATATATGCAATTTTTCATGAAATTGGATAAAATATGCAAAAAATGCATAGATATGCACTTTGCATATTTTCCGCCCTCTACTTATAACAATTTCAAAGGGCAGTTTCGGGATTTAATCACAACAGATGTTTGCATAGCTATAATTTGTAATACAATTAGGCATTCCAAACCACGTGACCAAAATTGACAGCTGTGGGCACACATTGAAACGAAAGCAGTCTGTTGAGGTTAATTGTGCGATTTACTTTTAGCTACCAGTAAACTCAATATGGAGGCAATAGCAAATTATTCTACGAAATATCTATACCAACAAAGGCTGAAACAGAAGATTGCAAATAATGGGATAAAAATGACGACGACGTGGAAATGGCATGGAATAAATTACGCACAAATCTACTAAATGCAGCCGAAGAAGCACTTGGAAGAAGAACTAAAACCAGAACCGGGAAACGAAACACTAAACCTTGGTTTAAACAAGAGGTAAAGGACTTACCAGCTGAAAAACGAAAAGCGTACCTGCAATACCGATCGAACACAATTACGTACGAGGTATATAAAGTGGTCAGAAACCGGGTCAATGCAGAAATTCGGTCAATTAAACGACAGCATTGGGAAAAATTCTCTGCCGATATGGAGCACGACCTATATGGAGGACAGAAAAGAATCTGGAATATGCTAAGAAATAGAAAAAGACCAGTTAACGAATATATCCAAATTTCAAAGATCACTACTGAAGACTGGGAAAAACACTTTGTACAACTCTACCGTAATAAAGAGGAAAACAGACCAAGGAGACACCCACAAATGAAGAAACACCACCAACTTGGCAGATACCGATAGGGAAAATCAAACAAACGGCAACCGCTCTAAAAAACAGAAAATCACCTGGTATAGACGAGAAAACGAACGAAATGATCCAGTATGGAGGGGATGCACTCATGGGTGAATTAAAAGATCTTTACAATAAAATATATCTACAGAAAGTACCTTCAGAATGGAAGGACAGCATAACAATCCCAATCTTCAAAAAAGGAGAGAAAACAGACTCCAAAAACTATAGAGGAATCACCCTTCTCAGCACAGTTTCGAAGCTGTTGACAAAAATATTGGCAGAAGAAGTGACCAGCACGGGAATATGTGAGGAGCAGCAAGGTTTCAGACACAAAAGATCCACAATAGATGCCATATTCATACTCCGCCAAATAGCCGAAAAAGCTATTGAATTCAACAAACCGGCGTTCATGTGTTTCATAGATCTTACCCAAGCATTTGATAAAGTAAGACTGACAGACGTCATAAAACTCCTAGAAGAAAGGAAAATTCATCAGAATATTGTGTCCATCATCAGAGAGCTAAACACCGTCAACACAGGAATTAGACAAGGAGACAGCCTAAGCCCTATATTGTTTAACATCATCATGGATGAAATCATTACAAAAACAAAACAGATTGGAAGGGGATATCGAATGGGAAATGCAGAAATAAAAATAATGTGCTACGCTGATGATGCAGTGATAGTCTCCGAGGATGAAGACAACCCACAAAGACTCTTATATAAGTTCGAACAAACTACAAATAAATATAAAATGGAAATATCTACCCGGAAAACACAATCAATCACTACATTCAAAGAGCCCCGAAGATGCAAACTCGCCGTTTACAATCAAAGTGTAGAACAGGTGATGACCTTTAAATATCTTGGAGCAAACATCACGAGTAACAGGAATCTAAAGGAGGAAGTAAGGAATCAAACATCAAAAGCCGCTCTAATATCGGGGTACTGACGCGACATCATCTGGAGAAATAAGCACATGAGTATAGGGAGTAAAGTCAGAATCTACAAAACGTGCGTGAGACCAGTGATGACATACGCCGCAGAAACAAGAGCGGAAAACAGAACAACCAAACGCTTGCTAAGAACAACAGAAATGCGATTCCTAAGATCCATAACAGGACACACACTATACGATATGAAAAGGAGTGAGGAAATTAGAGATACCTGTAAGGTTTCGGATGTTGTAAGATGGACCAGAGCAAGGAGAAGAGCGTGGAGAGACCATGTAGAGAGAATGGCCGACGACCGAATGGCAAAAATCGCCAAAGACCAAAAACCGAACAGCTCAAGACTCCCAGGAAGACCACCGAAGCGATGGTACGAAAGCTGGACATCAGCATCCCAGGACTAGGAAGTTGAAGAAAAACACAGGACGCTGAGTCCTAACGTACGAGGAAGAAGAAGAAGATTACCAAAGATGGGGCCATATCTACTGCACATTTCACTTGTATGGCTGGAAGTGGTGAAGTCTGCAGTCATGTAGGTGCTCTTTTATTTGCTGCTGAATATGCTGAATAAAATCAAAACCAGACCAGTGTAGTATATCCAGTTTTCATCATTGCCTATCTCATGTTTAAGTCCAAAAGGCGCAGTGTGAATTTTATTCTCAAGATCTGCTATTTTCTTGAAAGCGAATTTGAGCTGATCAAACTTAATCGCAAGTTCGTCCATGGTGATTTCAGTCTGAGCTGCAATGCCAGTATGTAGCTCATTATCTACATCTACGACGTCGGATTCCATAATTTCCTCAACCTACATGCAAAAATTATATTTTTGTTACAGAGTTAAGACGCCAAATATGGCGATCAGTTTGCTTACTTACTTTTCTAATTTTTCGCTTCTCAAATCTTTCTTTCCTATCAATGGCATCCAGACGTTTGTGCACTTGTTGAAAGTTGTGCCCGATATTCTTTGAAGGCACCCAATCATGATGACTAATCTTCTAATGAAGCAGGAATGCCTACCGCCGTAACAAGGTATTCAATTAAGCATATAAGGCGCTTTTAACTATGTTCCTACTCTCAGCTCAATTAAACAATTCCTTACTATAAAAATTCTTTTATTGACTTGGGGAGACTTACCTGTGATGCTTACTGCATACTATCTGGTTTTTTAATTTGGATTCTGTGAGATCATTCCGCTTAATTGCTGCTTTCCATAGTCCTCTCAGTCGTTCAGATAATTCATTTTTATGGGTCGCAAACTTATTGCACAACACAACTGGCACACAGTAGAATTTTACGTTATCCCAGTTAGAACGACTTCCACTAAGCACGTAATGGGCATTATTACTTAAAAATACGCTAATGGGTTCCAGAAACCAACTAAATAGGAACAGAATTCAATAACGACTGCACAAAAACTGAGAAAAAGTCACTGAAAGCAAACTGAAGAAGATAACAATTTAATGTTTGCCCACAATCCGCCATTTTGAATAACTTTGACAGGTCGTGGGAATGCCTAATACTGTCAAAAAACACCTCATAAAAATTATGCAAATAGACTTTAATACCTAAGCTAACTTTTTAAAACCACGACTAAACAGATAATGACATCTCTTTAGACGAGGCAGTAAGTTTAAACATGATTAGGAAGCAAAATAGGCTAAGGTCTTTACAGAAATAAAGTTAAAATAAGTAATATTGCCTTTATTAAACAAGAAAAGGCAGCAAGTTCCCATTGTCATTTATGTTCCTTGAATATTTCCCCCATTTGCCCATTTTTCTCTAAAAATTAAACGCACGTGACCACACAGAGTCTGTTGGAAACTACACCAGAATTTAATGCAAATTACATATAGTTCATCGTTAATATCGTAAAATCACTAGTAATTTTGTGATACCATATTGATTGATTTTCTCAACGGTTAATAACGGTTTTCATCGTTAATATGTCTTTTCCGAGAAGAAAAATCGTTAACTCATATCAGTAGTAGTAAACATCTTTATTTCTAAAAAAGGCTATCGACCTATCGGTCTTTCTGCCCTTGTTTAATACATGTGGCCTTAATCTAAATAAAAAACAAAGATGAAAATTCTCTTATTCTAGGTTAATAATCTTATTAAATAAACTATCCAATTCTAATGACAAGAAAAAATTATTTTATTGTCCAGTAGTTAGTTGCGTTTGTAAGTGTTCGAGTAGCGTTGATGTAGGGAAACGGAAACGGGATTGTCTGGTTGGTCTTGTAAGGCAGAGGGGATTCAATATGGTCCAGTTGTGGGGATTGTTTGTCTATTTTGTCTGTAAATTTATCAGTCTTTCCGAAATCTTAGTCATGTTTGTGCGTTCGTACAGTAGTTGGTTGGAAGGGTTGTGCAGTGGGTTTTGGGGATGTCTTATTTTCGTGATAAGTCTTAGTGCGATTTGTTCAGTGGTTTGTATGTGCCGTTTGGACTTTTCCGTTGCGTTTGTTCTGATCATATGTCCGTAGTCAAGCAGGGGTCTACATATTGATTTGTATATTTGTGTTGCGGTTTTTGTGCTGATTCCTCTGTCTTTGTAAGTTAGCGATCTAAAGTGTTTCGTCCTTTGGATTACTTTCGTTCTAACGTTTTGTGCGTGTCTAGTAAATATTAGCGCTTGGTCAAGTGTTATCCCTAGGTAGTTTATTTCTGATCTGGGAGTAGTTATTTTCCCGTCTGCTAGTATTGTCGGCGAGTTGTCTTTAATTTTGTGGTTTGCTAAGAGTAGCTGGTTTTTTGTTGCGTTTGGTATTAGTCTCCACTTGTAGAACCATGTCATTGTTTCTTCTGTCAGCGTTTGAAGTTTTCCAACAGCTTTAGCTGTTGTTTTGTCGTGTACAATCAGTGTCGTGTCATCAGCGTACTGTAAAATGTAGGAGGATTTGTCTATGTGATTTTTGCCAAGTTGGTTGTGGTTATATATGTCATGGCAGTATAAATTGTATAGAAGGGGTGATAGCGGTGATCCCTGTGGTAGTCCTTGCTCGGGTGAGAACAAAAACGAGAGTGAGTTGTCTATGCGACTTGTAGTTGTCTGTTTTCGAGTATGTTTCTGATTGTGAAGAATAAATATTTTGGGGTCTTAAGTAAGTGTAATTTGTATAATAGTCCTTTGTGCCATACGCTGTCAAAAGCCTTGTCTATGTCCATAAAGAGACATGCTGATTTTTTGTTTTCAAGGTGTGTAGTTTGAATGTTGTTAGTACAAACAGAGGGTGAGCAGTCGAGTGATTGGGTTTAAAACCGAATTGGTATGGTGGTATGTGTTGTCCAATTAATTGTTGTAGTCTATTCTTTATAATGTGTTCAAACAGTTTGCTCAGTACAGGAAGTAGTGTAATGGGTCTAAAGTTATGGGGATTATTATTCCCGATTTCCAAGTCTCTGGTATTATGTTATTTTTTATGCATTTATTGAATAAGTTAAGTATAGTTTTATGCGTTTGTGCAGTTAAGTTTTTCAAAACTTTACTTTTTATATTGTCTTTTCCTGGTGCTGTGTTTTTGATCCGTGCAAGTGCTTCGTCGTATTCTATGTCCGTAATCAATTGATGTGTGAAGTGTAAGTCGCTGTTAAAGTAGTTGTCGTACCAATCAGTTATTCTAGTCCAATTCTGGTCATCAAAATTAGGGTTCGTTGAAATTGCGAAAGCTCCCTGAAAATGTCTGGCAAATGCGTCTGCTTTGTCTTTGTCTGTATTTAGTTCGGTGCCGTTTTCGTTGATTGTGTCAATGAAGTTATTTTTTTTTTGTAACGAAAGTTTTTTAATTTTTTGCCAGTAAGTTTTCCCCGCATCACGTTCGATTTCTTGGCAAGTTTCCAGCCATTTTTCTTGTCTATATTGGTCTATTAGTGTTTTTACATTTCTGTTCAGTTCGTTTAGTTTTCTTTTCAATTCGTCATCATTTGTTTGTGTGTATAGTCTGTATAATTCTCTCTTGCGTTTGATAAGTCTGAGTATGAATTTAGGTAGAGTATGTTGGTAGAAGGTGTTGTTTATGTGGGGTGAAAATTTGACAACGGCTGTTGTCAATTGTTTCTGTATATTTTCAATAGAACAAGTCTCTGGCCGGAAATGAATGTAGTCATGTATGTGTTGTTTTACTTTTTCAACGTCTGTTTTATTTAGGTTTAGCTTTTGTGTGATTTTTGCTAATCCCGACGTTTGTGTCTGTCCGAGGTCTATATTAAAATTTATTGCCAGATGGTCTAACCCGAGTTCGTTTGTCAAATTGACATTTGTTATCACATTATTCAAGTTAGCTGTATGTAGTAATAAGTCTGGAGTTGAGTCTTGGTTTCCTATCATTAGAAATGTCGGTGGTGTGTGTTTTCTTTTAAAGTCGGAATTGTTCAAAAATTGGTTCAGTTGCGCGGTCTTATTTCGGTTTACGTTAAAGTCTCCTATCAGAATTGCATGCTTGTAAAGGCGTGCTTTCGTGAATATGTTCGGTTCGATATTGGAATGAGGATGTATATACACTATAAATATATGGATAAGGTCTTGTAGGTAGGGTATAGTGAAATGTAGGCAATCATTTAGAGGATTGTTAAGAGACGGGGGATTTGCTTTTCCTAATTTTACTTTAGGCGTGAGTAATACTGTTGCGCCTCCCCTGGCATTTTTAATTGTATTGCCATGTCTATGAACATATTTCCAGTCTCTGTATGTCGGTGTTTGTCCGGGTTTGGTCTTTGTCTCCACCAACATGCAGCAGTTAGTGTTATTTCCCTCTATATAGTTATAGACAAGGTGCTTTTTACTATTTAGTCCGTTATTGTTGGCGTATGTAAGTCTTAGATTGAATGTTCTATATTTGTGATTGTTTGTCTAAGTTGGTCGTGGGTTTCAGTCGGAGAATTTCTGGTAGTTGAAAGCATGTCAAACATCAGTATGTACATGTGGTTTCCAAAGAAAACCACAGAAGTGTCGACGCTAAAGTCGTCAATAAACTGTTTGCGAAGTTTTTTGATTAATTCCTCTCTGTTGTTGTTGCTTGTTTTGTTCAGTTGGTGTTTGTATTTGTTTATTATGTGGTGTTGTGTAGTAATTGGTTTGTGAATTCGGTTGTCTGTCGTGACTGAACCTGGCACCTCGGCCGTTCTCTTGTTTTGGCATTTTACCTTAACATTTAGGATTCCTTCTATGGGTGCTGTGGGGCGTTTGGGGCACTTCATGCTTCATGCTGCATGATCGTCCGAGTTGCATGTCACGCACTTAGCTGCAAGTGGTGAAGCGCAGACAGTAGTTGGATGGTTTGCATGGCATTTGGCGCACTTAACGGGCTTCTTGCAGTCTTCCGACCGATGGTCATATGCACTACATTTACTGCAGCGTGCAGGGATGGGTACAGGCGGTTTGCTTTCTATTATACGGTAGATGCGGCATCATTTTTGGCAATTAGCCGCAATGGATGACGGTTTTTTTTTCCATTGACGGCGATTTCAGACGCTAACTTAAAGAAGTGCCGACCCTTTGTCGGTACATATGTAACGGTAATATATGGTATGGTAACAGGACCCAAATGTTGATAACATCGATCAACAGAATACAGAAAAGTAATTTTATATTCAGTTGCAGAAGGGTAAATGATTATTTTCATTGCTTGTAAATATACAGTGTGTATGTTTAAAGTAGTGTGTATAAAATGATGTACATGGGGATATTGGAAACCGTTAGAGTTACAGGGTGGACCAAATGGGGAAAAAGTTGCGCAATCAAGTGCCTATAAATAATCTGTCATCAACTTCTTTGAACTCGGAATAGCAACGGATATACAGGGGAAAAAAGGAAAAAGTGCGTTTTATAAAATCCTTTATATCGTGTTTATTATAAAAGATACAATAACGAAATTTTCAGGGTGGGGGTAAGAAATGAGCGTGAATTTGAAAATAAAGTAAAAAATAATCTAGGCCGACTATGTTCAATGAGGCCGAAGTCAACTTTTGTTTTTCTTATGGGCGCCATATTGAATTTCTGCATTTTTAAATTCCCCTTTAAATATGCTCTTCAGCCATGTATAACATGTTTATGTTCGGTCAAGATAAATAATTAAAATTAACAAAATTAAGATTTTATTGTAGTAGTTTCCAATATCCCCATGTACGTCATTTTATACTGGACACACTGTATAGGTATATGTTTACCTGTGGAATATGAAAAATTTATTTTATAAAAGTATACAAACTGCATATAAAGATATTTGCATAAATCGAATATAATCATACTTATTTTAAAAAGTCGTAAAAGATAACAGTTACAAATCGACCAACATTACGGTGTAAATTGTGAAGTATCGCCCAAAAGTCGCTTGGCGACTTTCTCAAAATGTTCGTCGCAAAATTCTCCGAAAAGTAGCCCAATTTGCGATAAATCGCCCAATCTGGTCACAATGTTTCCAGCAATAGGGGATAATTATTCGAAAATAGTGAGTTGCCTAACTTCTCGGCTTGGGCGGGAAGACTTACAAATTGCAGTGTACGTGCGAATTATGTTTGTTTAACGAATAAACTATTTTTTTAAACAATTTATTTTTAAATAATCTTACAAACGTTCTACCTTCGACGAAGTTTGATAGAAAAAAGCATTATCCATTATTACAGTGAAATGACTTATTTTTATAACTAACCAGGAATTTGCCATCGGCGGAACCGAGTCAGCGGTTTCTATGGGAACAGCTGCTTACTTGGTAGGTTCTATGGGAACTCGATGGTGCAACTTGCGTGAGCTACTTAAATTGATTCTAAGTAACGGCATGCTTTATGATAGATTAGAGACTCAGAGGCGCGCTTTAGAAACATTAGGGGCTAGTTTTAATAAATGCGTAGCCATGCTTTCATGTTTGCCGGAGGATATATTACGCGTTTGGCAACGTTCGCCGCGCAGTTCTGAATTTAGGTCCAAAACAGTTTAGTGAGTCTGGAGCTTCTAACAATGGAAGACAAGTTAAAACGTCTGATGTAAATTTTATAAAATGAAGTTGAGAATGATATATGAAATACAATTAGCTTCCGAGGGGTTTGTTTTGAAGCCTGTTGCTGGTCATAGAGATTCAGAGCTTACGGGAGTGACATCAAGACAGATAGAGTCAGGGGTACCGATAGCGGCAGGTCCAATTAATGTTAACCCTGTTGCGCAAAAATGTGTTTTTTGTGATGAATCATTAAATTGTTTTAAGGCGCAATAGTTGTCTTTTGAGACAAAAAGATCCATTTTAAGTAACAGAAAAGCTTGTTTTTGTTGATTGAAAATGGGACATCAACCTAGAAAATGTAGGGCTCATTTAAGACGTGTCATTTGTAGCAAACAGCATTTTCCCGTGATGTGCCCCAATCTAGAGAGCTGATCTAGCTGATAAATCTGGCCAGGTATCATTAAGGGATTAAATATCCCGTTGAAAAGAAATCACAGGAAGAATTGGCCTTGGCTACTAAATCAGTTTTCTTAAGGAGCAGCCTGCTGTAGAAACTGTTTATTATCTCCCATATCGTCCATAGGTGAAAGAGGGCAGCACCACTCCTATTAGACCGGTCTTCGATACATCAGCTAGGTCAAAGGATCAACCTTCTCTTAATCAGTGTCAAGACAAGGGTTCAAATGTGATTGAATTGATTCCAAATATTTTATTGAGGTTTAGAATGGGTCAAATTGGTGTGGTTTCAGATATAAGGAAGGCCTTTCTTCAAATTAGTGTACAAGCCAATAAAGATTTTTTGCCCTTTTTATGAATCGATTCCAATGGGAGAGAGAGGATTTTTCGGCACAAGAGGGTTGTATTTGGGGGCACCAGCAGTCCATTTCTGCTAGGTGCAACTATACAGTATAATGAAACAAGTGGGTTTTTCGGGTTTTTAGGCCGTCGTTCGGTAGAATTTCTTCTTGACGTTTCGCAAGCACGTGTGGCTTGCATCTTCAGAAGTGGTTTGCTTGAACGCTTACACTGTTCTGATGCGATTCCTCGGGCGCAGTCCGTATTTATGCACCGGTGGCGATAACGTGGTTTGTGATTACGTCATCACAACAGTCACACAACAAACCAGTCAGTTTGAATCGAAGCTTCGTTTCAGTCAGTTGTTCAGTGTGCTTCGACGTGTACGCATCGCTCTCGGCAAAGTGTGCAAGTTTAACCTGAAGAACTAGTGCTGGTTTACTGAAGGTATTTTTCAATACCAACAGAAATTCGGTGGTATTAATTTAATACCAAACCATGGCGCCAAGAACGGCGCTCGAAAAAGAGCTCCAACGGAAAGTGGAGGCCCAGCAGGAGCAAATTACCGAGCTCATTGGCGAAGTCCGGAAGCTCACGCAGTTGCTCGCCAAACAGATCGGCTCTGCAGGAAGTAAGAAGGAGGTTGCTGCACCAAAGGGGGCCCCGGCCACCTTTAGTGCAGCGGTGAAAGCGGCTCCTAAAAAGCAGGAGTCCAAGAAAACCCCAGCAGTAGCCCCCAAGGCTGCTGCTGGGAAAAAGCAAGCGGTGGCCATAGCAGGGCCACCCAAGAAGACCCCAGCCACTGCCACCCTGCCACCTGGGTCACAGGAAAGCAGGAAGCGTAGGCGCGAGGAAGCCGAGGAGGCTTCAATTGAGAGGGAAACTGGGATGGAGACAGACATCCCGGTCACCAGCAAAAGGGCGGAAAAAATTCCGCCAATCAACGTGGAGGGCCAGAGCTGGAAACAGCTAAGCCAAGCCCTGGATGCAGCAGGAATTGTTGTAGCCAAAGCCACCACAACAAAAAAGGGGATAAGTATAATCACTAATTCCCCAACTGATTTCAGGAGGACGACTCAACTCCTGGAAAACCTCCGGAGGCCGCACTATACGTATACGCTTCCGGAGGAGAAGAAAACCCATGTGGTCATTAGGGGCTCCCTAATGATTACGAGGCGGCTGAGATCGAGGAGGAGCTCAGGGGACAAGGCATCGGGGACGCGGAAGCGTTCCAGATGCTTAGCCGCCGAACAAAGCAGCGACTGGGATTGGTCTTGGTGAAGACCACCAGCAAGAACATCTGGAAAGTGTCCAGAATGTTCAACCTGGTGGTCAAGCTGGAGGCCAAGAGGAAGTCGGCCAAGAGGTACGGGCACTCGCAGCGGAACTGCACGTACCCGCCGAGGTGTGTGAAGTGTGGTGAAAACCACAGGAGCAATGAGTGCCCGCTTCCAAAGCCTGGAGCAGGCGAAGTGCGCAACAGTAAGTGCGCACTCTGCGGGGCAGAGGGACACCCAGCCAGCTGGAGGGGTTGCCCACAGTACCCCAAAAGGAAGATCCCGGTAGCCCGCAGGGAAGCCCGACCATCCAAGCCCGCAGCAGCCCGCCAAACGGACCAGCAGGAACTGGCAGGCATTCTACAGGCGCTACTTGACAAACTCAATGGCTAAACGGCCAGCGAGTTTCAAAGTGGCCTCGTGGAATGTAAACGGGTTGCTAAGCAGACGTCCAGAACTGGACGAATTCCTGCAAAGCAGGCAACCTGAAGTGATGGCACTTCAGGAAACCCTGCTAGGTATTAGGACTAGAGTAAGTTTCACTAATTACTTTATTTACAGGTACGACAGCGCAACGAGACGACCAGGAGTGGCCATTCTAGTAAGAAAGGACATAGACCATCACAGCATTGGCATTGAAGACACTGACCTGCATGCCATTAGCGTGCAAGTCAACACCACCAGGGGACCAGTGACAGTGACATCTGCCTACAAGTCCCCCAATGCGCAACTGGCACCACAGGACATTGAGACCCTGCTGGGCAACAACCGAGCTAGGCTACTAATCGGAGACCTGAACTGTAAGAACACGGAGTGGAATAGCTCCTTCACTTGCAGGAATGGTCGGGCATTAGCAGAAGCAGTTGAAACCCACAATGCAGTCGTCATGGGTCCTGAGGTTCCGACAAGGATCCCACCAGGAGCTGGGATACCAGAGGTGTTAGACATTGCCATTGCCAAGAACATCCGGCAGGTGTTAACCATTGAAACCATAGAGGAGGGGACTTCGGACCATAACCCAATTATATTGAGTTGTGGCGATGAAGAAACAACTCCGCTTCTTGGATCAAGGACTACCACTGATTGGTCTATGTTCACGGAGGTACTCCATAATCAGATTATCATTCCACAGATTACCACGGAAGAGGACCTGGAAACAGCAGCAGGAAAACTTGGTGAGGCAATCCTGCAGGCATACAGCAGAAGTTCGGTGACTGTGGAGGTACTGGTAGCTCGTGAGGAACTACCAGCAAACCTTCGTAGGAAAATCGCCAACCACAGACGGCTGCGCAAGACGTACAGAAGGCAGCCCACAGAGGACAACAGGATCGTCTTGAACCGCCAAGGCCAGATCCTGAAGGAAGCCCTCAGGGAACACCGGAACCAGAAATGGGAAGGACGCATCCGGGAGATAGGGCCAGAGGACCAAAGTATCTGGAAACTCCAAAAGGCTCTCCGGCAGGAAGACACGAAGATACCAGCTTTACACGGAGTGCAAGGTCTGGTATATACTAACAGTGATAAAGCGGAAACTTTTGCAGATACGATCGAGAGAGAGGCCAGAGAAAACACTCACCCAGACGAAGACGACGAGCACGAAACTGCCGTCAGACGAGTTGTTCGGAGATTCCGGACAAAAGAGGTGAACAGCAGCATCTCACCAACCTCACCAGGTGAAGTGGCGGCCATCATCAGGAACTCAAGGACGAGGAAGGCTCCTGGAAGAGACGGAATCACCAACAAGATGCTTAAGAACCTGCCGAGAAAAGGGCTGGTAGCTATCGCAACACTCATTAATGCCATTTTCAGAACTGGATATTTCCCGCACGTCTGGAAACACTCGGACGTAATTATGCTCCCGAGGCCCAAGAAGAACAGGACCTTTCCCCAGAACTACAGGCCCATCAGCCTGTTGTCCAGCCTCAGCAAGATAGCAGAACGAGTTATCTTGCGGACGCTTACGAGGGAAACGAGTGAGCTTGAGCTGCTGCCGCCTGAACAGTTTGGGTTCCGTGGTAAACACTCCACGGAACTACAGCTGCTCAGGATCGCTGAAAGATGTGCCAAGGAAATGAACCAGAACAGGACAACCGGCATCATCGGTACTCTCCCCGATGCTATACAACATCTTCACGAGCGACATTCCCCGGACCGCCAATACGACCCTGGGGCTTTTCGCGGACGACACGGCTCTGCTGTCATCCTCGTGGCAAAAAGAGCACGTGCGTCGAAACCTGCAACTTGCCATGGACGAACTACAAAAGTGGTTCATTAAATGGAAAGTGCAGGTGAACGCAACAAAGAGCCAGGCCATCCTAATTGGAAGGAAAAAAGACAAGATTGATGGGAATATCAATCTTGACGGAGAAGAGGTCCCATGGGCAAGTAATGTCAAGTATTTAGGTGTTGTTTTAGATCAGAGGCTGACCTGGAGGCAACATGTGAAAATAGCGATAAACCAGGCAAGGGCTAGAGCGGCAACGCTGTATCCCCTGCTGAACCGACGAAGCCAGATGAGTTTGAGGAACAAGCTGCTACTCATCAAAAGTGTCATCAGGCCGGCCATGACGTATGCCTCCACAGCGTGGGGATATGCGTCAGAAACCTGTCTGAGGCAGCTCCAGGCCACAGAAAATAAACTTCTGCGGATGGCCATAGATGCTCCCTGGTTTGTCCGTAACCGGCAAATTTACAGGGACCTAGAGTGGGAGCCATTGAGAGATCTAATGAAACGAAAAGCAGCCACGACCTTCGAAAAGGCCGAAAACCATCCCTTTGAAGAGCTCCGGAATGCCGTAGCCTACTCCCCAGAGGACAACGGGCCCAGGAAAAAGAGGCCCAGGCACCAGCTGGCCCAATAGGGCAACAAATAGGTACAGCAGTTTACTGCAGAGTGCCGTAACTAATTTTAAGATAGTGTGATTAGGCAGTATTAAGTAGTATAGTGCTTGTATAAAATTAGTAAGATGCCCATTCTAGCAGCCAGCTAGCATGGAGAGAATGAGAGGTGAAGGCATACGGATGCCAGAGCTGAACCATTCTTAAAGAAGACCACAAGTTTTAAAGGATAACTCCCGGAAACTTGCAGTCAAAAATGGGGGTTTTTAGTTGGTAGAAATCCAACACTACCCGGTGTCACGGGACACTGGGTGTCTTCGAGAAGATTTTTATCCTCCAGCCGCCGCCGGGCAAACAAAAAAAAAAAAAAAAAAAGGAATCGCATCAGAACAGTGTAAGCGTTCAAGCAAACCAATTCTGAAGATGCAAGCCACACGTGCTTGCGAAACGTCAAGAAGAAAATTCTACCGAACGACGGCCTAAAAACCCGAAAAACCCACTTGTTTCAAGGAATGGCCTCGAAAGTCTATCTCTTTTGATATACAGTATAATATTTGAAAGTCGTTGAATAAATATTTAAATAAAAATATACCTTACAGAAGAGTTCCACAGCTCTTGAAAAGTTTTTATGTTGACAATTGTGTCGGATAGTGAGACGCTGCGGACTTTTATCAAAGAATCCGTCATTGTTATGAATGAAGCAAAATTTGATCTCAGAGGGTGGGAGTTTTCAGGGCAAGAATGCGACGTCGCTGAAGCTTCACCTGGGACTGCTGTTCTTGGAATGATATGGGACAAATACGAGGATACACTAAGTGTGAGTGAAACATGTTTTTCAGGTGTGAGTGGATTTGCTGCAGCCCAAAGGATCTTTGATCCAATAGGCTTTACAGTGCCTTCCACTTTATTGCCGAAGCTATTACTCTAAAAGACATGGGAGAAAACATTATCTTGGGATGACCCAGTAGATTCAGAAATAGTAAATTCGTCTCGTCACTGGCTTCTTGAGTTGCATTATTTGGCTAAAATTAAAATTCCAAGATGGATTCACGGTGGTAGCCCCCCTTATGAGCAAAAAATTCTGCATGTCTTTTGTGACGTCAGTAAAGATTCATATGCGTCAGTTATTTTTCTCAGAGGTGTTTTTGATGGGAAAGTCCATATTCGTTTGTTGGCTGCCAAATCCATACCTCGCCTGGAGCTCTTAGCAGCTCTTATTGGGGCTAGACTTTTAATATCTTTAAAGGAAGATTTAACTGTAGATTTAGGGCTATCTATTTATTTTTGGAGTGATTCCTCCACAGCACTAGGTTGGATACGCCGCAAAGAAAATTGGGGGACGTTTGTAGGTAATCGTGTAACAGAGATAATAAAGTACACGTCCATAGACGATTGGCATTTTGTTCCAGGCGTTCTGAACCCTGCAGTCCTTCCTTCTCGAGGTTGTTTTCCAAAACAATTGTATGAGCTTAGATGGTGGGAGGGGCCAAGTTGGCTATACAATGATCCTGAATTGTGGCCACGAGACGAAAAACTTGTTTACCAAGAAGAGGAAATTAATAAAGAAAGGAAAGGGCCTTCAAAAACTCTGTTTAATTTAGATTTGATCTTAGATTGGCATCTTTTATATTTTTCCAAGTTTCCTAAAGCACTATGTATGGTTGGGTGCATTTTTAGGTTTATATAAGTTATATTTTATATACAAATATAATATAAAAAAACAAAATTTATTGATTTAAACTTTTTATAATAATGGAACAAGAACTACGACTGATTACTCTTATGTCTATTAAAATTCTGAACGCTGTTACTGTGCCAGTCTACCTTTTTATACAATTAAAATGACTGGTCAGCAACTCTTAAAGTCGTGTGCAAAAGTACGGTTGCAAAGTCCTGTTACATTGTGTTTAAAATGGGACTCTTGCTCTTGGTTCGAAATACTGGCTGACGAAGATCCTGGCTGGGTCAATGGGTCAGGATCATGGGATCACGGCTGTATGATGCTTGGCTGAGCTTGCAGATACAATGGCTCTTTGTTGCATACATTGTTGTGGGCACTTAGTCACATGGAAGCATGTTTAGAGGCGACCTTGATTGTAGACTTGATATAACAGCTCCCTCTTTTAGAAAAAAGTTGGTATCTGAAAACAACTTTTTAAGCTAACTGTTTATTGAGATTTAATTCTATTTCTTCATTTTCTTCTATATGTTCCTCAGGTTGATAGAAGGTCTTCTTTTGGGAATAATCTTCTTCCATTGTTTCATGAATGTATTTTCCGGTTGACTTGGTGGTGAAGGAGGAAAGTCGTTGTTAGATGCGGTGATTCCAATTCTAAATTTCATTTTCTTCTTCTGTATTTGCAGGTGATGTACAGTATTACCAGTATGACAATAAGTGTTATTGTCAAAGTGGTGAACCAGTTGAGATGTTTGCTGACAAACGATTGGTTTAGAAGTTTGTCCAATTCATCGGAATATTGGTTCAGCTTATGTTGAGCTATTTTGAGGTCTTCAACATCTAATTTACTGAGTTTAAGTGGTTTCAATTCTGCAGGTGTATGGTATCTGGAATATTGTTGCAACAAGAATAAGGGATGATTACTGGGTGACTGTTGTAGGTAACGTTGTTATAAACATCTATCATCTTCTTCGCTTGAACTCTAGTGCTACCAATAAAAGCTTTGCATTCGGGTTGAAGTTCTAAGGGGGTGTTATTGTTGATAATCTTTGATACAATTTCTTTAGAACTGCATTTTACTGTAACAGGTAAAGGGTCTGAAACAGCTATTAACCACTTATTTTGACTGACTTCTTGAATCTTATATTCACTTGCGTAAACTAATGACGTTTGACAGGTTTTTGGAAGTTGGATCAATCTTTTGAGAAGTTGTGCTTCACAAATAGCATCACTATCAATAGGATATGGAAGTATATTGGAGCAGATCTTTTCATTTTTCTCAATTGGTTTGCATTCTGCAGGGTTTCGAATTGTTGCGTACAACACTGAATCATTATTTCGTGCCAAGTATTGAAAATGGATGGTTAAAACATGATGTAGACCTCTTCGACTATCCAGAATAGGAATAGGGTACAAATGATACAAAGTCTACAAGTGGAATATTGAGAACAAAAACGATTCTTGAGCCTATTTGATAAGCTTGTAGTACGATAATATCAAGATATTCAGCTACATTTAAAGAATGTAATGGTAGATTATAAGTCAATAGTGATTGAGATATAAGCTTCAAAGATTCAACTAGATCGTTTGGTGTAATTATAGAACTATGTATGATTTTTAATCTTGCAAAAGTTATTGCACTGACGATATCGTTTAGATAGTCTTTAAGAAATGAATAACTTTCCATTAATGATTCAAAAATATTCAAAATTGTTATTTGAGCTGAATAGAATTTGACTTGGTCTGAAATGTCCATTATTGAATTTCGAATTTCTTCAATTTCAATATCTGTATTAAAAGTTTCTTCATCAATTTGTAACTTTTGAATAGTTGTGTTAAAATTTTTGATTACAGAGGTTGTTACTGAATTCTGATTTTTCATAAGATTTTTCATAAGATTTTCGAGTTCATAGTCATCCTGTGCTAATTTGTTTATACAATCATTATAATATTCGCCGCCTGATGCGTCTAAGTTTCCAGTTATGGTTTTCCATATAGTACCTATACCGTCTATTATTCCGCGTTTTTCTCTAAAAGCGTATTTTCTTGTATCAGCCATTATTTCGGTGTATTTTATTCTAGTAGAGTCAGATATTTGTCTGAGCAAACTTATGTGTGTTTGAACTTCTGTTCTAAAGGCTATCATTCGAGGTTCATTTCCGTCGAGCGTCACGCTAGATCGTTAGTAGAGAAGAAAAGTAAGTAAGCAAAGTTATAGCCATATTTAGCGTCTTAACTCTGTAACAAAAATTTAATTTTTACATGTAGGTTGAGGAAATTATGGAATCCGACGTCGTAAATGTAGAAAACAAGCTACATACTGGCATTACAGCTCAGACTGAAATCGCCATGGACGAACTTGCGATTAAGTTTGATCAGCTCAAATTAGCTTTCAAGAGAATAGCAGATCATGAGAAGAAAATTGACACTGTGCCTATTGGACTTAAATATGAGATAGGCAATGATGAAAAATGGATATAATACACTGGTACCACCTCCGTTGTTTTCTTCGGAAACCATGTCTACATCCTAATGTTTGACATGTTCCTGCCCGAGGGACGCTCTCCAACTGAA
Source organism: Dendroctonus valens (assembly GCA_024550625.1). NCBI lineage: Eukaryota > Metazoa > Arthropoda > Insecta > Coleoptera > Curculionidae > Dendroctonus > Dendroctonus valens. Next base: position 1,644,698 of record JAJTJO010000098.1, read on the forward strand.
CCCTGCGAACAAGTGAGACAGACAGTAACGAGCATACAAGATTCAATTTGAAAGTACTTTACGCGAACATCAACGGACTTAACAGCAAAAAACCACTTATTTACAATTACATAGAAGAAAACGACACAGACTGCTGTATATTTGTAGAGACTAAAACCAAACTAGGACAAACACCAACGTACAGAAATTGGCAGTATATCTATAGGCATGGAAATACCATCAATCATGCTAGGGGCGGGGTCGCAGCTCTCCTAAAACCAAAAGTTAAACTTGGAAGAGCAAAGCCTCCTTCCCTCAACAACCCTTTGAACGACTGTCTACATTTTACCATACCCTACTTAAACGAACTGATACACATATTTCTGACATACATACACCCACACTCCAACCTAGAACAAAACATACTGACTAAAGCGAGCATCTATAAATATGCAATAATTATAGGCGACTTTAACTTGAATACAAACAAAACGAAACAACTTAAAAGATTTTTGCAAAATTCCGACTTTATAAAACAGCACACCCCACCAACTTTTCTGATGCCCGCAAACCCAGACTCAACACCAGACGTTCTACTGCACACAAGAAACTTGACAAACACCATCAACAACATAAACTTAACCCACGAACTTGCATCCGACCACCTGGCTATTACGTTTAACATAGACTTACAACATACGCAACCTACCTCCAATACACCTCCTATAGAGAAAAACTTAAACCTAACAAAGACTGACATAGACAAAGTGAAACAACATGTACATGACTACATTCAATCACAAGCACAGCACATTTCAATAGAAACCATAAAACAACAACTTTCACTAGCCATAGGAAAATTTAGCCCGGAAATAAAAAAATGCTTTCTACCGACATACACTACCCAAATACATACTGAGACTAATAAAACATAAGAGAGAACTGTACAGACTATATACAAACACTCAAAATAACGACCTAAAATAGACAGTGAACCAACTTAACAGAAACATTAAAACTCTGATTGGACAATACCGACAAGACAAATGGCTAGAAACATGTAAAGAAATACAGAAGGACAAAGGCAAAACATACTGGCGAAAAATTAGGAAACTGGCGCAATACAGGAAGACTGGCACTACTGACACAATTGACGAAAACGGAATAGAACGCTACACAGACAAAGAGAAAGCGGACGCATTCGCCAGACACTATCAAAGGGCCTTCAGCATATCGACAAACCCTAACTTCGACAATGAGAACTGGAACTTGATCAACGACTGGTACTTGAACTATTTTAACAACTCACCAAACTATACCTGCACACTGATCACAGACACAGAGTACGATGAAGCCCTAGCGCACATCAAGAACACTGCACCGGGGAAAGATAAAATTAAGGCAAAAGTCTTGAAAAGCCTAACTCAAGAAACACACAAACTGATCCTAACTGAATTGAACATCTGCATCACAAATGGCAGGATCCTAGAAACATGGAAAAACGGCTTAATAATCCCTATACCCAAAAATGGAATGGACAATACACAACCGAGCAACTACAGACCAATTACACTGCGTCCAGTACTGGGCAAGATTTTTGAATGCATAATGAAGCAGCGGCTTGAAAAAGTGATTGGAAAGTATATACCTACCTACCAATTTGGTTTCAAACAGCATCACTCGACTGTTCATCCGCTCTTTATTTTGGCCAACAATGTACAAACTACCCACCTAACTGACAGAAAGACAGCTTGCCTGTTTATGGACATTAACAAGGCTTTTGACAGTGTCTGGCATAGAGGCTTACTATACAAACTATACAAACTACACACACCAACATATCTACTACACACCATAAAGAATTTACTAGAAAACAGACAACTACAAGTACGAATTGACGAAACACTGTCATTTTCTTTTTCCCCTGAACAAGGGCTCCCTCAAGGATCCCCGCTCTCACCGTTTCTCTACAATATATACTGCCATGACATATACAATTACAACTTACCAGACAAAAATCAAATCGACAGATCGGCATACATATTATAATACGCAGACGACACGGCACTTATTGTACATGACAAAACTACTGAGAGAGCAGCGCAAAGACTCCAAACACTAACAAACAACAAAATGACATGGTTTTATAAATGGAGACTAACACCAAACGCGTCAAAAAACCAACTTCTGCTCACAAACCACAGACTCAACCCTGACTCCCCTACAATAACTGCAGACGGTCAAACGACACAACCAAAAAACGACGTAAAATACCTTGGAATCACAATTGACCACAAACTTAAATTCACTCAACACATACGAAACATCAGGGCAGAAACAATAAAGAGAACAAAACACTTCCGATCACTAACCTACAAAGACAGAGGAATTAGCACAAACACCGCCACCAAAATATATAAAGCTATTTGTAGACCCTTGCTAGACTTTGGACATATACTCATGACCAACGGAACAGAAAGGACAAAACGTTATACACAAACAACAGAACAAATTGCACTAAGACTAATAACACGAATAAGACACCCCCAAAACCCACTACACAACCCCCCCACCCAACTACTATACGAACGCACAAACATGACAAAGATCTCGGAAAGACTCATACAGCTACAGACAAAATGGACAAACAACCACTACAACTGGACCATACTGAATCCCCTTTGTCTTACAAGACCAACCAGACAATCCCGCTTCCGTTTCCCTACATTAACGCTACTCGAACACTTACAAACGCAACGGACTAGTGGACAATAAAATTATTTCTTCTTGCCAGTGAAATCTTATTTATTTAATAGTATTGTTAACCTAGAATAAGAGAATTTTCGTATTTGTTTTTTATTTAGATTAAGACTGCATGTATTAAACAAGGGCAGAAAGACCGATAGGTCGATAGCCTTTTTTAAAAATAAAGATGTTTACTATTACTACACCTGGTACTGATTTTATTGATGTTGAGTCTAGCATATTTAAATCTATTAAAACTAATATTCCGTCCACAAGTACTACTGCCTCCAGTGCGAAAACACCAGCTCCTTTTAACTCTGATTAAATTGAGACTAAGTCTGCATTTTCGAGATGTAGCTTTTATTTAAAAATTTATAGAACCACTGCTTCTACTTATTTCCAAAATGTTCTACATGTTCTTTATATAACATTTAAATGTTTTATTGTTTGGCCTTGCCGTTTAGTAAGTTGGAAAACTATACCTAAATGTATTAAAGACAGTTTTCATGGCAAAACAACTGTTATTCAACACTGTTTTGAAGTTTTTATTGAAAAATCAGCTTCTTTAACGACACAGGCCCAATGCTGATCAAATTATAAGCATCACAATGCCCTTAAATTTTTAATCGTAATTTCACCACGTCGTGCTTCAGATAAGCAAATTGTTGAAAACGTTGTGACTTTTTAAATGATATCATACCTGGAGATATAGTTTTAGCTGATCGAGGGTTTTTAATAAAAGGAACTTTAGGCGTTTTATAAGCGAAATTAGTTATCTCCGCTTTTATCAAAATGCAGTAAAAATCAGTTGCATCCAATAGATATTGATGCAACACGACAAATAGCCCATGTTAGAATTCATGTTGAGAGAATAATAGGAATGTTAAAAAATAAGTTTAATATTTTTAAAGACACGATATCCACGCCATAAATAGAAACTACGAACGCAGCAGCGCAATTGTAGATATTCTGTCCATCAAGCATTTTCTACCTAGTCTATAAATACGCCAATTTGCCCAGTCTCTGAATCCTCTGTCAAGCCTTCAGCACGCGAAATCTTGTACGTCAAAATAAAACTTTGGTTTTTAAAATGGACATTTTCATTAGGAAATCCGTAGATCGATAGATAAAAATTTATTGAACATTCCCATTAATAAAATTCACAAACAAAGTTAAAAACATAACTCCCATGTCTAGCCAGATGTTCGGCCGGTTGCTCTTTGCCCATGATCTAAATAGGCGCGCTAAGTCGTCCATTACCTGGGCAGTGCCCTAACATGGACATTCCCGAGCTAGCCATACGCACGACAACGCCAGGAGATAGTCTTGAAGTGGCGGTTTTGGTTTTATTCGAGGGGCATTCATTAAGGAAAAAAGGTCTTCCTGAAGGGAAGCCAAAAACCCCTTTTGCTTCGACCTTTAAGTTTCATACCGTCAGCCGTGGCGTTAACCGCCGGCAGTTTCAACTAGATGACCAAATCCATCCGCCCCCGCCCCGATCGGTGCAAGGACCAGCCAACACCAGCCAGAACGAGGCAGGACGAACCCCGTCAAGTCACGTTATGTTGGATTTGTGCGTTTCCAGCCTGCTAGAAACGACTGTCTGCAACTGGCAGGCAATGTTTGTTTGTCGTCACGTACTGTCAGGGACAAAATCCTCATAAAATATGGGAAGTCGCTTATACAGGGGACCATGGGTTGGGCGATCGTTTGCTCTTACTTGGGTGATATTTCGCGTGAGGACTGAGCCTTGCACTCCGCTATGATAAAATTTTTCAGCGATGGTATCTATATAGTCGGCTATATAGGCCATCCCTGTAGCTTCGTGCATTTCGGTTATTCTGGTGTATCTGTCAGCCGATAGGACGCCTCTTAGGAACCTATTTTGGGTCCTTTGAACACGTCGTCTCGTGGAATCACAGACAGAGTGCCAGACAGGGGAGCCGTAGGTCAGTATGGGCCTTATGGTGGAGGTGATAGCAAAGAATTTGGCGCCAGAAGAGAGTACAACTTTCTTCGGGCCATGGCAGTCTTTTGTACAGCATAGTCAACATGCTTATTGAAATGGAGTCGGGCGTCTAGTTTGAATCCCAGGTATTTCACCTCTTTTGTTGGTATGATAGGAATATTTTGGACCACGAGTGGTGATAAGATTTTGTTGTTAGTGAATTTGCGCGAAAAGATAATAAGTTCCGTCTTCCTGGGATTCACTTTAAGTTTCCATTTGTCAAAATACGGAGTCAATAAACTCAGGTGATGTGCAATGCGAGATTTCGCAGCCTGAGCATAAAAAGACGATGCGTAGATAGCCGTATCATCATCGTATAGTGCTATTTTTGTAGTGGGAAGTTTTGGAATGTCTGCTGTGTACAATGTATACAGCAGCGGCGAAATCACTGTACCTTGTGGTACTCCTGCCGCGATGCGTCTTTTGGCAGAAGTGGAATTCTCCACTTTCACCTGGATGGTACGGTTTTTTAGGTAAGACGCTATAAGGGAAACTAGGTAGAGTGGCAGTTAAGGTACGGCAAACAACTTATACAGCAGGCCTGGGTGCCAGACTGTGTCGAAGGCCCTTTCCATATCGAGAAGCAGCATTACCGTACTTTGAAGCTTATTAAATGCTTCATAGGCATCCGTTGCGATCCTAGCAGTCTGCAGCGTTATGTTGCGTCTTTTCTCGAAAGCCAAACTGCTCATCCGGGATTAAACTTCGAAGCTCGGCTGCTGCCTGTAGTCTCGATAGGATAACCTTCTCGGTTAATTTGCCGAGGGAGTTTAGGAGGGAAATTGACCTATAAGAGGCGGGATCAGTCGGGTTTTTGCCCGGCTTTAAGATAGGAATTATTACAGCGTTTTTCCAGTCCTGTGGGAAGTGCTGCAATTTAAGGACTGCGTTGACTATTTGTACTATTAGCACTATAGTTTTCCGCGGTAAGTTTTTGAGGAGTAAATAAGGGATGCCGTCGGGCCCGGGGGCTTTTCGGCTAGGGAGGCGCTGAAGACGTTGTCGCTAGTGGTAATGTAACTCCGCCCCTCTTTTTCAAGAGCGGGGACTTGTTCGTAGCTTTTTCGTAGACTTCTCGACAGTTTCCACAAAGAATTGTCACGGGGAGATAAGTTTCGCAACTTTTCCGCCCAGGTAAAATTCCTGTATGCGGAAATTTCGCTCTGGATGTCTCGTGCAAGTTCTGCTGCCCTTATGCGATCGGCAGATTGCCTGAATCGCTGCCAACGCTTCCTGATTCTATTTTGCGCCTTAATAAGGTTCAAGATTTCCTCAGGAAGGTTGTCGCGCCGCGGTCTGTTCGGAACTTTTTTGGCCAAAGCTTGCTGTGTCCGTTGTATATTCCTGGTCAGACCTTTTACCGCATGCTCTAGAGCTTCGACATTATCAATCTGGCCCGGAATACACGTCAGGTCTTGTAGTCGTTACCGAGTAGTAGTAAACATCTTTATTTCTAAAAAAGGCTATCGACCTACCGGTCTTTCTGCCCTTGTTTTATACATGCAGTCTTAATCTAAATAAAAAACAAATATGAAAATTCTCTTATTCTAGGTTAACAATACTATTAGATAAATAAGATTTCAGTGGCAAGAAGAAATTGTTTTATTGTCCACTAGTCGTTGCGTTTGTAAGTGTTCGAGTAGCGTTAATGTAGGGAAACGGAAGCGGGATTGTCTGGTTGGTCTTGTAAGACAAAGGGGATTCAGTATGGTCCAGTTGTAGGGGTTGTTTGTCCATTTTGTCTGTAGCTGTATGAGTCTTTCCGAGATCTTTGTCATGTTTGTGCGTTCGTATAGTAGTTGGGTGGGGTGGTTGTGTAGTGGGTTTTGGGGAGTCGTTTCCGATATTCGCGAAAATCGAAATTTTCGTATGAATATCGAAAGTCGTTCGTTTGTGTGCGCTTTAAATCCCTAATGTCGAGGTAAATGGACAAATGGTCACTGCTGAGGGCGTCTATAACCACCATCTCCGTGAGATTGGCGAGTCCTTTGGCTATTCCGAAATCGAGGAAAGATGGGTTCATTCCACTGTTTGGATAATGCGTTGGAGATGAAGTGGGCATAACTAGTAGGCCATTGTCGCGAACGTAGCTGGCTAGGAAATTGCCAGCTGCGTTTTTCCGTCCAGGGTTATTAAATAGTGGATGGCGGGCGTTGAAATCTCCCATAAGCAACACCCTATTGGTGTTTGAAAAAAATGGATCAACGTCAGTGGCCCGTAAGCGAGTAGGAGTAGAGTACCCACAGTAGATCAAAACACCATCATGAAGCTCAACGCCTACGTTCTCTATTACTGACTGCCTGCATGGCAGTCTCCTGTATGGGATCGTTGCTTTGATCGCTATGGCCACTCCACTCCTTAGACCGGGCCTATCACGCTCGAGCCTGTCCCCCGGATTGTGATTCTGTCTCCGGGGCGCAACCATGTTTCCACGATTAACGCCACATCGACGTCCTCAGACCCGAGGAACTGCTCGAACTCACCGAGACGACTACGGAGTCCACATGAGTTCCATTCCCCAATCCTCATAGGACACAGTTGACAATATCAATACTTAAAAATCGAAGCTGTTAATATCTTCATTGAAGAACTGCGCTGAGACTAGGAATTTGTCTGTCTTCGAGACGCAACCCCTCAATGCAGCGCTGTAAAATCTTACCGCCTTGATCACCTCCTCCAAGTTGATTTGCGACGACAGCTCGGCGAATTCCCGCTGGACACTGGCCAGAATGGCCACCGCGTTCCCATTTATACCATGGGCTGGGTGGGCGGAGCTCGTCGGGACAGCTTCGTGCTGCCTCAGCGGAGGAAACTCCGCTAATGAAGGCGGTGGCGGGGGCAGCATGGTCCTGTTGGCGTGACTTGGCGCCATGGTCCTGCTGCTTAGGGGTGAAGGGTGGATCGGGCCAGGGGCTCGACTGGTTTGGCCCCAGGCTGGCCTCGTTGGAAGAGGAGCAGGGACGAAACGCTGCTTCTCTGCCGGGACTTGCGCCTGTTTGTAAATGTAGTCTGGGCAAGGCTGGTCAAAGCTACGATGAGGTCCACCGCAGTTAGCGCATTTTAATGTAGCTCCAACGGGGCAGGGGGTGATTTCATGCCCCCAGCGCATCGGGAGCATTTAAAGTCCTGGTGGCAGTTCCCGGAGACATGGCCCCAGCCCTGGAATCGACGACACTGTGTCAGGGTCTTCCGGTTTTTGCGAGTTTCCCACGAAACCCTGACACTGCACACCACCCTGGCCTCGGCGTTAAGCCTTCGGAGGGTTGCCTTGTCGCTAGTGACGACCAGGTAGAGCGGCCTGAAGAGTGTCTTCATTTTGAAGACACTTCTCACCTCCAGTCCTTTGTCTGTCAGATCCTCCTTGATGGCAGTCGGATCGACATTCCCCTCCAGGCCCCTCAGGACGAACGCGTGTGTTTTTTGCGACGAAGGGGCGTAGGTGTGGAACTGGCTCTTGTCCTCCTCCAGGGATCGTTTTACCGCCGCCCAGTCCATAATGCTGCTGCAGTACACGATTAACGAAGGCTTCGTGTACTTCAGCGTGAACGGCTGACTGGTGATGGTTTTTAGACCACCAATCAGCATTGTGTGATCGCTGGGTTTTCCAGCGATCACAATTGGCGGCGGCTTTTCTGCCCTCTTGGGCTTGTTTGCAACTGCTGTAGGGTTCTCAACAATTGCTTCCCGTTCAGTCCTTACGCTGGTGTTTGGAAGTGTTGGAGGCTCATCCACGATTGGCGGCTGGATGGGCGTAAAGCGGATTTTTAGCGTCGTGGCCTCTGGAGCAACAATCAGCGTGCTCCACGCCACAGTCCTTCGCGGGACGACGAACCCATCATCCGCTGCGCCCGCTGAAGTCGCCTGCGACACCCCTACAGCCTCCTCCATCGCTGATTATTTTGGAGCCGGGGTTGGTGACGCTGGCGATGTTGGGTCAGACTTGGGCACCCTACCCCTCTTCTTGGTCCTGGGCCTAAGAAAGTAGCTCCCTTGGGAGCCCTGGTCCGACTCGGATTCCAGAGAGCTTCCGGGATTCATTACACTTATCGCGCAAACCCGGTAGTTGCCCGATAAGGAATGTTCCAAACGTGGACAGCACGTCTTGTCTTTCAACACTTCAGCATTATCCACACCTTGCAAATTGACCCAGAAAACGTCCCAAGACTACAAGAAGTTCCCACGGAGAATCGAGAAAGGAAGAATACTGTAAGTGCTCGCTTTTCCTTTTTACCCCAACTTAGACCCTATGAATAAGGCATCTGGTTGGGATAGTTAAGAATTTTTTGTTTTTCTTTGAATTTTTAATGAACATCGACGATTTATTTTAAGCAATAAACGAAATAGCGATCGAAGCAAACAAAATGGCACAACCTGAAACAAAAATAAATTGGGCTCTACTAAAAAGTAAACTAGACAACATCAAACCTTACGATGGAGACGTAAACAGTTTAAACAAATTCCTAAAAAGATGTGACAATGTAATAGTTACATATCGCGAATTCAATGATGCCGATCTAGACCAACACATCTATGAGTATGTTCAAGAAAAACTAATTGGTAGAGCAGAATCTATGGTAGACAATAGAGCTGAACTAGATAGCTGGCCTAAACTAAAACAAGCCCTGTTACAATGCTTTGCTGATAGTAGAGACTTAGACTGTTTGGTCCAAGAACTCAGGAGAACGAGTCCAAACAAAAACGAACACTTAATTGACTTTGGGAGCCGTTTACAGCTAATCAGAAGTTACGTAGTCCAAAGAATAAGTAACGATCCAAACATCAGTACTAACGAAAAGTTATGCCACATAAACTACTATGATAAAACAGCATTAAACACTTTCATTGCAGGATGCACTGGTGTACTAAGAAGATTGGAACAAAAACACGCTAGCAGTTTTATAGATAATAGACGCAAAGCAAATGATGAACAACGCCAACAGGTACATCGATAATTTACATCTGATTCATTCCTAAATAATTTTTATAAATCTACTCTATGGGCGGTGAGGATGCACGCGTGGACGCACGTTCTGGCTACAATAACATTGATTCACTTTTCGCAAGACGAATCGTCAGCGAGCTGGATGCTCTATTAAATGACCACAATAAATTGTTGAATGTATTCAAATCACATATGCATAAACTACAAAGTGATAATCATGGTATTGTCATCAATCCTGATAAAACACCTGCTGGATAACACATTCGCAAATTTAACGCACCTGTTGTTGACGACGTTGCTGGAATCATAGTTGGCGATCGTACATCTACACCAGAAATCGTGATTCGGAGAAGAAATTATAATCTCCATTTCATTGCTGACAGACACCGTTCATATGACGCTCTCCGATATCCACTAATGTATTGGAAAGGACAAGACGGATATTGCATAAATATTAAACAGCGAGGTCCCGCAACAGGTACTATATATACATTATGAACTTGATCATTATTCATTTAGCAAACACTTAATTTATTAATCTTAATTCATTAAACTTAACTATTGTTAACTAATATTAATTCATATATCATTACAGGAGCCGAAACAAACAAGAACGTTAGTTCGAAGGATTAGTATGCTTATCGGTTGATGATTAGATGGGGTCAGGACAAAGTCATTCTACGATGTCGTGAGCTTTGTCAACAATTCATGGTCGACATGTACGTGAAGATATAGAGCGAACGACTACGATAATTGCTATTTAATCAGCAAAAGCTGCGTGCGGAAGAATACATTCACTTGCGAAATGCTATTGTCAACGATGGCGATGCCACCGAAATTGGTATCTCTGTCATTCTACCATCATCGTACATAGGCAGTCCACGTCATATGCAAGAAAACGTACAGGATGCTCTGGCTTTCGTGCGCGAATATGGATGACCATGTTTATTTATTACGTTCACATGTAATCCAAAATGGCCAAAGATTACATCGTTGCTATTTCCTGGACAAAATGCAATACACCGTCATGACATTACAGCACGTGTGTTCAGACAAAAATTAAAGTCTTTAGAAAGTAGTAGTAGTAAACATCTTTATTTCTAAAAAAGGCTATCGACCTATCGGTCTTTCTGCCCTTGTTTAATACATGCAGTCTTAATCTAAATAAAAAACAAATATGAAAATTCTCTTATTCTAGGTTAACAATACTATTAAATAAATAAGATTTCAGTGGCAAGAAGAAATTGTTTTATTGTCCACTAGTACGTTGCGTTTGTAAGTGTTCGAGTAGCGTTAATGTAGGGAAACGGAAGCGGGATTGTCTGGTTGGTCTTGTAAGACAAAGGGGATTCAGTATGGTCCAGTTGTAGGGGTTGTTTGTCCATTTTGTCTGTAGCTGTATGAGTCTTTCCGAGATCTTTGTCATGTTTGTGCGTTCGTATAGTAGTTGGGTGGGGGGGTTGTGTAGTGGGTTTTGGGGGTGTCTTATTCGTGTTATTAATCTTAGTGCAATTTGTTCTGTTGTTTGTGTATAACGTTTTGTCCTTTCTGTGCCGTTGGTCATGAGTATATGTCCAAAGTCTAGCAAGGGTCTACAAATAGCTCTATATATTTTGGTGGCGGTGTTTGTGCTAATGCCTCTGTCTTTGTAGGTTAGTGATCGGAAGTGTTTTGTTCTCTTTATTGTTTCTGCCCTGATGTTTCGTATGTGTTTAGTGAATTTAAGTTTGTGGTCAATTGTGATTCCAAGGTATTTTACGTGGTTTTTTGGTTGTGTCGTTTGACCGTCTGCAGTTATTGTAGGGGAGTTAGCGTTGAATCTGTGGTTTGTGAGCAGAAGTTGGTTTTTTGACGCGTTTGGTGTTAGTCTCCATTTATAAAACCATATCATTGTGTTGTTTGTTAGTGTTTGGAGTCTTTGCGCTGCTCTCTCAGTAGTTTTGTCATGTACAATAAGTGCCATGTCGTCTGCGTATTGTAATATGTATGCCGATCTGTCGATTTGATTTTTGTCTGGTAAGTTGTAATTGTATATGTCATGGCAGTATATATTGTAGAGAAACGGTGAGAGCGGGGATCCTTGAGGGAGCCCTTGTTCAGGGGAAAAAGAAAATGAGAGTGTTTTATCAATTCGTACTTGTAGTTGTCTGTTTTCTAGTAAGTTCTTTATGGTGTGTAGTAGATATGTTGGTGTGTGAAGTTTGTATAGTTTGTATAGTAAGCCTCTATGCCAAACACTGTCAAAAGCTTTGTTAATGTCCATAAACAGGCAAGCTGTCTTTCTGTCACTTAGGTGGGTAGTTTGTATATTGTTGGCCAAAATAAAGAGCGGATGAACAGTCGAGTGATGCTGTTTGAAACCAAATTGGTAGGTAGGTATATACTTTCCAATCACTTTTTCAAGCCGCTGCTTCATTATGCCTTCAAAAATCTTGCCCAGTACTGGAGGCAGTGTAATTGGTCTGTAGTTGCTCGGTTGTGTATTGTCCAGTCCATTTTTGGGTATAGGGATTATTAAGTCGTTTTTCCATGTTTCTGGGATTCTGCCATTTGTGATGCAGTTGTTCAATTCAGTTAGGATCAGTTTGTGTGTTTCTTGAGTTAGGCTTTTCAAGACTTTTGCCTTAATTTTATCTTTCCCCGGTGCAGTGTTCTTGATGTGCGCTAGGGCTTCATCGTACTCTGTGTCTGTGATCAGTGTGCAGGCATAGTTTGGTGAGTTGTTAAAATAGTTCAAGTACCAGTCGTTGATCAAGTTCCAGTTGTCATTGTCGAAGTTAGGGTTTGTCGATATGCTGAAGGCCCTTTGATAGTGTCTGGCGAATGCGTCCGCTTTCTCTTTGTCTGTGTAGCGTTCTATTCCGTTTTCGTCAATTGCGTCAGTAGCGCCAGTCTTCCTGTATTGCGCCAGTTTCTTAATTTTTCGCCAGTATGTTTTGCCTTTGTCCTTCTGTAGTTCTTTACATGTTTCTAGCCATTTGTCTTGTCGGAATTGTCCAATCAGAGTTTTAATGTTTCTGTTAAGTTGGTTCAGTGTCTTTTTTAGGTCGTTATTTTGAGTGTTTGTATATAGTCTGTACAGTTCTCTCTTATGTTTTATTAGTCTCAGTATGTATTTGGGTAGTGTATGTCGGTAGAAAGCATTTTTTATTTCCGAGCTAAATTTTCCTATGGCTAGTGAAAGTTGTTGTTGTATGGTTTCTATTGAAATGTGCTGTGCTTGTGATTGAATGTAGTCATGTATATGTTGTTTCACTTTATCTATGTCAGTCTTTGTTAGGTTTAAGTTTTTCTCTATAGGAGGTGTATTGGAGGTAGGTTGCGTATGTTGTAAGTCTATGTTAAACGTAATAGCCAGGTGGTCGGATCCAAGTTCGTTGGTTAAGTTTATGTTGTTGATGGTGTTTGTCAAGTTTCTTGTGTGCAGTAGAACGTCTGGTGTTGAGTCTGGGTTTGCGGGCATCAGAAAAGTTGGTGGGGTGTGCTGTTTTATAAAGTCGGAATTTTGCAAAAATCTTTTAAGTTGTTTCGTTTTGTTTGTATTTAAGTTAAAGTCGCCTATAATTATTGCATATTTATAGATGCTCGCTTTAGTCAGTATGTTTTGTTCTAGGTTGGAGTGTGGGTGTATGTATGTCAGAAATATGTGTATCAGGTCGTTTAAGTAGGGTATGGTAAAATGTAGACAGTCGTTCAAAGAGTTGTTGAGGGAAGGAGGATTTGCTCTTACAAGTTTATATGTTGGTTTTAGGAGAGCTGCGACCCCGCCCCTGGCATGATTGGTGGTATTTCCATGCCTATAGATATACTGCCAATTTCTGTACGTTGGTGTTTGTCCTAGTTTGGTTTTAGTCTCTACAAATATGCAGCAGTCTGTGTCGTTTTGTTCTATGTAATTGTAAATAAATGGTTTTTTGCTGTTAAGTCCGTTGATGTTCGCGTAAAGTACTTTCAAATTGAATCTTGTATTCTCGTTACTGTCTGTCTCACTTGTTCGCAGGGTTCAATTGGAGAGCGTCCCTCTGGCAGGAGCATGTCAAACATTAGGATGTAGACATGGTTCCCGAAGAAAACAACGGAGGTGTCAATGTCGAAGTCTTCTATAAATTGTTTTCGTAGTTTTTTTAGTAGTTCGTCTCTGTTGGTATTGTTTGTCTTGTTAATTTGATGTTTGTATTTGTTTATGATGTGGTCATGTTTTAGAAAGTTTTATTACAACATTTCCTATTTTTTGTCCCACACGTTGCTGGATGTATTCGGTTGAATGGGAAAAGCGGGGATACCTCATGCACACATTTTGGTTCGGTTAATCGACAACATCCGTCCTGAAGAAATGAACAATCGTCCATGGCCACGGCGCTGAAACAGTGTAAAATTATTTAAAGGCGTTGAACAGGACATTGAAAGATCTTAAAAACAACGACAAACTATTTGGCGGCACTCTGGTACTCCTTTCAGGAGATTTTAGACAGACACTTCCTGTCATTCCATGTTCAACGCATGCTGATCAAATCAACGCCTGCTTAAAATTATCGCCACTGTGGCGAAATGATGAAAAATTACAACTAAAAGTTAATATACGCGGTCAAATTCTTCGAGATCCATCCGCTTAAACATTTTCAAATCAACTGTTAGATATCGGCGATGGAAAAGTTACTGTAGATGAAACTTTATGCAAAAAGTTACCGACCGATTTCTGCAAAATCATTGGTCGCAAGATGCTCTCATTGACCAGATGTTCCCCTATGTACATACACAATTTAACAATTATGAGTAGCTGGCGGAAAGAGCAATTTAAGCAGCAAAAAATATGGACGACAACGAATTAAATCTCAAAATACAACATTTGTTGCCAGGGGACTTGGTGTTATACAAATCTATTGATACAGTTTGCGATGCCACCGAAGCTGTGAATTATCCAGCAGAGTTTTTAAACTCATTAGATTTACCAGGCATGCCGCCGTACAATTTACAACTGAAGGTTGGATCCCCCGCTATTTTGCTTCGTAATTTAAGCCCACCGCGGCTGTGCAACGGCACGCGATTAGTTATTAAAAAATTAATTTATTTCAAAATTTCCTGGGTTTCAGTCAATTTTATTGTTTATTATTTAAAATGTTACAAATACGTTTCTGTGCCTTTCTCCACCATCATCAGTTTGTCTAAAATATACATTTTACATTTATTATCAATTTAATTAAAAAAAAACACATTCACAAAATTAACCTATTAAAATTCAAATCACACACATATTAAAAAGTACAATTTGGGACCTTTGTTCTCAGGTGATGAGTCGGGATAAACATGTTCGGGAAAAGACTAGAATCTATTGTTTAGAGATCTAAATTTGACTTACGTATATAGTTGCTACCAACTTCACATTTGACTGGTCACTGAATTTTCCATATTTTATTCGATATCAAGCGAGCGAAACAAAAAACTGTTTATCTTTCGCCTTTTCTTTGCATTCTAGGAATTGCTTGGCAATTTTTCAATATCAGATGTTTACCTTTCATTTACCTGGTCCAATCAGTTCATACATGCGATCATCTAATTAGCGTATGATACACA
Organism: Dendroctonus valens; assembly: GCA_024550625.1. Classification (NCBI taxonomy): domain Eukaryota; kingdom Metazoa; phylum Arthropoda; class Insecta; order Coleoptera; family Curculionidae; genus Dendroctonus; species Dendroctonus valens. The sequence continues at coordinate 1,659,943 of JAJTJO010000098.1, forward strand.
GAGCTAAGATTGTCTGTATCTGATCTGAAATTTATTGCATTCTGATGTTTCTTAATTTGTATCATTTCATGGATTCTTCTCTTATTATAGTTGTCCTCATTGATCAATATTTGTGTGATATCGAAATCAAAATCATGCAACTTTTGTTGTGCATGTTGTGCTAATGCTGTTGCATTTTCGCTAACCTTTCTTAAGCTATACTTATGTTCGTATATTCTTTTCTTTACATATTGCCCGGTTTGTCCTATATAAGTGTTGTCACAGTCCAAACAGTCAATCTTGTATATTACGTTAGGTGTGTCCAACTTATCGCTTCTAGGCTTAAATTTTGTGAAACATTCCCTTACCAAGTTGTTTTTAGTTCTTTCCGCCACAGTAATATTATGTGGCTTCAGAATACTCTTTATTTTTGTGTTTATCTCCGGCATGTACGGTAATGATACATACCTGACTTCACCTTCTTTTATCTTATTTACACCATTCATGCTGTTCCATTTATTTGAATTGTAGATTTTATTAATTCTTTGTTTTATTATTGGTTCAAAGAAAGCTTTGGGATAGTTGTTCATTATTAGTACACTTTTTATTTTTTCAAGACTTTTTGATCTATTTCTACAATGCGCCAATTTAATCGCTCTATCAGTAAGAGCTGTTACAACACTTTTTTTATATTGTATAGGTGCATATGATTGGTAATTCAAGTATCTACCTGACCACACATCCTTTGTGTACCAGTTTGTTTTTATTTCCCCATTACCGTCATATATAACAGTCATATCCAAAAAGTTTATCGATTTGTTTTTGTCTTCCTCAATGGTGAATTTAATGGTCTCAGGGAATGCATTAAATTTATCTAATGTGTATTGAACTTTTTGGTTTGGCAGGCACATTATGCAGTCATCCACGTATCTTTTAAAGAATCCACACTCAAAATTCAATTCCGGTATTAGTTTTTCTTCCAGACTTTCCATCACGAGGTTTGCAATTGTTGCAGCTATGGCTACCCCATAGCTACTCCATATATTTGTGAATAGAAATTGCCATCGTACTGGAAGTAAGTAGACTTAAGGTACAGCTCTACCGCCCCAATAAATTCATTTTCGGGTAATGATGTGTGCTCCATTATTTCAGACCATCTATCCCTTATGCACTGTATTGAGCAATCTACCGGGATGTTTGTGTATAAAGATACCACATCAAGTGATATTATGAGATGGTTCTCAGGTATTTTCTGCTTTCTTATAAATTCACAGAAACTCCATGAGTCCCTAACGTGTTCTAATTCTGTAAATTCTAATCAATGAATGAAAACGAATCAATGAAAACAACTATAATAAGAGAAGAATCCATGAAATGATACAGATAAAAAAACACCAGAATGCAATGAATTTTAGATCAGACACAGACAGTCTTAGCTCAGTGTATCACACATTAATTAGATGATCGCATGCATGAACTGAATGGACCTGGTAAGTGAAAAGTAAACAGCAGATATTGAAGAATTACAGAGCAATTCCAAGAATGCAAAGAAAAGGCGAAGTATAAACAGGTTTTTCGTGCCCTCGCTCGATATCGAATAAAATAGGGAATTCAATGTCCAACCAAATGTGAGAAGTGGTAGGAAACATCTAGACATGTAAGTCAAATTTAGATCTCTAAACAATAGATTCTAGTCTTTTCCCGAACATGTTTATTCCGACTCATCACCTGAGAACCAAGGTCCCAAATTGTACTTTTTAATATGTGTGTGATTTGAATTTTAATATGTTAATTTTGTGAAAGTTTTTTTTTTAAATTAAATTGATAATAAATGTAAAAATTTATATTTTAGACAAACTGATGATGGTGGAGAAAGACACCGAAACGTATTTGTAACATTTTAAATAATAAACAATAAAATTGACTGAAACCCAGGAAATTTTGAAATAAATTGAAGTACTGTCAGGAAAATACACACAACAATAAAAAATTAATTAAAAACGTTGTCGAAGCCATCATTTTAAATGGAAAATTTCGAGGTGAAAATATATTACTACCACGGATCCCTATTACAGCCACAGATGTGCCAGTTCAATTCAAACGTCTTCAATTTCCAATAAGATTGGCATTTGCGATGACTTTCAATAAGTGTCAAGGCCAAACGATGGCAGATTGTGGCTTAGATTTGAGCACACCATGTTTTTCACACGGACAATTATACGTAGATAAGATGGGATAACAAAAAATATTGTACTCTATTGCGTTAGGGGATTGATATTGTTTTTTAGTCATTTTTTTTAAAAATAATTTAAATAAATTACAATGCTACTATAATATTGGTAGGGAAGTAGGGATAGGGATCTTTTTAATACAAATGTGAAATTCGCCACGTTGGCAGGCAGAAACAACATTTGGTGACTCAGTTGATTTACTGATGTTTGTGAACAATTTTAGTCCATCCATGTCAGAGAAAATATCATTGAAAAGAGGTTGGGTGATGTCGACTGTTTGAGTAAATTACCATACTGTGCATTAATCGAAATTTAATTGAAAAGAAATTCCTGGGTTCCAGTCAATATTATTGTTTATTAGTCAAAACTTTTACAAATACGTTTCGGTGTGTTTCTCCACCATCATCAGTTTGCCTAAAATACACATTCACAGTCGTCATTAATTTAAACAGTCTCGCATCGTTGTTTGCCGAGTGTGGATGTGCTGCGGAGCGAAATAGTGCGACATTTGATAAAATTGTGTTCGTTATCTGTACTGTGCGTTTTTTTTTCGAATAACATTTGGAACATTCCTTATCGGGCAAATACCGGGTTTGCGCGATAAGTGGAATGAATCCCGGAAGTTCGCTGGAATCCGAGTCGGACCGGAGCTCCCAAAGGAGCTACTGTCTAAGGCCTAGGACCAAGAAGAGGGGTAGGGTGCCCAAGTCCGACCCAACATCGCCAGCGTCACCAACCCCGGCTCCGAAAAAATCGGCGATGGAGGAGGCTGTAGGGGTGTCGCGGGCGACTTCAGCGGGCGCAGCGGATGACGGGTTCGTAGTGCCGCGAAGGACTGTGGCGTGGAGCACGCTGATTGTTGCTCCAGAGGCCTCCACGACGCTGAGGAACCGCTTTGCGCCCATCCAGCCGCCAATCGTGGATGAGCCTCCAACACTGCCCAACAACATCGTGGGGACTGAACGGGAAGCAGTTGCTGAGAGCCCTGCGGCAACTGCAAACCAAACCAAGAAGGCAGAAAAGCCGCCGCCAATTGTGATCGCTGGAAAACCCAGCGATCACACAATGCTGATTGGTGGTATAAAAGGAATCACCAGTCAGCCTTTCACGCTGAAGTACACGAAGGCTTCGTTGATCGTGTACTGCACCAGCATTATGGACTGGGCGGCGGTGAAACGATCCCTGGAGGTGGACAAGAGCCAGTTCCATACGTACGCCCCTTCGTCGGAAAAAACCCACGCGTTCGTCCTGAGGGGCCTGGAGGGGAATGTCGATCCGACTGCCATAAAGCAGGATCTGGCAGACCGGGGACTGGAAGTGAAGAGTGTCTTCAAAATGAAGACACTTTACAGGCCGCTCTACCTGGTCGTCACCAGCGACAAGGCAACCCTCCGAAGGCTTAACGCCGAGGCCAGGGTGGTGTGTAGTGTCAGGGTTTCGTGGGAAATCCGTAAAAACCGGAAGACCCTGACACAATGTCGTCGATGCCAGGGCTGGGGTCATGTCTCCGGGAACTGCCGCCGGGACTTTAAATGCTCCCGATGCGCTGGGGGGCATGAAATCACGGCCTGCCCCGTTGGGGCTACATTAAAATGCGCTAACTGCGGTGGGCCTCATCGTAGCTTTGACGAGGCTTGCCCAGTATACATTTACAAACAGGCGCAAGTCCCGGCGGAGAAGCAGCGTTTCGTCCCTGCTCCTCTTCCAACGAGGCCAGCCTGGGGTCAAACCAGTCGAGCCCCTGGCCCGATCCACCCTTCATCCCTAAGCAGCAGGACCATGGCGCCAGGTCACGCCAACAGGACCATGCTGCCCCCGCCACCGCCTTCATTAGCGGAGTTTCCTCCGCTGAGGCAGCACGAAGCTGTCCCGACGAGCTCCGCCCACCCGGCCCATGGTATAAATGGGAACGCGGTGGCCATGCTGGGCAGTGTCCAGCGGGAATTCGCCGAGCTGTCGTCGCAAATCAACTTGGGGGAGGTGATCAAGGCGGTAAGATTTTACAGCGCTGCATTGAGGGGTTGCGTCTCGAAGACAGACAAATTCCTAGTCTCAGCGCAGTTCTTCAATGAAGATATTAACAGCTTCGATTTTTAAGCCCTGATTTTGCCAACTGTGCCCTATGAGGATAGGAGAATGGAACTCATGCGGACTCCGGAGTCGTCTCGGTGAGTTTGTGCACTTCCTTCGGACCGAGGGTGTCGACGTGGCGTTGATTGTCGAAACATGGTTGCGCCCCGGGGATATACTTAGGATTCGGGGGTACAGGCTCGAACGTGCCGATAGGCCCGGTTTAAGGGGAGGGGTGGCCATAGCGGTCAAAACGTCAATTCCATACAGGAGACTGCCACACAGGCAGTCAGCAATAGAGAACGTCGGCGTTGAACTTCCTGATGGAGTTTTGATCTACTGTGGCTATTTCTCCACCGTACGCTTACAGGCCGCTGATGTCGATCCATTCTTCATAAACACCAATAGGGTGTTGCTAATGGGAGATTTCAACGCCCGCCATCCACTATTCAATAACCCTGGACATAAAAACGCAGCCGGCAATTTTCTAGCCGACTACGTTCGCGACAATGGCCTACTCGTTATGCCCACTTCATCCCCAACGCATTACCTGAACAGTGGAGGGAATCCATCCTACCTCGACTTCGGAATTGCCAAAGGACTCACCAATCTCACGGAGATGGTGGTTATAGACGCCCTCAGCAGTGACCATTTGCCCATTTACCTCGACATTAGGGATTTAAAGCGCACACAAACTAACGACTTTCGATATTCATACGAAAATTTCGATTTTCGCGAATATCGAAAACGCCTACAAGACCTGACGTGTATTCCGGGCCAGATTGATACTGTCGAAGCTCTAGAGCATGCGGTAAAAGGTCTGACCAGGAATATACAACGGACACAGCAAGCTTTGGCCAAAAAAGTTCCGAACAGACCGCGGCACGACAATCTTCCTGAGGAAATTTTGGACCTTATTAAGGCGAAAAATCGAATCAGGAAGCGTTGGCAGCGATTCAGGCAACCTGCCGATCGCATAATGGCAGCAGAGCTTGCACGAGACATACAGCGCGAAATCTCCGCATACAGGAATTATACCTGGGCGGAGAAACTGCGAAATCTGACTCCCCGTGACAATTCTCTGTGGAAACTGTCGAGAAGTCTGCGAAAAGGCTATGAGCAAGTCCCCGCTCTTGAAAAAGAGGGGCGGAGTTATATTACCACCAGTGACAAGTGCGAGCTGCTCGCTGACTTTTTGGCAGAAGTACACAAGGTCCAACCAGCCCTTCAGGATAACGAAATGGAAAGACAGACCGCTGTTTTTGTAGAACGGAAGTATCCTATACCACCCTCGATTTTGCATTCCTATATAACAACCCCGTCGGAGATACAATCGTGTCTTCGGCGCCTCCCTAGCCGAAAAGCCCCCGGGCCAGACGGCATCCCTTATCTACTCCTCAAAAACTTACCGCGGAAAACTATTGTGCTAATAGTACAAATAGTCAACGCAATCCTTAAATTGCAGCACTTCCCACAGGACTGGAAAAACGCTGTAATAATCCCCATCTTAAAGCCGGGCAAAAACCCGACCGAACCCGCCTCTTATAGGCCAATTTCCCTCTTGAACACCCTCGGCAAATTAACCGAGAAGGTCATCCATTCTAGATTACAGGCAGCAGCCGAGCTTCGAAGTTTAATCCCGGATGAGCAGTTTGGCTTTCGACCAAGACACAACACAACGCTGCAGACTGCTAGGATCGCAACGGATGCCTATGCAGCATTTAATAAGCTTCAAAGTACGGTTATGCTGCTTCTCGACATGCAAAGGGCCTTTGACACAGTCTGGCACACAGGCCTGCTGTACAAGTTGTTTGCCGTGCATTCACTGCCACTCTACCTAGTTTCCCTGATAGCGTCTTACCTAAAAAACCGTTCCATCCAGGTGAAAGTGGAGAATTCCACTTCTGCCAAAAGACGCATCGCGGCAGGAGTACCACAAGGAACAGTGATTTCGCCGCTGCTGTATACATTGTACACAGCAGACATTCCAAAACTTCCCACTACAAAAATAGCACTATACGCTGATGATACGGCTATCTACGCATCGTCTTTTTATGCTCAGGCTGCGAAATCTCGCATTGCACATCACCTGAGTTTATTGACGCCGTATTTTGACAAATGGAAACTTAAAGTGAATCCCAGGAAGACGGAACTTATTATCTTTTCGCGCAAATTCACTAACAATAAAATCTTATCACCACTCGTGGTCCAAAATACTCCTATCAAACCAACAAAAGAGGTGAAATACCTGGGATTCAAACTAGACGCCCGACTCCATTTCAATAAGCATGTTGACTATGCTGTAGAAAAGACTGCCATGGCCCGAAGAAAGTTGTACTCTCTTCTGGCGCCAAATTCTTTCCTATCACCTCGAAATAAACTTCTGCTCTACACCTCCACTATAAGGCCCATACTGACCTACGGCTCCCCTGTCTGGCACTCTGTCTGCGATTCCACGAGACGACGTGTTCAAAGGACCCAAAATAGGTTCCTAAGAGGCGTTCTATCGGCTGACAGATACACCAGAATAACCGAAATGCACGAAGCTACAGGGATGGCCTGTATAGCCGACTATATAGATACCATCGCTGAAAAATTTTATCATAGCGGAGTGCAAGGCTCAGTCCTCACGCGAAATATCACCCAAGTAAGAGCAAACGATCGCCCAACCCATGGTCCCCTGTATAAGCGACTTCCCATATTTTATGAGGATTTTGTCCCTGACAGTACGTGACGACAAACAAACATTGCCTGCCAGTTGCAGACAGTCGTTTCTAGCAGGCTGGAAACGCACAAATCCAACATGACGTGACTTGACGGGTTCGTCCTGCCTCGTTCTGGCTGGTGTTGGCTGGTTCTTGCACCGATCGGGGCGGGGGCGGATGGATTTGGTCATCTAGTTGAAACTGCCGGCGGTTAACGCCACGGCTGACAGTATCAAACTTAAAGGTCGAAGCAAAAGGGGTTTTTGGCTTCCCTTCAGGAAGACCTTTTTTCCTTAATGAATGCCCCTCGAATAAAACCAAAACCGCCACTTCAAGACTATCTCCTGACGTTGTCGTGCGTATGGCTAGCTCGGGAATGTCCATGTTAGGGCACTGCCCAGGTAATGGACGACTTAGCGCGCCTATTTAGATCATGGGCAAAGAGCAACCGGCCGAACATCTGGCCAGACATGGGACATTTTACTGACTTATGTTTTTTTGATTTAAACTTTGTTTGTGAATTTAGTAATGTGAATGTTTAATAAATTTTATCTATCTATCTATCTATTAATTTAAACCAAAAGCTGTGTTAAATATACATACTAAAATACAAATTACAAACATATTAAAAATTATAGTAAAAACATGAGGTCACAGGTGATGAGTCAGGATAATCATGTTCGGGAAAAGACTAGAATTTATTGCTTAGAAATTTAAATTTTACTTACACGTATGGCTGTTTCTACCTTCACATTTGGCCAACTATTGAAAAATCTTTAACTTTGTTCAATATCGAGCGAGAGAATAAAAAAACTGTTTATAATTTAGCATTTTTCCTTGCATTCTAAAGATATCAATTGCTCTGCATCTTCAATATATCAGGTGTTTATATTTTATGTAGGTGGTTTAATTAGTGTATGTAGGTGTTCATTTAATTAGTGTATGATATACAGAGCTAAGATTGTCTGTGTCTGATCTAAAATTCATTGCATTCTGATGTTTTTTAATTTGTATCATTTCATGGATTTTCTTTTGAATTAAATTGAAATACAGTCAGGAAAGTGTACACAATAATTAATCTAAATGGAGGAATAGATGGAACTATAATCATGGCAGAAAATACCAGCTTTGTCTCTTCGAATAAGTTTGACATTCTTAGCAATGAGAGGCTGGAAACAAGAAAAATTTGTATTATTTGGCTTGTAATTAGTTTTTTGACTATATCATAGTATGATAATGACAAATATGGATTCAGCTGTTCGTATAATTCTTGAAGTGCTAATTCGATAGCCTAAGGCACATTGTATAGCAATGTTCTGGACTTTTTCTAGCCTTGCGAAGAAAATTTATCTATCATGATAGTACAACACAAACAACAAAATATCCATACTCAACTTACGTACCTTTTACATAAGGTGATGAGTAAAGACCGGATTTTAAGCACTTTGCTTATTGCTCAATTTTATAAGCAACCATAAGATTATTTAATTTCTAAACGAATTATACCAAACTAAGTATATTGCTATAGCTTTTATTATCCTTTTTTGCATTTTAAAAGTTTTCATGCTTTTTTGTCAGTTCGTGCTTATTTTAACTTAATTTTCCGCATATTTAAATAATTTTAAAAATAGTACAAAACATTATACGGGCATAAATGTCCATATAAATTAAATTTGGCAACTTTGCAAGGCGTCGCGGGATTCCCCGAAAAATCCGTTCGCACGTAGGTAATTCCCCAAAGTTTAGCGTTGCGTTATGCCAAGACTTTTGTTATTTATTTAGTTAGTTACGACGAGGTGGTCTGGTCTCCATTTTGTTTGTGTCGTCTGTACTTGGATTTAATTAGCTGTACGTGGTAACTATTTAAACAATGCCAAAACAAAAGCCAACCATTGAAGAGTGGATTAAGGGTCACAAAGAACTAAAAATTGACAATAAAAAGATTTTTGTCAAGCATGTTCTAAAACTGTAAGTAAAAATTTGCAGATTCTTACTCTCGTCTTTGTTTCCTGTTTAAAATATCATTTTATTTTTCTGAATTTTTCGACTCTTAAGAGATTTCCTTTTTGACATTAGTTAAACGACTTTAAGATACAATATAAAAAAATAGGTTTTATTAAATTTTAAAATAGGAGTAGATAATATTTTCTTATTTTATTGCAGATTGTTTGTAACAAAAAATACGACGTAACTCAGCATTTACAAACTGAACGGCATAAGGAGCACATTAAAAAATATGAGGAAAATCAAATGAAGCAACAAACTATTTTGACTTCACTAGCTTCAAATTCTCCTTTTAATGAACAAAAACACTTTCATTTTGATTTGTGCAGTACTATGGTTAAGTCAGACATTCTTTGAATAAATTACAAAGTAGTTCGTTTAGACAAGTTCTTGAAAAATGTTGTAAAAAAAGCATTCCAAATGAGAGTACTCTTCGTAAAAATTATGTCAGCCCAGTTTATGATGAAACAATTATATATGGTTTACTGTAGATGAAACAAGTGACACATGTGGGAGATATATAGCGAACTTGATTATAGGAGTCTTGAATGAAGATATTGTCACAGAAGGATTTTTAATAAGTTCGAAGGAATTAACAAAAACGAACAATAATACTATTTCTAGATTTGTACATGAAGAGTTAAACAAGTTTTTTTGCCCGAGATGGTTCCAAATGAAAAAATTGTATTGATGCTTTCCGACGCATCAGCATACATGATTAAAGCTGCATCAAATCTTAAAAAATTTTACTATAATTTAATCCATTGCACCTGCTTAGCACATGGGCTAAACCGCATAGCTGAAACTATTAGATTGCAGTATCCGTTGGTCAATAAATTAATTAAAAATTGCAAAAAAATATTTATAAAAGCTCCATTGAGAGTGCATCTTTTTAAGGAAAGATGTCCTGATATTCCGTTACCCCCAGAACATATTTTAACACGGTGGGGAACTTGGCTGGATGCTGCCTTGTACTATGCCAATAATTTTAACGAATTTAAAAGCTTGATACTTGAATTTCAAGGTACAGAAAGCAAAGCAATTCAGGAATGTCAGCAAGTTTTAGAAGTACCCGAACTTGTACATAATTTGGCTTTTATCAAAACTCATTTTAAATTTGTAAGTCAAAGTATTAAATTTTTGGAAAAACATCAGCTGCCGTTATTGGAATCCATAAAGGTTATTATAAGTTTTGAAGCTGCAGCAAATAGTATTCCAGGATCTATCGGTCAAATAATAAAAGAAAAATTGGTTCAGACTCTTTAAAAGAATACAGGGTTCCATACATTGCAAAAAGTATCTACTATTTTAAATGGTTCGCCAAATTCCGATTTTAAAATAGATCCAGCAATTATACCAAAATTTAAATATGCACCTAAAACCAGTGTAGATGTAGAACGAAGTTTTTCTGCATACAAAAACATTTTGTCAGACAGGAGACATAATTTTAGTAAGGAAAATTTGGAGAAACATTTAATTATATTTTCTTTTAAGCATTGTTAATAGTAAATAAGTATATTGAAAATAAATAGAACATGGTAAATGTAAAATAATAAATAAAAATAACATACAAATATGCAATAATTATAGGCGACTTTAACTTGAACACGAACAAAACGAAACAACTTAAAAGATTTTTGCAAAACTCCGACTTTATAAAACAGCACACCCCACCAACTTTTCTGATGCCCGCAAACCCAGACTCAACACCAGACGTTCTGCTGCACACAAAAAACTTGACAAACACCATCAACAACATAAACTTAACCAACGAGCTGGGATCCGACCACCTGGCTATTACGTTTAACATAGACTTACAACATACGCAAGATACCTCCAATACACCTCCTATAGAGAAAAACTTAAACCTAACAAAGAAACTGGCGAAAAATTAAGAAACTGGCGCAATACAGGAAGACTGGCACTACTGACACAATTGACGAAAACGGAATAGAACGCTACACAGACAAAGAGAAAGCGGACGCATTCGCCAGACACTATCAAAGGGCCTTCAGCACATCGACAAACCCTAACTTCGACAATGACAACTGGAACTTGATCAACGACTGGTACTTGAACTATTTTAACAACTCACCAAACTATGCCTGCACACTGATCACAGACACAGAGTACGATGAAGCCCTAGCGCACATCAAGAACACTGCACCGGGGAAAGATAAAATTAAGGCAAAGGTCTTGAAGGGCCTAACTCGGGAAACACACAAACTGATCCTAACTGAATTGAACAACTGCATCACAAATGGCAGAATCCCAGAAACATGGAAAAACGGCTTAATAATCCCTATACCCAAAAATGGACTGGACAATACACAACCGAGCAACTACAGACCAATTACACTACTTCCAGTACTAAGCAAAATTTTTGAATACATAATAAAGCAGCGGCTTGAAAAAGTGATTGGAAAATATATACCTACCTACCAATTTGGTTTCAAACAGCATCACTCGACTGTTCATCCGCTCTTTATTTTGGCCAACAATATACAAACTACCCACCTAACTGGCAGAAAGACAGCTTGCCTGTTTATGGACATTAACAAGGCTTTTGACAGTGTCTGGCATAGAGGCTTACTATACAAACTATACAAACTACACACACCAACATATCTACTACACACCATAAAGAACTTACTAGAAAACAGACAACTACAAGTACGAATTGACAAAACACTGTCATTTTCTTTTTCCCCTGAACAAGGGCTCCCTCAAGGATCCCCGCTCTCACCGTTTCTCTACAATATACAGTGTGTCCAGTATAAAATGATGTACATGGGGATATTGGAAACCGTTAAAGATACAGAGTGGACCAAATGGGGAAAAAGTTGCGCAATCAAGTGCCTATAAATAATCTATCATCAACTTCTTCGAACTCGGAATAGCAACGGATATACAGGGAAAAAAAGAAAAAAGTGCGTTTTATAAAATCCTTTATATCGTGTTTATTATAAAAGATACAATAACGAAATTTTCAGGGTGGGGGTAAGAAATGAGCGTGAATTTGAAAATAAAGTAAAAAATAATCTAGGCCCACTATGTTCAAAGAGGCCGAAGTCAACTTTTGTTTTTCTTATGGGCGCCATATTGAATTTCTGCATTTTTAGATTCCCCTTTAAATACGCTCTTCAACCATGTATAACATGTTTATGTTCGGTCAAGATAAATAATTAAAATTAACAAAATTAAGATTTTATGGTAGTAGGCATTGAGATTTCTCTTCAATTTCCCCATAGTGACGTTTGTTGTCTGTTTTAATTACCTAGGTAACTGTCAAAGTAGAATTTATTGTCAAGTGTTTGTAATTAATTGTGTATTTCAAAATGAATCACTTTTCAAATTATGAAAAATACGATATGTTGGAGTGTTTTATTCTCTGTCGTCGAAATGAAGCGAAAGCTGAAGAAATGTATTTAAGTAAATATCCAGAAAGGCGACAACCTGGTAGAACTATGTTTAGGCGTCTGAAAGACAACCTTGCAGCTTACGAGAGTTTTGCTAAGGTAAAGAAAAACAAACTTCCAGACGAAAATAAAGAAAATTTGGTAATGCAAAGCGTGGTTGAGACACCTCGTACGTCTTTACAACAAATTGAAGCCCCAACAGGTGTTGCGCGGTCAACGGCGAATAGTATTATAAAGCGTTATAAATATCACCCCTATCGTGATCGGTCCTGCCAGGGACTCCAGAATGGCGATGCGATTAGAAGAATGGCATTTTGTCAGTGGTTTATTCAAAGAAATAACGAGATACCAAACTTTTCCTTAAAAGTCCTTTGGTCAGATGAGAGGCAATTTACTAAATGTGGACTATTTAATCGTAAAAATACCGTTTTTTGGTCAGATGAAAATCCACTGCTAGTTCGTCAAGTTAGGCACCAAGTTAGGTTTGGATTTAACGTCTGGTTAGGTATTGTGGGTACCCACGTGATTGGACCATTTTTTTTAATGAGAACTTAAATTCCGAGAGATATTTGAACCTCTTACAAACTAACGTAGCGGAAGCACTTATGGATGTTCCAGTAGCTACCCTGCAAAACTTGTATTTCCAACAAGACGGCGCGCCGCCACATAATGGACGTATTATCACAGAATTTTTAAATCACGAATTTCTCCACAAGGGGATAGGCAACCTGGGACCAGTAAGATGGCCTGCGAGATCCCCTGACATAACACCGCGTGATTTTTTTGCATGGGGCAATGCTGTTAACAGAATTACCCCAGAAGTGATCAGAAAATCCTGTGAAGCAGTAATGAGACGATGTACGTTGTGCGTGCGAGAAAACGGTGGCTTATTTGAACACCTACTTTAATCCTAAAATGTTTCTTGTTCTTTTGCAGTGTTCGATGTATGATCATTAATAATTTAAAGTAATAATTAATAGAAATATCAATGCCTACTACCATTAAATCGTAATTTTGTTAGTTTTAATTATTTATCTTGATCGAACATAAACATGTTATACATGGGTGAAGAGCATATTGAAAGGGGAATTTAAAAGTGCAGAAATTCAATATGGCGCCCATAAGAAAAACAAAAGTTGACTTCGGCCTCATTGAACATAGTGGGTCTAGATTATTTTTTACTTTATTTTCAAATTCACGCTCATTTCTTACCCCCACCCTGAAAATTTCGTTATTGTATCTTTTATAATAAACACGATATAAAGAATTTTATAAAACGCACTTTTTTCTTTTTTTCCCTGTATATCCGTTACTATTCCGAGTTCAAAGAAGTTGATGACAGATTATTTATAGGCACTTGATTGCGCAATTTTTTCCCCATTTGGTCCACCCTGTAACTCTAACGGTTTCCAATATCCCCATGTACATCATTTTAAACTGGACACACTGTATACTGCCATGACATATACAATTACAACTTACCAGACAAAAATAAAATCGACAGATCGGCATACATTTTACAATACGCAGACGACACGGCACTTATTGTACATGACAAAACTACTGAGAGAGCAACGCAAAGACTCCAAACACTAACAAACAACACAATGACATGGTTTTATAAATGCAGACTAACACCAAACGCGTCAAAAAACCAACTTCTGCTCACAAACCACAGACTCAACGCTGATTCCCCTACAATAACAGCAGACGGCCAAACGACACAACCAAAAAACGACGTAAAATACCTTGGAATCACAATCGACCACAAACTTAGATTCACTAAACACATGCGAAACATCAGGGCAGAAACAATGAAGAGAGCGAAACACTTCCGATCACTAACCTACAAAGACAGAGGAATTAGCACAAACACCGCCACCAAAATATATAAAGCTATTTGTAGACCCTTGCTAGACTTTGGACATGTACTCATGACCAACGGAACAGAAAGGACAAAACGTTATACACAAACAACAGAGCAAATTGCACTAAGACTAATAACACGAATAAGACACCCCCAAAACCCACTACACAACCCCCCCACCCAACTACTATACGAACGCACAAACATGACAAAGATCTCTGAGAGACTCATACAGCTACAGACAAAATGGACAAACAACCCCTACCACTGGACCATACTGAATCCCCTTTGTCTTACAAGACCAACCAGACAATCCCGCTTCCGTTTCCCTACATTAACGCTACTCGAACACTTACAAACGCAACGGACTAGTGGACAATAAAATAATTTCTTCTTGCCACTGAAATCTTATTTATTCAATAACATTGTTAACCTAGAATGGGAGAATTTTCATATTTGTTTTTTATCTGGATTGGGACTGCATGTAGTAAACAAGGGCAGAAATACCGATAGGTCGATGGCCTTTTTTAGAAATAAAGATGTTTACTACTACTATTGTTAACCTAGAATAGGAGAATTTTCATATTGGTTTTTTATCTAGATTAAGACTGCATGTATTAAACAAGGGCAGAAAGACCGATAGGTCGATAGCCTTTTTTTAGAAATAAAGATGTTTACTACTACTACTAAATAAAAATAACAATATATTATCATTACAACTTGTTTTAATTTTTTTCCAACTGCTTTTTTTTTAATTTTGTGATTTTTAAAAATATTTAACGCTTGTTTACGCAATTTTTTTTCATTTTTTCTGTTATTTTTAAAAATATTTTCATGCTTTGCACTTTTTTCCATTTTTTGTGCTTTTTTATCCGGTCTTTAGTGATGAGAGTCTTTGGACAAGCTCCCCACCATGTACCACCAAGAAATTTAATCAGATTTAAGGCCTTTCTGCATCTTTTAACTACATGCTCTAGTTGTGGAATAAACGTCATTTTATGGCCATTAAGTATGCCAAGAAAGCGGGTGGTATCCGTAGAAATAATTTCAGTGTCTCTCATTTTAATGCGGATATCTCCCAGAGGAATGCCCATTCTATTAAAATGAGTGAAAACAGTTTTATAGGGAGCAGTATCCAAGTAATTTCTTTCCAAATTTTTGTCAACTGTATTACAGGCATTTTGCAACAGTTCTTTGCCCCATTTAATATTTTTTCACTTGACATAGATCCAGATATCATCAATAAATTCAGAAATAGACATGTTTTTAGGTAACTTTGCAGTCATTTCAGAAACATATCTGACACATAGGAGGGGACTAAGAACACCCCCTGGTGATGTGCCTTTAAAAACTGAACGGCATTCATAACCATGAAAACCAGTATCGATGAAACGTTCATGTAGTATAAATTTAACGAATTTAAGAACACTCTTGGAGCAACCAAAGTCATGTAATTTGCTCAAGACAATGTTAATATTAACGTTATTGAACGCATCAATCGCGTTATCCTCGACTTTAAGTGCAAGGTTGACTGTATTGTCTGTTGTAGATTTGCCCTTGCGAAAGCCAATTTCACTATTTGGGAGTAAATTTTGGTGCTCTATCCACAATTCGTCTGTTTTGAGTGGCGTTTCATCCATCTTAGGCAAACACGACGTTAAAGCTATCGGTCTGGTATAACAAAGGAATTTTTCCAACCATGAGGAAAAACACTACTTGTTGTGTATGTACTTGTATTAATTGGGTAGTCAATTAGATGATTGAAGATTAATAATCACAAACTAAGAATCTTTGTTTATATATTGAACATGAATACTGACAAAATTGACACTTGAAGAGTGTAATATACAACAAAAACATTCGTTCATTAGGTTGCCTATCGTTCATTACATTACATTTCATACAGGGTTATTCATGCTATACGGCACGGAAGTTTGCGAGTAAACCGTTTGATTTTTACAAAGTATTATTTAAAGAATCCACAGATGCCTACCGGGCGCAAATTCAAAAAATATTTTTTGTAATGTATAGGGTGTCCCAAAAGCCTTAAAAGTATCAAAGTTGTGTTTTTTTAAATAAAATACCCTATAGTAGTAGTAGTAAACATCTTTATTTCTAAAAAAGGCTATCGACCTATCGGTCTTTCTGCCCTTGTTTAATACATGCAGTCTTAATCTAAATGAAAAACAAATATGAAAATTCTCTTATTCTAGGTTAACAATACTATTAAATAAATAAAATTTCAGTGGCAAGAAGAAATTATTTTATTGTCCACTAATACCCTATATGTTATTGCATTTTTAGATTCTCTGAGCAAAATAAGTGTTTGTTTTAATAAGGTTTATAATACCTAAATCTTACGGTTTTTTAAATAATCCGAATTTTATCAAAATGTAATATAATTTTCATGTGTCAAATACTTTAGAATTATTTAAGTTATGTAAGCGTAATTTGTGGTGAAGTGTAACAATAAATCATATTTTATATCCCAATGATAAAAAATTTACCATGTTATACAGGGTGTCCACAAATTTAAACTAATCAAATAAGAACTTTAAGTGGCTATAACTTGATTAATTTAAATACAACCCCATATTTTTTAAATTACCAGGAAATGCAATTTTGAATTACCTATAGAAGAGTATTAGGATGTTAATGCCAAAATTTTGCCTTTTAACAAAATACGCCAAATAATCGTTCTGGGCACCATTTGGTGTTTTTTTACTGTAAAGCTCTAAATAACATATCAACAATAACATAAAAGAAAGGCAAATTATTTATTACAACTGTCCGAAATGTTGACCGTTCATTTCCAGACACTTGTAAATTCTTTTTTCAAAACCACTGCTAACTCTGGACAACATTTGCGGAGTTACAGTTTTAAAAGCGTCTATTATGCGTATTTTCAAATCGTGTGAAGTTGTCGGAAGCGTATGGAAGACAATTCCTTTATTTACCCCCACAAAAAGAAATCTAGTGGAGATTAATAAGATTAATTGGCTCCCCAGAGATCTGGGGAGCCAATTTTGAAATCCAGTTCTGCCAATCTACCTGCTTTGAAAGTTAGCATTTATAAATTGCCGAAATCCGCAATGATTATGAAGCGGAGCTGCGGAGTTGGTTCTAATATTTAAAGGGACTTCTTCTAATAATACTTAAAGATGGCTTATTAGAAACTGGAGAAACATCAAACCATTTAGATGTCCTTCAAAAAAATAGAGTCCAAATAAATATGTTCCCAGTATTCCACCCCACACATTAACTGACCACATATTTTGATTTTCCATGATCCTGTCTGAATAATAATGAAAGTTGTGTCTATTCACGAGACCATTGTTTTAAAAAGTACATTCATCACTAAATAACACATTATCTAAAAACTTTTTAGTTTCCGGGAATATTGGTATTTTCGATAACTGAACCAATTACCGTGAAAATATTTTCTGCATCTTCAGAGACAGATTTCCTTTTAATGGGTTTTTTATAATTGACACTCCCACTTTCCTCAAACTGCTGTAATAAGCGCCTAAAAACGGCTGGCTTAGGATGATTTCTTTCAGGAAACTTTTGAGTATAAACTCTAGAGGCCAATAAACAATTTTTATGGCATTCTCCAAAGGTGAAAACCATGTCAATACACTCTTCTTTTGGATAATTCTTCATTTTCACTAAGCAACACAAATAAAATAAATGATTTGACATGTGTAAATGCCATAGGCTACTTAGATACATTGGAACCTTAAATCAAACAACACCAAATGGTGCACAGAAAGATTATTTGGCGTATTCTATAAAAAGGCAAAAACTTAACTATTAACATCCTAATACTATTTGATAGGTAATTAAAAATTGCATTTCCTAGTAAGTTAAAAAATATGGGGTTGTATTTAAATTAATCAAATTATAGCCACTTAAAGTTCTTATTTGATTAGTTTAAATTTGTGGAAGTATAACTGGCAAGTTTTTTATCATTGAGATATAAAATATTATATTTTGTTTCACTTCACTATAAATTACACTCACATAACTTAAATACTTCTAAAGTATTTGACACGTGAAAATTAGATTAGATTTTGATTAAATTCGTATTATTTAAAAGTCCTTAAGATTTAGGTATTATAAACCTTATTAAAACAGACATTTATTTCGCTCAGAGAATCCAAAAATGCAATAATATACAGGGTATTCCATTTAAAAAAACACAACTTTGATACTTTTAGGGCTTTTGGGACACCCTGTACATTACAAAAATATTTTTAAAACGTGCGCCCGGTAGGCGTCTGCCAATTCATAAAACAATACTTTTTAAAAATCAAACGGTTCAGCCGCAAACTTCCGTGCCGGATAGCGTGAATAACCCTATACAACACTAGTAGAATGCATCTCATTAAAAATGTCGATAAGAAGTTAACATTTCGGGCATAATTTTTTTTATGTTTTCAAATTCAGTTCAATCCATTCCAGGACAGGAGGAGATTTTTTAATAAATTTTACTAACTAAAAACCCCGTCAAAAAACTCGTTTATCTTATAAGTAGCGGGAACAAAATCGGGATCAGTTTGAACCCAAGGTGGAGCAAGCTTATTCAGAGCTTCATTAACCATATCTTTGGTAAGATAATTTGAGCTAGGTTTGACTTTGACAAAGATATTTTTAAGAACCTTAAACTTACACTAGATTTCTCCTAGTATCGGGCACCAACATGCAACACTGTTTAATGCGTTTGATGTGCCGAACCCTTCGGATCCAACTCGATTGTTTATATTTCATACATTCTTACAAATATGTAAAGGAACGGAGTCTTAAACCGAGCTTCGTGGTGATAAGACGTGCACAGTGTTAGCATATTTAAAGCAATTTCGTTTACACTACGGCAAAGAATTTGAAGAATCCAACCGCATTTATCGTTCAGCGAGAATATACGGGTCTAATTCAAACGAAAGGATGAATCCTGGGAGTTCGCAAGAATCCGAATCGGATTATGCCTCCCAGGATGGTGGGTTCAAAAAGCCACAATCGAAAAAACGGGGCAGAAAACCGAAGACGACCCAGCCAACCCAGCCAACCCCGCCAACCCAGCCAACCCCCACAACGCCAACACCTGAGGCCAAACGAATAGCTTTGGACTATCAGGCTACAACCGATAAAAACCAAACAACAAACAGCAAGACAACATCAACAAGATTTCCCACGTATTCGCACGTATTCACATCGAACGCATTGTCGACCATCACCAGAGTCCAACTTGTAGTCAGGTGGGAGGAACTCAACACCAACAACAAGGATGTGATTATCAGACAAGATAATTACTTCTTAATCAAAACCAACCAGGAGGAGAAAAGAACAAAAATTTTACAACAACTAAAACAAGAAAACACTGTAACAAGTTACAAATAACAAAAAAACGATAACCTCCCACTAATCCGACAACAAAGGTCAAACCACCATATTACACCATCATATTCAGTCGTCGCCACTGGGATCGACCTAGACATTGAGGAGAGCATGTTTCTGAAACGCCTGGAGCAGCAGGGCTTCTGAATAAGGTTCTGCAGGAGAATAATCTCATGGGAACGCAACGCACCCATTATCCTCATGATGAGGATAATAACCGGCGACATATCCACCTACGAAAGGTTGATGAACGACCGTGCGGTTCATTTTTTGGGCCGCATTTTCAAGATCACAGAAAGCAAACCACCAGCACCCGTGCCTGCGCCGTGTGCCAAGTGCAACATGTTCAACCACAAAACGGAAGACTGCAAGCAATCGCCGAGATGCAATAAGTGTCAGGGTCCCCATCCAACTTCCAAATGCGAGTCACCACTGCCAACCAAATGCGCAGCATGCAACTCTGAAGACCACGCAGCATGGAGCATGAAGTGCCCAAAACGACCGACAGCCCCAATCGACGGAATACCAAACGTGAAGATAAAATGCGTGAACAAACGGACGACCGGGATTGCGGAGACGACGACAGTGTCAAGTAGAATACACACACCCATTACAACACGTGACCACATCATAAACAAATACAAACATCAACTTAACAAGACAAAAAATACCAACAGAGACGAACTAGTAAAAAAACTACGAAAACAATTTATAGAAGACTTCGACATTGACAACTCCGTTGTTTTCTTCAGAAACCATATTTACATCCTAATGTTTGACATGCCCCTGCCCGAGGGACGCTCTCCAACTGAACCCTACGAACAAATGAGACAGACAGTAACAAACATACAAGATTCAATTTGAAAGTACTTTACGCGAACATCAACGGACTTAACAGCAAAAAACCACTTATTTACAATTACATAGAACAAAACGACACAGACTGCTGCATATTTGTAGAGACTAAAACCAAACTAGGACAAACACCAACGTACAGAAATTGGCAGTATATTTATAGGCATGGAAATACCATCAATCATGCCAGGGGCGGGGTCGCAGCTCTCCTAAAACCAAAAGTTAAACTTGGAAGAGCAAATCCTCCTTCCCTCAACAACCCTTCGAACGACTGTCTACATTTTACCATACCCTACTTAAACGACCTGATACACATATTTCTGACATACATACACCCACACTCCAACCTAGAACAAAACCTACTGACCAAGGCAAGCATCTATAAATATGCAATAATTATAGGCGACTTTAACTTGAACAGAAACAAAACGAAACAACTTAAAATATTTTTACAAAATTCCGACTTTATAAAACAGCACACCCCACCAACTTTTCTGATGCCCGCAAACCCAGATTCAACACCAGACGTTCTACTGCACACAAGAAACCCAACAAACACCATCAACAACATAAACTTAACCAACGAACTTGGATCCGACCACCTGGCTATTACGTTTAACTCATTCCAATGTATTCCTGGGTTTCAGTCAATTTCATTTTCACCAATTATGGTGTTGCAGACTTTCTTGCAACAAACGAAGCTTCAACACCCTAAATTCCCTTCGAATAGGCGCCCCATAAAAATTGTCTGGGTCCTTCCTCTTTCCTCGCCTCTCCCACCCGATGTTATAAAGATTTTACCTGAAGAATGTGTGTGTGCTTTTGCAGGCGGACAGGGAAGAAACTCTCTAGGTAGTACGAGTTCGATAATCGAGCCAGAAACATCGACCCCACCGGCACTTGTGTGCACCCTCTCACCCCCTTTGTTTTTTGGTTTACCCGGCGTCTAATTTGACACGGGCCCCTGTAGTCGATAGTGGTTTTATTGTGCAATAAAGGGCGCAGTACCTTTAGTGATTGGAACCACAACCCCTTACAAAATCCACAACTTTGAACTCCTCAAGGTATTATTTGTTTTGTACTGGAAATTGGTGCAGTACCAGACGGAAACAACTCTCGAAGCTCAACAGGTCTAGTTCGTCAGGACCGACTTAAGGAAGTATTAAAAAATAAAATTCTCTGGAGGCTGACGGACAGAAGATTGCTTGACGCCAAAACTGTAAGTTTTTAAACTTAATTGCCACTTTGGACGCCAACTTTTTCCCGTCAAAGACTGACGGTAGTGCTATATACACCGACCCGGTGTTTGAGTGATTTAATGTGATATCACCATTTAATTTGAGACATTCGTACACGGTTTTTGAACATTTTTCGCGTTTTTAGTTAGTTTGTTATTGATCAGTTATTTTTTCTCACTCATTTAATTTTAAGGTAAATTATTTTGATTTAATTAAAATTGGGAAGAAAAGAGTGAAAGTTGTTCCACTTATTAATTATTTTATTAATATATAATTTCAAAGGCAATGATTGTGTTTTTGTCGTTGCAGTCTTATTAAAGCTCAGAACGGAGAAAAAATAGAAACCACCCTGGAAAAATAGTCTCTTTATCGTTTATGTTACGTCACAAGGATAAATTGTGAGTCCCTAGATTATTCCACTGATAAGTGCCAACATTGTCAGTGCGAATCATTCATATGGCGTTATGTGATGATCCATGCGTTTCGTCCCGGGCCTACCTATTGGACTCGTCAGTTTACCTAAGCCTTACTGACGAGTCCAATAGGTAGGCCCGGGACGAAACGCATGGATCATCACAAAACGCCATAATTGGTGACAATGAAATTGATTGAAACCCAGGAATGCATTGGAATGAATTAAAGTACAGTCAGGAAAAGAATATACAATTACGTTTAACATAGACTTACAACATACGCAACCTACCTCCAATACACCTCCTATAGAGAAAAACTTAAACCTAACAAAGACTGACATAGACAAAGTGAAACAACATATACATGACTACATTCAATCACAAGCACAGCACATTTCAATAGAAACCATACAACAACAACTTACACTAGCGATACGAAAATTTAGCGCGGAAATAAAAAATGCTTTCGACCGACATACACTGCCCAAATACATACTGAGACTAATAAAACATAAGAGAGAACTGTACAGACTATATACAAACACTCAAAATAACGACCTAAAAAAGACTGAACCAAATTAACAGAAACATTAAAACTTTGATTGGACAATACCGACAAGACAAATGGCTAGAAACATGTAAAGAAATACAGAAGGACAAAGGCAAAACATACTGGCGAAAAATTAAGAAACTAGCGCAATACAAAAAACTGGCACTACTGACACAATTGACGAAAACGGAATAGAACGTTACACAGACAAAGAGAAAGCGGACGCGTTCACCAGACACTATCAAAGGGCCTTCAGCATATCGACAAAACCTAACTTCGACAATGACAACTGGAGCTTGATCAACCACTGGTGCTTGAACTATTTTAATATCTCACCAAACTACACCTACAAACTGATCACAGACACAGAGTACGATGAAGCCCTAGCGCACATCAAAAAGACTGCACCGGGGAAAGATCAAATTAAGGCAAAACTCTTGAAAAGCCTAACTCAAGAAACACACAAACTGATCCTAACTGAATTGAACAACTGCATCACAAATGGCAGAATCCCAGAAACATGGAAAAACGGCTTAATAATCCCTATACCCAAAAATGGACTGGAGAATACACAACCGAGCAACTACAGACCAATTACACTACTTCCAGTACTAAGCAAAATTTTTGAATACATAATAAAGCAGCGGCTTGAAAAAGTGATTGGAAAATATATACCTACCGACCAATTTGGTTTCAAACAACATCACTCGACTGGTCATCCGCTCTTTATTTTGGCCAACAATATACAAACTACCCACCTAACTGACAGAAAGACAGCTTGCTTGTTTATGGGCATTAACAAGGCTTTTGATAGTATCTGGCATAGAGGCTTACTATACTATACAAACTACACACACCAACATATCTACTACACACCATAAAGAACTTACTAGAAAACAGACAACTACAAGTACGAATTGACAAAACACTGTCATTTTCTTTTTCCCCTGAACAAGGGCTCCCTCAAGGATCCCCGCTCTCACCGTTTCTCTACAATATATACTGCCATGACATATACAATTACAACTTACCAGACAAAAATCAAATCGACAGATCGGCATACATATTACAATACGCAAACGACACGGCACTTATTGTACATGACAAAACTACTGAGAGAGCAGCTCAAAGACTCCAAACACTAACAAGCAACACAATGACATGGTTTTATAAACGGAGACTAACACCAAACCCTTCAAAAAACCAACTTCTGCTCACAAACCACAGACTCAACGCTGACTCCCCTACAATAACTGCAGACGGCCAAACGACACAACCAAAAAACGACGTAAAATACCTTGGAATCACAATTGACCACAAACTTAAATTCACTAAACACATACGAAACATCAGGGCAGAAACAATAAAGAGAACAAAACACTTCCGATCGCTAACCTACAAAGACAGAGGAATTAGCACAAACACCGCCACCGAAATATATAAAGCTATGTGTAGACCCTTGCTAGACTATGGACATATACTCATGACCAACGGAACAGAAAGGACAAAACGTTATTGAATGATTCGCACTGACAATGTTGGCACTTATCAGTGGAATAATCTAGGGACTCACAATTTATCCTTGTGACGTAACAAACACGATAAAGAGACTATTTTTCCAGGGTGGTTTCTATTTTTTCTCCGTTCTGAGCTTTAATAAGACTGCAACGACAAAAACACAATGATTGCCTATGAAATTATATATTAATAAAATAATTAATGTTGGAACAACTTTCACAGTTTTTTCTAAATATAATTAAATCAAAAAATTTACCTTATAATTAAATTAGTGAAAATTGATGACGGATTAATACCAAACTAACTAATAACGCAAAAATGTTCAAAAAAACACAGTGTCCGAATGTCTCAAATGCAATGGTGATATAACATAACACTACCGCCAGCCCTTGACGGGAAAAAGTTGGCGTCCAAAGGGGGAATTAAGTTTAAAAACTTACAATTTTGGCGTCAAGCAATCTTCTGTCCGTCAGCCCCCAGAGAATTTTATTTTGTACGACTTGCCTTAAGTCGGTCCTGACGAACTAAACCTGTTGAGCCTCGAGAGTTGTCTGGTACTACACCAATTTCCAGGAAAATATATAAAATATCTTCAGGAGTTCAGAGTTGTGGGTTCTGTAAGGGGTTGTGGTTCCAATAACTAAAGGTACTGCGCCTTTTATTGCACAATAGAAGCACTATCGACTACAGGGGCCCGTGTCAAATTAGACGCCGGGTAAACCAAAAACCAAAGGGGTTGAGAGGGTGCACACAAGTGCCGGTGGGGTCGATGTTTCGGGCTCGATTATCGAATGCGAACTACCTAGATAGTTTCTTCCCTGTCCGCCTGCAAAGGCACACACACATTCTTCAGGTAAAATCTTTATAACATCGGGTGGGAGAGGCGAGGAAAGAGGAAGGACCCAGACAATTTTTATGGGGCGCCTATTCGAAGGGAATTTAGGGTGTTGAAGCTTCGTTTGTTGCAAGAAAGTCTGCAACAGTTATATACAAACAACAGAACAAATTGCACTAAGACTAATAACACGAATAAGACACCCCCAAAACCCACTACACAACCCCCCCACCCAACTACTATACGAACGCACAAACATGACAAAGACTTCGGAAAGACTCATACATCTACAGACAAAATGGACAAACAACCCCTACAACGGGACCATACTGAATCCCCTTTGTCTCACAAGACCAACCAGACAATCCCGCTTCCGTTTCCCTACATCAACGCTACTCGAACACTTACTACTGGACAAAAAAATAATTTTTTCTTGTCATTAGAATTGGAAAGTTTATTTAATAATATTGTTAACCTAGAATAAGAGAATTTTCATATTTGTTTTTTATTTAGATTAAGACTACATGTATTGAACAAGGGCAGAAAGACCGATAGGTCGATAGCCTTTTTTTTAGAAATAAAGATGTTTACTACTACTGTAAAGGAACATTGTTAACCGAAGAATCTCTCACTATTGTGAAGCAATGAAGCTTCAGGGGCATTTATGAGTGAAAGTTCGAACGCTTGAACTCAATTTTGGACGGATTAAATGCAACAAAAACACCATGTGATTTTTAAGCGTTTTATTTCCAGATACTCCTAAAGACAGGTTTTGCCATTGTTACGTGCAAATATTTTGCCGTAAACCTGTTAATTTGTTTTCGACCTCGGCATGCGTGTGCAAGTTATTTGCCAAGCATATCTGTTTTGGTTTTTTTTATCATAGAGTTAAATTTTGGCTGTAAAATCCGAATCTAGCAAATTTGGCGATCCTCATCGCAGTTTCGATTCTTATCGCAGGTGAAAAAAATGTTTGGTAGATTGCGGGATCACGTGTCCGTTAGGGCCAATGAAATTGGTGATTTTTGATTCCTGCTCCAACGGAAGGTTGGGGGGAGGAAAAACTTCTACTGGTGTGACGGTAGATTTTTGGTGGTTGAAGAATTAATTAGGCCGTGACGATCAGATCGGCAGGTCGATTTTTGAGTTTGTTCCGCACGGTCGGGCTTTGAGATTTTCATTGTGTTCAGCGCTACCGCATGGTCGGTTATTTGAAAGGTTTTAGAATCAAGAAATTTATTGATGATGCTTGCAAGAGGCCTTGATTGATGGTTTGCAAGAGGTTTGCAAGAGTCGGCGATTTGAAGTTTTGGGACCCAAGAACCAGATAGACGAATCCATGATGGCCGTTATGACCACGTGGAATTGATCCGTGGAGCAATTCAAAACCAGCTCTTTTGGGGAACTTCAGCGGGACCTTTGGATTTTTGACGTGGAGGCTGGTTCTGGTGTTTTCCATTTTGGTAGAAGTTGTATGCTACTTGGAAGCATGCTGGCGCCCAACTTTTGGTGAAGACTTTGTTTTTTTTTATCAGTTTTTTTTATGACAGTTTTTTTTTATAATAGGAATTACTAACGTTTTATAGTTAATTGCTTGTGCTGAAACATTCAAGTTCGACTGCATTCAGTTCATTTTGTTTCTTTTTACTTTAATTGCGATTCACAGTCGGACCTGAGTGATTTCCTTATTTATTTTGGTACCCCTTTACTGTGGATTTTTTTATTTTTATTTATGATCACGACCGATCCCCATTGGAAGACCTGCGAGGCCACTGACTGAAGTGATCACTCCAGCAGGTCCCCCTCAGGGCCCTTCCCCTTCACCATCCAGGCTTGATTGAAGTTAAGGTATCCATAGATTAAGGGTGCTACCAAAAATATCCGAGTGATACACTCGAAGTAAATTTATATATTTTTTTTACCTTTATTACTCTCAGTAAAATTGTTAACTTGTTTAAATACATTAGTTGTGCAGTTGAATTTGAGTGTGTATAATTTTGTATTGTCCATTGAGCGTTCCAAAAATTGTTCACTAGCCGCAAAGTACTAGCTCTTGCTCTAACTCACGCCCGAGATAAAATAAATATAGTTGGAAGTGAAATTCATAACAAATTGGCGCCCAACGTGGGGCTCGATTTAATTTTTTTGGAAGCGCTAAATGGACACTTACGATTCAGGTTTCAATGCAGGATATTTTTGGTCTGTTTAGATATAGTTTGATCGATTGAGGGTTGCCGGTATATCTTGTTATATATTTTCGATATTCTTTTTTTTGGTACTGCGGTTATTTTTTTATATATTTTGATACAGTCTGGTAGGTAGTCATGGGGTGGCAAATCAATGCGTTGCATGCTCATGAGCTGGATTATGAAATCCAGCTTCGGGGTCTTAAACCCAAGGGTCCTGTTGACGATCGCCGAAAGATTCTGAGGGGTTTGCTGTCGCAGGAGAGTGCAAATCGGAGTTTTTCTCAACCTAAAAATTCTTGCGAATTTGATAGGGATCACAGGGAAATCCTCGAATCCTTGGTCGATTTAAGAGCTAAGATTTCTGATTTTGTGGGAACTTCTTGTGACGTTAAGTATAAGAACTTAACCACCCGGCTCTGGCATGTCACCGGTCGTATAAACCGAATGATTGTTGGCTCCGATGCTGAACAGAAGATTCAGGAGGATGTGTTGGTCCAAATTTTGATGTTAGAGAGTGATCTCGACAGCAAATTGAATCCGGTGACTTCTACTCCCAACACGACTGCTTCGAATCCACCTCAATTTAATATGCCCAGTCACTCCGTACCAGTCTATAAATGGGGGTTTGAATAAATTTACGGGAGAGGGCTCCATTATGGCATTCCTGGAGAGGGTAGAGGCTCTCAGAGTTTCGCGAAATTGTAGTATAGAGGAACTGTTTGCGTCGGCTGGTGATTTGTTCGAATCCCAGGCTTGGACTTGGTGGCATAACCACCACATTAAAAATCGATTTGTAAATTGGGAGGATTTGGTTGATAAATTAAAAGAAACATTTTTGCGAGACCATTATGATAGGAATTTGTTGGAGGAAATTAAATCGAAGAAACAGGACTCTAAAGAATCGGTGGCAATGTTTATTAGTTCCATGGAGGGTCTATTTAATCGCCTGATTGTAGCTCCCAGTGAGAAAGACATAGTCGAGATTATTCAGGAGAATTTGCTTCCGGACTATGTTAAGGCCCTTGCCCTTCAGGACATATCATCCATTGCTGCTCTAACCAAGCTGTGTAAAGACTGGAAAATTCTTTCCAGGTTTCCGGAACATATAGGGCCCCTGTTGCTCGAGCTAGGTTGATGGAACCTGACTTGAGTAGACCCGGTTTCTCCGGTCATGTCAATGTGGTGGAGTCAAGTTTCTCTTGCTGGAACTGTCAACGGTCTGGTCATAGGCATTCGGAGTGTTCGTCTCCGAAAACCTTGTACTGTTACGGGTGTGGTTTTCGGAACGTTACCCGTCCGAAATGTCCGAACTGTTCAAAAAACGAGCGCGGCTCTGGCGAGAGAAGTGGCAACTTTCTCGTCAGAGAAACTTCCCGACCAACTCCCGCTTCTACCAGAGGCCAAAAATCCAAGCAGTGAACGACTACCGATTTAGTTTCCCTGACTGGCGTGAGTGGCTTAATGTGGTTAAGGAATTTTTTTGTCTCAAGGAGAATGTTCCTGTTCAAACTCCTCACCCTGTGGGATCTCATTTCTCTCATCCGTCAATGTCAGTAAACCCCTTGTTTGTTAAAAAGGAATTTGACGAGCGCCCTTATCTGGATGTCCAGATTCTTGAGCATTCCTTTTTGGCATTGGTTGATAGCGGGAGTTGTGCTTCCATCTTGGGTTTTGAGGGTTTGCATGTGCTGAAATCATTGAACCTATCTCTGTCAACGGATGAACCGGTTCATATTACTACTGCTGATGGCCAGGCGCAGAGTGTATTGGGTTTTGTTTGGGTCCCTGTAACATTGAATGGCATGACGAGACCAATTAAGATTTTAGTAATTCCGTCTTTAAAACAGAATTTAATTTTGGGTATCGATTTTTTGAAAGAGTTCGGTATTAGAGTAAATTTTCAAAGTTTGTCATATTCGACAAGTCTTTCAGTGTCAATAGTCAATAAATTGCAGTCTCCTAACGAGTTAACTAACAATCAATTAGAGCAATTAGACCATATGAGGGAACTATATAAATCCATTGCACCAGCAGATAAATTGGGCTTAACCCACCTTATTAAACATTCTATTGATACTGGCAATGAAAAACCTTTTAGACAAAGACAGTACCCTTTATCTTATGCAATGCAGAAATGCCTTAATGAGCAAGTCGATTCAATGTTGCAAATGGGAATTATAGAACCGTCAAATTCACCCTGGTGTTCACCTATGTGGTTGGTCAAGAAGAGTGATGGTTCGTTCAGAGTATGTCTTGATGCTCGGAAGTTGAATTCAGTTAGCATTCCTAGCGCTTATCCAATGCCATTAATCGATTCAATCGTAACGAAAGTACGAGATGCTCGATTCTTGTCCTCCATTGATCTGAAGCAAGCTTTTCATCAGATTCCTCTTGATGAAGCATCAAGACCAAAAACCGCTTTTGCAGTGCATGGAAGAGGCATGTTCCAGTATCGTGTTTTACCTTTTGGATTGCATGACAGTGCTCAGAGTATGTGCCGATTGATGGATATGGTTATCGGACCTGCCCTGGAACCATATGTTTTTTATTATCTAGATGATATTATTATTGTCACGCCGGATTTTGATACCCATTGTGGGATTTTGAAGAAACTTTTTCTTCGACTTAAAGATGCTGGTTTAACGATTAATTTGGAGAAATGCCAATTCTGTAGACCTTCTTTGAAGTTCTTGGGCTATGTTGTGGATCATGAGGGATTGCGAACGAACCCTGATAAAATTTCGGCCATTATAGATTATCCTGTTCCCCGGAATGCTACTCAGATTCGTAGACTTGTTGGTTTGATTGGCTACTATCGAAGATTTTTGAAGGACTTTTCTTCTTTGTGTAGTCCGATTACAGATTTGTTGAAAGGTAGGAAAAAGGGACAACCTGTCCAGTGGAATGAGCAAGCCAATGAGTCATTTATAAAAATTAAGGAGTGTTTGACATCAGCTCCTGTTCTTGCTAGCCCTGACTATAAACGGCCTTTTGTTTTAATGTGCGACGCCTCAGACACTGGAGTAGGTAGTGTTTTGTACCAAGAGGAAGATGGATTAGAGCATCCAGTTGCATATGCCAGTCGAACCCTGAACAGGTGTCAAAGGAAATATACAACTACTGAGAAAGAACTGTTAGCTGTTCTCTTTGGAATTGAAAAGTTCAGATATTATTTGGAAGGCACGCAATTCACTGTCCACACTGATCACTCTTCGTTAGTTTGGCTAAATAACATGAAGAATCCTTCTCCTCGAATAGCTAGGTGGATTGTTAAGTTATCCCAGTATTCATTTACCATCGTTCATCGGAAAGGGGTTTGCAATAATGTAGCAGATGCTCTTTCTCGAAGTCTGGAAACCGTGTCCGTTTTGAACCTTACGAAATTAAGTGTTGATAAATTTTATAAGGATTTAATTGGGAAAGTTCAAGAATTTCCAGACCGATATCCTACTTTTAAAGCTGAAAATAACATTCTGTATAAGCACATTTTCCCGAAATATGCGTTGGATGGAAACATCTGTGATTGGAAAATTGTGGTTCCTAATGCACATAGATTGGAAATTCTTGAAAAATTTCATAATCACGAAACTGCCGGTCATTTGGGTATGTCTAAAACTTTAGCTAGGGTTTCTGAACTGTATTATTGGGCGAATATGCGGGAAACTGTGTATCAGTATGTTAGGAAATGTTCCGTTTGTGCTGCAAGTAAATCCAGTAAATTACCTCAGGCCGGTCTCATGGGAAATTACCGCAATATTAATTTTCCTTTTCAGTTAATTTCCGCAGATCTGATTGGACCATATCCTAGATCTAAATCTGGTAACCAATACGTCCTGGTGGTCGTAGACTGGTTTACGAAATATGTGCTTGTTCATCCGATGGCGAAGGCGACTTCGAAGGCAATTGTTAAATTCATTGAGAATCAAGTGTTTCTTATATTCGGAGTTTGCCAAGTTTTTGCTTGCGATAATGGAAGTCAGTTTACTAGCAAGGAATTTAAAGATTTAATGAAGAAGTATAATGTTCAAAAGACTTGGTATAATGCTAAATATCATGCTCAAGTTAATCATACAGAGCGGGTTAATCAGACTATCATCACTGCCTTAAGATCTTATATTCATGAAAATCACCAAACTTGGGATCAGTCTATTCACCAAGTCGCTCAGGCCATCCGATTAGCAAAGCATGAGGTTACTGGATTTTCTCCTGCATTTTTGAACTTCGCTAGAAATATACCTGTTGATGGTTCTTTTTATGGTTTGATTGCTGAAAATTCTAGCAATAAAGTGGATATTTCAAGTTCAGTGCATAACCCCGATACAGTTCAAGAAATGCCGGCTATTTATCAGGATGTTCAAAAGAAATTATATGATTCGTACTTGAAGAGTAAAAAACGGTATGACTTGAGAAGGAGGTCTGTTAAGTATCACGTGGGTGACTGTGTTTGGAAAAAGAATTTTGTTTTGTCAAAGGCCATTGATGGGTTTGCCGCAAAGTTAGCCCCTAAATTTATTCCCTGTATTGTAACCAAAGTTATCTCAAATTTGGTTTATCGGTTGAGTGACCGCGATGGTCGTGATTTGGGGAACTGGCACGTTTCGGATATTAAGCCCGATGTAACGATTGATGATGATTAACGATGATGAACAATTCCGCTCTACAGACAGGGGCGTACCTTGGTGTGTGTGATCAGCTTGGCGCAAAACTTGATGATCGCTCACATTGAGGTTTGGAAGAATACTTCTGTTCAGTATTCTGGAGGTGGTAAAAGTCCACCAAGTGTTAGTGCGGAGTAATCTTCAATCGCTTCGCGCTTATTGTGTCAGCTGTGCAAATGGCTGACCGTATCTCAATGTTGTCGTTGGTTGTTTTGCGGTTTTTAGTTTAGGGTTGTTTGGTTTTGGCTTGAATTGTGTGATGCCCATTTCTCCAGAATGATTAGTGTCGATCATCACAGGGGTTTTTTTATTTCCTCTGTTGGATCAACCTCAGTTAATCCTACAGCTTCACCCTTACGGGTCGATAAATTCAGGTTGATGTGGTGTTGATTGCTATTGATAGCGATATTTTCTTTTTTGTTTTAATGCCGCCCTATGGTCTTTATTTTTTTTTTGAGACCCGTAGGATTTTTGTTCATAGTCGATGTTTAAAGTTCCGACGTTACCTCTCCGTCTAGCTAGCCTTCAGCGGTGCGACGGCTTTAATTGTAAGTTTTGGCATTAACGGTAATGGTCTGGTTCGCCATTGGTGTTGCTCTTTAGGACATAGATTGTAAGTTTCGGCATTAACGCTGATGGTTGAGGTTCGCTATTGGTGTTGCCTGTAAGGACCTAGTTTTAAAGTTTAGCTCAACGCTTGTCGTCTGGATCCGTGACAGGTGTTTGCTCTTCAGGATCTAGTGAGTTTATTGCGAGAAAAAAAAAATTTAAACTTGGGTGTTTAAAATTTTTTTTTTTGGTTACTTAGGGGAGTGTGTTACGTGCAAATATTTTGCCGTAAACCTGTTAATTTGTTTTCGACCTCGGCATGCGTGTGCAAGTTATTTGCCAAGCATATCTGTTTTGGTTTTTTTTATCATAGAGTTAAATTTTGGCTGTAAAATCCGAATCTAGCAAATTTGGCGATTCTCATCGCAGTTTCGATTCTTATCGCAGGTGAAAAAAATGTTTGGTAGATTGCGGGATCACGTGTCCGTTAGGGCCAATGAAATTGGTGATTTTTGATTCCTGCTCCAACGGAAGGTTGGGGGGAGGAAAAACTTCTACTGGTGTGACGGTAGATTTTTGGTGGTTGAAGAATTAATTAGGCCGTGACGATCAGATCGGCAGGTCGATTTTTGAGTTTGTTCCGCACGGTCGGGCTTTGAGATTTTCATTGTGTTCAGCGCTACCGCATGGTCGGTTATTTGAAAGGTTTTAGAATCAAGAAATTTATTGATGATGCTTGCAAGAGGCCTTGATTGATGGTTTGCAAGAGGTTTGCAAGAGTCGGCGATTTGAAGTTTTGGGACCCAAGAACCAGATAGACGAATCCATGATGGCCGTTATGACCACGTGGAATTGATCCGTGGAGCAATTCAAAACCAGCTCTTTTGGGGAACTTCAGCGGGACCTTTGGATTTTTGACGTGGAGGCTGGTTCTGGTGTTTTCCATTTTGGTAGAAGTTGTATGCTACTTGGAAGCATGCTGGCGCCCAACTTTTGGTGAAGACTTTGTTTTTTTTTATCAGTTTTTTTTTATGACAGTTTTTTTTTATAATAGGAATTACTAACGTTTTATAGTTAATTGCTTGTGCTGAAACATTCAAGTTCGACTGCATTCAGTTCATTTTGTTTCTTTTTACTTTAATTGCGATTCACAGTCGGACCTGAGTGATTTCCTTATTTATTTTGGTACCCCTTTACTGTGGATTTTTTTTATTTTTATTTATGATCACGACCGATCCCCATTGGAAGACCTGCGAGGCCACTGACTGAAGTGATCACTCCAGCAGGTCCCCCTCAGGGCCCTTCCCCTTCACCATCCAGGCTTGATTGAAGTTAAGGTATCCATAGATTAAGGGTGCTACCAAAAATATCCGAGTGATACACTCGAAGTAAATTTATATATTTTTTTTACCTTTATTACTCTCAGTAAAATTGTTAACTTGTTTAAATACATTAGTTGTGCAGTTGAATTTGAGTGTGCATAATTTTGTATTGTCCATTGAGCGTTCCAAAAATTGTTCACTAGCCGCAAAGTACTAGCTCTTGCTCTAACTCACGCCCGAGATAAAATAAATATAGTTGGAAGTGAAATTCATAACACCATACTTACTACTTGCTAATCCAGTCCTAATAACCAGTTACACTTCATAGTTTCGCAGCATCAACGATAAATAAGTGTAGGCCACTTTGACCGTCTGCAAGGAGAAAAATTGCACCTTTTAGCTTGTTTTTTAACCCTTCAGTTCCAGGCAGCTTACACTAATAGCCGTGTTGGTGCTCATTTGA
Source organism: Dendroctonus valens (assembly GCA_024550625.1). Classification (NCBI taxonomy): domain Eukaryota; kingdom Metazoa; phylum Arthropoda; class Insecta; order Coleoptera; family Curculionidae; genus Dendroctonus; species Dendroctonus valens. The sequence goes on from JAJTJO010000098.1 coordinate 1,694,202, forward strand.
AAAAATGGGCCGGCAGTCAGCCCTAACGGTTTCCGGGCGCCCATGCTCATTGTTATAAAATAGGGCTTGATTTGTTGGCTGTAATCCTCCCAATTGCTCTCGAAAATTGCGTCTGATATCTTAGAGCTCTGGAATGTTTTTTTTATTGAATCCATATGTTTCCGAATGTTAAGTTAATTTATCACCTCCAAGGAGATTTCGTTGGCGCTCCATGATAGAATAAAAATTTGCGACAGCAACAAGATCACGATGGTCAAAAATGCTATAAAGTCACCAGTTGTGGTTTTCTGGAATTAATTCATACAGCCACATATTTTGTTTAACTAAATATATGGAGATTTCATCCGAAACTCGTTGGAAAAGCATGGGTTTTATATGGGAAATACTCACCACAACCAACTGAATTATTCCCGCAGCTAAGCCGATCGAATTCAGCAAGAATTCTAGTAACATCACGTATTTGGTATTGTCGTTTAAGGCCTTAACGAATCTGCAAAAGAAAATTTGTTTAGTTGATCATTTTGTTTCTCGCAAGTCCTTCTTGTCCCACATAGAAGCCCGTATATGTATGATCATAAAAGATGTTTTTTCTTGCTTTCTCATGTTTGTAATTCTTTCTAATATTGTAATTCTAATTTAATGCGAATGCTGAAAAGCGTTCTTAGTTCTTGACTCAGAGGACTGGTGGAGTTGCAAAGCTCTAATTTTCATTGCAAGATCGAGCTTTAACTGCGCACTTTTATATATAAAACATCGCTTTTCCATTCGAAATTATCTCACCTGGTTGAGCTTCGATCATACTGGTGCTTTTCATTAAGCATATGCACGTTGGAGGAACTAATGTTCAAAAAACCTTAGAAAATTGTTCCAGAAAAGTGATATTTTTCATTGTTCGAGTATTAATAAAGAAAAATACGCATTTTACTGAATAAAAGTTGGCTCAGATTGTGCTCAAGCCGTGTTCAGTTTAATTCAGTGTTCCTCAAGACAAGTTTCACGGTAATATAGGAGAAGCTTTATTTTGAACACGGTATAAATTTCTCCCACATGAATTAACGACTCTTCATAACAAATTTTTCTACTTTTCTTTTTTCCTGAACCTAACGGGGTATGACTCGTTCCGGACATACACTGAGAGGCTGGGCGGATGGTGGCTGCGTCTAATGCACGGACGCCAGGGATACCCCGGAGCATGCCTTATTTCACTGTTCGCACGAAAAAATTAGCCATGGAGGCGGACCCGGAAGTCGATATTCTGAGCCCAGAAAACATCATCTCGATCATGATGTCTGGAAAGAGGGCCTGGGACAGGATTGAGAATTATATGATTGACGTCATGAAGGCCAATGAGGCAGAGGAAAGGACGATGGTTGACCCGCTCTGAACAGCGACGGGCTAGAAAAGTGGCAGGCTGGAGCACCAGCGATTCAAATCCCACGGGATAGTCCCCTGGTTCTCCTAGAGGGGGAAGTTTTTAGTCGGCAGGCGGTCTTGCACGAATCCGACACGAGCCGGCTCACAGGATACCAGGCCGGTAGTCTTTAGAAGATTTTTTACCCCACGCCGGAAATAAAAAGGTTGGGTTAGTTTGGTTTGGAGTTCGCGTCGAGCATCCATAGCGAACGGATGATTTCCGGTGCGGTCCGCATAAGGGAAAGTTCCTAATGGCCATTGAGGCAAAAGTTTTGACGAACATAAGGTTAGAGTGATACGTGCGTATAGACAAAAATTAGTGTAGTTCAGTGTTTCTTACGGGGTGCACCTAGGACGAACAGGAAAAACAGGACAAGCTTTTAAAAGTAAAAACACATACATTTAATTCAAAGCCATCAAATGTGCCCTTAAACCGCCGAGTCTGCTACCTGCCTAGCCCCAGCCAGACGGCCCGCTGGTTTTGCGGCATTGCCGCTGTGTGGTATCTCTAGCAACAGAACTTTAATGTGTCCCGCCAGAACTTTGTTTGTAGGCTGCACAACAGACACTTTTAGGCTTTTTTAGCAAGGATTTTATTTTTTTTAGCTAGGACATATTATTGTTAGTCAGCATAGTAGCAGTAGACATTATATCACCCATTCCGATTCGTGGCCACACACATGAATAAGCGCGAGAGGGGACCCGTTGGGGACAAAACCCCCCGCCCAGCTCGGGGGGTTTCGTGGCTTTCGTCCGAAGCGTAAGGATGAAAGGCAACCACGATCCTAACGGTGGCCGAAGCGGTCATGGGGGAAGAAGCAATAATGGAAAGTTCCGTGAAAGGAAACCATACGCAAGCAAACGAGCACAGACCCAGGGAATAACCGCGAAACAGCAACGAGCTGGCGGTAGAGCTTGACCAACAGGAAAAAAATGAGAGCGCTGAAGCAGTCGCACTGATTGCCCTGGCCCTGGAAGCAATCTCAAAACTTGGAAAGGACCTAGAGAAATAGATTGAGAATAATTCTAAGCTTAGGTAGCCCTTCCAATAGGTAGACCCGGGACGAAACGCAGGGCTCATCACATAACACCATAATTAGTGACAATAAAATTGACTGAAAACCCAGGAATACATGGGAATAATTCTAAGAGAGAAAGAAAGGATATCTGTGTGAAACTAAAAAGACAAATGCGCATAACAAGCAGCCCAGAGATCACAAACTGGCTGAACAAAAAAAAAGTGAATTCACCGGAAAGGTCACACACAACACAGGCACACAGACAGGCAGCAGGGAAGCAATAACGCACCTGGGTATCCACGACAGCTACAGCGCCCTGACGGAAATTCTCAAAAAGAAATGGGACTCGGTGGTATACACTAACACCGAGTTAAAGGCAGGCAACTCGCTGGAAACTGATGACGGCACAACGAACGTGCTGCTGATATTCAAGGACGGGCAAGGAAAGGAGAGCCTCATCGAGAAGCTGTTCAGGGAAAAACGACCCGAAATGAGTGAAATGGAGGAAGACGTCGGCATCCTGGAACCACAGGTTAACATGAGAACGAAGTCGCCAGCCAAAACTACAAAAAAAATAGTTAAAATTGCCTACAGCGACGAGGAAGACGTCTACAATAAGCTCACTAGGCTAAAGCATGACACGACGGGAGACCAACGCATTGCCACACACCAAACCAGGGGAATAAAATCCGTAATGCTGAGGAAGATGTTTGAGGAAATATTCCACAAAACATCAAGCAAAGTGGCAATATATACCAGGTCGAACTCGCCAAACCAGCCTACCACAACGAACATTATAGAAGCCACAAACAGAAATGGAAACACCAATAGCAGAGAAAGGAAAAGTTTCGATATAGTGGTGGGCAACAAAGAGAAAACGTTCCAGGAAACCCTAAAAGACGTAAAGGATATACTCACGAGCAACAAGCTTGGGGAAGGTATAAAGGAGTTGCGCAGCACAAGGGACGGCCGGCTCGTTAGTACTACAGACAAAAAGGAGGACATTGTATTCCAACGCAACAAGGACTGGGCAGTAAGCTTCAAAGTTGTGGGCACTCACAAGGCCAGGGAACCAATCCACATCAGAGGACTGGAATCACTGGCCTCAAAAGATGATGTAGCTGCCGCCCTGCGACAAAATTTCGAACATATAACGAATGACGACTACAGCCTAAGCGACCTAAGGCCAAATATAAATAATACACAGGCCGTCACCCTAATGATCACAAGGGGTATGGCAAAGGAGCTGCTCAGCGAAAAACACATCAAAATAGGTCTGGTCAGGTGCAGCATGGAAGCCCGGATTAACCTGCAAAGATGTGCCAAATGCTGGAACTATGGGCATCAGCGGCAGAACTGCACAGGGACAGACCGCTGAAAACTGTGCTTCACATGCTGGGAAGACGGACACCAAAGAAGAGTGTGCCCTAAGGTGCCGAACGGCCCAATATGTCAAAAAAAGGGACATAGAGCCGGGAGTGGCAAATGCGACGCCTTCAAGGTGTCCCTAACTGAGGCAGAAAACGCGTTCAAGAAAGACATTCACAAGCGCATAAGAAAAGAACCCAGCACCACAGAGGCGCACAATAATAAGATAATAGAGCTAAAACAGGCCAGTGCGCAAGAATCGTTGAACAGGCCTGAATCCGCTCTATGAACAGGGCCAATAAACAAACCGTCAGCCCCTCCGCGTCACGGCTGACTTACAAGGAACGGTCCTGCGCTTCTTGCAGGTAAACCTCAATAGATGCCGCAAAGCGCATGACCTCCTCTACAAAAAACGGTTGAGGAAAACACTAATATAGTACTCGGGCAGGAACCGAACAAAGCGCTCAGGCATAACACCACACTATGCGACGACGCCAGAGACGGTTTCATCAACATCAGCAAGGGCCTCAAGGTACACAGAGAATACAAGGGAACAGGTTTCGTGGGTATCGAGCTGGAAGACCTAACAGTATTCTCTGTTTACTTCTCACGAAATGGCGACAACGAATACTTTGAGAAACTGCTTAACGACCTGGAATCAATCTTCAATGTTACTGGCATGGACGTGTTGACAGGCGGCGACCTAAACGCTAAAAGTGCGATCTTCGGGGAGGGTAAGTTTAATAGAAGAGGGACGCTTTTGGAGGACTGGATGTCACCAAACGACCTGGTGGCGGTTAACAGAGGGAACGCTCCAACCTTCTCAGGGGGGTCGAGGGAAGACGCTCTATTTGACGTGATGATAGCTACAATACCGGCAGCGGATAAGGTCAAACGCTGGCAGGTGCTAACTGCCGAAGATAACCTAAGCCACCACCATAGCATCACGTACAATTATAGCAGCGGACCGAGACCCCTGAACAGAAACACCCAAGCTGCCAACCTACAGATAGCGAGCCCTGACTCAGTTGCGAAATTCTCTAAGGCCTTTGCACGGTTCGTCCAGCAGCACAAGAAGATCGACACACCGGATGAACTGATGGAGGCCATAACAACGGCATGCGAGGCCACCCTAACAAAGAAGTCGCCCACAGGGAAGAAAAGCGTGCACTGGTGGAACGAGAGATCGCCGAGAAGAGAAAGGAGTGCATAGCGTCGAGAATGCAACTGACAAGGGCAAAAAAGAAAGCATCCAGCGAAGCCCAAGACATTAGGATTCTAAAAGAGCATCAAACAACACGCGAAAAAAGCGCTCAGAAGCCTAATTCAAAGGACCAAATACGAGAAATGGAGAGAGCTGATTGACGATCTTGAGAACAATATCTGGGGGCGCGCTTACCAAATTGTAGGGAAGAAATTTGGCATGCTCAAGCCTCCGACGTCACTGGACATGAAAACCCAGATATTAAAGCTATTCCCGATATTCCCGTCAGACAGTGGCAACTCCACAACATAGACAAGGGCAAAATTCCAACGTTTAGTCTGAAGGAACTAAACAGTGCCGCTTCAGAAATGAAGAGGAAAGCCCTTGGACCGGACAGCGTACCCCCAGAGGTCGTCATTAATCAATCGTTAAGGCTCAAGTCAAGTCAAAGATCAAAGTCAAGCGTTAAGGCTCAAGGGGAAATAATATTAAAAGTATTTAACAAGTGCTTGCTTGAGGGCAATTTCCCAAAAATATGGAAGGAGGCAAGACTCGTGCTCATAGAAAAACCCGGTAAGGATAATAGAGCTGAAAGAAACTCTTCGAGACGCTACTGAAAAAGAGACTCGAAGAAATCATGGACAAAAGACCTATCATCCAAGACACGCAGTTTGGCTTCAGGAAAGGAAGAAGCACATTGGACGCGATCAGTCGCAGGTACAGGCGTACAAGCGGTACAGGAGCACCCTTATCCGGAAATAGACCAACAGATGGGGCGACTACGAAGGATGGGCAAAAGTGTTCATCACAGATCTGAGCGTGTGGCTGCAGGAGGAAAGATACAGGGGCGTGAATTACTTCTTTACGCAGGCAATAAGTGGCCACGGAGCCTTCGGCAGCTATTTAAAAATGATGAAAAGGCAGGAATCTGATGAATGCTGGTGCTGTGGAGAAACGGACACACCGGAACACACCATTTTCGTATGTTGCCAATTCAACGGCAGCAGAGCGATAGCGGAAGGCAGGTGCAGTAAAAGCGTAAACATCGACAAAATCGCGCCCATACTAGCGGATAGAAAAGGATGGATCATCATAAGAGACATGCTAGAGGATATAATGAAGGAGAAATGTCACCTAGAAAAACAAATGAAAGCAGCAAAGCGCTAAGCGGAATATGCCGAGGATCGGCATCCCACCCCCTCCCCTGATGTAATGTGAAAACGGTCCCGGGAGGAGTAGAGGTGTGTAAGAGGGAAGGGGTTAGTCGGTCGGAGACCTTAAGAGCAGGGCTCCAACCCGACACAAGCCGGGCAGATAACAACGCTATGAGCCAAGCACGGATCGTCTGGAAACAGATTCCCTAATCCTCCTTAAAGAAAAAGGGGGGGTTAGTTTGGGTCAGTTTGGTGCTCAAAGGGGTGTACACAGGGGGGCAACACTCACTCGCACCTCCAAGCAGGTGAGCACCGGTAAAGCAGATGGGATATCCAGGGCAGCCAACCCTAGTGGCAGATCTCATCCGGGCAGACGCGAAGGGGGCCATTGATGGACTTGGCTATGTAATAAGGACCAATTTAAAAATTATGGAACACACCAATATAGGAACAGAGATTACTGTGCAGAGGAGGGATACCTCAGTACCGGTCGATGTCGCGGGTGAGCGAGTAGGCCCCGCCCGACCGTCATCTAGCGACTACTCAACCCCACCACTCATGGCGAGAGGCCAGGCCAGGTCGGTGCTTGCTACTAAAATAAGAAACAAAAGCATCAGGCAGCTGCATTGGAAGCTGCCTCGCAGTGTGTCCCTGGAGGAGGGGAAAAAAGGCAAAGGGCGGACACTTCCTTCGAGGGCTCCACTGAGGCCCTCGCAGAAACTGACGCTACGCCTTATAAAAAGAAAGAAAACCTGGAGGCATTCGTCCTGATGGAGACTCTTGAAGCCATTATGAATCTTGGTAGAGAGCTCGCCACCAGGATCGAACAAAATACGAGAAGGGAAATAAAAGACATCTCGCAGAAAATGAGAAAGCAGCTAGACACGCTGGAGTGAGACCTCATCAAGAAATGGTTGGAGGACCATAGATACGAAGGCGTCGACAAAATGTTAATTGACGCGGACACTCAAACCGACAGCAGAGGCATTACGAAAGGCATGCAGACGGCGGAGGACGGGAACCTTGAGACACTGACGGCCGAAGCTGTGGAAACATACGAGAAGTGGGGCGAGATAGCCGAGAAGCCATGGGCAGAGGAAGCCTTCACGAATACTGAGGTCAAGGTGGGAAACCCTTTGAACACAAAAGATAGTACGATTAAAGTGGTCGTAGTGGAACGGAGCAAGGACCCCCACTGGTGAGAGCAGCATTAAGAGCTTGTTCCTGGACAGATTCCCAGACCTGAAGTGTATCGAGGAGGACTTCGCAGTGCTAGAGCTGTCCAGCAAGATACGTACAAAGAGCGCTGCAACGGCAGCAGCGGCGGCAACGAAGAAAGTTATTAAAATTGAGGTGAACAGCGAAAGGGAGCTGTTCGGAAAGCTGCAAGAACTGCTTGATGAGCTCCGCGATACTGGGTGGTGGCACTTCACGAACTGGAGAGAGTGCCATCTGCCAGGTACAGGAAGATGGTTGAAGCGATCTTCCACAATTCAACGACGCAAGCGGTGACATTCACCAGGGCGAGGAAGAGAGATGCCGCGGACAGCAGAGCCGAGAGAAGGACGTATGCCCTAGTGGTGGAGGATAAGGGAAAGTCCTACAATGACACCCTGAAGGAAGTGAAATCCCTGCTGCAGGCAAACAATGCCAGTGACTGCGTAAAGCAGTTACGAAGCACCAAAAAAGGAAAGCTACTCATAACGACGGATAGTGACGACAGGCAGGGAGAAGGCAAGTTCACCAGTTGGGGAGTACACGGGACTCGAAACCCTGTTCATATGGGGGGCCGACTCCCTAACTACCAAGGAGGAAGTATTGGCAGCCCTAAATCAGAACGTACCGGGCTTTGAGAGGAAGCGCCAGAAGGTCAGCGACCTTAGACCGATGGCAAACGATAGGCAGGCATACACTCTCACAATTAAAAGTTATTGCAATTCGAAGCTGGGAAGTTTGCTGCACACCTCAAATATAGGACCAAGGAGTTCACTGAGCACCATAGTGCAAAGCAATGGAATAGAGCGATAAAGGACGCCTACAACTTTTCAAAGATAAGGGTAGGCCGGCACAGCGGACACGCGCCGTATTGGTGGACCGAGGAAGTTCGGGAGCAGCGCGAGCTCTTCATAGGGTTGAGGAGATCTCTGACGAGAAGAAAGGACCCGGCCCGGACGGCCATGCTGATCGAGCAATACAAGGAGGCCAGGAAGGTGCTCAAAAAACGTATTGTGACAGAGAAAAAGATAAAATGGTCGGAACTGTGCGACGAACTAAATGATACCATCTGGGGAGACGCGTACAGACTGGTCAAGAGGAGCTTAAACGGGGGACTGCTGAATAGTCTAACAGAAGAAAGAACCGGATCCATTGAAGAGGCACTCTTTCCGAGGTCGGATGACGCCGAGGAAGGCGCTGCTGCTGGAGCGCCAAGCGGCGGCGAAGCCGTGAGCCTCTTAACAGAGGGAGAACTGCTGACAGCTTGCGAGAGAATTAAAAATAACAGAGCTGCGGCACCGGACGGCGTTCCCCCGGAAGCAGTGATGGAAACTGTTAGGGCGGCCCCAGGCTACACCTTGCGGGTGCTGAACGGTCTGCTTACCATTGGAGAGTTCACCAGGGAGTGGAAGGAGGCGATACTGGTGCTTATCCCCAAGCCCGGCATATCTGCGGAGCTGCCGAGCTCCTACCGTACGCTGTGTCTCATAAACAGTGCGGCAAAGCTCTACGATCACCTCCTCAAGGCGAGACTTGAGGAGGCCATTCAGCGAGAGGGCGGTTTGTCTCGAAACCAGTTCGGCTTCGTTAAAGGGAGATGTACGCTGGACGCAATCAGGTCGGTCCTATAAGTCTCTACTCGCGCGAGAGGAAATAGCAATAACCATTGGAACGACGAGGGCTTGTGCTGCATGATCACCGTTGATGTTAAGAACGCCTTAACACCGTGCCGTGGAGTAGGACTACGAGAGCGCTTGATAGCAGAGCGATTCCCGGTTATCTGAAACGGGTGATTAGGAGCTATCTCCGGGACAGATGCGTGCTGACTCAGGATGGTGAGTGGATTGCCGTGACGGCGGGGATCCCGCGGGGTTCTGTGATAGGGTCGATCCTGTGGGACCTGTTCTATGACGATGTGCTGGGGGCGGTGACGTCGGAGAGTGTTACGGTGTCCGTGGCTGGAGACAGGGACACCCTAATAGAGGAGACGAATAAGGCTTTGCCAGTTGTGGGCTCCTGGCTTGCAGCGAACCAGCTCGAGGTTACCGCGGGGAAGACCGAGGCCGTAATTCTGAGCGGAAAGAGGGACAGGCGGGACGTGCTCTTCCGCATGGGACCGCATATAATTGGGCCCTCAAAGTCTTTGAGATACCTGGGGGTATACTATCGGCGAGAACTTGCGATTTGGAGCGCACGTGGTGGACATGGTGCGGAGGGCGGGCACCAAGCTTGCCTCATTGACCAGGATGCTGCCGAATATTGGCGGTCCGCAGATGGCGAAGAGGGCACTGCTGTATGAGGTGGTGCAGTCAGTTCTTTTGTACTACACCCCTCATGCGCTAGCCTGAGGCAGTCTGTCTAGCAGATTTCTTAAACCTCTATAAAAAAAGGATTAGATTGGGTTCGCGAGTGGGTTGCTGGTCCCATACCGGGATCCTCCCTAGGTGGTGGATAGGGAAATGCTCCTCAGATATGAGGAGTACCGGTCAATCCGGGGCGGACCAAAACCAGCAAGGACTCGACAGTCTCCATGTGAGGAGCGGTACACCAAAGGGCAGTAGGGGCCCAAAGCAGTAGCGAAGGCAACCGTACTGGAGTAGGTGACTCGAACAAGTCCAAACAAACTAAAAAAAATGAAATGTCGGCAAGTAAAAATAAATAACCCCAGGAGGGTACGGCGAAACGCCGGGAATCCCTCCCTACGCAAGTAGGCTGCCGCACGGATTCTGGGGGGGGGGGCAACGAACCGATTACAGGAACAGGTCTTGAAACAAGGTCGGCGACCATCACCACCACCGATTTCAAATGGGATGACATAATGAGGAAATCAATTAGATCCGAGACAGCAGCAACGCCGATGTCCCTGGCGACTCCGATAAGGAAAAGGAAACTGCTGGGTACTTGGATACAGAATAGCTTAATTTATAAGGCTGAAAAAGACCCTTGAAATGGTCGTCAAACTAGGAAGAGATCTGGAAGGAAAGATAGAACAAAACACAAAAAGGGAAGTAAAATAAATCTCTAGAAAGCTAAACAGGCAAATAAATGTGCTAGAAAAGACACATACCAAAATGGGTAGCTGAACATCGTTACGAGAAAATTGAGAGATGGACAATAGAGACAGACACGCAAACAAGCCCAAAGAACGGCTCCAACCTTTTCGAGGCAGGAGTGGGAGGACACCAAAATATTTTTGCTGCTACACCACAGATCCAAGACTTAAAAGAGCGACAAGTCTGTCAAATGTGTAGAAGAACGATAGAAGAAATTAAGGAGACACACACTCAGATGGAGGCATGGGACAAACGCAGTGATTACTGTGCCACCTTGGAAAATATTGACTCTTATGAAAAATGGCTCACTGTTGCCAACAAGGAATGGGATAATGAAAAATTTACGAGCACGGAAATTATAGAGGGAAACCCTGTGGACACAGAGGCCTCAACGGTGAAAGTTGCCCTGATCGAGCCTTCGGACCCACAAATGAACAGGAGCATTCAAGCGCTGTACAAGAAAAGATACCCAGAGCTAATGGAAAGTGAAAACACTTTTGCTGTACTAGAGCAATGTTCCAAATGGAAACAAAAACAAGACGCCGCCGCATGCCAAAAAAGTATAAAGGTAATACAAGGAGACAAGTAGGCCGACCTCTGGGACAGACTTCTGCTTCTGAAAGAAGAGATCATAAATGATGAATGGGTTGCCCTGCACCACATCGAGCGTTGTAGCACCGAACTGCTCAAGAAACTAGTCGAAGCAATCTTCCACGAGGGCCACAGAAAGGTAGCGATCTACACAAACAGGAAACACTCCATCTATAAAAACAAGCGTGACAGGGCGCCAGCACTTAGAAACCAGGACGGGCAATCGTACGGAGAAGTAGTGAAAATGATCAAATGCAAACTAAAGGATACCGAAGCTGCAAAAATAATTAAATAAATTAAAGGCAAAAGGCTGAAGGCAAAATAAAAATCAGTGACACGGGAAGGACTGTGCAATCGATCCATATTAGGGATCTCGATATTATTGTCGCAAGGGAAGAGGTGATGACTGAACTAATGAAGGTAACAGGCAAACTAAGCGAAGCGGACTACGTTTTGAGCGAGCTAAGACCCAACGCGGGAAACACCCAGGCGATGACGCTGATAAAGCAACCCTTTCTACGTGTTGGCCTATCGAGGGGCAAATTGGAAAAGACAGTAAACGTCCACCGTTGCAGCAAATGCTGGGCGGGTATACGACCACTCTGAAGATGCCTGCTCAGGACCGGAAAGGAGAAAAATGTGTTTCAGGTGCGGCAATGAAGGATATGCCGCAGGCACCTGCAGGGAGAGACAAGTAACATGCTCACTCTGTAAGAACGAGAACCAGCACCAGATGGGAACGGCAAAATGCCCAGCTTTCCGTAGGGCCTTGTCACAAGCAAGACGAAGGGTGTCCCGTACAGGTGGACTACATCACACAACTGGAGCTAGATATAACAATCCTTGAGAGAGCTTGTGAAAAAAAAACGCTACTGATCCAAAGAAGAAACCGAAAAGAGGATGTCATAAAATGCCCCCCTTTTTGTACCGCAAGCCAGGCTGATCAAATTTAAAACACATAATGCAAATCAACGTTATGCAATTGAACTTAAACCGACGCAAAGCTGCTCATGCTCTGCTGGCAAGAACGTTAACGGAATAAAACATTGATGTCTTCATCGGTCAAGAACCAAATCAAAGCTTGGCTGTGAGAAGTAGAATGATGCCTGTATATAGATAGGAGCCTGAATTTTTGTAGTGTGAATAGAGATAAGGGTTTCGTCGCTGTAGAGCTGGACAGACTGGTTGTAGTGTCCTCTTATTTCTGCCCCAACGGAATGTCCGACGATTTTGAAAGCCTTATCCGGAATTTGACAGGTTTTGTTACATCCTGCACCAAAAGAGTGATTATTCAGGATATAAAGTCCTTATAGGGTCTCGCGAAACTAACTGGAGAGGTAGGATGCTGGAAGAGCTTGTTCAGGTCCTGGGCATGACTGTTTTGAATACGGGGAACACTGACACCTTATATTCGACTAGAGGAGGGTCGGTCATTGATTTCACTTTGGCTACCGAGGAGCTTGCCCCTTACACAAGCGGGTGGAGGGTGGATGTAGAGCTGGAAAATTTGAGCTATCATAGATCGATTTTCTTCACGGTGATGTCACACAAAAATACCCAACCAATGACAATGCGCAGAGGTTGGAGGATTAACCCTGGATCACTGGAGCGCCCACAGCACGAGCTACACTTCCGAAATGATACAGGAAAGGACCCCGGAGATGCTAATCAGGAAAATAATTACTAATTGTAATAAAAGCCTAAAGGTACATACAACGGGAGGTAGAAATAAGAAACCAGTATACTGGTGGAACGACGAAATCAAAAAGGCCAGAGATCACTGTAATCGTCTACGGCGTAGGTATACCAGGGCGAGAGGAACGGGCACTTCCAGCCAGGAACAGGGCGCCCAATATAAAGAAGCCCGGAAAGAGCTTAAAAACAGAATAAAAACAACATCTGGGGAAAAGCCTACTAAATTGTCACAAAGAGGCTAAAGACGATCTTGCGGGTGCTGCCGGACAGGGCGTGCGTTAGTGGTCAGGTGACTAAGCTGTTTCCAGTAAAGGAAAAAATAGAGTGAAACATACCGATGGAAGAAGAAAGCAATATATCATTGCTTTCTGCTGAGGAACTGGGAGTCGCTGTGGGACGGCTAAAAGCACGGAAGGCGGCAGGACCAGATGGAATTGCACCGGAGATCATAAAGATATTGGCAACGAAGGAGGTTGATAGGTTTCTTGGGGTCTTCAATAAATGTATGATAAGGGGGCATTTCCCGGATATATGGAAAACGACAAGGTTGGTTTTGATTTAGAAACCAAATGAGACACCGGAATTTGAGGCGTCTTATAGGCCACTATGTATTATTGACAGCGTTGGTAAGCTGCTGGAGATGTTCATAAAAAACCGCCCGCAAGAGGAAATGGAGGAAAAGAGGCTTGAGCACCCACAAAAATTTAGATTCACGAAGAGAAAGTCAAATATAGATGCCCTAAGTCTAATCTTAAGGGTGAAGGCCGAAATTCAAAGAAAAGGTCTGAGAAATAGGGAACTGTTCGTACTGGTATTGCTTGACATTAAAAATGCTTTCAATACGACACCGTGGAGGGGAGTTATGGAGGCTTTCGAGAAGGGAAACATAAACTAGTATCGTTTCGTATATTTTCCTGACTGTACTTTAATTCATTCCAATGTATTCCTGGGTTTCAGTCAATTTTATTGTTTATTATTTAAAATGTTACAAATACGTTTCGGTGTCTTTATCCACCATCATCAGTTTGTCTAAAATATATATTTACAGTTATCATCAATTTAAATAGAAAACTTTCACCAAAATTCACATATTAAAATACCAATCACACACATATTAAAAAGTACATCCAAAACATTGGTTTTTAGGTGATGAGTCAGGACAAATTGTCCATTGACATTGTCCAACTAGTGCATCTACTGTGGCGATACCGACGATGCAGAACACACCCTTTTCTACTGCAGGCAATGGAAAATACAACGACTGACCTGCACAACACAAATCGGGGCAATCACCCCACTTAACATAGGCGGTAAAATGACCAGCAGCCTAGACAACTGGTCCGCAGTAAAACAGTTCACCAGGTCCATTCTGGAACAGAAGATTGAAGATGAAAATCTAATGGCAAGCGCAGCAAGAGGGCGAACAACAAGTAAATCACAGTGATGAACAACCAGGGGCGCAGATACAACGGGTGCCCCGGAGAACACCCTTCTGAAGTAATGCGCAAGCGATTCCAGAGGGGCTCCCCCCCGCCTATTGTTGTCACACAGAGGAAACAGTTTTAGCCGATACATGCCCCGCGGGGCGTCAACCCGGCACACCCCTCAGGCGCTAGAACACCAGCCTGAGGCAGTCTGTCTAGCAGATTTCTTAAACCTCTATAAAAAAAAGGATTAGTTTGTGTTAGTTCGGGTTAGTTTGGGTTAGGTTGGGTTCACTTCGCGCCGAGCAGCCATCGTGAACAGTCGATTTCTAGTGCGGTCCGCAAAGGGAAACATCCCAACGACCATAGAGACTAAAGTACTAAAAAGACAATCGTGAAAGTGCTATGAGCGGATAGGAAAAAATCCGAGGAGTGCAGTGGTTTTTGTGAGGTGCTCCTAGGACGTAGGGATCAGGCATTACGGCAAATCGTAAGTGGAAAAAACAGTTGACTAAATATCAGACATAGCAGCCAAGCGTACCCTTATTTCGCACGGGTGGCTACCTGCATAGGCCCATCTAGACGGCCCGCTGGGGTTGCGGCATTGCCGCTGTGAACATTCTGGCAACGAACATTTGAGGTTTTACCACAGACATTTAATTAGGCTATTTAATTAGTAACCATTTAATTAGGCTATTATAATAGTGTTAGTTAGTATTTAGTGCATTGTGGACAATAGACAACGCAAAACACAAAAACAAAAACATCACATGAGTAAGCGGGAAGGGGGACCGGAAGGGGACAAAGCCCCGACGACCAGCACGGGTGTTTTTGGAATCTTTTCCCGAAGCGACAAAATGAAGAGGTCGCCAGATAGGGCAGCCGCGATCCGAATGAGGACCGAGGCGGGAGCGGAAGTAGGCTCGGGGGCGCCGCGTGACGACGAGGGCCACAAAACAAAGGGAACCTCCGAGAAAGAGAGAGAGAACGTCCACCACAAGCAAACAGCCGAACTCAGACCCAGAGCTCTCACACCAACCAGGAACGAACCAGCGGAAGAGCGACACCTACACGAAGGGAAAGAGTGCACGGAAGCACTAGCATTGAGTGCGGCCCTGGAAAATATTGCTAAACTCGGCAAGGAGCTGGAAAAATTCATTGAAAACAACACCAAGCGGGAAATTAAGGAAATCTGTGTCAAGCTGAAAAGACAGATCAGAATCACAAGCGGCACAGATATCTCAAACTGGCTAAACAATAGGAAATCACACGGCTCCACCACCGAAAAGGGCACGGCGAACGCAGGCACGCAGACGGGCAACACGTATACAATTGCAAATCTGGATAGCCACGACAGCTACAGCGCTCTGAGGGAAATCCTCAACAAAAAATGGGACGCGGCGGTGTACACAAACACCGAAATCAAGGTGGGCAACCCCCTGGACACGGAGGACAGCATCACCAAAGTGCTGCTGATACCCAACGACGGACAGGGAAAGGGGAGCCTCATCGAAAAGCTGTTCCAGGAAAAATTCCCGGAAATGAAGGCTATGGAGGAGGACTTTGGCATCCTGGAACAACAGGTGCAAATTAAAACAAAGTCGCCAGCCATTAGGATCAATAAGAAGACCGTCAGAATCGCATACAGCAGCGAGGAAGACCTCTTCAACAAACTCACGCGCCTGAGGGAAGAGACGACGGGGGAACCTGAGATAGCGACGCACCAAACCAGGGGTACAAAAACCGGAACGCTGAGGAAAATGCTGGAAGGAATATTCCACAATGCCGCAAGCAAAGTGGTTATCTACACCAGGCCAAATGGGCCAAGCCAGCCCACGCCATCGCAAGCCACACACAGGCAAAGGAATACACCGAAAACATTCGCCATAGTGGTGAGTAACAAGGGGAAAACCTACGAGGAAACCCTGAGAGGCGTAAAGGAGACCCTCACTACCAACAAGCTTGGGGAGGGGGGTAAAGACGTTGCGCAGCACCAAAGACGGCCGGCTGGTAATTACCACGGAGAGACAAGCAGGCATTGTGGAGAAGATAAGCAGCGCGCTTCAACGCAACAACGATGGCGCGGAAAGCATCAAAGTCGTGGGCAATCAGAAGGCCAGGGATCCTATCCACATTAGAGGACTGGAATCACTGGCCTCTAAAGAGGACGTAGTTGCCGCTCTGCGCCGGAAGTTCGAGCAAATTAAAGAGGAGGACTACAGCCTAAGCGACTTAAGGCCAAACATCAATAACACACAGGCCGTCACCCTAATGATCGATAGGGGTATGGCAAAGGAGTTGCTATCCGAAAAACGGATGAAAATAGGACTGGTCATGTGCAGTATGGAGGCCCGGATCAATCTGCAAAGATGCAGCAGATGCTGGAACTACGGGCACCAGCGGCAGAAATGCACAGGGACGGACCGATCCAAACTGTGCTTCGCCTGTGGGGAAGCAGGGCACGAAACTAGGGAGTGCACCAAGGAGCCGAGCTGTCCCATATGCCAAAAGAAGGGGCACAGAGCCGGAAGCGGCAAATGTGACGCCTTCAAGGCTGCTCTGACGGAAGCAAAGAAGGAGCTAAGGAAGGAGGCCCAGAGGCTCACAAGAAGGGAGCGCAGAACCACAGAGGCGCTTAATAGCAAGGGAGCAGGACTACAGCGGGCCAGTGCGCAAGAAGCGGTGGACAGGCATGCCTCCGACCAACCAATATGAACAGGTTCAAGAAGGCAACCGCGCAGCCCCTCCACACCACGGCTGACCAACGCGAAACGGCCATGCGCTTTCTGCAGGTAAATCTCAACAGATGCCGCAAAGCGCATGACCTCATGTACAGGAAAACGATCGAGGACAACACAAACGTGACACTAGGGCAGGAACCGAATAAAGCACTCAGCCACAACACTACACTATGCGACGATGCCAGGGACGTTTTCATCAACGTCAGCAGAGGCCTCAGAGTAAAGAGAGAGTACAAGGGAACTGGCTACGTAGGTGTCGAGCTGGAGGACCTATCAGTATTCTCTGTTTACTTCTCACCAAACGGCGACAATGAGGACTTTGAGAAGCTGCTCAACGACTTGGAGACAATCATCAAGGCTTCGGGCATGGACGTGTTGATAGGCGGCGATTTAAACGCCAAAAGTGCAATATTCGGCGAATGCAGGACAAACAGAAGAGGGACGCTACTGGAGGACTGGATGTCAGCAAACGACCTGGTGGCCGTCAATAGAGGGAACACCCCAACCTTCTCAGGATCGAGAGGGGAATCTCTAATTGACGTTACCATCGCTACGATACCGGTAGCGGGAAAGGTCAGTAGCTGGCAGGTGCTTACGGAGGAGGAAAACCTGAGCGACCACCATAGCATCACCTACAGTTATTGCAGAGGACCAGGACCCCGGAGCAGCCAATCCAGCCACAAAACTCGTGGAGATGGACTGGGAATCCGAGTACAGCGGAGAAGTTCTCCAAAGCCCTCGCACTACGCGTCCAGCAGCTCGCCAACATCGACACCCCGGAAGAGCTGATGAAAACAATAACTTCGGTGTGCGAAAGCACATTGCCAAAGAGGTCGCCCACAGGCAAGAAAGGGGTGTACTGGTGGAACGAAGAAATCGCTGGTAAGCGTAGGGTGTGCGTGAGATTAAGGAGAATGCTCACAAGGGCAAAGAAGAAAACACCAAGCGGAGCCCATGACATCAGAGCCCTAAAGGACATCCACGCAACGGAGAGGAAAGCGCTCAGGACTCTGATCCAGCAGAGTAAGCAGGCGAAATGGAGAGAGCTGATTGACGACCTCGAGAACAACATCTGGGGGCGCGCTTACCAGATTGTGAGGAAAAAATTTGGAATGTTCAAGCCCCCGTCGACATTGGACGTAAAAACCCAGGTGGAAAAACTCTTCCCGTCTTTCCCGGTCATTCAGTGGCAACGCCACGATATTGATAAGGGAAAGATTCCAACATTCAGCCTGGAGGAATTGAACAGGGCTGCTTCAGAAATGAAGAAAAAGAAAGCCCCTGGCCCGGACAGCGTACCCCCCGAGGTCGTCATTGAAAGTGTCAAAGCTCAAGGGGAACTGATACTGCAGGTGTTCAACAAATGCCTGGTCGACGGCAACTTCCCAAAAATCTGGAAGGAGGCTAGGCTGGTCCTCATCGAAAAACCAGGCAAGGACGATAGAGCGGAAAGGTCCTTCAGACCCCTGTGCCTGATCAACACAATGGGGAAACTCTTCGAGAAACTGATAAAAAGGAGACTCGAAGAGATTACAGACACAAGGCCTATCATCCAGGACACCCAGTATGGCTTCAGGAGAGGAAGGAGCACGTTGGACGCGATCGGCCGAGTACAGGAAATCGTCAGGGAGACCGAAAGCAAAGCCCCCCAACATCGAGACTTTGCTCTCCTAATCCTGGTAGACGTACGGAACGCGTTCAACTCGGCACAGTGGAGCAAGATAAGGGAGGCCATGGAAGTAAGAGGAGTTGACCGGTACCTCATCAACATCCTAGGCTCATACTTCAAAGACCGCAAAATAATTGACCCTGAAGGAACCGCCTTTGACATGACGTGTGGAATCCCGCAAGGATCCACGCTGGGCCCCACACTCTGGAATATCTTCTACGACGACATCCTGAGGGAGAAGCTGGAGGACGGGGTGACGATAACCGGCTACGCAGACGACATAGCGCTAGTGGTCAAGGCAAAGGATCTGGAGGGACTCCAAGACAAGGCCAGTTACAACATGGGCTTAATAAGCAACAAGCTTAACGAGATGGGAATTAGGATCGCTCCCGAGAAAACCCAAATCGTACTTGTAGCTGGCAGAAGGAAGATTAGGACTGCGGAGGTGAGCATAGGAGGCGAAATCATAGCGACCCAAGAGGCTGCAAAATACCTGGGCGTTTACATGGACCGGAACATGCGGATGACTGCGCATGTCCAAAAAACTGCAAACAAGGCCCACGGAATAATCAACGCCATGATGAGCCTCACACCGAAAATAGGCGGACCTGGAGCGGCGAAGAAAAGGCTACTGGCCAGCACGGTGCAGTCGGTGGTGCTGTACGGAGCAAAGGCCTGGCAGAAGACATTAAGGTACAAAGGGTACAAAACGCTTCTCGACAGAGTCAACAGAAGGCTGGCCATATGCATCACGGCAGCGTACCGGACTATAAATACACAGGTGGCGCAAGTGCTGGCCGGGCTGCCTCCACTGGATCTGATGGTGGAAGAGAGGATCAGTATCCAGGAGGACGGAAAGGCTTCCAGAAAGCTACACAGGTCCACCCTAACCCGGAAATGGACCGACAGATGGGGCGACTACGAAGGATGGGCAAAGGTGTTCATCACAGACCTGAACGTATGGCTGCAGGAGGAACGATTCAAGGACGTGAATCACTTCGTCACGCAGGCAATAAGCGGCCACGGAGCCTTCGGCAGCTATTTAAAAACGATCAGGAAGCAAGAATCCGACCAATGCTGGTTCTGCGAAGATGCGGACACACCGGAGCACACCATATTCATATGTCGCCAATTTGAAGGCATCAGAGCGGAAGCCGCAGATAGATGCGGCAAACGCATCACCAAAGATGCAATGGGGACCATTCTAAAGACCAGAGAAGGATGGGACGTCATACGTCCAATGATCCAGGACATAATGACGACCAAATGCGACCTGGAAAGGAAAAGGCAATCCCCACGGCAATAGACAGGACACGCCGACGTCCGGCAGGCAACCCTCTCCCCTGAAGTAATGTTAACACGGTTCCGGGAGGAGAAGGGGGGTTAGAAGGAGGAAAGAGTTTTAGCCGGTCGATGTTTCCTGGAACGGAACGTCATCCCGGCACACCCCCAGGCGCCAGAACACCAGCCTGGGCAGTCTGTCCAACAGATTTCTCAAACCTCGATAAAAAAAAAAAAAAAAAAAAAAAAAAGGGTTAGGTTGGGTTGGTTTGGGTTAGTTTGGGTGGGGTTTTAAATGGGGTGGTGATGCGTCTCAAATAGCCTCTCCTACTCAATCCCACTGCACCTCCAAGATGGTGGACCCCGGTAACTTAGTGTCTGGGCTAACCAAGATCGGGTACCCAACCCCGGTGGCGGTCCGGGCACTAAGTCTAACGCATAAAGGGAGGCTTGGACTGAGCGCCAGTCCAAGCTCATACCGTAGCCGGATATTTCACTTCAACGACCTCTGTAAGGCGAAGCCGCGGAATGTTGTGGAAAACCCCTGGCGGGGAGCTTGCCTTAACCGGGCGGCTCGCGAGGTCCACACCTCTATAAAAAGGCTTTGAATCCCAAGGCAGTGTGTGCCGAGGAGATGTATGGCCAGCAGGGTACTGACCGGATGGGAGACGAGTCGTTTCCCGGAAGAAAAGACTGGTCTCCAGCACTCTAAGCTGCGGATAGTGGCGCTCCCGCTAGTCCAAAATGAAGCCTTACACGGGGAAAAGGCCCTTAAACCGTGCGGACCGATTGAGTTGGAGCCTTATCGTGGGAATCAAAATGACAAATTCCGATAAAAACAAAAGAAATGAAGAGACAGATGAAAAGGAAATAGACATTGGGGTAGGAATGCCGGTCCACAGTACGGAACTCCCAATAGAGGATGACATAGACCCTACAGAGACCAAAGCTCATAGCTTAAAGAAAGCTGTATCCCCCCCAAAAGCAAAGTATCTTCCAAAGAAGAATGAGCGGGTCTCTAACAGAGATGAGGCAAACAAAAAGAAGATTAGCAGAAACTTCTTTTGAAAGAGACACGGAGGAATCATGCTACAAAAAAGGGAATGGGAAGAACATTTTGCTCTAGTGAAAGCACTGCAAAGCATTGTGAAGTTAAGCTCAATTCTAAATGTAAACATGGAACAAAACACCAAGAGAGAAATAAAGGATATCGCCTAAAAATCGAGGACGCAGGTTCAAATACTCTCAGGTCCTTTAATACAAAAATGGCTGGATAGACACAAGTGCAAAGATGATAAAACATATAGCGATACCAAAACACAAACAGATCTAAAAATTCCTCAGGACATTCAAAACCTGCAATATGGCACAATTGAAACCCAAACAGAGAATAAAGAGCACACAGTCCAAGATACTGGAGGGGGGACAGGAAAAAGAGGTAATGGAGATTCTTAATACGGAATGGAACGAAGATGTTTACATGAAGGTCAACGAAGAGGATGGAGATATTATGGATTCTGAAAACAAGGACGACATAGGAATAGTGGCAGATCTTAGTAAAATTGCAAGCAGCAAATTAATCAGGGACCTTGGTACGATAACACCGCAAATAAAAATATGATAGATAATCGGGAAATAAAACGGGAAAATGTTACAACTATTCTAAAAATTGAAACTACTCCGAAGCGATGAAGGTCCAACAGAAACTAATAATCGAGCGTTATTTATAGCAGGCTTCAGCGGAAGTGAAGACGATGAAACAGAACTTCAAAAAGTAATAGGAAACGACGAGAATCAGACTAAATTTGTCAACGCAATACAAACAGGACAGAATGGAGCTATGGCAAAATAGAAGAGTTGGGTTACGCAGTTAAATATTTCAAATGCAACAACATGGGGCACATATCAAAAAAGTGCAACGAGGAAAACAAAATGGCTGGCAAATGTCTGAACTGCTCCCAAGAGAGACACACCGCGAGAGAATGTAAAGGAGAAACGATATGCTATATGAGCTCAAAAAACAACAAACATAAAGCAGAAAGCATGAGATACCCAGCATACAGGGAGGCGGTCGAAGACACAAGGAAAACCAGAAGAAACACCCTGAAAACACAATAAACACACGCAACATCTACAAAAACCAAATTAACGTCTTACAAACAAACTTAAACAGATGTAACACCGCCCAAGATTAACTTGTGGCCACGGCTAACCACCAGAACATAGACATCCTACTGGTCTCCGAACCGAACATCTACAAAACTAAGAATCTCATATGGCTGGCAGACAATAAGATAGACACTACCATAGAAATACTTGACAAAGAAATCCCGGTATACTCAAAAGGAAATAAAGATGGTTTCGTCTGGATAGAATTGAAAAACTTTGCAATAATCAGTTGCTACTTATCACCGAATGAAGAGATAAAGAACTTTGAGAATACGCTGAGAGAAATGGAACAAGCCCTAATGTACCTAAATAAAGACTGTATCATAGGTGGAGACTTTAATGCACTTGCTCCGGAATGGGGAGGTGTGAATAGGAATCGTCGAAGTACTATCCTACAGGAGTGGATAGCAAAACAAAGCCTTGTGGTACTAAATACTTGCGAACCCACTTTTGTGAGACGCGAGCAAAAGTCCACTCCCGACATTACGCTTGTAAAGGGAAACATAGTGACAGGTATCAGGGAATGGAAGGTGGAAGAAGAAGAGACAAGCAGCGACCATAAGTACATAACATTCAAAATAATCAATACGGATGAAAACACAGACCAGTTAGACATACCAAGGAATGCTAGGTGGGTCCTGCAAAGCTGCACGCACAGAAAAGAGGGAAGCGTGGAGTATTAGCTGCAAAAAAGTAGACGAAGATTGCTGGGGACTTGGGTATAAGATAGTGACTAAACGCACTAAGCTGCTTAACGAAAGCTGGGCAGCACTGATGGCCAAAAAACTGTCAATAGCGCAAGCACTGTTTCCTAAAAAAAAGACAAATTATATGGTATAGAACAAACACGAACAACGAAAACCCACAGGAGATCACAAATGAAGAACTGCTGGCAGCGGCCAAGCCACTCTGGTAGGATGTTTGCACACATCTCTTCAATATAGTGGACTGTATTAATCTTTTTATTGTTCAAAATAAGAAAACGACTGATTCCTTAATTTATTAAATAAACACGTGGTAACATGTAAAGTTGACTCTTCTGATGGTGAGGTTGTAGCTGAATGGTTCTCTTCACCTCAAACGTACTGACCATCGTTTTGGGGTCCAGATGCTGGCAACCCTTATAACAGAAAAACCCTAAATGTCCCAGTTCGTCTCTATGTGGCAGCGTTGCAGAGGGTGATTACTTCTAAACAAACTCAAAAAGAAGAAATCTCCAGGATTGGACGGAGTTAGGGCCGAGGTAATCCAAGAGATAGCACACAAAAGAACGGACATGGTATGCGGATAATAAAATGCATGCTATAACACAATAATAAAAAATGGAAGTATCCCTACGGAATGGAAGCGCTCCAAATTAATACTCTTGGAAAAACCAAAGAAATACACCGGAGAGCCAACAAAATATCGTCCTATATGTCTATTAGAAAGTGGTGGAAAAATGTTGGAACAAATTATATTGACGAGACTTACCGAAGACTTGCAACTGCACAAAACACTCTCCCCAAGACAATACGCATACAGAACAGAAATGTCGACCATAAATGCGCTACAGCAAGTAATAACATTAACCAAGAAGGAAATAAGCAAAAGTAGTCATCGACACCGCAAATGGGCCATACTGATGACACTCGACATAACGAATGCGTTTAACACTGTACCCTGTTATGAATTTTACTTCCAACTATATTAATTTTATCTCGGGCGTGAGTTAGAGCAAGAGCTAGTACTTTGCGGCTAGTGAACAATTTTGGAACGCTCAATGGACAATACAAAATTATGCACACTCAAATTCAACTGCACAACTAATGTATTTAAACAAGTTAACAATTTTACTGAGAGTAATAAAGGTAAAAAAAAATACATAAATTTACTTAGAGTGTATCACTCGGATATTTTTGGTAACACCCTTAATCTATGGATACCTTAACTTCAATCAAGCCTGGATGGTGAAGGGGAAGGACCCTGAGGGGGACCTGCTGGAGTGATCACTTCAGTCAGTGGCCTCGCAGGTCTTCCAATGGGGATCGGTCGTGATCATAAATAAAAATAAAAAAATCCACAGTAAAGGGGTACCAAATAAATAAGGAAATCACTCAGGTCCGACTGTGAATCGCAATTAAAGTAAAAAGAAACAAAATGAACTGAATGCAGTCGAACTTGAATGTTTCAGCACAAGCAATTAACTATAAACGTTATTAATTCCTATTATAAAAAAACTGTCATAAGAAAACTGATAAAAAACAAAGTCTTCACCAAAAGTTGGGCGCCAGCATGCTTCCAAGTAGCATACAACTTCCACCAAAATGGAAAACACCAGAACCAGCCTCCACGTCAATTCCACGTGGTCATAACGGCCATCATGGATTCGTCCATCCGGCTCTTGGGTCCCCAAAACTTCAAATCGCCGACTCTTGCAAACCTCTTGCAAACCATCAATCAAGGCCTCTTGCAAACCATCAATACCATCATCAATAAACTTCTCGATTCCAAAACCCTTCAAAAACCGACCATGCGGTAACGCTGAACACAGTGAAAATCTCAAAGCCCGACCGTGCGGAACAAACTCAAAAATCGACCTGCCGATCTGACCGGCACGGCCTAATTAATTCTTCAACCACCAAAAATCTACCGCTACACCAGTAGAAGTTTTTCCTCCCCCCAACCTTCCGTTGGAGCAGGAATCAAAAATCACCAATTTCATTGGCCCTAACGGACACGTGATCCCGCAATCTACCAAACATTTTTTTCACCTGCGATAAGCATCCAAACTGCGATAAAAATCGCCAAATTTGCTAGATTCGGATTTTACAGCCAAAATTTAACTCTATGATGAAAAAACCAAAACAGATATGCTTGGCAAATAACTTGCACACGCATGCCGAGGTCGAAAACAAATTAACAGGTTTACGGCAAAATATTGCACGTAACAACCCTGGGATGAAATTATTGAATAATTCAGAGGAGACAGACTAATCCTTACATAATAAACTTAATCAATTACTATTTCATAGACAGAAATATCGGCATAGAAGCAGGACACCAGTATGACGTGATGGATATGTTGTGTGGCGTACCATAAGGCTCGATCCTTGGCCCCACGCTCTGGAACATTTTCTATGACGGAGTGTTAAAACTACAAATGCCAATGGGCGTTACACTCACGGCATACGCAGACGATGTAGCTATGGCAGTTATTGGCAGTGAGGCGGAGGAAATACGACGCAAAGCAAAATGGAACTGGCAGCAGAATAAACTGAGGCAATAGTAATTTCATCCAAGAGAAAAACGCCAAAGTGGACTATAAATATTGCAGGAAGGGACATCGAAACCCAACCGTTCCTGAAATACCTGGGAGTTTGGATAGATAGCAAACTGCAATTCGGAAAACACATAGAGATGACAGCTATCAAAGCAAGTAAAACAACCACAGTTCTCAGTAAACCAATGCCCAACATCGACGGACCGAAGGCAGAAAAACGAAAAATACTATACTCTTTCTCACAGTCCATCACAATGTATGGATCTCCAAAATGGGAGCCTGATCTGAAACACAAGAAAAATGTGAAATTTTTGTCTTTTTGACTCATGTTTTGAGTTTTTCGAGGATTTTCGTATACAGCTATATTTGGTGATACGTAGAGAAAAACGGATTGTACCATTCGATTCAGCAGCTCAAAATACGTAAGCAAAATTTGCTCCAATAATGAAAATCCCAAATATAGACCGGCTTTTAAAGGAATAAACGAATTAACACGTTTTTTCCATATAAAATCAATAGGAAACTTGAGGTGCTTTGAGGAGGCGTGATAAATCGATTTTATAAGACCAATTCCTTTTTGCGCAGAGTCTTAAGAGCCTATAGAACAGAGTTTTGCCCGGGGAGAAAGTCTCCGAAGAAAAAAAAATGATGCGGCTTACTGCTTGTGGTCGGTTTTCATTTTAGTAGCTGGTTAATTCGTAAAAAGTTTTTAATTTTCATAGAATTGGAAGCATTTCAGGTAACCAACAAGATTAAAGAACAGTTTCTTATGCATAAGAAAATTGCTAACGTGGGTCTCGGAATATTTTGGTCGCTTTCGAGAATTTTGAAGAAAAAGGAAAGTTCCAAATTCTTCTATTTGCCGTTTATATATCGGGTGGCCCATATGCGATCATGTATATTAGGTGTATATTATAGGTTTATTCGAAATGTTTAGAAATCGGAACATTGCTTTAGATTAATTGTCATATTTTTATTAGCTTAGCTTGCAATTAGTATGCCTTTTGGTAGTATCATTGGAATATAGACGAATTTTCACTGCGAACGGGGTGTAAATTTTGCTTGTGTGTATGTAACATTCTTTAGAAAATGAGTTCTCAAACTTGGCAAAGTTATTGTGCGGCCACTTCTGCACTTCACTCTTCGTCAGCTGCATTTTTCAATAATCCAGGCAGATTTCAAAATGAGGGTTTCACTGGAATTTAGAGAAAGCTTTACTGTAAATATTGTATGAGTTTGATCAGTTTGAACCAGCCAGTTTGTTCATGAGGAATTCTCAAACTTGGCAACATCCTATAAATTCGGAAAGCTCATATTGCTGCTGCATCGTCATAAATGAATAACTGCAAACGGATTTTGCAGAATGTGTGTGAAAACTAGAATATTTCTAGTTTTCACGAAAAATGCGACAATTGAAAATTAATGCGAGTTTTAAAACCCTGTTTAGTCTTGGATTTTAGAGCAATTTGGTTCTTTTTCCTTTGCTTCCTCATGTTGAAAATCTTATTTCCAAAAGTATCCTCTGAGTTGCTCCCCAAGAGTGAGTTCATTGGAAATTTGCGGTCTTTTAGAGTAAAACACGCTTTTTACATTCGATATTCCTGGTTAAGTTTGGAAGCTTCTAGTGCTTTTCACTAAGCCTCTGAACGTTGAAGGATCAAAAATTTGACAAACCTCTGCAAATTGTTCCAGAAAAGTGTGTTTTTTTTATAGTATAAGTATTTATAGAGCAAAATAGGTATTTTTGTTCAATAAAAGTTAGGTCATATCGTCCTCAATTGAGCAAACGAATGCCGCATTCACATTTCGACCATGTGCTTTCGGGACACTTTCTATAGAACCACATACACTAAAACTTAGAAATTCAATCACTACCTTAAGCTCTCTTGGTGTTCAGCAATCAAATCCCGAATAACTCCCAGAATATTTCCCTGATATTCCTCATTAGCGATCCGATCGAACTTCTTTAGACGTATTTGCAAAACCCCGAATCGAGTTGTCGCATAAATCATCAAACAGATAAACGTCGTTTGGGTGGTGGAATTAAAGACGGTTCCTTGTACGATAATGATCATGTTGATGAAAACCACCCATTTCATATGTTTTTCTCTCCGAAATGGGTACCATACGTCGTGCATGAATGGCGCATTCTTATAAAAAGCCAAATCCTCAATCTGGATCAGTTCCACAATGGAAACCAGTGCATAAGTCGCGCAAGACACTGTAGTTAAAACAATCTGTACGCAATTGATCCAGCGACAGTAGATGGTTTGATTATTGAAAAAAGTCTTCACTTCTTCATCATTTAGTTTCTCTATACTCTGCTCATATGCCATGGTATGCGAGAACATGTTGGGTATTTCCTTTGCCTGAAACATCCAACAATCACCGCGACAGGCGCAAAAAAATGCCAAAATTTACCTGAAAAACCAGCAGCTTCAAGCATGCCTCGCTTACAACGATCATCACATTAATGCTGCTGAACATCCTCGTAGGCTGATCGTGCTTGATAATCAAAACGAGCATATTAATGGTAACGGAGGCAATAAAGCTCACATAGAGAATCAATTGAATTCGGCAGTAGATGTAGTAGATTTTGGCGTAAAGCGCATTTTCCGTGATCGGAAAGGGCCAAAATCCGCTTATCAGAATCAACAATCTGGGAATTTTTATAAACTCCGTTCCAGCCATTGTTTGGCCAAAAATCTGACAAACGAATGAAAGAAACATCCAGATTTAGTTTTCATTTTTCAGGCCGCAATAGATGAATGTTTAATTCTTTTTATTAAAATTATAGGGATATATATTTCTTTGCCGGCCCAGATCGCTAGT
Source organism: Dendroctonus valens (assembly GCA_024550625.1). Classification (NCBI taxonomy): domain Eukaryota; kingdom Metazoa; phylum Arthropoda; class Insecta; order Coleoptera; family Curculionidae; genus Dendroctonus; species Dendroctonus valens. Next base: position 1,722,292 of record JAJTJO010000098.1, read on the forward strand.
TGAGTTAATAAATTATTGCTGATATACTGGGCGATTCATGAATGATTCAGTGGACTTTCAATTAATTCATTAAATTATCCTTGTATCATGTTGATAGCATGTTCTAACTGCCGTTTATATTGCTTTACTGTCGAATATTTCTATGCAAATGGTATAGATTTTGAAGAAGCAATCACTTGAGAACTCGAAATAAAGGTGTGCGTCACGGAACGCTCAACAGAAGTGATAACTTCATACTATTTATGGAAAATATAAAATATTGAACTTGTTTAACGCATGATGGCAATACTAATTTATAATTTCAATATTCTTGTTAGTCTACTTATTTATAAATAGGAAGAGGTAAAATGTAACTTAATTTCGTTAATTAATTATATTTTATTTACATCATTTAACACTTCTCAATAGTTGCGGTTGACTCGCTGATATTTACGTTGTCATTATCTAGTCCTACAACTGTGACAATTCGTTTATAATAACTGCAATAAGAAACGAATTGTGACACTCGATTTTATCTTATGATGATCCAATTTCATTGCAACGTACTGGAGCTCATCCAATAGATCTGAAGTCATTCGTACGAATTCGGAAGAACCATTGCGATGTGCGAGCCATCCGAAAAAATTGGGATTTGTTCGCAGGTTGGCAGTGACTGAATAGCCAATATTTGCGTTACACACCGAGCTGAAATGAATGTTGAAAAACTAATAGGTATTTCTGATTAGTTTTTAAATCTTTAAATATAATATTATCTTATTTGGCTGTTTAATTTCCAACAGCAAATCATATTTTGACAAATCATATTTTCCAACAGTAGTTGGAATGCTGAAACATACATTTATTGCACACACGTTGTCCTTAAAAAGAAAATTTTAAACACTGAAGAAAATACATCAGATGAAGAGAGTGACATTTGAGTAGTAGTAAACATCTTAATTTCTAAAAAAAGGCTATCGACCTATCGGTCTTTCTGCCCTTGTTTAATACATGTAGTCTTAGTCTAAATAAAAACAAATATGAAAATTCTCTTATTCTAGGTTAACAATACTATTAAATAAATAAGATTTCAGTGGCAAGAAGAAATTGTTTTATTGTCCACTAGTCGTTGCGTTTGTAAGTGTTCGAGTAGCGTTAATGTAGGGAAACGGAAGCGGGATTGTCTGGTTGGTCTTGTAAGACAAAGGGGATTCAGTATGGTCCAGTTGTAGGGGTTGTTTGTCCATTTTGTCTGTAGCTGTATGAGTCTTTCCGAGATCTTTGTCATGTTTGTGCGTTCGTATAGTAGTTGGGTGGAGGGATTGTGTAGTGGGTTTTGGGGTGTCTTATTCGTGTTATTAGTCTTAGTGCAATTTGTTCTGTTGTTTGTATATAACGTTTTGTCCTTTCTATTCCGTTGGTCATGAGTATATGTCCATATTCAAGCAAGGGTCTACAAATAGCTTTATATATTTTGGTGGCGGTGTTTGTGCTAATTCCTCTGTCTTTGTAGGTTAGTGATCGGAAGTGTTTTGTTCTCTTTATTGTTTCTGCCCTGATGTTTCGTATGTGTTTAGTGAACTTAAGTTTGTGGTCAATTGTGATTCCAAGGTAATTTACGTCGTTTTTTGGTTGTGTCGTTTGGCCGTCTGCAGTTATTGTAGGGGAGTCAGCGTTGAGTCTGTGGTTTGTGAGCAGAAGTTGGTTTTTTGACGCGTTTGGTGTTAGTTTCCATTTATAAAACCATGTCATTGTGTTGTTTGTTAGTGTTTGGAGGCTTTGAGCTGCTCTCTCAGTAGTTTTGTCATGTACTATAAGTGCCGTGTCGTCTGCGTATTGTAATATGTATGCCGATCTGTCGATTTGATTTTTGTCTGGTAAGTTGTAATTGTATATGTCATGGCAGTATATATTGTAGAGAATCGGTGAGAGCGGGGATCCTTGAGGGAGGCCTTGTTCAGGGGGAAAGGAAAATGACAGTGTTTTGTCAATTCGTACTTGTAGTTGTCTGTTTTCTAGTAAGTTCTTTATGGTGTGTAGTAGATATGTTGGTGTGTGTAGTTTGTATAGTAAGCCTCTATGCCAGACACTATCAAAAGCTTTGTTAATGTCCATAAACAGGCAAGCTGTCTTTCTGTTAGTTAGGTGGGTTAAGACGTGGTTTGTGATGACGTAGCCTGTGTCATCGGAGCCTGCGCATTCTGTTGGCTGCTGCTATCCTCCGGTGTACTGGATTCTCTCTCCTGTCCTGAACTGTTGATTTTTCTGGCTGTTTTTGCGTTGGTGAGTGCTGGAAACCATATCCTGTTCAGCGCCATTGTCTCTTCTTTTCTGTTGAAATTGTCGTCATGTTTGTAGATTTCAATGGCTTCTCGTATTAGTCGGGGGCGATACCCTGTTGTCATGGCCAGGACCTGTGCCTCTCCGAAATAGATGTTGTGTGTTCCACCGCTGAGGGTATGTTCCGCCATTGCCGACTTCTCCACATGTCCCAGTTTACAATTCCGTCGGTGTTTTTCTATTCTTGTCGCAACCGATCTCTTAGTAGTTCCTATGTAGACGCTTTCACAGGAGTATGGAATCCGGTAGATTCCTGCAGTTGCTAGATGGGGTCTTTTGTCTTTAACTGACGCTAGACATTCTCGGATCTTTGTTGTGGGCTTGTAGACCGTTCTTATGTTTTGTTTCCTCAAGAGCCTCCCAATTCTGTCCGTAACCCTGGGAACATAGGGCAGGAAAGATTTCAGAGTGGACTCACTTTTTTAGATGGAACAGATAACATCTATTTCGGAGAGGCACAGGTCCTGCGCACGACAACAGGGTTTCGCCCCCGACTAATACGAGAAGCCATTGAAATCTACAAACACGACGACAATTTCAACAGAAAAGAAGAGACAATGGCGCTGAACAGGATATGGTTTCCAGCACTCACCAACGCAAAAACAGCAAGAAAAAGCAACAGCTCAGGACAGGAGAGAGAATCCAGTACACAGGAGGATAGAAGCAGCCAACAGAATGCGCAGGCTCCGATGACACAGGCCACGTCATCAGAAACCACGTCATCGCTACCGGTGCATAAATACGGACTGTTAGTCAGAGTGAAGAGTGGGTGAATAGTCGAGTGCTGATGTTTGAATCCGAACTGATACGATGGTATGTACTTTCCGACCAGTTTTCCCACTCGCTGCCTTATTATGTACTCAAAAACCTTGCTAAGTACTGGTAGCAGTGTAATTGGTCTGTAATTGCTCGGTTGTGTATTGTCCAGTCCATTTTTGGGTATAGGGATTATTAAGCCGTTTTTCCATGTTTTTGGAATTATGTTATTTCTGATGCAGTTGTTCAATTCAGTTAGGATCAGTTTGTGTGTTTCTTGAGTTAGGCTTTTCAGGAGCTTTGCCTCTATTTTATCTTTTCCCGGTGCTGTGTTTTGATATGCGCTAGGGCTTCATCGTACTCTGTGTCTGTGATCAGTTTGTAGGTTTAATTTGGTGAGCTGTTAAAAAAGTACCAGTCGTTGATCAAGTTCCAATTGTCATTCTCGAAGTTAGGTGATATGGTGAAGGCCCTTTGATAGTGTCTGGCGAACGCGTCAGCTTTCTCTTTGTCTGTGTTCCGTTCTATTCCGTTTTCGTCAATTGTGTCAGTAGTGTTAGTTTTTTTGAATTGCGCTAGTTTCTTAATTTTTCTCCAGTATGTTTTGCCTTTGCCTTTTTGTATTTCTTTACATGTTTCTAGCCAATTGTCTTGTCGGTATTGTCCAATCAAGGTTTTAATGTTTCTGTTGAGTTGGTTCAGTGTCTTTTTTAGGTCGTTGTTTTGAGTGTTTGTATACAGTCTGTACAGTTCTCTCTTTCGTTTTATGAGTCTCAGTATGAATTTGGGTAGTGTATGTCGGTAGAAAGCATTTTTTATTTCCGGTCTAAATTTTCCTATGGCTAGTGAGAGTTGTCGTATGGTTTCTATTGAAATGGGCTGTGCTTGCGATTGAATGTAGTCATGTATATGTTGTTTCACTTTGTCTATGACAGTCTTTGTTAGGTTTAAGTTTTTCTCTATAGGAGGTGTATTGGAGGTAGGTTGCGTATGTTGTAAGTCTATGTTAAACGTAATAGCCAGGTGGTCGGATCTAAGTTCGTTGGTTAAGTTTATGTTGTTGATGGTGTTTGTTAAGTTTCTTGTGTGCAGTAGAACGTCTGGTGTTGAGTCTGGGTTGGCGGGCATCAGAGAAGTTGGTGGGGTGTGCTGTTTTATAAATTCCGAATTTTGTAGAAATGTTTTAAGCTGTTTCGTTTTGTTTTTGTTCAGATTAAAGTCGCCTATAATTATTGCAAATTTATAGATGCTTGCTTTGGTCAATATGTTTTGTTCTAAGTTGGAGTGTGGGTATGTATGTGAGAAATATGTGTATCAGGTCATTTAGGTAGGGTATCGTAAAATGTATGCAGTCGTTCAGAGGGTGGCATTTTATTACAATTTCTGTGATAAATCACATCGTTAGGTTTTTTTCGAAAATAAAGTGTCTGCGAACAATTTATACTTTTTCAATTTAGTTGATGGAAGTTAGCTATGGAAAATAGTATAAGACATAGCATTGTTTCCATAGCAACAGATAATAACATCACCTTTCAATTTTTGACATCCAAGTTTAATTTCAACTTAGAAATCTAAGCTAGTTTTATTGTAAAAATGAATTATTCCAATCGAGAAAAGCGCAACATGATTGAAACCTATATTAGATGTGATAAAAATGCTGGATGAGCCTCTGATTACTATTTTGAGAGGTATTTTGACCGTCGTCAACCGTCCTTAAAAACATTCAAGCGATTATACGAAAATTTGGGCACTTATGGAAGTTTTACGCAGCCAAGAAATGAAGATAAAGTAATAAATGAAGCTGTGGAGGTTAGTCTTGGCCATTGTTATCCCGAATCCACAAACTTCAACCAGAGAGATCGCAGCAGAATCCAGGACTTCCCAAAGCACCGTGATGAAAGTTTAAAAAAACACAAATTCCATCCGTATAAATTATCAGTATCCCAAACCTTACATCCAGGGGATGAGGAGCTGAGTGTGAATTTTTGTACATGGTTCCGAAACAAATGCACAACAAGACATTCCATTCCCTTACAAAATATTGTGGACCGATGAATCTCGATTTACAAATTGTTGTATGTTTAATCGACACAATGAACATCTTTGGAATCAAACAAATCCCTACCACGTTGAGCAAAGGAGACCACAAATTAAATTTGGGTTTAACGTTTAGAGCGGAATGGAAAGTTCAAAAATTCTTTACGATTTATTTTTTAAGGCACGTTAAATGGGAGTCGGTATATTCATTCCTTCGAAATAACCTGGATTTTATGTTGGACGACTTAGATTTAGAAACATGGGGTAATGTGCAATGGTTTCAACATGATGGCGCTCCTCCGCATAATTTTTCCCAAGTGCGGAATCACCTGGACGTAACGTTCTCTGGCGCTTGGATCGGACGAAACGGCCCTGTTTTATGGCCACCTCGATCACCGGATCTTTCACCTTTGGATTTATTTTTGTGGGGAGCAGTAAAAAACACAGTTTTCAAAAACAAATATTCCAATTTAAATGCACTTAACGAAGCTGTTGTTAGAGCATTTGAAAATATTGATGGTCGCTCCGCAAGAAAAGCAGCTTATTCTGTTCTAAAGCGTTGCAATGTTTGCATTGATAATAATGGTCGACTTTTTGAAAATGTTTTACAATAAAAATTAAAGTTTCTAGAGTTAAATTTTAATTATTATTGGTATGATTTGGTTTTTATAATAAACACTTTAAATGAGCAGCCGTCTTAATCATAATAAAGTTATTGCCAACTTAACGTAGTTGTCAAAATAAATACTGAAGCATACTGTTATTAATTGTTACTATGAGAACAATGCTGTATGTCTTATAATATTTTCGATCTTTTCGATCGATAACTTCGATCAAGTAAATTGAAAAAGTATAAATTGTTCGCAGACACTTTATTTTCGAAAAAAACCTAACGATGTGATATATCACAGAAATTGTCATGAAATGCTCTATTCGGTAAAGTAATAGTCAAGGATGGTTGCCATTTAAAAAAACTCAAATTTGTGTCATATGTCAAAAATAACAGTTATTTTGGAGAAATCGCTTATGCCATTTTGTTTGGAAGTCAATTTCCTACAAGTTTTCTATTTAACGTTTCCCTGTCAAATTAATATCAACGGAACTAGGAGTAAGTTAAAAATTTACCATAAATAAGTTTTTCCCAAATATCTCTTGACAGCTGTCAAATTTCGGGTAAATTAAATTGGGTTCGATTAGAGCATGCAAAACTACAATTCTTTGTCCATTTGACCTTCTTTGTAACGGCTTTAGTTCCGAAGATCCCTGTACTGGTCATCGAAAAAAACTCACCCTGTATATATAGTCAGAAATAAAATTCATAAAAATGTATTCAATCTATATTTTAGCTTTTGTTGATTTCTATTCAGAATTGTGATGTTTTTATTATAGTTCGGAATCAAATTGTTTGAAAGTGACATTTGTAACTTTAACTCACTTGCAATGGTTTTCTGATTAGATAGATAGATAGATAAAAATTTATTGAACATTCCCATTAATAAAATTCACAAACAAAGTTGAAAAACATAACTCCCATGTCTAGCCAGATGTTCGGCCGGTTGCTCTTTGCCCATGATCTAAATAGGCGCGCTAAGTCGTCCTTTACCTGGGCAGTGCCCTAACATGGACATTCCCGAGCTAGTCATACGCACGACAACGTCAGAGATAGTCTTGAAGTGGCGGTTTTGGTTTTATTCGAGGGGCATTCATTAAGGAAAAAAGGTCTTCCTGAAGGGAAGCCAAAAACCCCTTTTGCTTCGACCTTTAAGTTTCATACCGTCAGCCGTGGCGTTAACCGCCGGCAGTTTCAACTAGATGACCAAATCCATCCGCCCCCGCCCCGATCGGTGCAAGGACCAGCCAACACCAGCCAGAACGAGGCAGGACGAACCCCTCAAGTCACGTTATGTTGGATTTGTGCGTTTCCAGCCTGCTAGAAACGACTGTCTGCAACTGGCAGGCAATGTTTGTTTGTCGTCACGTACTGTCAGGGACAAAATCCTCATAAAATATGGGAAGTCGCTTATACAGGGGACCATGGGTTGGGCGATCGTTTGCTCTTACTTGCGTGATATTTCGCGTAAGGACTGAGCCTTGCACTCCGCTATGATAAAATTTTCCAGTGATGGTATCTATATAGTCGGCTATATAGGCCATCCCTGTAGCTTCGTGCATTTCGGTTATTCTGGTGTATCTGTCAGCCGATAGAACGCCTCTTAGGAACCTATTTTGGGTCCTTTGAACACGTCGTCTCGTGGAATCGCAGACAGAGTGCCAGACAGGGGAGCCGTAGGTCAGTATGGGCCTTATAGTGGAGGTGTAGAGCAGAAGTTTATTTCGAGGTGATAGGAAAGAATTTGGCGCCAGAAGAGAGTACAACTTTCTTCGGGCCATGAAAGTCTTTTGTACAGCATAGTCAACATGTTTATTGAAATGGAGTCGGGCGTCTAGTTTGAATCCCAGGTATTTCACCTCTTTTGTTGGTTTGATAGGAGTATTTTGGACCACGAGTGGTGATAAGATTTTATTGTTAGTGAATTTGCGCGAAAAGATAATAAGTTCCGTCTTCCTGGGATTCACTTTAAGTTTCCATTTGTCAAAATACGGCGTCAATAAACTCAGGTGATGTGCAATGCGAGATTTCGCAGCCTGAGCATAAAAAGACGATGCGTAGATAGCCGTATCATCAGCGTATAGTGCTATTTTTGTAGTGGGAAGTTTTGGAATGTCTGCTGTGTATAATGTATACAGCAGCGGCGAAATCACTGTTCCTTGTGGTACTCCTGCCGCGATGCGTCTTTTGGCAGAAGTGGAATTCTCCACTTTCACCTGGATGGAACGGTTTTTTAGGTAAGACGCTATCAGGGAAACTAGGTAGAGTGGCAGTGAATGCACGGCAAACAACTTGTACAGCAGGCCTGTGTGCCAGACTGTGTCAAAGGCCCTTTGCATGTCGAGAAGCAGCATAACCGTACTTTGAAGCTTATTAAATGCTGCATAGGCATCCGTTGCGATCCTAGCAGTCTGCAGCGTTGTGTTGTGTCTTGGTCGAAAGCCAAACTGCTCATCCGGGATTAAACTTCGAAGCTCGGCTGCTGCCTGTAATCTCGAATGGATGACCTTCTCGGTTAATTTGCCGAGGGTGTTCAAGAGGGAAATTGGCCTATAAGAGGCGGGTTCGGTCGGGTTTTTGCCCGGCTTTAAGATGGGGATTATTACAGCGTTTTTCCAGTCCTGTGGGAAGTGCTGCAATTTAAGGACTGCGTTGACTATTTGTACTATTAGCACAATAGTTTTCCGCGGTAAGTTTTTGAGGAGTAGATAAGGGATGCCGTCTGTCCCGGGGGCTTTTCGGCTAGGGAGGCGCCGAAGACACGATTGTATCTCCGACGGGGTTGTTATATAGGAATGCAAAATCGAGGGTGGTATAGGATACTTCCGTTCTACAAAAACAGCGGTCTGTCTTTCCATTTCGTTATCCTGAAGGGCTGGTTGGACCTTGTGTACTTCTGCCAAAAAGTCGGCGAGCAGCTCGCACTTGTCACTGGTGGTAATATAACTCCGCCCCTCTTTTTCAAGAGCGGGAACTTGCTCATAGCCTTTTCGCAGACTTCTCGACAGTTTCCACAGAGAATTGTCACGGGGAGTCAGATTTCGCAGTTTCTCCGCCCAGGTATAATTCCTGTATGCGGAGATTTCGCGCTGTATGTCTCGTGCAAGCTCTGCTGCCATTATGCGATCGGCAGGTTGCCTGAATCGCTGCCAACGCTTCCTGATTCGATTTTTCGCCTTAATAAGGTCCAAAATTTCCTCAGGAAGATTGTCGTGCCGCGGTCTGTTCGGAACTTTTTTGGCCAAAGCTTGCTGTGTCCGTTGTATATTCCTGGTCAGACCTTTTACCGCATGCTCTAGAGCCTCGACAGTATCAATCTGGCCCGGAATACACGTCAGGTCTTGTAGTCGTTTTCGATATTCGCGAAAATCGAAATTTTCGTATGAATATCGAAAGTCGTTAGTTTGTGTGCGCTTTAAATCCCTAATGTCGAGGTAAATGGGCAAATGGTCACTGCTGAGGGCGTCTATAACCACCATCTCCGTGAGATTGGTGAGTCCTTTGGCAATTCCGAAGTCGAGGTAGGATGGATTCCCTCCACTGTTCGGGTAATGCGTTGGGGATGAAGTGGGCATAACGAGTAGGCCATTGTCGCGAACGTAGTCGGCTAGAAAATTGCCGGCTGCGTTTTTATGTCCAGGGTTATTGAATAGTGGATGGCGGGCGTTGAAATCTCCCATTAGCAACATCCTATTGGTGTTTATGAAGAATGGATCGACATCAGCGGCCTGTAAGCGTACGGTGGAGAAATAGCCACAGTAGATCAAAACTCCATCAGGAAGTTCAACGCCGACGTTCTCTATTGCTGACTGCCTGTGTGGCAGTCTCCTGTATGGAATTGACGTTTTGACCGCTATGGCCACCCCTCCCCTTAAACCGGGCCTATCGGCACGTTCGAGCCTGTACCCCCGAATCCTAAGTATATCCCCGGGGCGCAACCATGTTTCGACAATCAACGCCACGTCGATATCCTCGGTCCGAAGGAAGTGCACAAACTCACCGAGACGACTCCGGAGTCCGCATGAGTTCCATTCTCCTATCCTCATAGGGCACAGTTGGCAAAATCAGGGCTTAAAAATCGAAGCTGTTAATATCTTCATTGAAGAACTGCGCTGAGACTAGGAATTTGTCTGTCTTCGAGACGCAACCCCTCAATGCAGCGCTGTAAAATCTTACCGCCTTGATGACCTCCCCCAAGTTGATTTGCGACGACAGCTCGGCGAATTCCCGCTGGACACTGCCCAGCATGGCCACCGCGTTCCCATTTATACCATGGGCCGGGTGGGCGGAGCTCGTCGGGACAGCTTCGTGCTGCCTCAGCGGAGGAAACTCCGCTAATGAAGGCGGTGGCGGGGGCAGCATGGTCCTGTTGGCGTGACCTGGCGCCATGGTCCTGCTGCTTAGGGATGAAGGGTGGATCGGGCCAGGGGCTCGACTGGTTTGACCCCAGGCTGGCCTCGTTGGAAGAGGAGCAGGGACGAAACGCTGCTTCTCCGCCGGGACTTGCGCCTGTTTGTAAATGTATACTGGGCAAGCCTCGTCAAAGCTACGATGAGGCCCACCGCAGTTAGCGCATTTTAATGTAGCCCCAACGGGGCAGGCCGTGATTTCATGCCCCCCAGCGCATCGGGAGCATTTAAAGTCCCGGCGGCAGTTCCCGGAGACATGACCCCAGCCCTGGCATCGACGACATTGTGTCAGGGTCTTCCGGTTTTTACGGGTTTCCCACGAAACCCTGACACTACACACCACCCTGGCCTCGGCGTTAAGCCTTCGGAGGGTTGCCTTGTCGCTGGTGACGACCAGGTAGAGCGGCCTGTAAAGTGTCTTCATTTTGAAGACACTCTTCACTTCCAGTCCCCGGTCTGCCAGATCCTGCTTTATGGCAGTCGGATCGACATTCCCCTCCAGGCCCCTCAGGACGAACGCGTGGGTTTTTTCCGACGAAGGGGCGTACGTATGGAACTGGCTCTTGTCCTCCTCCAGGGATCGTTTCACCGCCGCCCAGTCCATAATGCTGGTGCAGTACACGATCAACGAAGCCTTCGTGTACTTCAGCGTGAAAGGCTGACTGGTGATTCCTTTTATACCACCAATCAGCATTGTGTGATCGCTGGGTTTTCCAGCGATCACAATTGGCGGCGGCTTTTCTGCCTTCTTGGTTTGGTTTGCAGTTGCCGCAGGGCTCTCAGCAACTGCTTCCCGTTCAGTCCCCACGATGTTGTTGGGCAGTGTTGGAGGATCATCCACGATTGGCGGCTGGATGGGCGCAAAGCGGTTCCTCAGCGTCGTGGAGGCCTCCGGAGCAACAATCAGCGTGCTCCACGCCATAGTCCTTCGCGGCACTACGAACCCGTCATCCGCTGCGCCCGCTGAAGTCGCCCGCGACACCCCTACAGCCTCCTAGATCGCCGATTTTTTCGGAGCCGGGGTTGGTGACGCTGGCGATGTTGGGTCGGACTTGGGCACTCTACCCCTCTTCTTGGTCCTAGGCCTTAGACAGTAGCTCCTTTGGGAGCTCCGGTCCGACTCGGATTCCAGCGAACTTCCGGGATTCATTCCACTTATCGCGCAAACCCGGTATTTGCCCGATAAGGAATGTTCCAAACGTTGTCCCAAAAAAACGCACAATACAATAACTAACACAAACACAATTTCCACTCGATTTCAACTGTAAAATATCGCACGATTCTGCCTCGCAGCACGTCCACACTCTGCAAGCAGCGATGCGAGACGGTTTTCTGATTTTGCTCTAAGTTATTGATTGCTTGTTCATACCGTTGTCCGTCCTCTTGATCTTATATTCCAAATAACCATTTTTCGGCTTGACCTATAACATCAATTAGGCCTCTTTTATTTCTAATATGGGTATAGAGGTCTTCCATTTTACTTTGCGTCCTTGGCAGCAAGTATTCTGTAGGTGAAAACGAATTTTCAAATAATCCGTTATAAGACCTAGGATTTAACTTAGATCCATTACGGGATTCAAATTTTTCTTTTATAATATTAAAATGTTTTTTTGCTATTCTTCAGCTGGTTAATTATGGGTAATAAGTTAATATAATTGAGAAATGTATGCTTAGTGTTGCTACATATCTGGTGTACTTGGGAGATCAACAGAAATATTTGCAAGACAATCTGCAACTTGATTAGCAGATGGTATCACCTGGAAAGATGGTTTTCTTTTAGACTTAGGTTTTCTTGCAATATTCTTAAGACAAGTACCTTTATCTGTAATTAAGTTTGTCTGATTGCTTCCCAGTATCTTTGTTTTCTTAAATTTGGGCAGGTTTTTACAACGAGCATCGGTTTTAATGTAAGCTGTAGATTGGCCTTGAAAGTCAAAGGGGTTCGGATCGGTTTTCATTTATTTTTGTTATTATTTTTGCCTTTGTTTCCGCATTACATTGGTGAATTTCTTTAGGACTTTGAACATAATTTGAAACAATGATGCGGCCACTTAAGTCGAAAGGGTTTGTACTGTTTATGTGATCTTTAATTATCTCGAATGGTGTGTATTTCGTAACAAAACAAAATGAATAGAGAATTGTTATAATCCAATAACGAACATTTTATAAGTTGCTCGGGAGAATAATTTTTATTTTGTCCCTTTAAGCACCTTGAAAAGTTGAGTGAAATCTTTCTATTGGAGAATTGGAGTTACTATTTAATGGAGCAGTGTACTACAGCTCATTTTTATATAATTAACAAAAATTTTCAAGATCTGTATCTTTGAATTCCGTCCCTGAGTCTGTGGTTATCTTGAGGGGTGTATCGTAAAGCGATATAAAATTTAAAAGACCTTGAATTGTAGAGATTCCCCTCCTATAGATAAAAAGTTAAACCTAACAAAGACTGACATAAACAAAGTGAAACAACATGTACATGACTACATTCAATCGCAAGCACAACCCATTTCAATAGACACCATACAACAACAACTTTCACTAGCCATAGGAAAATTTAGCCCGGAAATAAAAAATGCTTTCTACCGACATACACTGCCCAAATTCATACTGAGACTCATAAAACAAAAGAGAGAACTGTACAGACTATATACAAACACTCAAAATAACGACTTAAAAAAGACACTCAACCAACTCAACAGAAACATTAAAACCTTGATTGGACAATACCGACAAGACAAATGGCTAGAAACATGTAAAGAAATACAAAAAGACAAGGGCAAAACATACTGGCGAAAAATGAAGAAACTAGCGCAATACAAAAAAACTAACACTACTGACACAATTGACGAAAACGGAATAGAACGGTACACAGACAAAGAGAAAGCTGACGCGTTCGCCAGACACTATCAAAGGGCCTTCAGCATATCGACAAACCCTAACTTCGACAATGACAACTGGAACTGGATCAACGACTGGTACTTGAACTATTTCAACAGCTCACCAAACTATACATACAAATTGATCACAGACACAGAGTACGATGAAGGCCTAGGGCATATCAAAAACACAGCACCGGGAAAAGATAAAATAAAGGCAAAACTCTTGAAAAGCCTAACTCAAGAAACACACAAACTGATCCTAACTGAATTGAACAACTGCATCACAAATAACAAAATCCCAAAAACGTGGAAAACCGGCTTAATAATACCTATACCCAAAAATGGACTGGATAATACACAACCAAGCAATTACAGACCAATTACATTACTTCCAGTACTTAGCAAAGTTTTTTGAGTACACAAAAAAGCAGCGAAACTGATCGGAAAATATATAAATACCTTCCAATTTGATTTCAAACAACATCACTCGACTATTCATCCGCTCTTTATTTTGGCCAACAATATGCAAACAACTCACCTAACTGACAGAAAGTCGGCGTGTCTATTGATGGACATTAACAAAGCCTTTGACAGTGTCTGGCATATGGGCTTACTCTACAAACTTCACAAACTCCACACACACCAACAAATCTACTCCACATCATATAAATGTTACTTGAAAACAGACTACTACAAGTACGAATTGACAACACATTCTCTTTTTCTTTTTCCCCTGAACAAGGACTCCCGCAAGGATCCCCGCTCTCACCATTCCTATATAATATATACTGTCATGATATCTACAATTACCACTTACCAAACAAAAACCAAATAGACAAATCAGCGTACATATTACTATACGCCGACGATACTGCACTAATAGTGCACGACAAAACCACTGAAAAAGCGACTGAAAGACTCCAAACACTAACGAACAATACAATGTCATGGTTCTATAAATGGAGACCAACACCAAACGCGTCAAAAAATCAACTTCTACTTACAAACCACCGACTCAACGCTGACTCCCCTACAATAATTGCAGACGGCCAAACGACAGAACCAAAGAATGGCATAAAATACCTAGGAACCACGATTGACCACAAACTTAAATTCACTAAACACATACGAAACATGAGGACAGAAACAATAAAGAGAACAAAACACTTCCGATCACTAACCTACAAAGACAGAGGAATTAGCACAAACACCGCCACCAAAATATATAAGGCTATTTGTAGACCCTTGCTAGACTATGGACATATACTCATGACCAACGGAACAGAAAGGACAAAACATACATCTACAGACAAAATGGACAAACAACCCCTACAACTGGACCATACGGAATCCCCTTTGTCTTACAAGACCAACCAGACAATCACGTTTCCGTTTCCCTACTTCAACTAAATATCGAGAATTCAATCTCAATAAACAGTTAGCTTAAAAAAGTTGTTTTTAGATACCAACTTTTTTCTAAAAGAGGGAGCTGTTATATCAAGACTACAATCAAGGTCACCTCTAAACATGCTTCTATGTGACTAAGTGCCCACAACAATGTATGCGACAAAGAGCCATTGTATCTGCAAGCTCAGCCAAACATCATCCAGCCGTGATCCCATGATCCTGACCCATTGACCCAGCCGGGATCTTCGTCAGCTAGTATTTCGAATCAAGAAATAATGGAACAGGAATTACGACTGATTACTCTTATGTCAATTAAAATTCTGAACTATTGTTACTAGACCAAAACGATTCTGGAGCCTATTTGATAAGCTTGTAGTTCGATAATATCAAGATATTCAGCTACATTTGAAGAATGTAATGGTAGATTATAAGTCAATAGTGATTGAGATATAAGCTTCAAAGATTCGACTAGATCGTTTGGGGTAATTATAGAACTATGTAAGATTTTTAATCTTGCAAAAGTTATTGCACTGACAATATCGTTTAGATAGTCTTTAAGAAATGAATAACTTTCCATTAATGATTCACAAATATTCAAAATTGTTATTTGAGCTGAATAGAATTTGACTTGAAAATAGAAAAAGACCAGTTAACGAATATATCCAAATTTCAAAGATCACTACTGAAGACTGGGAAAAACACTTTGAACAACTCTGCCGTAATAAAGAGGAAAACACGGAGACCAAGGAGACACCCACAAATGAAGAAACACCACCAACTTGGCAGATACCGATAGGGAAAATCAAACAAACGGCAACCGCTCTAAAAAACAGAAAATCACCTGGTATAGACGAGAAAACGAACGAAATGATCAAGTATGGAGGGGATGCACTCATGGGTGAATTAAAAGATCTTTACAATAAAATATTATATCTACAAAAAGTACCTTCAAGTTACATAGCCATACCCACCTGACTCTGCAACTACAATACTAGGAAACCACCATACACCAACATTCCACGAGTCAGCAGAAGTGTTTTCCTCATTTGACTGTTTTGCATGAGAACTCATTCTTTGTAACCACGTTGTGGAATTAAGTAGCTAAATAAATTGTCGTTGTAATAATAAAAACTTTTTAAAAACGAATTATATCGTTAAAGTTTCATAATTGGCGCAGTCGGTAGGATTGTGCAGTAGCAGTATCCAAGATTCCGGCTATTTGGGTTCTTCAACTCTTCAGCACAATCTCTAGAACCAACGGCAGAGGCTACTCCACCAAAGAATCGGGAAGGAAGAATCAACGTAAGTGCATTTTCCTTTCAATCCTAATCTATCTTCCGTATAAAGATTTCATTAGGAATAGTAATAGGGCCGTGTATCGCATACACACAATTAAAGTTAGGTCAGTCTATTGAAGACATAGTTTAGTTTGATTTTTTTTTCTCTCTCTCAATTAAGAAAATAGAAAGCATAAAAATAGTAATTTTTTAAAGTGAAATATAAAGTTTATGCTTATTTATGAGTGAAGTAGACGATATTGTCCAACAATTAGAAAATACTGTCTGATCAATCTCATTGCAAGATGACGTCAGCTTGTCGCGCTTTGTCCGATAATGAGTGTTAACCAATGGGCACGTCGTAGCTAATTCCGTATTGTTTTATCAGCGCCAAAAGACGAAGAGGAAGTTTATATGTTTATTGTCATTGACACTAACATATATATTTAACTAAATTAATAACATTTGTTATTAACAATGCCGAAACGATACAGTGAATGCGAACAGCGTTTAATTATTAAACTGATAAATTATTTTCAGCTTGAAAAAGCAGCAGGAAAACCCCTTTTACATGTGGATTCAGTGTACAATGTAAATATAGCCTTACTTTTATGTTAATTATTTATTCAAAATTGTATAACCATAATAAACTATTTTAAAGAGAGTATATGATGCTCTGGAAGTATCACCATCTACTGTATACAAGCTAGCAAAGAATGGTGTCCAAAGGGATAATGAGTTCAAGGAGTCCGTGAACACTAACAGAATGTTATCCCTAGATCCACCACTACATCAAATACATGAACACATTATCAGAAGTCGAATTTACGCAATGTACGCTGCAGGTAAGAATACAATAAATAAAGAGTTCAGTCTCTTATCAACGGATTTCATCTTATGTTATTTAGGAGAGAATGTCACTCTGCGTTTATTGCAGTCAAAGCTACAATGCATTGATACCATTAAAATATCATTTGGTTCGTTAAGAGATGCATTGGTGAAAATGAAGTTCAGTTGGAAAAAATGTACAGTCTCAAACAGGAAATATTTAATGGAGATGCCATATGTTGCACACAAAAGGCTACAATTTCTAAGGGAGCTCGCTGATAACGAAGCATCATCTTTTTCCTTGAAGCCCGTTGTGCTGGATGAGACTTGGATATTTAGTAAAGGTGCATTTAGGAAAAGCTGGCAAGATGATAGCCTTAATACAGTGCGAAAAAAAAGTGGAGAAGGCGTTAGATACATAATTCTACATGCAGGCAACACAGAGGGATTCATAGAAAATGCAAGTTTAATTTTCTAATCAGGTAGCAAAACAGGGGACTATCATGATTCTATGAACAGCGAAAATTTTGAGAAATGGTTTGAAGAACAGTTATTGCCAAACCTTGAAGAACCCTCGCTAATCATAATGGATAATGCGCCTTACCATTCTGGATTGGTAGAAAAAATTCCCAATCCCAGTTGGTCAAAAAAAATGCTTATGGAATGGTTAAGTCAGAGGAATATTTCATTTCCACCTTTGGCAATGAAAGACTACGTTTGGACCTTAACAAAACCACATTTACCTCTCAAAAAGTATAGGTATACTGGAACTATCAGGGATCGACTCAATTAGCAGGATATAATGTATGTAAATCTATTTATTTTGCAGAGTAGATCAATTAGCATTAAAACATGGTCATCGTGTTTTGAGACTTCCTCCATATCACTGCCAGTATAACCCAATTGAAATGGTGTGGTCTGAAGCCAAGAGATACTATGACTCCAAAATAACGTCTTTCGAAACAGTTACAAGTGATACTGTACTTACCACCTGGCAAGAAGCATTAGAACAGGTCAATTTTTTCCATTTTATAATTTAATACATGGAAATAGCATTATCGACAAAAAAACCTCATCGACAAAAAAAAAAAATAAATATATATTTGTGGTTTTAAATAAATTTCAATAAAATTATACCAAACGTTAGTTTTCTTCCTTTGGTTTCTCAAGTATTATTTAACAATTCAAAATCCATTTCAATCCATTCAAATCAATCAATTGTCATCATTCATTCATCCAATTTAAAAAAAAATTGTAAATACAATTTTCTAAATATTTAAATATTTACAAAGATGTAATTGCAAGTCAAAATAAAACTAATCATTTTATGAAATTCCAATGTATGTTTTTCGTGTTTGCCTATTAAAATCAATATTTTAAACCGTTTGCTTCTTTTAAAGTGTCGACTTTCAGACGAACTTGTTCCGGCATCCAAAAGTGGGTTCATAAAACAAAACTGACTACGTTGATATAATATAAGACGAAGGGCCACTTTATGCAATTATCGAAAATATTTTAAAGAAATAAAATAATATATAGCCTTTAATACAGTGTTGCTAGATTGTATGTTAATATGGGAGTCCTTTTTCATAGTTCGCTGAGCTTTCACAACACATCAATTGTGCCTGGGAAACACGACTTAATTAAAGACGTCGCTCATTTGGCGCCTGACGTCACGTTTTGTGACGTCATGTTGCAATGAGATTGATCAAGGTATATTCGTCTTAGCAAACCAGTAAGTACCAGCGTTAAAATGACTACTGCAAACCAAAATAATATGAATTGGAGTTTATTCAAATCAAAGTTAGATAATATTAAATCCTTTGACGGTGACAGTAATTACCTGAATAAATTTTTAAGTAGGTGCGAGAACCTAATAAGTACATATCTACCACTAAACGATGCTGATTTAAACAAGCATATTTTGGATTGTATTAATGAGAAACTGATCGGAAAAGCCGAAACTATGGTTGGCAATCGATCAGAACTTCTTAGTTGGGATAATCTCAAAACCGCTTTGATTCAGTGCTTCTCTGACCGAAGAGATGTAGATTGTTTAATTCAGGAACTTACAAGGACCCGCCCTCATAGAAATGAAGATTTAATAAGTTTTGGTACTAGGTTGCAATTGCTTAGGAGTAATGTAGTCCAGCGTGTCAGTAACGATACCCAAATGTCTACTAGCGATAAAGTTTGCAACATTAATCATTTTGAGAAAACTTCATTAAATACGTTCATCGCAGGATGCTCAGGCACATTGAAAAATAATATGCATCTGAAAAGACCAGAATCCCTTGAGGATGCGATGGCCTATGTTTTAGAGTTTGAGAATTTTGAGCGACTTTATGGAACTTTACGTAATAGTGAAAAATCCCAAAAATTTAATCCAAGTTTCACTAAGCCTGGATTTAACCAAAATTATTATCGTCAACATTTTCCAAACGCGCAAAGCTTTTTCCCCACCCCACAGTTTAGTAACAGCCAACCGCAATATAATCAATATCAAGCCAACAACCAATCAAATGGTTTTCAACTTAATCAACACACTAATTCAATCACGTCTACTAAACCGACATTTCCCTCTCAACCGGTAAATATTCAAAGTAGACCAACACCCCCTAGACAATGGCCCACAAATAGAGATGTTTTTGGTCCGCCCAGAAATGTATTCAGACCCAATCAGAACTCTCCAAATCAATTTCCAAGGCCTACACCCATGTCAGGAATTTCCAGAAATTCTCTTACCCCCACCAGAAAACATGGATTAAATTCTCAATATAATAACTTCCAAAGACCATTTTATCAAACACCACAGCCAATGATAGTTGAAGAACTATATTCGAACGAATACGAAGATCATTCTACAAACCCGTATTGTCAAAATTTTGAACATTTTTATAACCAAGAATACCTTGACTACCCTCAGTC
Organism: Dendroctonus valens; assembly: GCA_024550625.1. Classification (NCBI taxonomy): domain Eukaryota; kingdom Metazoa; phylum Arthropoda; class Insecta; order Coleoptera; family Curculionidae; genus Dendroctonus; species Dendroctonus valens. Next base: position 1,741,739 of record JAJTJO010000098.1, read on the forward strand.
AACAGAAACATACTCTGATCAATTTGAAGACCAAATCAACTTCCAGGAGCTTCAAGACCCTCGAACTTCCCAAAATACTGTCCTCGAAGAAAATGGAAATTTTTGCGACCCCAGCCCAACGAAAGAACACAGCTAATAGAAATTAACATTTCTTCATACAATGCCCTTCCATACATTGAAATTAGCAGTCTTAACATCAAGCTTTTAATTGACACTGGCAGTTTTCGATCAATTTTAAGACCCACCATTGCCGAGACTTATTTTCCACACTGTATATTTCGGTCAACCAATACTGTTAAAACAGCCATAAGTAGCGAAAGCGCGCAGTTTCAAGCTAATATTTCCGCGCTCGCAGAAGTTGGTCTCGACTACGAAATCAGCTTTATTTTATTTGATTTTCATGATTATTTTGATGGCGTTCTAGGACTCAATGATCTTATAAATATGAATCTTAACATTGATTTAATTAACAAGCGATTGATTGGAGCAAACATCGAAATTCCCTTTAAGTACAGAACACCTGCAGAAGCTAGTTTTACATTCTCGGTAAACCCATGTAGTAAAATTAAGAAGAAATTACCAGTTAATGTTAACGACGGGGATATTATTATAAATACCCAGAAGATGAACGACCTGATCATTCCGTCAATGGTCACCTGTGCACGCTACGGATTTGCCACCGTTGAAATTCAAAACCCCACAGATAAGACCGTTTCAATAACCTTAACTGAACCACTAAAGGTCGAGGCTTTTGAACCTGCAAAGTATGAAATTTATACTCTTGAGGCAGTCTCGCAAAATCTTGGAAATCGTAATAACAAAACGTTTAATATTAATAATCAAGTTCGAACGAATCACATGAATACCGAAGAAAAATTAGCTATCAATCGATTGTGTACGGAATTTTCCGATATATTCTATAAACCAGGAAACCAACTCAGTTTTACATCAAGAATTAAGCATGAAATCAAAACAACCGACGAGATTCCGGTGCACGTTAAACCATTTCGATACCCATATGTTCACAAAGCAGAGGTTAAAAAACAAATAAATGAAATGTTAGACAAAGGCATTATTCGATCTTCCAGCAGTCCATGGTCATCACCAATATGGATTGTCCCCAAGAAAATGGACGCGTCAGGGCAACAGAAATGGAGGATAGTTTGCGATTTCAGAAAAATTAATGACAAATGTGTTCCCGACAAATACCCAATACCCAACATTAACGATATATTAGATAAAATGGGCCGTGCCCAATATTTTTCTACCCTCGATTTGGCGAGTGGGTTTCACCAGATTGAAATACACAAGGACTCGATAGAAAAAACAGCATTTAGCGTGGAACATGGCCACTATGAGTATTTAAGAATGCCATTTGGACTGAGAAATGCTCCAGCGACATTCCAACGTGTAATGGATGAAGTACTCAAAGATCTACAAAACAAAGTTTGTATGGTATTTATGGATGATGTAATCGTGTTCAGTACAAATTTAACAGAACATATTCAAAATTTAAAATTGGTATTTAAAAAACTTCGTGAAGCAAATTTAAAAATTCAACTCGATAAATGTGAGTTTCTGCGACGAGAGGTCGAATTTTTAGGACACATTGTCACACCAGAGGGCATAAAACCAAACAAAAATAAGATCACGGCAATACAAAAATACCCACTTCCAAAAACGCAACGCGAACTAAAATCATTTTTGGGATTGGTTGGATATTATCGAAAATTTATCCAGAATTTTGCAAAGCTAACTAAACCCTTAACACAATGTCTTAAGAAGGAAGGAAAAATTGTGCACACAAAAGAATTCATAGAGTGTGTTAATACTTGCAAAAATGTTCTAACAACAGAACCTGTCTTGGCATATCCAAATTTTACGAAACCCTTCGAGTTAACCACCGACGCTTCTAATTTCGCGATTTCAGGAGTACTATCTCAGGGAAACCATCCAATATGTTACGCATCTAGAACCCTTAATCCAGCGGAGATAAATTACTCAACAATTGAGAAGGAGCTATTGGCAATTGTCTGGAGTTGCAAGTACTATCGCCCATATTTATTTGGAAGGAAATTTATAATCTTCACAGACCATAAACCCTTACAATGGCTCATGTCAATGAAAGAACCGAATTCCAGGTTGGTACGTTGGAGACTAAAATTAGAGGAGTTCGACTACGAAATCAGATATAAAAAAGGCAAATCCAATAAAGCAGCAGATGCACTTTCCAGGAATCCTGTTGACCTCAATGCTCTAGAAACAGATTCATTATACAACAATATAGGAGACACCGATGAAATAAGCAATGACTTTATGTTAAATCACGAAGAATTGCCAAGCTTAGATAACTTAACAGTTTCAGAGATTTTAGGGCAAAACACCGAACCCTCAAATTCAAATAAAGGCAAAATTAATATTATATCGAATATCCAGTTAAGAACACCGAGCCAAGTTAACACCCAACCGTCCGATTCAGAAACAATACACTCATCATCAGAAAATCCTATTTTTGGAATACCAATATCTGAACGTCCAATAAATATGTACAAGAATCAAATAATTATTACAGATGGAGATATCCTAAATGTTCATATTAAACAGAAACGCATATTCTAAAACATCCGTATGTACTTAACTATATCAAAAATTAATCCCGCCCCTCACATTATCAAATTTATAAAAGAATACCTCAATCCGAAACAATGATACGCATTATATTTTCGACACGATGGCCTTGCGCGAATTTTTACAGTAACCCTTCAAAATATCTTTAAAAATTCTGCTTATAAAATGCTTCATTGTACAAAAATGCTTGAAGATGTACAAACCAGAGAGGAGCAGCAGGAGAGAATGAAGCTCTATCACACCACAAAGACTTGTCACCGCGGCATAAGCGAGCTAAAATTGAGTTTAAATCAAAGATATTATTGGCCAAAAATGTCTGAAGATATAGAAAACTACGTGAATAATTGTGAAATTTGCCAGAAAAATAAATATGACAGAAGTCCACCTATTGTGAAGTTCAATCTCACTCCTACAGCATCCAGACCATTTGAACACATACATGTCGACACTTTTAGAATGAATTACGATGCTTATGTCACAGTTTTAGATTCATTTTCCAGATACGGGCAGGCATACCCACTTAAAAGTATTACCGGAATTGAAGTTATCGAAAATCTATACACCTTTATTACACATCATGGTTTACCATTGAAGATAACTACAGATCAAGGAACGGAATTTAAGAATAAAGTTTTAGAAGATTTTTGCAAACTCTATAAAATTGATTTACACTACACAACAGCGAAGAATAGTAATTCAAATTCACCTGTTGAACGCTTTCATTCGTCAGTCATAGAAAGCTACAGATGCTTGAAAGAGGAAAATAAAGAACTATCAACTGATCAATTAATCAAGCGCGCAGTTTTGGGTTATAATAATTCTATTCATACTGTAACAAAATTTACCCCTTTTGAAATCATAACTGGTCACATTAAATCAATAAATCCGTTTGATCTCAACGATAACGCAATTATTTCAAGTTATGTGCAATCGCATAAAGAAAATTCGAATAAGTTATACGAAAAAATTAAGCAAAAGAATGAAGAAGCAAAATGTGCAATAATAACTAAACGGAACGAAAACAGATGTGAACCACCAGATTTCGAGTCACAAAATCACGCTTATATCAAAACCAAAAACCGCGGCAAACACTTACCAAAATTTAATAAAATGCAACTAATCGGGCAAACCGATATTAAATTACAAACACAAAATCACGATTATCACAAAAGTTGTGCCCGAAAACCAAAAACTAAGTTACACTATTATTTGCAGAGAAACCAAGGAAATGGGTCTCAAATGGAAAATCCCGATTGTCCTGTTCCTGGTTCTTCAAACCAAATGGTCAATTGAAACGGAAATACAACTAAACCCCTTAAATAATCCAATACTTCCGATTAAGCTAGGTAATGCTAAGCTAGTTTATAGTAAACATACATTTCTACACTATATAGATTTAATTGAGATAATTACGCAAATGGAAAATTTAAAAAGCAATTTTCTAATACTTAAAGGCTACTTAAAGTCACATAACGGTAATAACGGTATATCATATCATCAGTTATCAGAAAATTTACTAATAAGAACGGACAACTTAATTCACATCGCATCAGGTAAACTTCAAAATTTAATACCAAATAATCGAAAGAAACGAGGCCTTTTGAATATAGTAGGGCAAATTAATAAATGGCTTTTTGGTACACTTGACGCTGAAGACGGTCAACATTACAATGAAGCAATTGCTACTTTAGAGAGTAGTCAAACAATCGTTAACGATGAACTAAAACTTCAGATGTCGCTATCCAAAGGTTTAATCACTCATTACAATAAGACCATAACTACCCTTAACGAAAATCAGGACAAGCTTAGATTAAGTATAAGGTCCTTTCAGCAACTAATGCAACAAACGATATCCAATGTTCAGAATTATCTTGGGTTTCATGGGTCAATAACGCAATTAACCCTAGATTGTCAAAACTTAATTATGTTTTTGGATAATTTAGAGGATGCAATAATGTTTTCCAAGCTAAATGCGCTGCATAACAGTATTTTGTCCACTAACGAATTAACAATTATGCTAAAATATTTAGAAAACATGTACAAAGTTGCAGCAATCCCAAAATTTCAAAATATACTCTCGTATTATCAATTTTTTGGAACTCAGGTTAGTTTCTCTCACACGAAAATAATTTTTGCGATACACGTACCTATACTAAGGCCAGAAGATCTAATGTTTTTTCACCTATACCCTATTATCCTAAATCGAACTATATTCATTCCCCAATACCCTTACCTCGCACAAGAAGAAGTTAGAAACCAGCACACCAGTCAGCCTTGCTCAAAAATAGAAGACACATATTACTGCAACGAAGAGTTTCACCCACAAGATGATTGTACCAATGAACTTTTAAAAGGCAAGACAATACATAATTGCCCAACCTTCAACATTAAGTTAGTAGAGCCAATAGTTGAACAAGTAACGGAAGAATTGGTCCTCGTACTGTTAACAGAACCTGCAAAGTTAATATCCAAATGTGGTACCGATCAGTATCACCTACTTGAAACATCAACCCTTGTCAAGATCCCGAAAAATTGCGAAATTCAAATTAATGAAAAGAAATTCATCAATAACATCAACATACAAAAAGGAAAACCATTTATATTGCCGAAAATCACACTACCTCAAACAATTACTACGAAGTTCTTGGACGCACCAAACATTTCCAAAATTAATCTAGATGAAATTTATCATTTGAAGGAAATAGCCAATCAACTTTTACCAGTGACTTTAAACCAGAAGTCAAAACACCAAGAATACACCTTCTTTGGTATTGTGGGAGTCTGCACATTTCTTCTGATTCTCCTATTGACGAGCCAATGGAACCGAGTCAAAATCTTTTGGCTATCGACCCGAAATGCTTTCCATAAATCTACGGATCTTCAAGTACCAGATGATTACTCAGCAACTACCGCTTCGAAAAAACAGTCCGTTATTTTCGAATCTTGAGGAGGGAGAAGTTACATAGCCATACCCACCTGACTCTGCAACCACAATACTAGGAAACCACCATACTCCAACATTCCACGAGTCAGCAGAAGTGTTTTCCTCATTTGACTGTTTTGCATGAGAACTCATTCTTTGTAACCACGTTGTGGAATTAAGTAGCTAAATAAATTGTCGTTGTAATAATAAAAACTTTTTAAAAACGAATTATATCGTTAAAGTTTCATAATTTTCAGAATGGAAGGACAGGATAACAATCCCAATCTTCAAAAAAGGAGAGAAAACAGACCCCAAAAACTATAGAGGGATCACCCTTCTCAGCACAGTTTCGAAGCTGTTGACAAAAATATTGGCAGAAGAAGTGACCAGCACGGGAATATGTGAGGAGCAGCAAGGTTTCAGACACAAAAGATCCACAATAGATGCCATATTCATACTCCGCCAAATAGCCGAAAAAGCTATTGAATTCAAGAAACCGGCGTTCATGTGTTTCATAGATCTTACCCAAGCATTTGATAAAGTAAGACTGACAGGCGTCATAAAACTCCTAGAAGAAAGGAAAATTCATCAGAATATTTTGTCCATCATCAGAGAGCTAAACACCGACAATCACACACTCGTAAAAGCAGAAAATAGAACAACAAGGAGAATACCCGTCAACACAGGAATTAGACAAGGAGACAGCCTAAGCCCTATATTGTTTAACATCATCATGGATGAAATCATTACAGAAACAAAACAGATTGGAAGGGGATATCGAATGGGAAATGCAGAAATAAAAATAATGTGCTACGCTGATGATGCAGTGATAGTCTCCGAGGATGAAGACAACCTACAAAGACTCTTATATAAGTTCGAATAAACTGCAAATAAATATAATGGGCAGAAAGACCGATAGGTCGATAGCCTTTTTTTAGAAATAAAGATGTTTACTACTACTACTAAATATAAAATGGAAATATCGACCCGGAAAACACAATCCCTCACTATATCCAAAGAGCCCCGAAGATGCAAACTCGCCGTTTACAATCAAAGTGTAGAACAGGTGATGACCTTTAAATATCTTGGAGCAAACATCACGAGTAACAGGAATCTAAAGGAGGAAGTAAGGAATCAAACATCAAATGCCGCTCTAATACCGGGGTACTTACGAGACATCATCTGGAGAAACAAGCACATGAAGAAAATCTCAGAGACGGTTCGACAGTTGTACCGATCGGTTGTGTTTTGTTGTGCTCCGCTTTGCACGTTTCGTTTTGTTTTGTTTATTGTGTTACTTTACGGTCGGTCAACTGCCCGGTGTGTTACCAACAGTTTTTTTAAAATAGGTTTTCTCGTGTTTTTTTCTCGTTCTTTTCTTCGGTTTGACTTATAAAAGATGGCCACTTACAAGTGTGATAATTGCCTCAAAGAATTTGCAGACAAGGACAAATCCAACAAGGTCCGGTGCAGCGGTGACTGCCGCAGGTGCTTTTGCATGCAGTGTACGGGCCTCGATAAGGTGACTACCAAGACCCTGCTTTTGGAGAAGTACAACCACCTCCGATTTTTTTGTGCGCTCTGCGATTCTCCAAACCTTAGGTACCTCAACGATAAGGTAACAAACATATAAAAAAATCAGGTACCTCAAGGTATCATTGACTCGCTGGCAAACCAGATGTCCAAGCTATCGACTAGTGTGCCAACAATTTCTGAAATGTACGATATGCTGTTGAGCATCGAGTCAAGATGGAGTCTTCTTGAGGGCAGGTTGGACGATATCCGTGGAATGACTGAGGTATTCACCGCCTCTAAGCCAGACATGCTCTTGAGATCAGTGAGGGATATGGAGCAGAGTCTGTTTAATGTCTCTCAAGTGCTGCTCAACAATACTGAGGACTCCGTCAGGATTCAAGTCCACGACTCCTCATCCGCTGAGATCAGAGTGGGTATGGAAGGCCTGAAGGATGGCCTCGCAAGTGTTGCCGCCATGGTTAAGGGGTTGACTACTAAGGTTGTTGACTCCAATCGGCAAAGAAAACAAGTCTCAACCACTTCTACGTCGTGCTCTACTAAGTCGACTTCTCTCGTCTCCTCATCCACCCAACAGAGTTGCCTCCTGACATTTCATCGACTCCGGGATATCCAGGCCCCTCAGCTTGTGCCGAAACCCCAAGATGGCATTATGTGGTCGTGAGACATCTCCCGGTCGGATTTACTACCACCAATGTTGTTCACCATGTGAAGGAGGTCCTGAAATCGTCGGATTTTGTTCGATGCTTTCGCCTATTTAACTAGGGCAATGACTCCGAGGAACCCATATTCAAAGTGGGAACCATAACTAGGGAATCCGCTGAGAGATTGTTGGGGGACAGCATGTGGCCTCGCGGAGTTCGGATTGAGTGGTCAACGGAGTCCGCTGCTTCTCGGAGGGTTGTAGAGAACTGTCGGCTTCCCACCAGCGGAGCAAGGGTGAACGTCAGTCCGGGTTTGGAGGGTCTATTGGCTGTCTCCTCCTCGGAAAATGGTGATAGAGCAAGCAGTGTAATAACGATAGCCTTTGATAAACAGGCTATTGCTGCTTGCAAGACCAACAACTTTGGCAGTGTCAAACTGCCTGAGAGGATGCCTAGAGGGTCAGCTCCTTTTCTGGACCCGTTGACTCCTCCGATTGTTCGAATGACGGTGGCCTCTGATCGCTCCAAGGACTCGGGGAAGCGGTACCTAATGGCAAGGCTCAGAGAACCTTCCATCATGAGGGCCATAAGATTGTACCTCTCCTACCAGCATGACCAACCTGCCTCAGTTTGCTACGAAGGATTTACTATTACTAACATCAAAGTATTCCTAGCATCTGAAGGCTTGCCTACCAGGAAAGAAGATTTGCAGAGTTTATACATCGATTTTCACAATGCTTATGGGATTGGTTGCGCGGAGGTGAAGGCGGATCTGAGCACCTACAGTTCACATGTTGTTTCGGAGAGGACGGTGCAACTTCATAAGTACAGTGAAAGTCACCACAACTACTTTTCCAGTGGCTCTCCGAAGAGAAAAAATTTTTAGGTAGAATGACCTGTTTTGAGTAGTAGACGTGTTTTGAGCGACTAGACTCCTCAAGTCCTGACGCCAGGTTTAGCATGGTTCTTGTCAATATTGCTTCAATGAGGAACAAAACGGATGAGTTGTACTTGTTTTTGGAGGGGTTAGGGTTTCCCCAGTTGGTTGCGATTACGGAACACTGGCTGAACATGAATGAACCTTTTTATATCGAAAAGTACTCCACAATAGCCAGATACAACCGGGAGGGCTCGGCCCATGGGGGAACTTTGATTCTATCCTTGACTGAGGGCTTCTCTCCATTAACTAAGTTTGATTATCTTCAAGCGGATCACTTCTTCGAATTTTCCGCTGTATACAATAAACATATTGATCTGTATGTAATCTGAATCTATAGAGCGCCAAGTTCCGATGTGCAGAAATTTTTTGATAGGCTGCTAAACTTGCTAGACTGTCTGCCAGTGAAGGGCAGGAGAATTTTATGTGGGGATCTGAATATTGACTACGCTGCTGCCTGTGCTGCCCAAAAATCCTTATTTATGGCTATTTTCGATTCTTTTGATCTTTCAATGCATGTAACTGCTCCGACTAGAATTTCTAACAATTCAACGTCGACTATAGATTATGTGGCGTCTGACTTCCCCCCGTCTGATGTTCAATCGACGGTGACTAGCGCGGGTCTCTCTGATCATGAAGCGGTGATATCCAAATTAAATATTTCTCTCAAGCCCTCGAGAAGAGCTCGCCGTTTGGGTAGAATCTTTTCATCTTCAAATTTTGCATTATTCCACAATCTTTGTCAAAGCACGATTTGGAACTTTGAGTCCGGTGATCCAAGTTCTCACTTCAGAGATTTCTTGAATAAAATTAAAAGTACTTTCAATGAGGCCTTTCCGCTTAGGGCCATTAATCCTAAACGACATAAACATTGGATTACGGGAGGTTTGCGCACTTCCGTAAAAAATATGCGCTCTCTCTTGCATATAAAAAAGTTTGCTGACTCCGCTCAAGTTCTTGAATTCATTTCAAATTATAGAAAGATCTATCTAAGAGTAATCAAGTCAGCAAAGAGACTATATTATCAAAATCGTTTGACAAATGCTAAAAACGTTTCCAGGGAAGCCTGGTCCAGGTTTCCAGGGAAGTCTTCTCAATGATCTCAGAGGTAGAACAAATCCCGTGAATGGAGGTATGCCAAGTCCAAATGAGTTAAAGAACTATTTCATCAACAGAGATAGACTCTCACGGATAGAGCCAGAAAAATATGTGGACCACAACATCTAACAACGGAACTACAGCACTTGGAAAAAGCTTTTCTTCAGAACGGATATTCCCAGTTGGACATCAAAAAAGCTGTAGGAGTGGGACGTGCTGAAAAAAGTGAGTCCACTCGGAAAGCTTTCCTGCCCTATGTTCCAAGGGTTACGGACAGAATTGGGAGGCTCTTGAGGAAACACAACATAAGAACGGTCTACAAGCCCACAACAAAGATCCGAGAATATCTAGGGTCAGTTAAAGACAAAACACCTCACCTAGCAACTGCGGGAATCTACCGGATTCCATGCTCCTGTGGAAGCGTATACATAGGAACTACTAAGAGATCGGTTGCGACAAGATTAGAAGAACATCGACGGAATTGCAAACTTGGACATGTGGAGACGTCGGCAGTGGCGGAACATGCCCTCAGCGATGGAACACACAACATCTATTTCGGAGAGGCACAGGTCCTGGCCACGACAACAGGGTATCGCCCCCGACTAATACGAGAAGCCATTGAAATCTACAAACACGACGACAATTTCAACAGAAAAGAAGAGACAATGGCGCTGAACAGGATATGGTTTCCAGCACTCACCAACGCAAAAACAGCAAGAAAAAGCAACAGCTCAGGACAGGAGAGAGAATCCTGTACATCGGAGGATAGCAACAGCCAACAGAATGCGCAAGCTCCGATGACACAGGCCACGTCATCACAAACCACGTTATCGCCACCGGTGCATAAATACGGACTGCGCCCGAGGAATCGCATCAGAACAGTGTAAGCGTTCAAGCAAACCACTTCTGAAGATGCAAGCCACACGTGCTTGCGAAACGTCAAGAAGAAATTCTACCGAACGACGGCCTAAAAACCCGAAAAACCCACTTGTTTCAAGGAATGGCCTCGAAAGTCTATCTCTTTTGATAGCAATATTTTATTTCGGTTCTGCTTGTAAGGCTTGAAAGAAATTACTCTACACTTTAGAAGCAACTGAAAATAATCATTTACCCTACTGCAAATGAATATAAAATTATTTCTGTGTTCTGGTGAGTCGCGGTGCCACTATTAATGCGCCGACAAAGGGTCGGCACTTCATTTAGTTAGTTCCTGGAATCGTTTTAATAGTCGGCGCCGCGTGGCCGTCAAAGGGGGAAAATATACGAGCTATTCTTTGCGGCTAGTTGTCCCAAATGACAAGATCTACAGTGTGGCCATTATAAAATGATGTACATGGGGATATTGGAAACCGTTAGAGTTACAGGGTGAACCAAATGGAGAAAAGGTTGCGCAATAAAGTGCCTATAAGTAATCTGTCATCAACTTCTTTCAACTCGGAATAGTAACGGATTTACAGGGAAAAAAAAAGTGCGTTTTATAAAATCCTTTATATCGTGTTTATTATAAAAGATACAATAACGAAATTTTCAGGGTGGGGGTAAGAAAGTTTACAGTTATCATTAATTTATATAAAAAATTTTCATTAAAATTCACATATTAAAATACAAATCACACACATTTTAAAAAGTACATTAAAAGCAATGGTTTTCAGGTTCAATCAGTCAGGACAATCATGTCTGGGAAAAGACTAGAATCTATTGTTTAGAGATTTAAATTTAACTTACGTGTATAGTTGTTTCTACCTTCACATTTGACTGTCTATTGAATTCCATATTCTATTCGATATCGAGCGAGAGAATAAAAAAAAACTGTTTATATTTCGCTTTTTCTGAGCATTCTAGGAATATCCATTGCTCGGCACTTCTTCACTGTCAGGTGTTTATATTTCATTTACTTGGTCCAATCAGTGTATGCATGCGCTTATTTAATTAGTGTGTAATATACAGAGCTAAGATTGTCTGTGTCTGATCTAAAATTCATTGCATTCTGATGTTTTTTAATCTGTATCATTTCATGGATTCTTCTCTTATTATGATTGTCTTCATTGATTGATATTTTTGTGTTTACAAAATCAAAACTATGTAACTTTTGTTGTGCATGTTGCGCTAATGCTGTTCCATTTTCGTTAACCGTTAAGGTTAACCGTTAAGGTTAGGTTGCTAGACGCAACTGACTACTGAACAATAAAATAATTTTTTCTTGTCATTAGAATTGGAAAGTTTATTTAATAAGATTATTAACCTAGAATAAAAGAATTTTCATCTTTGTTTAGAGTAAGACTACATGTATTAAACGAGGGCAGAAAGACCGATAGGTCGATAGCCTTTTTTAGAAATAAAGATGTTTACTACTACTAAAAGAGGCTTCGATATTAAAAAGATCTTGACGATTTAACAAATGAATTATTTGTACATTCGAATCATGAATCGAGTCTCTAATTTCGTCTCAGATGTCATCAAATGGGATCTGCATAGATATAATTTTTGCAATATTCTCTCTTTCACTACGCGTCAGATTTAAATGTTTTAATTCATGTTTATGTCCCCCATGTGTAACGGTATACAAGACCCTACATTGTCCATCATTTTGTTCTATCAGTATTATAGCTGCAGGGCCTAATCCATTTGAATCGTTTATTGTTGAAAGGAGGCAAGCGACATTTTGAAATTTCTGCGAAAAACGCAAAAAACTATTTTGAGTCATACTATGTTATTTTTAATTAGTTTTCTGATGTAAAATTAACCGAATATTTATAAATACTTACATCAATGTGCAAAACAAATTCAAAGATTTTTGTTTAAATACATTATTTTGGTCTTTTTAACTGTCACTTAGCCCTTTTCAACAACTTAAAAAATAAAACATTTTTTTAAAGTGTATATTAGGAAAATACCCAGCAAACCAAACTTGTAACATTATATAAATGTGATGTAATTTTTGTGACTTTGATTTTATGTAACACTTTTACGTAACATTGATGTAACATAAGAAGAACGGGAAAACAAGTTTTTGGTGACAGCGATGTTATGTAAACGTGATGTAACATGGTTTACCAGATGCGTACCATCTGATGTGATTCAAATTTGTACACCGAATTCCATTACCCAGCAAACACAAATGGTCCCGGGACGTCCTATTTTGATCCCCATTATCCCGCATGGGATGATCCTTGGTGGGACATCCCTAGGCCGTCCCTTGTATGGCACAAATATCTCATGCAGATCCCATGCAAGTCGTCCCACAAACGTTATATTTTTTGCTCCTAGGGACATAATGACCAGGACGTATATGGAGTAATAGTAAATAGCACGCTCGAAAAAAGTTATACACTTTATTACACACTTAGTAAAAGTATGTATATACCATAAAACCGAAATATAAAAAATGGAATTCAATCAACTTAGATAACAAACATATATACACAATATAATACATAATATAAATATAATTAATATAAACTTTTATAATTGTAATATAATAGAGTATATATAAATAATAAAAATAATAAATTTTATTATTTATATATATTAAAATAAAAACTTTAATGTAAATTATTAAAATAATGCACCCCCAATTAGCATAAGACACCCCCAAAACCCACTACACAACCCCTCCACCCAACTACTATACGAACGCACAAACAGGACAAAGATTTCGGAAAGACTCATACATCTACAGACAAAATGGACAAACAACCCCTACAACTGGACCATACTGAATCCCCTTTGTCTTACAAGACCAACCAGACAATTCCGCTTCCGTTTCCCTACATCAACGCTACTCGAACACTTACAAACGCAACTGACTACTGGACAATAAAATAATTTTTTCTTGTCATTAGAATGGGAAAGTTTATTTAATAAGATTAGTAACCTAGAATAAGAGAATTTTCATCTTTGTTTTTTATTTAGACTAAGACTACATGTATTAAACAAGGGCAGAAAGACCGATAGGTCGATAGCCTTTTTTAGAAATAAAGATGTTTACTACTACTACTGGTTTACAAAAGGCGAATATACAACACTTTACAACAGACGAAAACCTACCTATATCAACAAAAGATGTATCGACCAAAATATGTTCCACATAAAAATATCCATATCACATATACCAATTTCCTATGCTTTTTTCTTTATTTTTTTTGGCTCTTAAAGGGACCTAAGAATGCTTTAATTTCCATGCTTTCGAATGTAAAGACATGCCTAAAACGCCTAAAAATAGAGCAAAATCTTCATGTTGCCGTGAAATAAATGAAAGAACAAGTACATTATTAAATAGTTTACAATGTTTTAATGAGGGGCAGCATTTTAATGAGGACCTTACGACTGATTTTGCCTGACCCTCGATGTGATCCGAGTAGACTTAGCGAACAAGTTCTTACATCGGTGGCGAGGCCTGAAGTAGAAGTTGCCGAAGCAAAAAGTATTATTACAAATTCAACGTTGCCAGACATAAGCATTGCAAGCCACAATTCGGATCCACCCATCAGAAGAAACGATCAAATTGCTAACTGGGCCGTGGAAAAATATTAAAAAATGAAGATAATTGCCAAATATATATATATATATATATATATATATATATATATATATATATATATATATATATATATATATATATATATATATAATATATATATATATATATATATATATAAATATACATATATATATATATATACCTCCAACTCCTACAATTGTTCCGGAGTTGCTAATTCGAACTTTCGCATTGCAACACCAGAATAAATGGGGATAATTATGTGCTTCTCGAAGGACCAAAGTGTTTGAGAGTGTTTGGTGGGTACAGTTCGGAGCAGCTGCAGAAATAATAAGCGAACTGGCCTTTTGTTAAGTGCCAAACCAGCACTGAACAACCGTTTATTACTACACTTTGAGCGATTGGGCTGAGCAGTATGACTTTTTATTGTAGACTTGTGACTGTGTGAATTTAAAACTACAAAATGTAGTTCCGACGAAGGTGAATTTGAGTACTAGACTCCTTCTGACGAGTTTTAGTGCAGGACTGCTGCGGACGAGTTTCTATAGTCTATAGTATTTGGTGGAACCTACCCAGCAAAAGCACCTCGAGTCCCTGAGATGTCCCACGGAAGTCATTACGGGATATAAGCCTGGTCCCTCGGACGTCCTGCTACGTCCCGATACTTACGTGGGACGTCCATGGGACGTACTTTTGGAACTGTTCGGGCCATGTATGGGATGATCCTGTAAACGTCGTTTGGGACATCACTGGGATTATAGACGGGTTGTTTAGAGAACATCTGTGAAACGTTCTTAGATTAATAGTCAACCATCAAATTATTGGAAAATTTAGGGTGGAAGCAATTTAAAAGAAACAAAATACTGAACCAATAGCTTATACTTCAAAACAAACAAAAAACATTCACGTATTACAAACTAAACTTATTTTCGCTATCAATCGAAATTTGCTCTTCTCTCCGAAACCGGTAAAGTGTTAATTGCTATTTTTTACTCTTTTGAGTCTTTCCGGCTCGTGCCTGCCTTTTTTCCTGGTTGCTACAAATAGCGGAATTTTTAGCAAGCCATCTGTAATAAAAAAAGATATATTTTATCATTTATAAATCCAACTAAAATTGTATTTTACCAATAAATCCATTGTAAATAACAATTTCTTCAAAACTTTTTTTTCCTTTGAAGCTATATAAGCTTCAGTTGTTATAATTTGGCGGAGTGCTCTGCCCACCGGGTCATTTTTGTGGCTCCCACCATGTGGCTCCCACCAATTAATTGTACGAAGTTAACCTGCAACAATACTAATAAAAAATCTCGTGCGAATAAATAAATGATTTGCAGTTGGTTTAATAATTTCATTGAAATCTAATCAAAATGTATATAATTATAACGAATTTAAGCAATATATTACACTGGACATCATTGTCAAAAACTCGTCAATATATTATATTGCATATACATATACATATGATAGGTACTTACAAAATTTTTGGCAATTATCTTCATTTTTTAATATTTTTCCACGGCCCAGTTAGCAATTTGATCGTTTCTTCTGATGGGTGGATCCGAATTGTGGCTTGCAATGCTTATGTCTGGCAACGTTGAATTTGTAATAATACTTTTTGCTTCGGCAACTTCTACTTCAGGCCTCGCCACCGATGTAAGAACTTGTTCGCTAAGTCTACTCGGATCACATCGAGGGTCAGGCAAAATCAGTCGTAAGGTCCTCATTAAAATGCTGCCCCTCATTAAAACATTGTAAACTATTTAATAATGTACTTGTTCTTTCATTTATTTCACGGCAACATGAAGATTTTGCTCTATTTTTAGGCGTTTTAGGCATGTCTTTACATTCGAAAGCATGGAAATTAAAGCATTCTTAGGTCCCTTTAAGAGCCAAAAAAAATAAAGAAAAAAGCATAGGAAATTGGTATATGTGATATGGATATTTTTATGTGGAATATATTTTGGTCGATACATCTTTTGTTGATATAGGTAGGTTTTCGTCTGTTGTAAAGTGTTGTATATTCGCCTTTTGTAAACCAGTAGTAGTAGTAAACATCTTTATTTCTAAAAAAGGCTATCGACCTATCGGTCTTTCTGCCCTTGTTTAATACATGTAGTCTTAGTCTAAATAAAAAACAAAGATGAAAATTCTCTTATTCTAGGTTACTAATCTTATTAAATAAACTTTCCCATTCTAATGACAAGAAAAAATTATTTTATTGTCCAGTAGTCAGTTGCGTTTGTAAGTGTTCGAGTAGCGTTGATGTAGGGAAACGGAAGCGGAATTGTCTGGTTGGTATTGTAAGACAAAGGGGATTCAGTATGGTCCAGTTGTAGGGGTTGTTTGTCCATTTTGTCTGTAGATGTATGAGTCTTTCCGAAATCTTTGTCATATTTGTGCGTTCGTATAGTAGTTGGGTGGAGGGGTTGTGTAGTGGGTTTTGGGGGTGTCTTATTCTAATTGGGGGTGTATTATTTTAATAATTTACATTAAAGTTTTTATTTTAATATATATAAATAATAAAATTTATTATTTTTATTATTTATATATACTCTATTATATTACAATTATAAAAGTTTATAATAATTATATTTATATTATGTATTATATTGTGTATATATGTTTGTTATCTAAGTTGATTGAATTCCATTTTTTATATTTCGGTTTTATGGTATATACATACTTTTACTAAGTGTGTAATAAAGTGTATAACTTTTTTCGAGCGTGCTATTTACTATTATTCCATATACGTCCTGGTCATTATGTCCCTAGGAGCAAAAAATATAACGTTTGTGGGACGACTTGCATGGGATCTGCATGAGATATTTGTGCCATACAAGGGACGGCCTAGGGATGTCCCACCAAGGATCATCCCATGCGGGATAATGGGGATCAAAATAGGACGTCCCGGGACCATTTGTGTTTGCTGGGTAATGGAATTCGGTGTACAAATTTGAATCACATCAGATGGTACGCATCTGGTAAACCATGTTACATCACGTTTACATAACATCGCTGTCACCAAAAACTTGTTTTCCCGTTCTTCTTATGTTACATCAATGTTACGTAAAAGTGTTACATAAAATCAAAGTCACAAAAATTACATCACATTTATATAATGTTACAAGTTTGGTTTGCTGGGTATTTTCCTAATATACACTTTAAAAAAATGTTTTATTTTTTAAGTTGTTGAAAAGGGCTAAGTGACAGTTAAAAAGACCAAAATAATGTATTTAAACAAAAATCTTTGAATTTGTTTTGCACATTGATGTAAGTATTTATAAATATTCGGTTAATTTTACATCACAAAACTAATTAAAAATAACAGTAGTATGACTCAAAATAGTTTTTTGCGTTTTTCGCAGAAATTTCAAATTTGTCGCTTGCCTCCTTTCAACAATAAACGATTCAAATGGATTAGGCCCTGCAGCTATAATACTGATAGAACAAAATGATGGACAATGTAGGGTCTTGTATACCGTTACACATGGGGGACATAAACATGAATTAAAACATTTAAATCTGACGCGTAGTGAAAGAGAGAATATTGCAAAAATTATATCTATGCAGATCCCATTTGATGACATCTGAGACGAAATTAGAGACTCGATTCATGATTCGAATGTACAAATAATTCATTTGTTAAATCGTCAAGATCTTTTTAATATCGAAGCCTCTTTTAGTAGTAGTAAACATCTTTATTTCTAAAAAAGGCTATCGACCTATCGGTCTTTCTGCCCTCGTTTAATACATGTAGTCTTACTCTAAACAAAGATGAAAATTCTTTTATTCTAGGTTAATAATCTTATTAAATAAACTTTCCAATTCTAATGACAAGAAAAAATTATTTTATTGTTCAGTAGTCAGTTGCGTCTAGCAACCTAACCTTAACGGTTAACCTTAACGGTTAACGAAAATGGAACAGCATTAGCGCAACATGCACAACAAAAGTTACATAGTTTTGATTTTGTAAACACAAAAATATCAATCAATGAAGACAATCATAAGTAAGAGAAGAATCCATGAAATGATACAGATTAAAAAACATCAGAATGCAATGAATTTTAGATCAGACACAGACAATCTTAGCTCTGTATATTACACACTAATTAAATAAGCGCATGCATACACTGATTGGACCAAGTAAATGAAATATAAACACCTGACAGTGAAGAAGTGCCGAGCAATGGATATTCCTAGAATGCTCAGAAAAAGCGAAATATAAACAGTTTTTTTTATTCTCTCGCTCGATATCGAATAGAATATGGAATTCAATAGACAGTCAAATGTGAAGGTAGAAACAACTATACACGTAAGTTAAATTTAAATCTCTAAACAATAGATTCTAGTCTTTTCCCAGACATGATTGTCCTGACTGATTGAACCTGAAAACCATTGCTTTTAATGTACTTTTTAAAATGTGTGTGATTTGTATTTTAATATGTGAATTTTAATGAAAATTTTTTATATAAATTAATGATAACTGTAAACTTTCTTACCCCCACCCTGAAAATTTCGTTATTGTATCTTTTATAATAAACACGATATAAAGGATTTTATAAAACGCACTTTTTTCTTTTTTTCCCTGTAAATCCGTTACTATTCCGAGTTGAAAGAAGTTGATGACAGATTACTTATAGGCACTTTATTGCGCAACCTTTTCTCCATTTGGTTCACCCTGTAACTCTAACGGTTTCCAATATCCCCATGTACATCATTTTATAATGGCCACACTGTAGATCTTGTCATTTGGGACAACTAGCCGCAAAGAATAGCTCGTATATTTTCCCCCTTTGACGGCCTCGCGGCGCCGACTATTAAAACGATTCCAGGAACTAACTAAATGAAGTGCCGACCCTTTGTCGGCGCATTAATAGTGGCACCGCGACTCACCAGAACACAGAAATAATTTTATATTCATTTGCAGTAGGGTAAATGATTATTTTCAGTTGCTTCTAAAGTGTAGAGTAATTTCTTTCAAGCCTGACAAGCAGAACCGAAATAAAATATTGCTATCAAAAGAGATAGACTTTCGAGGCCATTCCTTGAAACAAGTGGGTTTTTCGGGTTTTTAGGCCGTCGTTCGGTAGAATTTCTTCTTGACGTTTCGCAAGCACGTGTGGCTTGCATCTTCAGAAGTGGTTTGCTTGAACGCTTACACTGTTCTGATGCGATTCCTCGGGCGCAGTCCGTATTTATGCACCGGTGGCGATAACGTGGTTTGTGATGACGTGGCCTGTGTCATCGGAGCTTGCGCATTCTGTTGGCTGTTGCTATCCTCCGATGTACAGGATTCTCTCTCCTGTCCTGAGCTGTTGCTTTTTCTTGCTGTTTTTGCGTTGGTGAGTGCTGGAAACCATATCCTGTTCAGCGCCATTGTCTCTTCTTTTCTGTTGAAATTGTCGTAGTGTTTGTAGATTTCAATGGCTTCTCGTATTAGTCGGGGGCGATACCCTGTTGTCGTGGCCAGGACCTGTGCCTCTCCGAAATAGATGTTGTGTGTTCCATCGCTGAGGGACTTCTCCACATGTCCAAGTTTGCAATTCCGTCGATGTTCTTCTAATCTTGTCGCAACCGATCTCTTAGTAGTTCCTATGTATACGCTTCCACAGGAGCATGGAATCCGGTTGATTCCCGCAGTTGCTAGGTGAGGTCTTTTGTCTTTAACTGACCCTAGATATTCTCGGATCTTTGTTGTGGGCTTGTAGACCGTTCTTATGTTGTGTTTCCTCAAGAGCCTCCCAATTCTGTCCTTGTCTGTTAAAGACAAAAGACCTCACCTAGCAACTGCGGTAATTTAATAATTTCCTTAAAATTAAATAAATGGAGAGTTAAGCAAGAACCATATTTAAGAGGCAAACATATGGACTTCAATGCGGTAATAAAAGTTGAAAATGGTGTCCGTTTTCCTCCATACAGTAATAAAGATTCTGCTCAAATCTTTTGCGGGCATTTAACAAGTTATTTAAAGATATTTTTCTGCACTCATGTGTGATCCGGTGGCAAAGCTCTTCAATCGACTCTGGTTTCTTGTCATAAATTTTGCTTTTCAAATACCCCCAAAGAAAAAAATTCAAAGGATTTAAGTCCGGAGACCTCGGTGGCCACTGAAATGCACCTCGCCTACTAATCCACCGACCAGGAAAATTGTATTCCAAAATTTGCCTTTCAGGAGCTACATAATGGGGTGGTGCGCCATCTTGTTGAAAGTGGACATGGTTGGCGTTATGGTTACCGTCGTTTTCTATTATTTCCGTAATTATTGGATCTATTGCATTTTCCAGCATCTCCAAATATAACTCGCCCGTCAAGTTTCCAGGAATAAAAAGAGGTCCTACAATATTATTTCCTAACATACCAGCTCACACGTTTAACTTCTGAGGACGTTGGGAATGAACTTCTTTAAATAAACGAGGGTTTGAATCATTCCAATAACGACAATTATGCCTATTAACAAGAGTAACAAGTAAATAGAATGTGCATTCATCTGAGAAGCAAATATTAAACAGCAAATGTTTATTGTTGAGCAACCGTTGACTCATTTGTTCTCAGAACTCCAATCTTCTATCATAGTCATCTTCATTGAGTTCATGTACAAGTTTTATTTTGTAAGGATGATTATTAATTTATGACTTTTCAATATTCTTCGTATTGACGTACGAGAAACTCCGGAAGATGTAATGTAGCCAGTTGGCCCCTACTTATTGTGTGGGATTGTCACGTGCTACGTGTCCCAAAACTGCTGTTTCATTGGCATTGTTTCTCACCGTTCGAATTGGATGGTGCAAAATATTAGTCACAGATCCAGATTCTTCAAACTTCTAGATTAATCCTCCCACATACTTATCGTTAATAGTCCTGTCTGTATGAAACGTCTTAAATAAACGGCGGTAGCCCTGTGTTTCGTGTAACGATGTGGACTGTATTATTTAGACACTTGATTATTTTTGCATTAAACTAATTTATTTTCAAGGAATACAGAGCTTCTATTTTCTTTGCGCACGTGTTAGTTAGTGCTGCTCGAACATCTCTCTCGTCTGCGTCTTCTTCCCCGCCGGTTCCAATTCCGCGGTTGCCAGGTGTTCCTTTTTCGCCTCAACATGCCCCCGGCCTTGAAAGTCTCCACTTTCAACTGACACTGGTAGTGGACACAGTCGGACTACTGCTCGCTTAAGGACTCCATCCATCGTCTTTACCAGCGCCACTCTGCCTACACCATCTGCTCCAAAAATCATCTCCAGCACTCGTCCTAGTCTCCATTTGAGAGGTGGTAGGTTCGAGTCACGAACCAGAACCAACTGACCAGGATGCAAAGAACCAGAGTTTGACCTCCATTTGGTCTTACGTTGCAACTCCAAGATGTATTCCCGGCTCCATCGTTCCCAGAACATTTGGTACAACTTGCTTAATTGTTTAAAGTTGTCAAGGCAGTTGTCCGGTGTCCGAATAAAACATTGTTCCGGGATGTGGTCTATTGCTCGTCCGATCAGGAAGTGAGCCGGTGTGAGGGGTGTCATATCATCAGGGTCTTGGGATAGTGGGGATATTGGCCGTGAATTGGCGATTGCTTCAATTCGAATAATTAAAGATTGAAAATCTAATATAAATAACGTGCGAGAGCCTAAAGTGCGTTTTAGGTGATATTTTATTGTCTTTACCCCAGCCTCCCAGATTCCACCAAAGTGTGGGGAGTTTGGAGGTATAAAATGTCATCTTATACCATTATTTGCAGCCGATTCCGCAATTTCAGCACCATTTGAGTTAAGAAAGTCAAACATTGCACGCAAATCCTTGTTGGCTTTAACAAAGTTAGAGGCGTTATCGGAGTATATCTGACTAGGCCTACCACGACGATTGATAAACCTAGTAAGAGCTTGTAAAAAATCTTCTGTTGTTAAAGAAGTTACAATTTCTAAGTGTATTGCGCGAGTATCTAAACATATGAACAGACATATCCAGGATTTCAAGAATTTTGGACCTCGTCCACGACGATCCCTAGTATCAAACGGACCGGCATAATCGATACCGACTGTGGTAAAAGGTCAGGCTGGTTGTGTACGGACCGCTGGGAGATCTCCCATGATCGGCTCTATCCTTTGATTTCGAAATCTAGCACAGATCACACAATCATGGCAAATCTTACGTGCAAAACTACGACCGGACGTAGGCCAATAGGTTTCACGTATATGGGCTAAAAGAAGTTGCGGTGCTGCGTGCAACAACTGTTTATGCTCGAATTCAAACAACAATTTACATAAATAGTGAGTATGTGAAATTAAAATAGGATGTTTTGTAGCATATGTTAACTGAGAGTGTCTTAACCGACCACCAACTCTCATTATTCCTTTAGTATCAAGAAATGGAGACAAATCTAATATACGACTTTTCCTGAGTAAAGGTTTTCCTTGTTCAAGTAATTGGTATTCTTCAAAAAATGACTGTTTTTGAGAATATACAATAATCCTTTCATATGCCCGATTAATTTCCGATACGGTTAAATTTCGTGTTCTTTGATTAACATTTTCTTTTCGAGTGATATTGACAAATCGATACATGAAGGCAACAGTACGTTTTAGTGTGGTAAGGCTTAAAAATCGTTCAAACGGAAAATCGATATTTGGTACTGGAAGAACCAACATACAATTTTTGACTTCCGGTAAGTCGACTGGAGGTGTAATCATATCTGGCCATTGACCTTGTTCTTCAGTAAGCCATGTTGGGCCATTCCACCATAGCTTATTCAAAATTAACTTGCCCGGACGCGATCCACGTGAAACTACATCCGCGGGGTTATTATCAGTAGGAACGTGTCTCCATTGACAACCCTTTGTCGAATTCTGGATTTCGACCACACGATGACTAACAAAAGGTTTTAATGTATTTGAAGTAGTACGAAGCCATCCTAAGACAATTGTTGAATCTGTCCAACAGTAAGTGTT
The DNA here is from genome assembly GCA_024550625.1 of Dendroctonus valens. NCBI lineage: Eukaryota > Metazoa > Arthropoda > Insecta > Coleoptera > Curculionidae > Dendroctonus > Dendroctonus valens. Next base: position 1,764,939 of record JAJTJO010000098.1, read on the forward strand.
TTCTAATGATAAATCACATGTCTCCTTAAATTTAGTTATTAACGCCGCTAAAACCACTGCAGCACTCAGCTCCAATCTGGGCATGGTCAATGGCTTTAGAGGAGCTACTTTCGATTTTGCACAAACTAACTGACATTCTCTATGACCGTCAGCATTTTCTGATACCAAATAAAGACATGCTCCGTAACTCTTCTCACAAGCATCGGAAAATCCATGCAAGCTTAATGATATTGGGTTTTTACACTTAATTTGCCTCGATATTTTTAACGTCTGTAATTCGCTTAATTCATTGTACAAAGAGAGCCATTCCTGCGCCAAATTATCAGGAACGGGTTGATCCCAAGTTAACTTTTCCAACCATAATTTTTGAAGAAGTACCTTAGCCAATATTATGCAAGGACTAATCAAACCTAATGGATCAAATATGGTGGCTATGTCCGACAATAAGATGCGTTTCGTAATATTTTTTCGTAAATTTGGTGTTGCAATTTTGTATACTAGCGAATCAGATTGACACAACCACAAAAGACCTAATGTTTTTGTAGCAGCGTTATCGCTCATTGAAAAATCTATGAAATTATCATCATCAACTGTGTTTAACTCCTTCAAAATGCTAGGATTGTTAGATTTCCATTTTCGTAACTCAAAGCCTCGTTTTAAGAAATAGTCCGTAATGTTGTTACAAAATTTCGCTGCACTTTCTACTGAATCCGTAACTGTCAAAAGATCATCCATGTACATAACATTTTCTATTATTTTTGCTACTTCCGGATCGTTTTGCCTAACCTCATTTGCAATCTCTTTCAAACACCGAACAGCTAAAAAAGGGGCAGCAGTTGTCCCGTACGTTACGGTATTCAACTGATATGTCTTCAATGGCTCATCTGGACCACTTCGCCACAGGATTTTTTGAAATTTGCGATCGGTTTTATTTATCAAAATCTGTCGGTACATCATTTTGATGTCACTCGATATTACTATGGACTTCGTCCTGAATCGTAAAATGATATTAAAAGGATCTGGTTGAATCTTAGCTCCAGTCATTTGTAATTCATTTAATGAAATACCTGTAGAAGTATGTGATGAGGCATTAAAAACTACTCTGAGTTTTGTTGTAGAGCTGGATTCCCGTAACACCCCGTGGTGTGGCATGTAATACTCTACCGCTTCTCTGTTGGGTTCAATTTCCGTCATGTGACCCAACTTTTCGTAATTTTCCATGAATTGACAGTACAATTTCTGGAACTCACTTTTCTTGCTTAGTTTTCGTTCCAAATTTACAAAACGCTTTACTGCTATATCGCGTGATTCCCCTAACTTTTCTGGTGAGGACTTAAACGGAATTGAAACAATAAATCGACCGTCTTGTTCAGATATTTTCACATTTGCCCTAAAATGATTTTCACATAATAACTCTTCACCCGACAAGGTACAACTATTGTTGTCAATTTCTTCAACTTCCCAAAATTTCCTAAGTTGATTGTCGATTTCTAAAGTTTGCCCAAAATTGCAGGTAGATGTACCACTGGACTTTTGATACGAAAAATCCATAGGACCTACCACAATCCATCCTAAACGTGTTTCTCGTAGAATTGGTTTACCGGGACCAATACTTCGCTGTCGATTGCCCAAAAGCAACCAAAAATGATTTCCCCCTATTAAAATGTCAATTGAGCCTGGTACATTGTAATTAGGGTCAGCTAAAGTAATATCAGTCGGAATACTCAAACTTCTAGTGTCTATTGACCTCTGAGGCAATGATCCTGTGATTTGATCGATGGCAAAACAAGACAATTGAAGTGAGTAAGATCCATTTAACGAAAGCAAACGAATATTACATTTGTTATGCGCGTAAGACAACTTGTTATTGATACCCGTAACAAGTAAATTCGTTGATTCCATTTGCAAATTGTGTCGCTCGCAAAATGAGCTTGTGATAAAGTTCGACTCGGATCCGCAATCTAAAAAGACTCGAGCTTTGACATGAACTCCATCATTGTCCACAACGTAAACTTGCGCCGTTGGAAGAATTGAACCATTCGAAGAACAAAAGTTACAATTAGACGCTGCAATTTCCGATTTGTTTCTTGTATTATCCTGACGATTACTAGTTCTATGAAACTCAGGATTGTGAAGTATCGTATTATGTTTTCCTTGACAAAGTTTACAACCCGACCATCTACAATCTTTTGCGTTATGACCGCGGCGTAAACAGTTACAACATAATCGCAATTCTTCTGCATTCGACTTTCTATCTGTAATACTCATTGCAAGAAACTGCGCACACGAATATAAATAGTGATTACCTTTGCACAGAAAACATTCCAGTTCCTTTTTGGTCTCAGTCGGTTCTTCGTTTGTAACCCCTAGTAGCCCACGAGTCTCCCGCCGTGAATTAAAAACAACCTTTTTTTCGCGTTTATCGAAATTATGTTCCAGTGTCTCTAAAACATTTGCTCGTTCACTTAAAAATGTCTTAAATTCATCTAATGAAACCGTTTCAAACTTAGCCCGATGACGTTCCCGTTCACGTGCTGTATAAATGCTTAATTTGTTCATCATAATGTGAATAATCAATGTATCCCACTTTTCTGTAGGCTCACCAAGTTTTTCCAAACTACTCAAATGTTTTGAAACATTGTCACAAAGATTTCTCAATTTTGGGGCTGTATCTGTCATTATACTTTCTGCATTGAATATTGCTTTGAGATGATTCTGCACAAGCAGTCGTTTGTTATTAAAACGTTGACATAAAACTTTCCACGCCGTATGATAAGGGTCTGCTGTAAAGTCCAATGATTGTATGACCTGCGCTGCTGTACCTATCAAAGATGCCCTCAAATAATGATATTTCTGAATGTCACTAATATATTCATTATTATGAATCAGAGATTCAAATATGTCGCGAAACTCTAACCAATTATAATATTCCCCTTCGAACTTAGGAATTTTTATTTCCGGTAGCTTAACACTTTCCAGCTTGGCTGACTGCGAAGAACTTTTCGATATTTGCGACTGTGCATCATCGTCATTTAAACCACTTTTTTTGTTCTTTGATAAATCCTCGATTGTTAATTTAGCATTCGTCAATAGTGTATAATACCTCGATTCAAATTCTTCGCGTTCAACACTGGTCTCCGTCTCATTTATGAATTCTATCTCGTTTTGAATTTCATCAAACTGATCCAAAATTCCTGTAAACCTCTCCATGCGCTGTTCTAACTGAACCGCCATTGCTCTTTCACTCTGAGGATCTAACGTCGTATTTGCCGCAATCGATTGTCCAACTGAATTCAAATGTTTTTCAAAAAGTGTAATCTTTGATTTTAAAACGCCTCGTCGCTTTGTTAATTCGCACAACTTTTCTGTTTCCATGATTGAACACGTATTTACTTAAATAAAACTTTATTTACTTCGTTTAAAGGTATATATGATTATATTATTTTTGATTCCTAATAATACAATAACCAATTACGCATGCAATTCCAAAATAGGCACAAGTAGGCTTTCGCTGCTACCCGATAAAATATCACCTTAAACGGAAATAATCGTATTCTTCGAATTGTTACAGTCGCTCAATTTAACCCAATGACTTCAAAAGGATAAAATGAATAGGAAAACTCACCCGGCTCACTGTGTCGAACCTGCCTTTCTTGCTGCGATCCGCCAAGTGAATTTCGCCTGTTTTTACTTCTTCAATCGTATTTTTCACCGTGTTTTCCACTGCTTTGCTTACTGAATCCGGCTCGAAGGACCATGTTTCGTGTAACGATGTGGACTGTATTATTTAGACACTTGATTATTTTTGCATTAAACTAATTTATTTTCAAGGAATACAGAGCTTCTATTTTCTTTGCGCACGTGTTAGTTAGTGCTGCTCGAACATCTCTCTCGTCTGCGTCTTCTTCCCCGCCGGTTCCAATTCCGCGGTTGCCAGGTGTTCCTTTTTCGCCTCAACACCCTGGCAGAACTTCCATTTTGAAAATACATTTTTATTATTTCAACCCTTTCGCGAATGGAAAATTTTATTGCAATGAAGTTAAAAAGTTATGTGCAAGTTAAGTTAAAAAAAAGTTTAAGCCCACACTGACACTTGCCGGCGACTCGTTGTTTTTGCTAATCTGCCAGAGGTATCCATAGAAACAGTCTTCAACTAGCCGTGGTCCGATCCGCTTGTGCGAAAAATTGTTCTCGTGCTATCGGATCGCCAACCACAGTTTGTGTGCTTTTGCACTTTTGCTGAGTAAATATAAACATAGTAAATATAAACAAAGTTCGTAGTGGAATCAATAGACAATTTAGAATCCGCCGACGAAGACGACAATGAGTCCGTAATCTCATTGTCGTCTCTAAGTTCGCTCGCCAGTAGCGCTGCGTCAGCAGATGCGTTCCACCATTTGGCGAGGAACAAAAGCTGCAGAAATTGAAGCAGGTTGTCCGCTTGCTAAGGACAAACAAAAATTGCGACCGCTGCAAGGTGGTTACAGCGGACTTTACAGCTGCTTACACAGCAGGCAAACCACCAAAGTGGTCGCTGGCGGTCAACCATTTGAAGGCCGAACACCCAACTGTTCGGAAAAGGGCCCTGCTAACCACCCAGATCTCCACAGGGGCCATACCCAAACGGAAGCTGGACAAGGTAAGCCCCTCGAATACAACAAAGAAACCCAAGCACCAGCCAGAAAAAGCGACGATCGAGATTGGCCCAGAAACGTCAACGGACCAATCACAGCGAGCCACGAACTACCAGCAGGACAAAGAAAAGCGGGGAGCTGTTGCTATGGCTGAAAAAGAGTCAGCCGTGCGCCAAACAGTGGCCGATGACAAGTCGGGTCACAGCGGTGATGCCTTCATTCTGCCACGGAAAACGGTGCCGTGGAGCACACTATTGACCACACCGGCAAAACCGGCAATAGCAATGGAAAACCGCTTTTCGCCAATCCAACCGGCAACTGACCCCTTCGAGATTGAGCCTCAACCCTCCACCAGCGGGACCCAAACCATGCATGAGGAACTGGCTGCCAAAGCGGCTGCTTCGCTCAGCAAATCGGCGAAGAAGGCCGAAAAACCGCCACCAATAGTCATCGTGGGAAAGCCCAGCAGCCACAGCGCGCTAGTGAATGGCCTAAAGTCAATTACAAATAAGCCATTCACATTAAAATACACTAAAGCGTCGCTGATAGTGTACTGCAGCTGCATTTTAGACTGGGCGGCGGTCAAGCGGTCACTGGAGGCAGAGGGCGGCCAGTTCGATACCTACGCACCCGCAAACCAGCGTACACACGCGTTTGTGGTAAGGGGGCTCGAGGGCAACGTGGAGCCTTCTCAAATCAAGGAGGACCTCGAGGAAAAGGGGTTTGCCATCAAAAATGTCTTCCGAATGAAGACCCAGTTTAGGCCCCTGTACCTGGTTGTCACCGACGATTCGGTGACCTTACGGAAACTCGCCACCACCGCCAAAGTGATCCGCGATGTCAGGGTCTCCTGGGAAACCAGGAAGAACCAACGAACCCTGACGCAGTGCCGCCGATGCCAGGGCTGGGGACACGTATCGGGCAACTGCAACAAACATTTCAAGTGCTCCAAGTGTGCGGGCCCCCACGAAATAACATCGTGCCCGCCGGGATCGGCGCTAAAATGCGCCAATTGCACTGGTCCCCACCGGAGCTTTGACGAAGCATGCCCGGTGTACGTTTTCAAACTGGCCCAGCGTCCGGTTGAAAAACCACAAAAACCACAAACGCAGTTCGTGGCGGCACCACTTCCGTCCAGACCAGCGTGGGGGCAGACCTTCCGACCCGCAGGCCCGATCCCCCACCCAGAAACCAGCAGGACTAGGCAGCCCATCCCGAGCCCGAACGAGTTTCCGCCGCTCCCTGGCAGAAATGAAATGACCAGCAGGGCCACGCAGCCTGGTCAAACCGTCGCAGTTAATGGTCCCCAACCAAGACCCCCCACTAACCAAGGCATGAACGCTGGCGCAGTAGCCACTCTGGGCACCCTACATCGGGAATTCGCCGATCTGGCATCGCAGGTGAACTTACAGGAGGTAATCAAGGCGGTTAGATTTTATAGCGCTGCGTTGAGGGGCTGCGAGACGAAAGCGGAAAGGTTCCTCGTTTCCGCGCAGTTCTTCAACGAAGACATTAATAGCTTCGAATTTTTAAGCCCTGATTTTGCCAGTTGTGCCCTATGAGGATAGGAGAATGGAACTCATGCGGACTCCGGAGTCGTCTCGGTGAGTTTGTGCACTTCCTTCAGACCGAGGATATCGACGTGGCGTTGATTGTCGAAACATGGTTGCGCCCCGGGGATATACTTAGGATTCGGGGGTACAGGCTCGGAACGTGCCGATAGGCCCGGTTTAAGGGGAGGAGTGGCCATAGCGGTCAAAACGTCAATTCCATACAGGAGACTGCCACACAGGCAGTCATCAATAGAGAACGTAGGCGTTGAACTTCCTGATGGAGTTTTGATCTACTGTGGCTATTTATCCACCGTACGCTTACAGGCCGCTGATGTCGATCCATTCTTCATAAACACCAATAGGGTGTTGCTAATGGGAGATTTCAACGCCCGCCATCCACTATTCAATAACCCTGGACATAAAAACGCAGCCGGCAATTTTCTAGCCGACTACGTTCGCGACAATGGCCTACTCGTTATGCCCACTTCATCCCCAACGCATTACCCGAACAGTGGAGGGAATCCATCCTACCTCGACTTCGGAATTGCCAAAGGACTCACCAATCTCACGGAGATGGTGGTTATAGACGCCCTCAGCAGTGACCATTTGCCCATTTACCTCGACATTAGGGATTTAAAGCGCACACAAACTAACGACTTTCGATATTCATACGAAAATTTCGATTTTCGCGAATATCGAAAACGACTACAAGACCTGACGTGTATTCCGGGCCAGATTGATACTGTCGAAGCTCTAGAGCATGCGGTAAAAGGTCTGACCAGGAATATACAACGGACACAGCAAGCTTTGGCCAAAAAAGTTCCGAACAGACCGCGGCGCGACAATCTTCCTGAGGAAATTCTGGACCTTATTAAGGCGAAAAATCGAATCAGGAAGCGTTGGCAGCGATTCAGGCAACCTGCCGATCGCATAATGGCAGCAGAGCTTGCACGAGACATACAGCGCGAAATCTCCGCATACAGGAATTATACCTGGGCGGAGAAACTGCGAAATCTGACTCCCCGTGACAATTCCCTGTGGAAACTGTCGAGAAGTCTGCGAAAAGGCTATGAGCAAGTCCCCGCTCTTGAAAAAGAGGGGCGGAGTTATATTACCACCAGTGACAAGTGCGAGCTGCTCGCCGACTTTTTGGCAGAAGTACACAAGGTCCAACCAGCCCTTCAGGATAACGAAATCGAAAGACAGACCGCTGCTTTTGTAGAACGGAAGTATCCTATACCACCCTCGATTTTGCATTCCTATATAACAACCCCGTCGGAGATACAATCGTGTCTTCGGCGCCTCCCTAGCCGAAAAGCCCCCGGGCCAGACGGCATCCCTTATCTACTCCTCAAAAACTTACCGCGGAAAACTATTGTGCTAATAGTACAAATAGTCAACGCAGTCCTTAAATTGCAGCACTTCCCACAGGACTGGAAAAACGCTGTAATAATCCCCATCTTAAAGCCGGGCAAAAACCCGACCGAACCCGCCTCTTATAGGCCAATTTCCCTCTTGAACACCCTCGGCAAATTAACCGAGAAGGTCATCCATTCGAGATTACAGGCAGCAGCCGAGCTTCGAAGTTTAATCCCGGATGAGCAGTTTGGCTTCCGACCAAGACACAACACAACGCTGCAGACTGCTAGGATCGCAACGGATGCCTATGCAGCATTTAATAAGCTTCAAAGTACGGTTATGCTGCTTCTCGACATGCAAAGGGCCTTTGACACAGTCTGGCACACAGGCCTGCTGTACAAGTTGTTTGCCGTGCATTCATTGCCACTCTACCTAGTTTCCCTGATAGCGTCTTACCTAAAAAACCGTTCCATCCAGGTGAAAGTGGAGAATTCCACTTCTGCCAAAAGACGCATCGCGGCAGGAGTACCACAAGGAACAGTGATTTCGCCGCTGCTGTATACATTGTACACAGCAGACATTCCAAAACTTCCCACTACCAAAATAGCACTATACGCTGACTGATACGGCTATCTACGCATCGTCTTTTTATGCTCAGGCTGCGAAATCTCGCATTGCACATCACCTGAGTTTATTGACGCCGTATTTTGACAAATGGAAACTTAAAGTAAATCCCAGGAAGACGGAACTTATTATCTTTTCGCGTAAATTCACTAACAATAAAATCTTATCACCACTCGTGGTCCAAAATACTCCTATCAAACCAACAAAAGAGGTGAAATACCTGGGATTCAAACTAGACGCCCGACTCCATTTCAATAAGCATGTTGACTATGCTGTACAAAAGACTTTCATGGCCCGAAGAAAGTTGTACTCTCTTCTGGCGCCAAATTCTTTCCTATCACCTCGAAATAAACTTCTGCTCTACACCTCCACCATAAGGCCCATACTGACCTACGGATCCCCTGTCTGGCACTCTGTCTGCGATTCCACGAGACGACGTGTTCCCTGGTTCCACAAATATACAAGGTGTCCCTGAAATGACTGTATAACGCTTAACCACAAATTTCTTACCCGAAAATAAGACGATGTTGCATCATGTTGCAATGTTGCTGCATTTTGCCGCTACAAGGCGCTAACGTTCTCAAATTAAAATAGTTTTTTCCAAATAATTTCTAGACGCCTATATTGATTTTCACTAATTTGCGAATCCACAATAACTACATAAATTGACGTGTTTTGTCGCAAGTGTAATCTTTTTTTCCTCGTTCGATAATAAATGTTTGCATTTTTGTTACCCCCTGTACAAATAATTACAAAAAAATTCCATCTGGTTTTCGTTTGAAACTTCTTTGCCTCGTAAAATTTGCGTTAGACCTACAGTTTCTGTACAAAAAAAGGTTTACGATACCACCTTGCAGATCATCACTCTTGAGGAAAAAAATGATAGAAATTCGTTTTTGTTTACAAATGTGTTGTATTGCTGCTTATAAATAAACAAAATAAAGCAACATTGGATACATGTAAGTTTGCCTAGATCAACTTATTTTCGGTTAAGGAATTTATGGTTAAGCGTTATATCAGGGACATCCTATATAAATTGCCCATATATCTAAGCTATTTTTTATTGCGGTTTAATAATTATAAATAGCAACAAACAAAATTTGTGTCGAAATCGCAGCCATGAATGTCAGTGTCAAATACTCGACTGAAATTCGACGCTCTGATTACGAAGTAAGCAAATATGTCTCATTCTTACCATGAACAATGCGATATTTTGCGCTTTTCTACCAATGCAACGAAATTGCATCGGCCACGAGAAAACAATATCATTCGCTGTATTCCCAGAGACATGTTCCATCTTGAAACACATTTAAGAATGTAGAAAAACCTTTTCGAGAGTATCCCATTTTTTAATGGATCACACTGTATAAAACTAAATCATAACATATTTTAATTTTTATTAAGCAAATATAAAAAATAAATATGAATTGAGGTCTAGGCTAACCCAAACCGATCCAAATTAATAGTGAGTAAATATCAACTGCTGCTTTATGCACAACTCAACAAAATTAACCTGTTTAACCAACAGGAAAATGGATAAAGCATGTGTTATTTGTCGGATAGGACTATGCATTCGCCACTCTAATCAGTTGCGGAAAGTTCAATGTTGCGGAAAATACAAATTCCGGTATTTCACTGTATACGTTCATTACATGAGTTATCTATTCATAATTTAGCACAAAACTACACGTAACATCACTGCATAATCTATTCGTAACGAAATTTCTCAGGTTCATGATTTAACGTATATTTTCGGATCTAATGGCACTAATTTATATTAAAGAAAAGATTTTGGGCGAGCATGTGCAAAGTTTATCGAACGGTAGTGCAAATCGGTTCTTCAACTATTACTTAGAGCAGAGTTGCTTCAAAAGATCGAAGTGAAGGAAAATGTCGACAAAATATTAAAAGGGCTGTCTGTTTTCCATGCTGTCTGTGACTATCAAGGTCAAATTTATGAAGGTCAGAACTTGAGTTGTTCTTTTGCGGCCACTTTCACCTTATTTGCCAATTTTTTTATAATGAATGCTGCCTAATTGCATTTTCGAAAAATTAGCGGAAATTTTTTAAAAACGCTTTTTCCGTACTATTCAAGAAAGTCCATATTCACTTTTAAAATAAATTACGCCATTCTTGATTAAAACAATGAAAATTTTCTTTTTTTTAATTGTTCGTATGCTAACATTAGTTCCTTTGCTAGGATTAAATTCATTATTATTTATTGTCGAATTCACATACACATCAATTTATATTTATGTATTTATTAGTCTTGATTTCAAGTAGTACAGGCTCGTATTGTGTACAGGGTGGGCCACTATGAGAGGTGGTCGGCTGTATCTCAGAAACCATTAGTGGTATCGATTTCAAGTAAAAATAATATGAGTAAAGAGACCACGGGAAATTGCTGGAAATTACTTTCAAGTTCGCAAAATGGCCGCTAGAGGGCGAAATTGCAATAGTAAATTTTAAATACGGATTTTTTGCGGTTTCAGATGGGCTAAGGTGTGTTGAAAGTTCTTTAGTTCAATTCCTGAGAGAATTTGACTTATTTTTTGTTGGAGTCTCATTGTTCTAGCTAGTCAAATAAAGTGGTGGGGGAAGGCCAAATAATGGTTCAAAAAGTTATTGATAGCTCCGTATTGGCTTAACAAAATTCAACGCTTAAATATCAGATCAAAGCTGTTTATTTACCTTAACACCTGCTGTAAAATATTCGCCCATATTATTGCTACTTTGGCCGCCAGAGGGCTCGTTATAAAAGGTCGTCAAACTTTTTCGTTTTTCTTAAATTTTTTAAATGCAATAATATATAATATTTTAGCTGCTTAGAAAGAGGATAAAAAATTAAGCAAAACATTGAAAACCGCACACCGATATATTTATTGCAACCGATATATTTATTGCAACCGATATTATAATAATACATGGCAATTATTGGTCCTAATAAGAACCGATTGTTATATTTCGCGCATTATGAGTATTCCTGCGGATGAAATACAGCCTTAGGATTAAAACCTGCTTAGATGCTCAAAATGTTTTCTGTCACTTCGAATGCATTGCTCAGGCCTGTTTCTCGTAGATAAAACAGCACTCTCTACTTCTGCGACAGGAATGTGATGAATTGCACCCTTAATTTTGCTTATTAGGTCCTGTTTGGAAGTTGGTCTGGTTTGGTAATCAATCTCGTTTATTCTCCCTCACCAATAAAAGTCCATACACGTAAGATCGGGTGACCTAGCTGGCGACGGGAATAAACTGCCCCTTCCTATCCATCTATCGCGATAAGCGTTGTCTAAAAATCGACAGACATTTACCGAGAAATGAGCCGGGCACCCGTCTTGTTGAAAAAACATCTTTACTCGCTTTCGCAACGGTATGTCTTCTAAAAGTAATGGTAGTTGGTTTTGTAAGAAGTCTAAAGAAATATTTTAATTTAGCTTCTGTTCAAATATAAATGGACCAATAATTTGTCCCCCAATTATTCCGCACCAGACATTGACACTAAATCGACCTTGATGCTCAACTTCCTGCATCCAGTGAGGGTTTGTCCTGGACCCGTAATGCATATTATGCACATTAATTCCCCCATTGCTGTTAAAAGTAGCATCATCTGTCCAAAGTATATTTGAAAGAAACTGATGATTATCTCGATTCATATTTAGTAGCCAATGGCAATGATCCAGACGCCTCTCAAAATCCTGATGTGACCAAGCCTACTGGACAACGACGCGGTAAGGATGAAGTCTAAAAATTTTATCTTTTAACTACAACTTTAACATTACATATTAATTTATTCCAATGTATTCCTGGGTTTCAGTCAATTTTTCACAATTATGGTGTTATGTGATGGAGTCCTGCGTTTTCATCCCGGGTCTATCTATTGGACTCGTCAGTAGGGCTTAGATAGACCCTGCCCTATAACGCTTCCTACGTTCTTTTGATGTCTGTCAGCCTTCTAGCAGGCCTCTGGTCTCGACATCTGGTTCCATGCGTGTACTCATATATATCCTAATTCGGTCTAGGTGTGTTCGGCGAGATGTTATCAGCCGTTCTTGTCAATACTGTAACCCATTTTTGCTTCCCTCTCCAAAGCCACCTATGTCACGCCATCTGGTATATGGTTTTGCATATTTATTTATCCATGTGGGGACAGGTTTCTGCGCTTTGGAGATGTCAGCGAAACGTGCTACCGATTTTGCTTTTTTTTTTTTCCCAAGCATCCATCTATATTTATTTTTCCTGACTGTGTTTTTAATTTATTCCAATGTATGTATTAAAAACACAGTCAGGAAAAATAAATATAGATGGATGCTTGGGAAAAAAAAAAAAAAGCAAAATCGGTAGCACGTTTCGCTGACATCTCCAAAGCGCAGAAACCTGTCCCCACATGGATAAATAAATATGCAAAACCATATACCAGATGGCGTGACATAGGTGGCTTTGGAGAGGGAAGCAAAAATGGGTTACAGTATTGACAAGAACGGCTGATAACATCTCGCCGAACACACCTAGACCGAATTAGGATATATATGAGTACACGCATGGAACCAGATGTCGAGACCAGAGGCCTGCTAGAAGGCTGACAGACATCAAAAGAACGTAGGAAGCGTTATAGGGCAATTGGGGTTAATTGCGATGATTCACAGTCGGACCTGAGTGATTTCCTTATTTATTTTGGTACCCCTTTACTGTGGATTTTTTAATTTTTTATTTATGATCACGACCGATCCCCATTGGAAGACCTGCGGGGCCACTGACTGAAGTGATCACTCCAGCCGGTCCCCCTCAGGATCCTTCCCCTTCACCATCCAGGCTTGATTAAAGTTAAGGTATCCATAGATTAAGGGTGCTACCAAAAATATCCGAGTGATACACTCTAAGTAAATTTATATGTTTTGTAATTTTCTTTCTCTCGGTAAATTGTTAACTTGTTTAAATACATCAGTTGTGCAGTTGAATTTGAGTGTGCGTTATTTTGTATTGTCCATTGAGCGTTCCAAAAATTGTTCACTAGCCGCAAAGTACTAGCTCTTGCTCTAACTCACGCCCGAGATATAATAATTATAGTTGGAAGTAAAATTCATAACAAACCTCTGCAGAGAATTAAGATATCGTAATTGCAACTAAGCTAAAGATCTAAAACTTTACCAAATTCCTTTCTCGCTGACACCAATTTTGGCAAAAGCACAATCTGATAAGTAAAAATGATTCTTCATAAATAATATAGATGTCGATATTTGCATCTATACAAATAAGATACTGTTCTATTAAACGAGTTAAGTCTTACATTAACGCTTTATTTCACAAGTCTACCTTGAATATGGATATAATTTCTGAACATGCGTGGGGTATTATTTTATGTGTCAACAACGCAGGGTGCGTTGCTGTCTAGCACCTCTCATTTTTTTATACATTTTTTACGCGTTTTTTGGGTGTGAGTTGTACTGGCAATATCATTTTATATATGCTGGGCGCCACTACGACAGTACGTTTAGCGGGTGTCACTAAATGCAAAACTTACGTATATATATATATATATATATATATATATATATATATATATATATATATATATATATATATATATATATATATATATATATATATAATTTTACAGACCTGAAACTGAGCCACAACCTTCCAGTTCTACTCAAGGTATTCCTGAAAGACCTATGTTTCAAGCATCGATTGATGCTGAAAATATTTTTCTAAGACAAGAACTACAAGAAGTGTCAATGTGGACTTTGTCTGAGCGTTTTTCAATTGAAAGTTTAAAGGGAAATGACAAGTTAGTACTTATCTATACAGGTCTTCCTACTTATACAATATTTATGTCTTTGTTTGCATTACTCACAGATATAGATATAGTGTATTATTACGGCTGGAAAGTCGAAAAAGTAAGTAAGGAAGATCAGTTACTCATAACTCTCATGAAACTTAGGCAACATTTTCCGCATGATGATTTAGCTTTTAGATTTAATGTTTCCCAGTCAACAGTAATATTATTTTAACTTGGCTCCACGTTATACATGAAATCCTTTTTAAACAGTTGATGCAGAATATTACATCCAGAGATAAAAATAAACTTTGTTTACTGAACTCCTTCAGTACTTTTACGAATTGCAGAATAATTTTAGAATGTACAGGGGAATATATTTTTGTGGAGGGGTTTAGCATGTGTAAACAAAAATCTACATTTAGCTCCTATTAACATCGCAACACATGTTAGGGTTGGTGTGGCTCCTAATGGCGTTATTACGTATGTGCCAAAACTAAATTCCGGCTCAGTATCTGACAAAAAAAATGTTAAAGACTGTGGCATCCTGCCACACAACTCGAATCAGGTGATTTAATTTTAGCAGATAAGGTTTTTTTTGATTAGACATAATCCCACCAGGAGTCCACATCAACATTCGTTCTTTTCTTACAACTGCTCAATTTAGTGAAGAGCAGGGTAAGACAAACAGAGTGTATAGCTAGAGCTAGGATACATGTAGAACGTGGAATAAGAAGAATGAAAACTTGCAAAATTCTCAGTTTAATTCCTAAATATCTAATATCAAATACTGATCTTGTCTTTCAAGTCATTGGCGTCCTAACAAATATGCAATATCCCATGATAAAAGAAATTTAACAGTTTTTGGCAGATGAATCGATATAATGATTTCTATTTTTTATAATAATAGTAATTCATTCCAATATATTCCTGGGTTTCAGTCAATTTTACTGTTTATTATTTAAAATGTTACAAATACGTTTCGGTGTCTTTCTCCACCATCATCAGTTTGTTTGTATAGTTCCTAACATCGCAACGTTTAACTGGTCACTCTCTAAACGTTGCGATGTTAGGAACTATACACACAAACTGATGATGGTGGAGAAAGACACCGAAACGTATTTGTAACATTTTAAATAATAAACAGTAAAATTGACTGAAACCCAGGAATATATTGGAATGAATTAAAGTACAGTCAGGAAAATATACGAAAGTAATAGTAATAGAGAGAACACTAGCATAGGTGAAATATATATTTTTAGAGAAGAATTCTAGTGATGCTCCAATGCTGCAATACCATTTTTTTCATAACTTATAATGTTTCATATATTTTCCTGACTGTACTTTAATTCATTCCAATGTATTCCTGGGTTTCAGTCAATTTTACTGTTTATTATTTTAAATGTTACAAATACGTTTCGGTGTCTTTCTCCACCATCATCAGTTTGTGTATATAGTTGCTACCAACTTCACATTTTTGACCAGTGCGACATAAGATACACAGTGTGACAAGAACACCAGTGTGACATACATATGACTCAGACATAAGTGACCAGTCAAATGTGAAGTTGGTAGCAACTATATACACAAACTGATGATGGTGGAGAAAGACACCGAAACGTATTTGTAACATTTTAAATAACAAACAGTAAAATTGACTGAAACCCAGGAATACATTGGAATGAATAACTTATAATGCTATGAAAAAAGCATAAAATTGTAACCGACATGGCCTTGTGTACTCACTTGGAATGGGGGGGATCGAAATTCAGGGCATATTAAATGGGAGCCTCATTTGCGCCCCATTTACTGTCAAATTTGACACTAACAAGCGCGAGATTTCGTACCTGATCTGGAGATTTCGAGAACCGTCTGGGTTACCTGTAGGAAACTATATAAGCGGCGAGAAGAAACCACGGGCAGTCTGTGAAGTGACAGCAGCGACGAAGTTCGTAAGAGGATAAACTCCGCGAGTCTGAAGAGCGAGTTTTCCGTTTGTTATTGTTATTATTGGGGAAGTTGGCGTTAATTTTGAAGTTAGTTTATTCCTGTTCCGTATTTAAAGTTATACCGAGTTGAATAAAAGTTGAAAATTGAGAAAAGAGTTTAAAACCCGGACATCCACGGTACAATATATAATTTTTTTGTGTTAGCAACATTTTGGCAATTTTATACAAAAAAGACTAGGTATTCCACTAGACATAATTTTTTTTATACTTTTCTGCTCTATGTAAAGAGGTATAGAACTCTAAGTTGGCAACACTGTTTTAACTAGTGGCCATTTTGTCAGCTGTCAAGTGATTTGAGTTTAGTTTGGTTTGGCATTTCAACATGAATAGACTGACGTCTGAACAACGCTTCCAAATTGTGGAAATTTATTTGTGGTCCATTTTACGGTGAACATAATCGTCCATCCGAGCAATTAATTCGACTAACTATGGACCGTTTTCGCACCACGTTTACTCTAAATGATAATACGCATCCACAGAGACGTCGTACAGTGCATACAAAAGAAGCCATTGCTGCTGTAGAGCGTAGCGTAGAGAAAGACCCGAAACAGTCTATCCACCATCGTGCACAGGAATTGAATATGTGTCCATCCACTTTATGGAAGATTTAGCGGACAGATCTTGGTTCGCGTGCTTACACAATCCAACTCGTGCAAGAATTGAAGTCACACGATTACCTAACAAGGCGTAGATTCGGTGAATGGGCCCAAAACAAGATTGCCGTTGATCCCGATTTTCATAATAGAATTTTGTTTAGCGATGAAGCTAACTTTTGGTTGAATGGCTACGTCAATAAACAAAACGCCGTATTTGGAGTGAAGATAATCTTCAAGTGTATGTTGAGACACCGTTACATCCAGAACACTGACTGTTTGATGTGCTTTATGGGCTGGTGGAATCATTGTCCGTATCTCTCTTTAAGAAAATGCTATAGAGCCATGATTACTGACTTTTTTGTTCCTCAATTGAACGAGCATAATGTGCAAGAGCTGTGGTTTCAACAAGACGGTGCAACATGTCACACAGCTCGTGCCACAATTGATGTACTGATGGAAACGTTTGGTAACCGCATAATTTAACGTTTCAGACCCGTGAATTGGCCTCCAAGATCGTGCGATTTAACGCCGCTGGACTATTTCTGTGGGGATATGTGAAGTCGCTAGTCTACGCCGAAAAGCCCGAAACGATCGACTATTTGGAGGACAATATTCGCCGCGTTATTGCCGATATACGGCCACAAATGTTGGAAAGTGATTGAAAGATTGAAAATTGGACCTCGAGATTAAATTACGTCCGAGCCAGCCGTGGCGGTCATATGCCATAAATCATTGAATAGTCAAATTCATGTCAATTAAAAAAATTCATCCTTGTTTAATTCCATTTCAAAGTTCTATACCTCTAAAAAAACACCCTTTTTACCACCATTGGCTGTATATAAGGTTCTTCATTACGACACTTGCACTCAAATGGGATGGAAGATGCGAGATATAATAGGTCAAAGTCAGGGTGGTTTGATATCACTATATTTGAAGACTGGTTCTTCCACATGCTATGCCATATTTCTGAAAACAGATGGCCCAAAGGTTTTAATCGTCGACAATTTATCAAGTCATCTTTCCGATCGAGTTATTAGTTCCTGTAGAGAGCAAAACATTAGATTCATATTATTTCCTCCGAATGCCAACCACTGGACATTCTTTAAATATTTGAAATCAGCCTGAAGAGATATGCTACTTCACTGGAAACAAAGAAACAAAGGTTGTATCCCAAAGGATCAATTTCCTAGATTATTTAAAAAAACTCTCAGGAAAAACCTGAAAATTTGGTGCAGGATTTAGAGCCACAGGGATATATCGTCTTAATAGACTTGCAGTGGTTAAGCGACTTCCAGACTCAAGCCCACCGTCCTTAAACGAAGAAGCTTTTCGGACTGGTTGAAACAAACTAGTTTTCCGGAAAAAAATAAAACGGAAGAAAAGACTACAAGTAATAGCAGGAAGAAGTGTGCTGTTTCATACACTGAGGAAAATTATGATTTATCCCTTTCTGACGATAACGCCGGAAGCCAAGCAATGAATATTACAGAACCGGAAGATCCTGAAACAAAGAGACGCCAGGCCGTATGTATGTTGGTGAAATTCAAGAAGTTTTACAAGAAAACATCGATGATAACTCATTATAATTGCAAGTTGATAAAATGATGATACAAAATGATACTTAGACCACAAGACTAAAGTTTTGTGGGATTTGGGATCAAATTTCTTAAAAAGTAAAAAGTTATGGCAGAAAATAATTTCAAAATTGTTGCAAGTAACCCCATCTTACGGTAGTTATTAGCAATCTTTCGTATTCAGCCGATGCTTCTTTATAATATATATATTTAGTAAACAAACTTGTCAGGTTACGGTTTTTTTATATTTCGATTTATTTATATTTCAATTATTAAATATTGCATCTCGCTTCCGAATATCCGCAGTCGTTGTTATGGTTTTGTCTGGCAACGTGGGGGTCGCACTACATTTACTGACCACAGTTTTGAATGGAGGGGACGGAAAATCGATCCAGAAAGGGTGAACGAACGAAAGGCAATCAAAGTACCCGCTTTGACTAGTACGTCGAGAACACGGTTCCTGAACCAAAACCTATCGTCCCAATTTGTGAACTGGTTGTAGATTTCTTCACCTGCCTGATTTCCTGCTACACATCATCAGCTGCCTCCTGGTCTCGACTAGGGATTGTAATTAGAGTTGAGCAATTCGAATCTTTTTAGTGATTCGTACCACACAAATTTCGTATCAAGAAGAGATTCCATATCAGGAGATTCGTTCATTTCGTATCAATAGAATGGGCCGAACGTCCGCCAAGATTTCATTCGTTGTTAGGTACCGATTCCCCTTGCCATAGTCTCATAGAGTCAATTCTGTCTCGGGTGCCATTAGTCTGCAGCAGTCGGATCGGTAAAATATATCCATTGTTAAAAGAGTTGTGGAGCGGATATTCTCTAAAGGAGGTTTAACAATTTATGTGCAAAAAGTGCAAATAAAGTATTTTTTTCAATTGCATCAATTTTAATGCAAACATGTGAATATGTAATTATGGTTTGTCTATTCTATTATTTGTCATTTTCTGTTGCAACAACAAATAATAATATAGTTAGCAATCTATTTTGCAATGTTTCATATTTAGAAACAATCATAAACATTATTACTGTTTTGTCATAACATACAATAAAATAAATTTTTGTCGAATGCCAAATATCGTAATTTGTCGTGTTGCACGGATTACATAAAATCTTTTATTCTGCAAGACCTACGATTCTTCTATTTGGAATGTCGGCGATGTGTTTTATCAAGAAAAGCGACGGCAAACGCTTGGTAATATCATATGCCAGCGCTAAAAAATTTAAGAGTGCTGAAAAGAATTACCATATCAACGAGACAGGAATTCTGGCACTAATGTGGGCCATCGGAATTACAAAGGAAATCTCGCAACGTGTTGTGGTGCAACTGAGTAAACCACTAGGCGTCAACACATTTACAGAAAAAGTAAAAATATTGAGTTTATTTCAAATTGTGTTTTTTCTTAGGAAAGTCTGTTTGGAGCTATGCGAACTTAGAACAAATGACTGAAGAGGAGTTTAATGAAATTCGTGGTGAGGATTCAGACAATGCCGATGAGAATTTGGCTGAAATTCCGTCTGATGGCGAATCAGTTGCTGGAGATTTTCTCGCTGGAGATGAAGACGATTTCTTGGGACGCATGACATAGACTCTGAAGATGAAATCCCCCTTTCAGTTTTGGCGAAAAAGCGACCTACTGTTGCTGATAGCGATAGAGCCACTGAAATAAGTTGGACCAATAGGAACGTTTCTATCGAACCTGTTGCTTTCCTAGAGACATACGGCCCCCACTGTCGACAGTAATGTCGAAACTCCTTTTGGATCATTTCTCGCACTATGGTCTTATGACATTGTGACATTTCCAGATGTGATGGCTTTTAAAAACTAACCTGTATGCCACCCAAAAATATATTGGCAGAGGTATGGAAGATTCAAACCAACCACTCTTAAAAATTACGAGCATTTATGGGAGTTAATATCCTTATGGGCGTCAAAAAACTGTCAAGTCTCAGAGACTATTGGTCAGCCTAGGAGAAAATTGAGATACTATTTAATTTCGAAATCTTTATGAAGCATTTTGCAGACAATTCTATTCAGCCAAAAAAGGGCGAAGCTAATTTTGACAAGATCTTCAAAGTTAAGCCTGTTAGGTATTTTTAAATCTAACTAGAAGCCTCGGTACCGTGTTTCAGAATATCAAATTTACGATGACAGCATGATAAAATGACGACTCTCCAACAATACATGCCCTGCAAAAGCCTATCAAAACAGGCTGTAAAGTTTGGGTACGTGCCGACCAATCGGGATATGTCTGAGATTTTCAAATCTACACCGGTAAACTCAATTGTATAACGGAAAGGATTTAGGCGGGCGGTTAGTGAGAGAACTAACCGAAGGCTTAGCAGGAATGTCCCTCTTTTGATGAATTTGATACAAATAATATTTATGCCTGCGGTCCCTCTAAGGAAGAACAAAAAGTTTCTACCGAAAGATTTGAGGGCGGATAAAGATATGAGTCATGGAAGTGTTGACTGGCAGATGAAAAAAGACGGTTTGGTATGTTTGAAATGGATTGATAAAAAACCAGTTTTATTTTTAGCAACTTACCACAATCCTGAACAAAAACGATTTTGTCAATAGAAGAAAAAAAAAGATGGCTCAATTTCAACAAATGAATGTCCTTTTTAGTAGTTGATTATAACAAATACATGGGATTTGTTGATAAAGCCGACATGCTAAAAAAGTGCTATGCTATTGACAGAAAAAGCAAAAAGGGTAATTTATCGAGGGCGATTTGAAGGCAAGTCTTTGGACCTGAAGCAATTTAGAATTGATGTTGCTGCTGGTCTTAATATGTTCATCAGAGAGAAAAAGGACGTTAGATAGAACACTCCTAACACAGAAACGTGAACCAATTCAAAAAGCAATTTTTGCAGGCGAATGTAATCATGTAGCAGCAAAAAGCAACAGCGGAGAAACAATGGGATATGGTACAGCCTGCATGTGCCACTTTGCATCAGGTTTGCGAATGAAATTGCTTTAAAAAATTTCAACGAATTGTAACCTGCCAGTGGTAGTCTCAGCTTAACACTGTTTTTACAAAAAAATCAGAAAGAATTAATTAATTTTAATTAATTTTAATACCTTTTTGGACGAAGAATATACGTATTTTCATTTATTTGAATGCATTTTGTCTTTTTTTAATTGTTTTCCGGCCACAAAGGGTTAATCATGGCGGGTGAAAGCATGAGAGGGTATAAAACTTAAGCCTTGGTGGCAGTCGACTTTTATAATCCCTTTACGGCATGGCGTACACTACAGTGTATACAAAGCTAAAGTGTTGTAAAATCTTTTTTCAGCGCTGATTCTTCGCCAGTCATGTTGTACATTGTAGTGCCAATAATTCAAAATAGAACCCTAGATGTCGGTAAAGGTTTGAAATTTACGACAGCCGTCAGATTTGACAATTTTCCCACGCGGTGTTAAAGTGGGAAGTGCAGAGCGTTAGTTCATTGCTTTGTTATTTATAGAGTGTATATTCACTTCAGTGACTTCTTTTATTTTTGTGGGTTCTAATTACATGTTGATCTAAGGCAAATATCTAAATGCATGTGAAAAAATATATTATAGTTTCGATAAATTTTAAAATAAAAAGTTTAAATTCATGTACATTGTAGTGCACAAAGGACCTTTTTGAATTTATAAACGCAGATGGACTCAGAATTGGAAGATTTGGATTCAGACGGTGAAGTTGATGACTGGAATGAGATCATGCAATTTGAAGACCATGTACGGTTAAAATTTGTCCGTTTGAAATATTTATAAGGAATGTTGAATATAATCGATTTATGTTTTTAGCAACCCAGGGAAAGGTTGTACCCAATGACTCAGCGGTCCACAAGAGACCAGAAGCGGCATTAGAAAGTAATCAAAACAGTCATTTCTGTAGAGCCATATTCTTTAGTTTGGGAAAAGACTTGCCTGTCAGACAGCAAAAGAATATTCAGCTGCAGTATGTACATTCACAAAACATGACTGACAAAAAAAGTGTGCTTGGAAAAAGGGAAATTACGAATATCACCTACTATTCAGTATTATAAGGCGAGAACCTGAAACTGTGGATCTTCCTTCGCCCATCGATATTTTTGCCCAATTTTTTAAACGACCTGTTAGAATCCTGTGCTAGAAAAACTTGTCCCCCAACTTTCCGGCTACAAACCTTTCGGAACTACGGAAGACTTCTTCGGTTGTACTATTACTCATGGGGAATTTGAGTTATCCTAGGGTTAGAATGTATGGGAGCCAAAGTTTGCCATTCCTTTGATATTGGACAACATGCAGGTAAACAGATTTTTCAAACTTCGGAGCAATATGCATTTTACCTCTGAGAAGAAAAAAAGATATGAACGACCGGTTATGGAAAATTCGTCCATTATATAACGCCATAAAGAATACCTGTACTTACGTGGAACCCGAAACAAGTTTATAGCAGTGATGAACAGATTGTTCCGTTCAAAGGGTCCCTAAACATAAAGCAATATATAAAGAACAAGCCGACAACGTGGGGAGTCAAGGGTACCAAGGGGCATCGACAGAATTGAAGACTTTGGCCTTTGGTCAAAGTTTTGCGGTAGTGATGTAACAACACAGAAAAGAATTCCACCGAAAGCGCAACTGTATTTTGATAACTACTTTAGTTCTTATTGGCTGTTTTGAGTGGTTATCAAAAGAGGAAATTTATGCAGCAGGCACTATACGACAGGACCGTTTTTGTAAACCCACTTTTACTGAACACAACAAGCGACACAAACCTGAAAGGGGGTATGCGGAGAACATTATGTGTCCGCAATCGGGAGTTGTTCTGACAAAATGGATGGCTAACAATCTCGTAACATTAGCCTGTAATTCTGTTGGTGTGACTCCCAACAGATATTTGTCCGGCGCTGGGATAAACAGAAGAAAACAATATATAGGTGTTTCACGGCCCTAAATTTGTAGAAATTTATAATTAAAAGAATGGGAGGTCTGTCGACAAATTCGATTTTCTAATTGCCCTTTATAGATGTTTTTATAAGGTCAAAAAATTGGACAGTTTCGACTTATTTCGCATGCTGTAGATATGGCTGCTACCAACTCTTGGTTGTAATATAAAAGGCAGGCCGAACAACTTGGTTGTACCTAGCAAAAAGATACTAGATCTGATTAACTTTCGTTCAGAATTTGGCGGAAAGGAAGCTCTTGTTTTAGCTGGAAAACTAGTCGAAAGAGACGTAGACCAACATCTAGAACAACATCACCAATCAAACAAGTGGGTTTTTCGGCCGTCCTTCGACCCCTTAAACAACGATCTGGGTACCGATATGTCGATGACACGTTCGTGCTATGGAGGCATGGACGCAAAAACTGGACTGTTCCTCGGACAATCTAAACAAACAGCACCCAGACATCCAATTTACCATGGAAGTTGAACAAAACCACCAACTGGCCTTCCTGGATGTTTTGGTGTCTAGCAGGGGAAATCGTTTGGGACCACAAGGTATATCGAAAAGCCACCCACACAGACAGATATCTTCACAAGCTATCTAACCACCATCCGAGTCAGAAGCAGGGAATCATTAAGACTCTCACGGATAGAGCCAGAAAATATGTGGACCACAACATCTACCAGCGGAACTACAGCACTTAGGAAAAAGCTTTTCTTCAGAACGGATATCCCAGTTGGACATAAAAATGCTGTAGAGTGGGACGTGCTGAAAAAAGGGAGTCCACTGCTGAACAGCTTTCCTGCCCTATGTTCCCAGGGTTACGGACAGAATTGGGAGGCTCTTGAGAAACACAACATAAGAACGGTCTACAAGCCCACAACAAAGATCCGAGAATGTCTAGGGTCAGTTAAAGACAAAAGATCTCACCTAGCAACTACAGGAATCTACCGGATGCCATGCTCCTGTGGAAGCGTTTACATAGGAACTACTAAAAGATCGGTTGCGACAAGAATAGAAGAACACCGACGGAATTGTAATAATACCCCCCGACTAATACGAGAAGCCATTGAAATCTACAAACACGACGACAATTTCAACAGAAAAGAAGAGACAATGGCGCTGAACAGGATATGGTTTCCAGCACTCACCAACGCAAAAACAGCAAGAAAAAGCAACAGCTCAGGACAGGAAAGAGAATCCAGTACACCGGAGGATAGCATCAGCCAACAGAATGCGCAGGCTCCGATGACACAGGCCACGTCATCACAAACCACGTCATCGCAACAGGTGCATAAATACGGACTGCGCCCGAGGAATCGCATCAGAACAGTGTAAGCGTTCAAGCAAACCACTTCTGAAGATGCCGCACGTGTTTGCGAAACGTCAAGAAGACATTCTACCGAACGACGGCCTAAAAACCCGAAAAACCCACTGGTTTCAAGGAATGTCCTCGAAAGTCTATCTATTTTGATAACATCACCAATCATTAACCCAAAAGCGGGATCGAGAAAGCAAATTCGACCTATCGACGCTGTTCAGTTGGACAACGTAGGACATCTTCCAATGTTCGGAGAAAACATTACCCGATGTAAAAGGCCGAAATGTGAGTCACGGACAAACCTGCTGATTCCCTGTCAGTCATCATGTGCACTGCAGTGTACATGTCATAACGGTCAAACCATACGTCAAATGACGATTACTTTTGCATGAAATTAATTTAATCAGACGAATTACTGAAAAAAATTATTTGTTGATTTTTAAAATTCATGTCTGAAAGGGTTAAGGAGATACAGTAGTACTACTCCTGGAGATGATAGCGAAAGTGGCGAATAATGATTCTGTTGGCGAGGTCACGGACCGACAAGATTCTGATGGATCTTCTTGGAGGGCTAGCTTGTTAATGATGTTAAGATTTGTCGGACATTGTTTATTCCGATTTGCGGCTTTCTTCTATTTATACTCTTTTGATGTATTCTCGCACCATCTAGCTTGTCATCCCTGTTTACTTCTCTGGAACTACTTTGTCTGTGCGCAGGTTAGGGATGGAAAGGGAAGTGCGGCACATAATTAGTCAAGCATAGTCGATCAAATACGATATATATATAATTGATAATTCTCTCCACTTACAATAAACGTAAAATACCAAAGTAGTGGTCCTTCGACCTCAACCTATCCAATTGAGGACATTAATATTTGCTGGATGGGTCCAATGTAAGCAATCTCCGTAATAGGCGGACCACGGCTGGAATGCAACACTGGTAGGCGGGATCAGGACGGGAGTGGAACATTGGGGCTACTTCATGCTGAGACAGCAGATCATATGGACGGTCCTTCTGGGCAACAAACTGGGGCCAACAGGCGTGCTTTTGAAACAAATGCAATTTTTTGAAGGTGTTATTTAGCGATTATACGCTAACGATATAATGTCCTACTGCACGAAATAGTGCAGCAACAGGCAACGACTATTGGGAGATGTCGAAATGCTACCCAAATGGGGTCATGCGTCCCTTTTTGAATCCTTCTGGAATTTATTGAATACACGAAGGTAATGAAAAAGTAAATAGATAAGGGCACAATAGAATATAAATGACCGCAGTGTTTGGCAGGATTCTACCTCGGCGGTGAGAGACGGGTTTTAGTGAGTAAACAGCTAGACTGGAGGACCCACACAAACACCAGCTCTGGGCGCTAGATAAAAGAGGATTTTTCAATCCTCATCAACAACAAAAATAACCCATATACCTTCATGAGTCACATGGACAAGTCCCAATGTGAAAGATGTCTACAGAAAAAAATATGCAAGGGATGGAGCAAACTTACACAATCATTGGACTGGTTAGTGAAACATGGCAAACTTGAATTGTATTTGGGATAAGCATGATTGATGTGAATTATTGTGAACATTTCAAGCTATTATTGGACGTTGGAGAAATGCTTCCAGGAGGATTCAGACTGCAAATGACCGTTCTGCAAACAGGAATGGACTGACGCAGCAGCTGCAGAACCAAATCAGTCAGCAAAGAAATCTACCGTTTTCAGTACGGCAGGTAAAGCATCCGCTTCGTCCTTGACGGCGCCTTAACCCGTCACCTCAGCCCCAACAAAACATCCAACAGCGAGGAAAGTCCCCAGAACATCTACAAAACTCCTTCCTTTATCTTTTACTAAGATACTTTGGTCGCATTCTAATGCATGCTATTGGCATTCTACACATGCCCAGCTTGATTATATAATCGGGCGATTACTGCCCATTTTAACATTTTTAGCCAAGTAACCCACTTCTCATCCAATCAATTGGGTTTTTGATGCACATGCTCCCAGTTGGATAGGAAAAAGGTTTGGTTCCTTGCAAATTAGGGTACTTTTTTCTGTTTGATATTGGTACTGTGATGCAAATATTTATACATATTTGATATAATGTAACGCTACATCAATTTTCATCTGACAGTCAACGAAATGTAGGTGCAGTAATGAATACAAAAATCGGATATAACTTCCTGTTGCTACTGATGCTTGAACAATCCTGTTTGGTATTCTTAGTCACTCTTCTAAAAGAATTTATAATACATTGAAGAATGAGGTTACTCAGTTCACCTCCATATTATAGGAACTCGAAGGAAGCTACTCAATCACCCTTCCTCCAGGTTCATTGCAACCAGCTTGGACTCTTTGCATTCTTGTGTCTGCTGTTGATCGGTTACTCATCGTTTGATATGCTTTATCATTATTATCTAATGCGTGTCCAAATAAGTTACTTTTGTACAACAGTAACTGAAAACGGATAAACATAATACGTTGTACAGCGTTTAATCTCCTTTCAACTTCAGCTTAACTCGTGGCAATGTAAAATATATTACGATGATTCTCAATATAGAGTGTAGATAAAAGTGGGTTGATTGAAGTGATGATTTATGTCGAAATGTCATCTGCTATTGTCTGTTTAAACGGTCGAAATTTAATTTCGCTTTCCAACCCTAGAGCAAATGTATTGTTTTCTGCAAAAATAGAGTAGTGGGACATAAGGACATTATTCTGAGTTTAATCTTCCCAAAAAAATCTGTTTTTAAAGCTTTATTTACATAGACCGTTGAACGGTGAAACTCAGCTGTCACAAAACTCCCCTTCGTCTATTGCACGTTGATTGCCAACTGCTGAAAAAAAATTGAGGATAATAAAAATAAAAAAGTAAAACATGACTTTGACAGGGCATACATTTTTGTCAAATCAAAATATGGCGTCGCTAGTTACAATTTACATACCTACTAAGATTCTTTTCGAGTTGATAATTTATAAATTAAAGTAGTGGCGAACACAATATAGGACTAAATATTAATAATAAATTTAAAAATAAGAAATCAGAGAATTAGCAAATTCCTTGAAAATAATATTGATTAAATCCCAGCAGCTAGGGTCATTATATCTTTAGAAACACTAAGTGATTGGTGTCATTTATCATTACAAATATTTAAATTTCGGAATAATCCCCAGATGATTAAAAATCGCCCTCATCAAAACTATAATTAAGCATCGAGGTCCGAAGTATGAAAACTATCGACATATAAGCCTGCTGTCCCGCTTTTTCAAAAATTTTCAAATTTTATTATTATTTACGCACACACAACACGCATACCTGAGCGGTCAGTCAACGCAATCAGTAATCTTTCAATTTATACAGCAAATACCTGAATTATTTAAAAAAGGGAAAATTAAATGGGTATGGTTTAGGCTCTCACAAAAGCATATGATTCTTTAATGCCGAATACCTCTTTCATAAACTTAAAAGACATGGCGTCAGGAGCGCGTATTGTTCAGTATTCATCAGAATGTACCGAAAATAGTCTCCTGTGATTAGCTGTCCTTGCGGCCGTCACGTGCCCAATAAAATGACGTTTTATAACCCTACTTTGAATATTTCAATATATCAACAAATAGTTGGTTGAATGCACAACTGACTGCATTGAGCTCTGGTATTTTATATTTATTTCTGTTTCATCTGTCTTTCTAACCTTGAGAAAGACCCGAACAAAGGATCGGAACGTTGGACATTTTTAGAGTATAAAATGAGTTTTAATCCACTCCCACATCCGCTATCCAAGCATTCGTATTTATTGCTTTGTTATATTTTGTCAATTTCCTATAACAATAACATATTTGCATATAAAAAAACTTTTCTAAGCCTAGTAATAATATCATGTATGTGAACATGTCTTTTGGCAACTCCAAGTTTTTGGCCACATTTTACAAGTGGAAATCCGAATGTTGGATATTGGAAGACAATTAACAAGATTCGACACGATGCAATGGCATGAAAACTTGATGAACTTTTTATAATCGAAGAGTGGTATTAACGAAGGGAGCAAGTTGCTGTCTTTATGTCTTTACAAAAGCGCTATGTGCTAATCCTATGCTAAGCTTTATATCAGACATCAACGATGTAATACCGCCAAGTGCCTAACTTGTTTTCTTGCACATTTTTCTAATTATCTTGTACATACACTTTGGGCACTTTGTCTCCCTTTGTTTGTACTTTCACCCTTCAATCACCAAAATCGTTGTAAACATAACAAACAAGTCCTTTTTGGATAGCCAAATGCCAACTATACAATCACAAGCGGCAGCCCAATGATTGGTTATGCATTTTTAAAATCGGTTAAAAGGCACCAATAGCATAGAATAATTAGTTTTGCCAATACTACAAAAATAAATAGTAAATGACATTCAAAGTAGGTTATGGTAGTTCCGGCGTTTGGTCTTCTCATGGAACATGGCCAGCCATTCACGGCCATTTGCACAGTGAAAACTAAGGTACACCTTAGCATAAGAGTGACAGTTAAGTGACAGAATTCGTTTTGCACCACTCTCACCTAGCGTTTAAGGTGAACCGTAACTGGCAAATAATTTAACGGCCATTTGCACCAGTGAACTAAGGTATACCTTAGCATAAGAGTGACAGTTAAGTGACAGAATTCGTTTTGCACCCACTCTCACCTAGCGTTAAGGTGAACCGTAACTGGCAAATAATTTAAGGGGAAGATGTGGTGCAGCTAGGTGGAACCCTAAAGTCAGATTCGAAGAATAACCTCAAACAGAACTGTTATTGTATCATTTCGCGGTCGCAGTATTTTCATGCAAACAAGCCGATTTGTCGTTATTTTACATTACATTTCATTATGAACATTTTAACTAATGATCTGTTATTTGATCATGATGATGATGAGTTCGACCAGTGCGAGTTCCTAGACCAGTTTACGAGAGAAAACATTACTTTAATAGTTTGATGATGTTCTCTTTTTTCCACGGTTCCGCGTCACAAAGTCCACTGCTCTTTTCATATTGAACCTGATAGAAGAGGAAATAGAGTATCCATGAGATATGTAAGTAAAAACGATTTTGTATGATATGTAGGTGAGATGTAAATATTTTATTTTAATATTAACTTTACATTGTGAAATTCTGTAACCATAATAAACTATGTTCACGTACATTCAACATAGTCTTTAACTCAAAATACGTTTTAACGTCGGAAAAATTCACTTCCAGTACATTTTTTTAGGAACAATAGTGTGGCCGCCTATAACCAATTGCTGGTTTTCCTGCGATTTTGTGCTACTGGAGCTCACCTTGTGTGCATTACAGATTTTAGTGGAATTCATTTGTCGACTGCATCTAGAATAATTGTCAGAGTGGGAAGCTCACTTGCCCGGTTATACAGTAGATTTGTTAAAATGCCTTCAGTCAATAACATCAATGAATGCCAGTTAAAATTTTATGAAAAATCTCGCTTTCCTCGGGTAGTTGAAGTAATTGACTGTACGCATATAAAAATTGAGTCACCAAGTATGTTTATTCAATAATATTCGTCCACAATAAAAAACGTATTATAAGTACATGTAATAATATGAGACTTTAAATCAATGTACTTAGGGGGATCGGATGCTGAAGTGTTTGGCGATATATCCTCCATATATAATGATATATAATATAATATATATATATATATATATATATATATATATATATATATTATATATCATCCTCCATATAACAGAGGATAAAGGAGAAAGACACCGAAATTGTATTATGACATTGTAAATAATAAACAATAAAAATTGACTGAAACCCAGGAGAAATTTTTTAAATAAAAAGGAGATATAACATAAGGCCGTATTTATTAACTCCGTTACAACAGCCTGCAAATCGTGCAGAGCAATTATACAACGAGTCGCATATACGGACAAGAATATAATTGAAACGGATATTTGGTATCTGGAAAAAAAGACGATTCCCAGTACTTGCATACGGTTTGTCGTCTAAAAATAGATACGGTCTAATAATTATAATTGCTACTGGCAGTTCTTCATAATATATGTAAGAGACAACTGAGGAAGAACCACTGATCCTGAAGATGTTGAACGCTTCATACATCTTATGCAAGAAGATGAAGTACCCAACATTGCTCTCGATTCCAGCAATATATTGTTGCAAGGGAATCAAAATAGGAGGGACTTGATTGATTCCTATTTAGATTCATTGATGAATAGCGATGAAGTGAATTAAAAGTAATGCTAAAAATATTAAACTAAATAAAATAACTTACGATTAATTAATAAAACAATAGAAAATTGAATTATTTGTTTAACTGTTTTTTAAGAATTTGAATTTCTAATGGCAAGCTTTTCCTGCTGCAACTCGAACAGGATTCTGTCCTGCTCCCTTTTGACCAAAATACTTTGAAGCTCATCTCATAGCATAGTTTCTTCTCATTATTCGCCTTCTGTGTTCGCGTCTGAAGTCTGTGGGAATTGTGCTGGTCTACGCCTTTTTGTCCACGTGTGTTTTAAACACGGCGTTTTTGGTTGAGCAAACATTACCCGAAAATAATATCTGGTCAGGTTTTCTAAAACAGAGAGAAAAAGAATTATACGTTAATACCTGCCAGTTAAGGGTTATTATTAATATCTGTGAAAATGTACTAAACAAATCAACTTACTTGAACCGAAATGATACCGACAGGGAGACGCATTAATTTCGTTCATTTTTCGGCCGTACTTCTCAAGTCCTCTGGAACTTTGACCATAATAATTATGGTCAAAGTCTTTAGTGTCTCCACTCGCTGTGACCTGAGAGCTGCCAATATATTGGTCGATATTTTCCTCAATATCCCCACCAACTTACATGGGAGTCCATAGACGGTTTTTTTTGTGGAGTAAATCCAAAGTAAGCTCTTTCAAAGAGTTACTTCCAGAGTTACTTACCTATGGGCCTCCCCCAGTCTTCGTCTGTTCTCTCTTTTCCTCGGCAACTTCTTTCATTACCATCTTTTTTAGATTGTCGTAATTTTTTTAGCTGCTCTTTCGACCTACGCATTCTCAGTCGTTGAGAATTAAATGCAGCCGTAATTTTAGTCCACGCCAAATCCTTGTCTCGCCATGTGGTAGCTTTGTTTCTTTATTTTCCACAACATGTTTGAAGTTGTGATAATATTAATTAAGAGAGATTTCTCCTTAAATGAAAATTTGGAGCCCGTTTTTTATTTGGAATGATTCCATATTTAATAATATTAATTAATAATCAAATCTATTTGTGACGTACACCATGTGGGAGCAAAACTCAAACTAACGACTTTACTACGATTTCGTTCTAAAGATAAAAGGTTAGTTTGGGAAGAAAAGGCGGGAGCAAAAGTCAATTTGTCACTTTTAGCAGTGTTGCCGGGCGAAACTTCATCTAGCAAAGTATCACTTAATTGACAGCCGTGCAAAGCTATCTATAGTTAGGGTTAACCCTAATCCAAAGTTATACCTAACTAAGATGGACTTTTAAGAATGACTGGTGCAAATGGCCGTAAGGAATTACAAACGCGTCAAAAGCACCGCATTAATTTGGATAAAGTCATACACAGAGGACAGACCTCAGCGTGGCACGATCAGAAAAAAAATTAGAATATAAATCTCATACGTACTAACAAGTGAAGTGAGAATTGCGCAAATATTATTGATCCTCTGGTTGATTTATATTTACTTAAATGATTTCTCGAATTTTATGGAGAATACAGCATGGCCAACCGCGCAGACTCCACTTAATATCTTTAGGAGCTGCATTTACGGCTAACAAGCATTCTCAATCTCGAAATCGTGATTCGACAGTAACGGTTTATTCTAAATGAATAAATTGTATTGCACTTGAAACCTAAAATTAAAAAAATAATAATTTGCGACTCTTGGAAGTTAGGATCAAAAAATTACAAAAACCTGGAAACAATGTTTTTAATTCAAAAGCAAGCTTTGAGCATAGTTTACAAACTACGTTGATAGAAATTTGTAGTTCCAAGTCCGAAGAAAAGAGTATACTGACCATCACCGGTATATACATACTTGAATGCCTGATGTTTATATATAAGCACAAACCCTTGTTATTAGAAAATTCAAAACAGATAATATAAACTTACCTGCTCAAAGACTACATCATCTTACAGAAAAGTGTTCCCCTTACATATGTATGAAATTGTTCAACAATTACCGATAAGCACTGGACCTAAACCAGACTCTCCAAACATCACCACGGACGGTCACATAATGAAATCCACCGACAATGTGAAAAAGCTAAGAATAGCAATGGACAATAGACTAAAATTCACAAAACACGTACAAAACATCAGAACAGATCTAACCAAGAGAGGCAAAACACCTCCGGCCACTTACTTACACAAACAAGGGTATCAGCACCAAGACAGGAAACTATCATATATAAAGCGATCTGCAGACCTCTAATTGACTACGCTCATATTTTTATCGCCAACGCTACTGACAAAACTAAACGGCATTACAGACAACAGAACAGGTAGCACTGAGACTGATAACGAAGATCCGACACCCGGCAAACCCATTACACAATCCACCAAACCGACTACTCTACGAACGCACAAACAATCAAGATGAAACACAACCCTCACAATCTCACCTTCCTGGATGCCCTCTGTTTAACAAGACCGACCAGACAAACGCGTTTCCTCTTCCCAACCTCATCCCTATTGGAGCATCTCCAGACATAAATTATGTACATGTTTGTGAAATATATTAGTCCAATATATTCCGGGTTTCAGTCAATTTTATTGTTTATTATTTAAATGTTACAAATACGTTTCGGTGTCGTTCTCCACCATCATCAGTTTGTCTAAAATATACGTTTACCGTTATTATTAATTTATATAAAATTTTTCCATCAAAATTCACATATTAAAATACCAATCACACACAGATTAAAAAGTACATCAAGAACATTGGTTTTCAGGTGATGAGTCAGGACAAAACATATCTGGGAAAAGACTAGAATCTATCGTTTAGAGATTTAAATTTTAATTTCAACTTACGTGTATAGTTCTTTACACCCCAACATTCAACTGGTCACTGAATTTTCCATATTTTACTCGATATCAAGGCGAGCGAAATAAAAAAAAAACTGTTTATCTTTCGTCTTTTCTTTGCATTCTAGGAATTGCTTGGCAATTCCTCAATATCAGGTGTATTTATTTCATTTACTTGGTCCAATCACCTCATACAGGCGATCATCTAATTAGTGAATGATATACAGAGCTAAGATTGTCTGTGTCTGATCTGAAATTCATTGCATTTTGATGTTTTTTAATTTGTATCATTCTTGGATTCTTCTCTTATTATAGTTGTCCTCATTGATCAATATTTGTGTGTTATCGAAATCAAATTCATGCAACTTTTGTTGTGCATGTTGTGCTAATGCTGTTGCATTTTCGCTAACCTTTCTTAAGCTATTATATTTTATAAGCGTATATTACGTTAGGTGTGTCCAACTTATCGCTTCTAGGTTTAAACTTGTGAAACACTCCCTTGCCAAGTTGTTATTAGTTTTTTCCGCTATAGTAATATTATGCGGTTTTTAAAACATTTTTTATTTTTGTGTTGATTTCTGGTAGGTGCGGTAATGATACATACTTGATTTCACCTTCTTTTTTCTTTTTTATATTATTTATGTTGTTCCATTTATTTGCATTGTATATTTTATTAATTCTTTGTTTCATAATTGGTTCGAAGAATTCTTTGGGATAGTTGTTCATTATTAGTTAGTATTTTTTTTATTTTTTCAAGATTTTTTTGTCTGTATCCACAATGTGCTAATTTTATCGCTCTATCAGTAAGAGCTGTTACCACACTTTTTTATATTGTATAGGTGAATATGATTGGTAATTCAAGTATCTACCAGACCACACATCCTTTGTGTACCAGTTTGTTTTTATTTCCCCATTTTCGTCATATATAACCGTCATAACCAAAAAGTTTAATGATCTGTTTTTGTCTTCCTCAATGGTGAATTTAATGGTTTCATGGAATGCATTAAACTTATCTAGTGTGTATTGAACTTTTTGGTTTGGCATGCAACATTATGCAGTCATCAACGTATCTTTTAAAAAATGCACACTTAAAGTTTAAATCAGGTATAGTTTTTCTTCCAGACTTTCCATTACAAGGTTTGCAATTGTTGCAGCTATGGGAGACCCCATAGCTACTCCATATATTTGTGAATAGAAATTGTCCTCGTACCGGAAGTAAGTGGACTTAAGGCACAGCTCTACCGCCCCAATAAATTCATTTTCGGGGTGATGATGTATGTTCCTGATTTCAGACCATTTATTTCTTATGCACTGTATTGAGTAATCTACCGGGATGTTTGTGTATAACGATACCACATCAAGCGATATTAGGCGATGGTTCTCAGGTATCCCCTGTTTCTTATAAATTCGCAGAAGCTTCATGAGTCCCTAATGTGAAAAAAGTCTTGAAAAAATAAAAAAATACTAATAATGAACAACTATCCCGAAGAATTCTTCAAACCAATTATAAAACAAAGAATTAATAAAATATACAATGCAAATA
The DNA here is from genome assembly GCA_024550625.1 of Dendroctonus valens. Taxonomy (NCBI): domain Eukaryota; kingdom Metazoa; phylum Arthropoda; class Insecta; order Coleoptera; family Curculionidae; genus Dendroctonus; species Dendroctonus valens. The sequence goes on from JAJTJO010000098.1 coordinate 1,799,905, forward strand.
AATGGAAACAACATAAATAATATAAAAAAGAAAAAAGAAGGTGAAATCAAGTATGTATCATTACCGCACATACCAGAAATCAACACAAAATAAAAAATGTTTTAAAACCGCATAATATTACTATAGCGGAAAAAACTAATAACAACTTGGCAAGGGAGTGTTTCACAAAGTTTAAACCTAGAAGCGATAAGTTGGACACACCTAACGTAATATACGCTTATAAAATATAATAGCTTAAGAAAGGTTAGCGAAAATGCAACAGCATTAGCACAACTGCACAACAAAAGTTGCATGAATTTGATTTCGATAACACACAAATATTGATCAATGAGGACAACTATAATAAGAGAAGAATCCAAGAAATGATACAAATTAAAAAACATCAAAATGCAATGAATTTCAGAATCAGACACAGACAATCTTAGCTCTGTATATCATTCACTAATTAGATGATCGCCTGTATGAGCTGATTGGACCAAGTAAATGAAATAAATACACCTGATATTGAGGAATTGCCAAGCAATTCCTAGAATGCAAAGAAAAGACGAAGATAAACAGTTTTTTATTTGTTTCGCTCGCTTGATACGAAATATGGAAAATTCAGTGACCAGTTGAATGTTAGGGTGTAAAGAACTATACACGTAAGTTGAAATTAAAATTTAAATCTCTAAACAGTAGATTCTAGTCTTTTCCCAGATATGTTTTGTCCTGACTCTCACCTGAAAACCAATGTTCTTGATGTACTTTTTAATCTGTGTGTGATTTGTATTTTAATATGTGAATTTTGAAGGCAAAATTTTATATAAATTAATAATAACGGTAAATGTATATTTTAGACAAACTGATGATGATGGAGAAAGACACCGAAACGTATTTGTAACAGTTTAAATAATAAACAATAAAATTGACTGAAACCCAGGAATATATTGGAGTGAATTAAGGTACAGTCAGGAAATATACGAAATATATTAGTTATTAGTTATTAAGTTTCCATTCAAAACTTTGTAATCAACCCAGGGCAGAAAGACCGAAGGTCGATGGCCTTTTATTACTAATAAAGATGTTTACTACTACTACTACTTATACAAAATTTCTGACATTTTAGCTGAAACTACAGCGGTTTACTTTAACTGAATTTTTTAATACTGTTTTGTAACTGTTATTATATTTTATTTTGACGCTATTCCCTTGCGTTGTACAGGGTGGGCCACTAAGAGAGGTGAGCGGCCGTATCTTACAAACTATTAAACGTATCGATTTCAAGTAAAAAAATGTATGAGTAAAGTGGCCAAGAGAAATTGCTGGAAATTACTTTCAAGTTCGCAAAATGGCTACCAGAGGGCAAAATTTGCAACAGTAAATTTTAAATATGGATTTTGAGCAGTTTAGGACAGGCTAAGGTAGGTTGGAAATACTTTCATTCTATTCTTGACAGAATTTCATTTATTTTTGTGGGAGTGTTATTCTTCTAGCTAGGCAAACAAAGTGGTGGGGGAAGTCAAATATTAGTTCAAAAGTTATTGATATCTCCGCATTGGCTAAACCAAATTCAAAATTTTAATTCTAGTTGAAAACCTCTATATTTACTGTAACTCATGCAGTAAAATATTAGCTCTTTTGATTGCTTCTTTGGCCGCGAGAAGGCATGTTATCAAAGGTCGTCAAATTTTGTCGTTTCTTTCAATTTTTTAAATGTAATGATATATAATATTTAAGCTGCTTAGAACGAGAACGAAAAATGAAACAAAATCGTGAAAAAACCGCATATTGATAATTTTTTTGCAACCGAAGATTAGCTAATTTTATAGCGAAAACAGTTTATACCGTTTTTACGTCAAATATTCCGTTTCGTAAAAACAATGAATTTGTTTGACAATCTGTCAAACTTGAAGTTTTTTGACTCTCTTTTAAAATGCCTGTTACAAACGAGGAAGCTTTGGAGATGTAACAGTTTATTTGAATGCTTGCAAAGTGCAGTTATCGCTTCCGTCCGGGGAGACACCGATATAACACATATGAAAATTTTACGGACTACAGGAAGCCCACCGTCCAGATTTTCGAAAATTCCGTAGTTGTCGCAATGAGGAAAATGTAGTAAATATTTAGGCATATATTGAGTTCAATCCTCACTTAAGTCCTAGGGCAATTTCACCCAAATCCATAATTTGGGCATAACCCGGACTACAGTTCGTAGGATTTTGAAAGAACATAAGTATGTGAATAAGATTATCTATTATTTTCAATGTTGTATATTTTAATACACTCTATGGCTTAATATGTAATATTTATTTTTTCCTGACTGTGTTTTTAATTTATTCCAATGTATTCCTGGGTTTCAGTCAATTTTTTCACAATTATGGTGTTATGTGATGGAAGTCCTGCGTTTTTCATCCCGGGTCTATCTATTGGACTCGTCAGTAGGGCTTAGATAGACCCTGCCCTATAACGCTTCCTACGTTCTTTTGATGTCTGTCAGCCTTCTAGCAGGCCTCTGGTCTCGACATCTGGTTCCATGCGTGTACTCATATATATCCTAATTCGGTCTAGGTGTGTTCGGCGAGATGTTATCAGCCGTTCTTGTCAATACTGTAACCCATTTTTGCTTCCCTCTCCAAAGCCACCTATGTCACGCCATCTGGTATATGGTTTTGCATATTTATTTATCCTGTGGGGACAGGTTTCTGCGCTTTGGAGATGTCAGCGAAACGTGCTACCGATTTTGCTTTTTTTTTTTTTTTCCCAAGCATCCATCTATATTTATTTTTCCTGACTGTGTTTTTAATACATACATTGGAATAAATTAAAAACACAGTCAGGAAAAATAAATATAGATGGATGCTTGGGAAAAAAAAAAAAAAAGCAAAATCGGTAGCACGTTTCGCTGACATCTCCAAAGCGCAGAAGAACCAGTCCCCACATGGATAAATAAATATGCAAAACCATATACCAGATGGCGTTGACATAGGTGGCTTTGGAGAGGGAAGCAAAAATGGGTTACAGTATTGACAAGAACGGCTGATAACATCTCGCCGAACACACCTAGACCGAATTAGGATATATATGAGTACACGCATGGAACCAGATGTCGAGACCAGAGGCCTGCTAGAAGGCTGACAGACATCAAAAGAACGTAGGAAGCGTTATAGGGCAGGGTCTATCTAAGCCCTACTGACGAGTCCAATAGATAGTCCAACAAACATTTCAAGTGCTCCAAGTGTGCGGGCCCCCACGAAATAACATCGTGCCCGCCGGGATCGGCGCTAAAATGCGCCAATTGCACTGGTCCCCACCGGAGCTTTGACGAAGCATGCCCGGTGTACGTTTTCAAACTGGCCCAGCGTCCGGTTTTGAAAAACCACAAAAACCACAAACGCAGTTCGTGGCGGCACCAACTTCCGTCCAGACCAGCGTGGGGGCAGACCTTCCGACCCGCAGGCCCGATCCCCCACCCAGAAACCAGCAGGACTAGGCAGCCCATCCCGAGCCCGAACGAGTTTCCGCCGCTCCCTGGCAGAAATGAAATGACCAGCAGGGCCACGCAGCCTGGTCAAACGTCGCAGTTAATGGTCCCCAACCAAGACCCCCCACTAACCAAGGCTACTGAACGCTGGCGCAGTAGCCACTCTGGGCACCCTACATCGGGGAATTCGCCGATCTGGCATCGCAGGTGAACTTACAGGAGGTAATCAAGGCGGTTAGATTTTATAGCGCTGCGTTGAGGGGCTGCGAGACGAAAGCGGAAAGGTTCCTCGTTTCCGCGCAGTTCTTCAACGAAGACATTAATAGCTTCAATTTTTAAGCCCTGATTTTGCCAGTTGTTCCCTATGAGGATAGGAGAATGGAACTCATGCGGGACTCCGGAGTCGTCTCGGTGAGTTTGTGCACTTCCTTCAGACCGAGGATATCGACGTGGCGTTGATTGTCGAAACATGGTTGCGCCCCGGGGATATACTTAGGATTCGGGGGTACAGGCTCGGACGTGCCGATAGGCCCGGTTTAAGGGGAGGAGTGGCCATAGCGGTCAAAACGTCAATTCCATACAGGAGACTGCCACACAGGCAGTCATCAATAGAGAACGTAGGCGTTTGAACTTCCTGATGGGAGTTTTGATCTACTGTGGCTATTTATCCACCGTAACGCTTACAGGCCGCTGATGTCGATCCATTCTTCATAAACACCAATAGGGTGTTGCTAATGGGAGATTTCAACGCCCGCCATCCACTATTCAATAACCCTGGACATAAAAACGCAGCCGGCAATTTTCTAGCCGACTACGTTCGCGACAATGGCCTACTCGTTATGCCCACTTCATCCCCAACGCATTACCCGAACAGTGGAGGGAATCCATCCTACCTCGACTTCGGAATTGCCAAAGGACTCACCAATCTCACGGAGATGGTGGTTATAGACGCCCTCAGCAGTGACCATTTGCCCATTTACCTCGACATTAGGGATTTAAAGCGCACACAAACTAACGACTTTCGATATTCATACGAAAATTTCGATTTTCGCGAATATCGAAAACGACTACAAGACCTGACGTGTATTCCGGGCCAGATTGATACTGTCGAAGCTCTAGAGCATGCGGTAAAAGGTCTGACCAGGAATATACAACGGACACAGCAAGCTTTGGCCAAAAAAGTTCCGAACAGACCGCGGCGCGACAATCTTCCTGAGGAAATTCTGAACCTTATTAAGGCGAAAAATCGAATCAGGAAGCGTTGGCAGCGATTCAGGCAACCTGCCGATCGCATAATGGCAGCAGAGCTTGCACGAGACATACAGCGCGAAATCTCCGCATACAGGAATTATACCTGGGCGGAGAAACTGCGAAATTGACTCCCCGTGACAATTCCCTGTGGAAACTGTCGAGAAGTCTGCGAAAAGGCTATGAGCAAGTCCCCGCTCTTGAAAAAGAGGGGCGGAGTTATATTACCACCAGTGACAAGTGCGAGCTGCTCGCCGACTTTTTGGCAGAAGTACACAAGGTCCAACCAGCCCTTCAGGATAACGAAATCGAAAGACAGACCGCTGTTTTTGTAGAACGGAAGTATCCTATACCACCCTCGATTTTGCATTCCTATATAACAACCCCGTCGGAGATACAATCGTGTCTTCGGCGCCTCCCTAGCCGAAAAGCCCCCGGGCCAGACGGCATCCCTTATCTACTCCTCAAAAACTTACCGCGGAAAACTATTGTGCTAATAGTACAAATAGTCAACGCAGTCCTTAAATTGCAGCACTTCCCACAGGACTGGAAAAACGCTGTAATAATCCCCATCTTAAAGCCGGGCAAAAACCCGACCGAACCCGCCTCTTATAGGCCAATTTCCCTCTTGAACACCCTCGGCAAATTAACCGAGAAGGTCATCCATTCGAGATTACAGGCAGCAGCCGAGCTTCGAAGTTTAATCCCGGATGAGCAGTTTGGCTTCCGACCAAGACACAACACAACGCTGCAGACTGCTAGGATCGCAACGGATGCCTATGCAGCATTTAATAAGCTTCAAAGTACGGTTATGCTGCTTCTCGACATGCAAAGGGCCTTTGACACAGTCTGGCACACAGGCCTGCTGTACAAGTTGTTTGCCGTGCATTCACTGCCACTCTACCTAGTTTCCCGATAGCGTCTTACCTAAAAAACCGTTCCATCCAGGTGAAAGTGGAGAATTCCACTTCTGCCAAAAGACGCATCGCGGCAGGAGTACCACAAGGAACAGTGATTTCGCCGCTGCTGTATACATTGTACACAGCAGACATTCCAAAACTTCCCACTACAAAAATAGCACTATACGCTGATGATACGGCTATCTACGCATCGTCTTTTTATGCTCAGGCTGCGAAATCTCGCATTGCACATCACCTGAGTTTATTGACGCCGTATTTTGACAAATGGAAACTTAAAGTGAATCCCAGGAAGACGGAACTTATTATCTTTTCGCGCAAATTCACTAACAAAAAATCTTATCACCACTCGTGGTCCAAAATACTCCTATCAAACCAACAAAAGAGGTGAAATACCTGGGATTCAAACTAGACGCCCGACTCCATTTCAATAAGCATGTTGACTATGCTGTACAAAAGACTGCCATGGCCCGAAGAAAGTTGTACTCTCTTCTGGCGCCAAATTCTTTCCTATCACCTCGAAATAAACTTCTGCTCTACACCTCCACCATAAGGCCCATACTGACCTACGGATCCCCTGTCTGGCACTCTGTCTGCGATTCCACGAGACGACGTGTTCCCTGGTTCCACAAATATACAAGGTGTCCCTGAAATGACTGTATAACGCTTAACCACAAATTTCTTACCCGAAAATAAGACGATGTTGCATCATGTTGCAATGTTGCTGCATTTTGCCGCTACAAGGCGCTAACGTTCTCAAATTAAAATAGTTTTTCCAAATAATTCTAGACGCCTATATTGATTTCACTAATTTGCGAATCCACAATAACTACATAAATTGACGTGTTTTGTCGCAAGTGTAATCTTTTTTTCCTCGTTCGATAATAAATGTTTGCATTTTTGTTACCCCCTGTACAAATAATTACAAAAAAATTCCATCTGGTTTTCGTTTGAAACTTCTTTGCCTCGTAAAATTTGCGTTAGACCTACAGTTTCTGTACAAAAAAGGTTTACGATACCACCTTGCAGATCATCACTCTTGAGGAAAAAAATGATAGAAATTCGTTTTGTTTACAAATGTGGTATTGCTGCTTATAAATAAACAAAATAAAGCAACATTGGATACATGTAAGTTGCCTAGATCAACTTATTTTCGGTTAAGGAATTTATGGTTAAGCGTTATATCAGGGACATCCTATATAAATTGCCCATATATCTAAGCTTTTTTATTGCGGTTTAATAATTTAAATAGCAACAAACAAAATTTGTGTCGAAATCGCAGCCATGAATGTCAGTGTCAAATACTCGACTGAAATTCGACGCTCTGATTACGAAGTAAGCAAATGTCTCATTCTTACCATGAACAATGCGATATTTTGCGCTTTTCTACCAATGCAACGAAATTGCATCGGCCACGAGAAAACAATATCATTCGCTGTATTCCCAGAGACATGTTCCATCTTGAAACACATTTAAGAATGTAGAAAAACCTTTTCGAGAGTATCCCTTTTTAATGGATCACACTGTATAAAACTAAATCATAACATATTTAATTTTTATTAAGCAAATATAAAAAAAATATGAATTGAGGTCTAGGCTAACCCAAACCGATCCAAATTAATAGTGAGTAAATATCAACTGCTGTTTATGCACAACTCAACAAAATTAACCTGTTTAACCAACAGGAAAATGGATAAAGCATGTGTTATTTGTCGGATAGGACTATGCATTCGCCACTCTAATCAGTTGCGGAAAGTTCAATGTTGCGGAAAATACAAATTCCGGTATTTCACTGTATACGTTCATTACATGAGTTATCTATTCATAATTTAGCACAAAACTACACGTAACATCACTGCATAATCTATTCGTAACGAAATTTCTCAGGTTCATGATTAACGTATATTTTCGGATCTAATGGCACTAATTTATATTAAGAAAAGATTTTGGGCGAGCATGTGCAAAGTTTATCGAACGGTAGTGCAAATCGGTTCTTCAACTATTACTTAGAGCAGAGTTGCTTCAAAAGATCGAAGTGAAGGAAAATGTCGACAAAATATTAAAAGGACTGTCTGTTTTCCATGCTGTCTGTGACTATCAAGGTCAAATTTATGAAGGTCAGAACTTGAGTTGTTCTTTTGCGGCCACTTTCACCTTATTTGCCAATTTTTTTATAATGAATGCTGCCTAATTGCATTTTCGAAAAATTAGCGGAAATTTTTTAAAAACGCTTTTTCCGTACTATTCAGAAAGTCCATATTCACTTTTAAAATAAATTACGCCATTCTTGATTAAAACAATGAAAATTTCTTTTTTTTAATTGTTCGTATGCTAACATTAGTTCCTTTGCTAGGATTAAATTCATTATTATTTATTGTCGAATTCACATACACATCAATTTATATTTATGTATTTATTAGTCTTGATTTCAAGTAGTACAGGCTCGTATTGTGTACAGGGTGGGCCACTATGAGAGGTGGTCGGCTGTATCTCAGAAACCATTAGTGGTATCGATTTCAAGTAAAAAATAATATGAGTAAAGAGACCACGGGAAATTGCTGGAAATTACTTTCAAGTTCGCAAAATGGCCGCTAGAGGGCGAAATTGCAATAGTAAATTTTAAATACGGATTTTTTGCGGTTCAGATGGGCTAAGGTGTGTGGTTGAAAGTTCTTTAGTTCAATTCCTGAGAGAATTGACTTATTTTTTGTTGGAGTCTCATTGTTCTAGCTAGTCAAATAAAGTGGTGGGGGAAGGCCAAATAATGGTCAAAAAGTTATTGATAGCTCCGTATTGGCTTAACAAAATTCAACGCTTAAAT